>CM061040.1:65412654-66612654 GCA_030762985.1 Adelphocoris suturalis | reverse complement strand
TTTCACGTAGGTACCAACAACAGGAAGAAGCCCTGGAGAAATGTTATTGGGAAGACGTATGATCACCCCACTAGACCTCTTAAAACCAGATCTCACAAATGACGTTGATCGAATGTTAACTGCACAGAGGGTTCATCACGATCAACATTCTCGATGGAAATCCTTTGAAGAGGGGGAAGAGGTCTGGGTTCAAAATCCGTTGATTAAAGGATTCAAAAAAGGGATTATTGTAAAGAAAATGGGTCCTTTATCCTACCTGGTGGAAGTAGAGGGAGTACAGCGAAGGAAGCATGCCGACCAGTTACGAACAGCTTGAGGGCCAAAGATGAGGGGGAAGTGATGTAGTATACCACTAACAACGTTTTATGGAAACCGAAACTAGGTTATGCTTGTAAACATAAATTATTTAAATAAAGTTTAGTTTAATTCCAGACACGCATATTTCATGATATAATAAGAGCAATAGCTTAATTTTCTTCAAAAATTCGCTAATAAAATAATAATAATGATAAATTAAAAAAAAATATATTAATAAGCAAATAAAAATACAAATATTACAAAGTGATGTAATATTTCCTTTAAAAAAAAGACAGTGTGTAGGTAGGTACACAAAACAGGTCCGCCAAACTGCAGGAGTCGATTTTAGAGCTACTTTTTGATCTAAAGTTCCTCCTTGAGATTTTTTCAACGCTTGGTTTTCGAGAACTTCAACTGTAAGGTAACTGTAAGGTTCTCCGCTGAGCCATCTGCTGGCCGAAACGCTCTCTGGACGGCATCTATGACACCAGCAGCTTGGAGGCGAGATGCCAGAATCTTTTGGAAATGGCAGAAGACTACGGACGATATAGATATTGGGCGGTAGCCTCCAGGCCCACTTAACCCTTTTTTGGGATGAAAATTGTCTGGGCGCGGGCCAACGCTTTCGCTGGTCTTCCCGATAGAAACAGCTGGTTGAGGATGAGCAGCTTAACTGTTTTCGGTGCTTTGTTCTAACGTTGGGCAGAAACGCCATCAGGTCCAGCAGAAGTGGAGTTCATGACACGGCACTTCTGTGCCTTGTCTTGAAGCACCGGCGTGCGCATGATACCGGGCAAGGAATCCCTGGTGGAAGCTGGGGGTACCACCAGCTCACCAGGGTTGTGGCTGGGAGCACTCAAGAGTGGCTCCGAATAGTCCACAAACTCCTGGAGAGGGGGCAAAACTTGCTCATCCCCAACTCCCTCCAGTACCTCCGCAGCCACACCAGCCGGATGCTTCCTCCACAACTTCCTGGCCCACTGATATTCCCGCCTCCTTGCTTGTTTTGCTGCTCTGGGACCTCCACGAGGCACCAAAGTAGGAGGAACCGCTCCCTGATGCCCCGTCATGGTCACTTCCTCAACCCGTGGGAATATCCTCTGTATGAAGGCTGCAACCTCGTCCTCCAAGCCTTCAGGCCTCTCAACAGCCCGCCTCGCCAGGTCCTGCAGGTAGGCACTCTCATAACCATCAATACGGCATACCTGCTCCCCGAGCCTCAACACTTCACTCTTCAAGTGTCCAAGTAGACCGGAGGTCCCGGGGGAGGATTGCTGAATGGTGGGCTATTGCCCCACCTGTAGGAGATGCGAGAGAGGCCCCATGGCTATTTGACAGGATCGCGTCCTGCACAAGCTGCTTATAGTGGGACCTCAGGCGAAGAAATTGGATCGCAGAAAGCGTGCGCATGGGAAAACGTTGCAAAAATACAGAAATATGACGTACTCCATTGCGCACAGCCTCTGCCTCCTCTGCTGCATTCGCCACAAATCCTCAGAATCATACCAGGGCCGATCTCGCTCTATATTCGCCTGTACAGGATGCTTCTGCCAGATGTGGGCACTGAGGCCACGCTTGGAGGTGAAGGCTCTCTCACTGATGGACATTTGATGGTGCAGTGGAAGAGGACGAGGAGTAGGAAGATGATGAAGAAGAGGGAGAGGATAGCCGACGTCCCTGCCTGGAGCGCCCACAAGCGCCTCCCCTGGAACCCCGTGTGCCAATGGGCCGGCGGGGGTTATGAGGCTCATCCTCAATTTGATCCATAACTGAGGAAGCGCCTAATAGAAGGGTCGGGAGATTCGTTGACACGAGCCTACCCCCTAATCACCAGCGGGTCATGTCGCCACCCTCTGTTCACCCAGAGGGTGCCTGGGTTACACAACGGGGACGTATGACCATGACTTGGGTAGGGATTTGAAGGAGCTCCGAAGAGATAAAAACACCAACAGTTACCCTACCCCAGCAACCCAACACACACACACACACACACACACACACACACACACACACACACACACACACACACACACACACACACACACACACACACACACACGCACGCACACACGCACGCACGCACGCACGCCCGCCCTCCCACGCGCGCGCACACACACACACACACACACACACACACACACACACACACACACACACACACACACACACGCACGCACACACACACACACACACACACACACACACACACACACACACACACACACACACCCCCACACACACAGTTTTCAAGTTAAAGAATCTATTTTTAACCAAATATTTAGTTTTCTTCATTTTTGAAATTGAAAATGTTTTATCGAAATCTACGAAGAAGAACACTGAGACTGGGCTCTTCAAACGTCTTTTTCTGCATCATTTAAATTAAGGATGATACAAATCTCCCCAATCCCAACACATTCTTGAAAAACACCAAAATCAATGCTGACACCAGCATGAATGCGTAGTTGATGTAGAATTGATAAAATTACCCCCAACCAAATCCAAATCGCGTGTAATGAATGGGTGATTGGTGAAGTTGCCTTATGCCACCGCAAGGGATGAAGGGCACCTAGTGCTTCTGATAGGGCGTTCAATCTACTGATCCGATTTTCTCAACTTGAAATGTTATTAAAGTATTATGAATAATTTTATGTTTCTGCTTATCTGAATCAGCATACCTGTCCTAATTAATTAATTGATGTATTTAACAGGGTGTAATCGACGCTAACGTGATGGGAGGTATCGCGAAGTACCAAGAAGCCTTCTTCAACCCGGATTTCATTAAAGAACATCCTGAATGGGCACAAGACATATGCCGGCTTAGTGCTCTACTTCACGAACAGGTAAATAATTGAAAAATGAACGAACTTCTGAAGTTCATTTATATATACTGCGAAGAGTAGTGACGGGAGGAGTCGTTCTCTAAAAGGACTGGGACTCGATTCACTCACTCCCAGGAAGGAGCGATTCCCTCAGAGTCGCTCACTCCTTCGCTTCCCCTACTACCATTTCGAGGCAATGTTGAGAAGACAGAAAGTCAGGAAGCCTATTGGCCCAAAAAGAGCAAAGGTGCGAAACGTGAAGAACTAGGACGTTTGGAGTTATGGGAGGAGTAGTCTGAGACTCCCGTCCATTCCTCCCGTAACTCCAAACGTCCCAGTCCCCCCTCTCTGAAAAATCTGTTCGTTTCGCTCCTTCGCTCTTTTTGGGACAATAGGCTTCTTTGAAAAGTCAATTTCGACCACTGTGTGCCGCCCAGTGGTGCCTAATGGCCAATTTTGCGACGAAAACCTCAAAACGATTGATTATGTCTCCGAAGAGGATGGTTTCCTATTTTCTGGCACGCTAAATTGATTAAGATGGGTCACAAAATGTGACTCACACCCAAGGTGTCTATGGGTGAAAATTGGGTGTACGACACATAACTTTGATCAGGATGGGGCTCTAGAATCGATGCCCCAGTGCATCGATGCCTGCCAGTGTGAATCACTTAGGCGTAACACCTGTATTGAAGGTACCTAGGAATTACAACTAGGTGCATTTTAAATAAAAAATATAGAAGGATAAATTCATATGAGTCGATATTATGCCAGGGATCGATTTTACAACTTTTCGATCAATATTGTCTTATATAGGTAGGTCCTACCTATTTCTTTGCTTCGAAAAAGTAAAGCTCATGGTCTGAGGAAGTTTTTGTGATCGAAAATAAGTTGTAGAATCGATCCTTGGGAGGTTCACGATCTGACGGTCATAAGGGAAATACCCAGTATATTAAAAAATGAAAAAAAAAAAAAAAATATATATATATATATATATATATATATATAACAAATCAGTAGGTACTTACCTACCTAAATAAAAATAATACGGAGTATTTTCAAATGACAGAATAAAACTAGGTATTTTTATTCTAGTTTGAAACACAAAATGTGCTTACCTGAGCGAATGTGCTTCGGTGAGTTGAAGTAGAGGGGCGTTCTCACAAACAATTGAAAAAAAAAAAAAAACTTGGAAAGCGTTTTTGAGGTGGCTGATACTAAGTTTTGGACAAAAAAAGAAATATCTTTTAAACAAATATCGTATCGCAATAAAGTATCGTTCATCAGCTCTACTCTGAGAGCGAAATAAGATATCGCCAATTTGGCTTTACCATCGTGTTCAGAACTAAAAAATCTTTTAAATGAGGTGTCACTCGGGAAAAATAAGGAGAAGAAAATTTTACAAGACCCTTCCCCCACCACCAACCCCTCTTGGGTTGTCCAAGAACATGTGGCATGAGTTTCGTCTAGTCCGCAAAATTATACCAAGTTGCTCTTTGATTTTAGTTTTTTTGAGAAAATTCTTGTAAGGCGGGATAATGTAATTTAAGGAAATGAAGCTTTTTGGGGTGGGTTACCCAAAAAAGCTTCACTTTGTTATCTCAAAAATTAGGAGGGGGGGAGTGTTAGAATAGGTGGGGTTGGGGGTTACTCTTGAGACACCCTATATATATATATATACATATATATATTTGCAGTTTGAATGCATCAATAATAACATCTCGAAGGAAATATATTAATTTAAAATGGCCTAAGTCAAGTTTTACACACCTTGCTTCACATAGTTTTATTCAAAGAGTTGTTGGAAGAACAGCATTCCGTGTGCACATTTTTTGACATATCCTGGCTAAAAATGAACTGATTTTAATGGTCTTTTCTTTAATTTAAAGGTTTTTAGATTTGAAAAAACTTTTATGGAGTAGGATTCTTTCGTAATTGACTTCTCCTAATCTACCGAAACGGAAATCTTGAAAATGTTAATTTTACTTTTTTCACTTTTTCATCGTGAAATATTAATTTTTTGGCTTTTGTTATCACGATTAAAAAAAGTGCCTACAATTTAAGAGAGGTTTTATGAAATTGGATCTGCCGTTTGCAAGGTACGACAAATTACAGTTAGTACTGTAATTACTATTAATTAAATGTAAATGTACTAATAACTTAGTAGCTGTTGGCCATTTAAAATTGCCGCAATTTTCAAAAACTACCGTTCTGAGAGGGCCATCGTGGTTTTTCATGCTCTACTCGGTCAAGGGAACATGTGGCATAAGTTTCGTCTAGACCGCAAAATTATACCAATTTGCTCTTTTTTGGGGTCTGGCACACAGACTATGTGGGGGACTGCCCCCCTCGAAAGGCTCCCAAGAGCCTGGAGTTTCCCGCGTTCTGATCGGGTCTCTCTATTGAAGGGTTATTCAGCTTTAGTGACCCCAGTGGCTGCTGGACTTGAGAGGGAGCCAGAGATGGTTCCTTGAAAGAAACCAACCCGCTGGAAGTGGCACGCCATTTCATGTGTTCCCGATATTTGTCAGCTAAGTTGTCTCCAAAAAGCCATGAAGATGGGGGAGTGTCACTGATAATCCGTTATAATGTTTTGGAACATACATTCTGAATAATGCTGCGTCTCGTTTGATTTATATTAAAAAATAATTCCGATTTTGCTCGGCCAGCATCACAAAACTGCTCATAGCTAGGGCCAAACGCTGTGGTCGATTCTGTGTTTTTATTAATTACAGTAGTGAGCCCAAGGTCTAGCGCAGTCAATGCCATGGCGCATTGTCGTTGAATACTTACATAACTGCCGTCCACTACTTTATGACTGGCGCCAATAGAGGCTTCTACCTCAGAATTTAATTTGGGTCGCTTGAGAGATGGAATGCTTTCTGGAACTTCATATTTGTTTTTTATCTCATTAAATTGATCTAAAGGCAGACCATGTACTAAATGGTGGCCCCATCTATTCACAATGCTGCTTTGCTGCTTAGGAGATATAGCCGGGGGTCTAAGAGGGTCATCCAAAGCCTGTAAATGTCCCATTTCCAAACCAACATCGAAACTTGCAGCATTTTCCTCAGGCTGTGAAAAACCAGCAAAACTCGTTGATTCGCCAGATCGTAGGACCTGATCACTGGGCTGAATACTCGTCGGAAGTAAAACCATAGACTTACCTACATTCCAATTATTGCTGAGGGCCAGTGGGACGCCAAAAGACAACTCCCCTGTGCTATCTCATAATCCCAGTCTGAATCTGAACCAAAATCAGATCTCTCACCACAAGACAATGGTGATTGATGTCCAAACTCTCGATTTGGATCGGGGTAGTATAAGTGGATCCGTTCCGATTCTAATTCAGGATCAGCTTCCCATTCGGGTTGGGAATGCAGCCTGTCAAACCGCCTTCTCCTCGGCAAACGCGATCTCCCGTGGGCTGAAAATTGCCTATACACTTCAAACTCGCAGTCTAAATGAGTCTGGGAGAGTTGTGGTTCCGTCATTTCTCCATTATAACTTTTGGATCGATGGCATTTAGTTAAACCCTGACAATCATGTCAGGACTTATGGTTCCTCGGCCAAAACATGGTGCGTAGGAGTAAAAAAGAAAAAGATTACTTATTACTTATGCTGCTGTTTTGTAAATGATCGTAATACTCAAATCGTTGTGAATACAACTTTTTTTAAAATGTATAATACGGTATAATACGAGATGCTGAAGCTTGAGAAAAAGTGAGGCATCAAGGCCCGCAGGGTTGCCAGAGATGTCGTCAGCCAAGCATAGGTACCGTTCTGTTGGGAGATGACATATTTTAAAATGTTTCTTTAAAATCGAACTATCGAAGTCTTTTGGGGAAATACTACATGCTAAACATCCTCAAGTGCCTCAAGAGGTATAATCATTGATTTATTTGGTAGATAGGGATGGATAAAGTTGTTTATTTTAATTACATGTCATGCTTAGTCCTGCTTTAATTTCTGTGCATTGGTATTGGAACTCCATTCTTCACATCTAGAACCCTCAGCTTTCTTTTGATTCCCCACAGTCACAACGCAGTGGCGAAATTGGATTCATTTCCTCATCCATCCCATAACTTGCGAGAAATACTTGCTTCATATTTCCGATAAGTACTCAGCTGTCCTTTTTAAAAATGCAGTGCATATTGGAATGATTAGGCACATACAAAAGATAAGAATGTTAAAATTATTGAAAAAGAAATCGTATTTTTTTGAAGAGATCAAATGGGATAAATTTACTCCTGCACACCCTAGGAGGAAGTTGAATTTTTGATAGGGAGCCTCTCTTGAGACAAGAGATGAATGAAATGATGGAAGAAGATTACTGTCGAAATCGATAACATTGTAACTATTTATTTTTCGTGGATATAGACCACGTTCTTCACTTAGTTCAGTTTTTGGTTATATCATTCAAACCCACAAACCATCTGTGTACTCCACGAACTTTGTTTCACAGTTTTAGCGTTAAAGTTACATTAGTTATATTATTGTTTTGTTTAATTTGTTGTTACAGTAACTAATATTCGACTGTTTTCTAAGGATAGTTGAAAAGACAAAGGTTCGCCTCACAAATATGTGTGAAATCGTAGGTTCGCACCTTTAGAAACAGTTGAAAACATAATACAGACTGGAATTTTTCTTTCACTGAGGCTCCCATCAGTCTCATACATCTCATTATAAGGTGATATATGTACTCCCATATACTGTGAGGAATTTTCTTTGGCGGTGCCCTCAATTTCCGTTATTAGCCTTTAGTGAAAGTAGTTAGAGGCTTCACATGGTCTTAGGATGATGTCAAAACATAAAGCTGTTACATGACAAAGAAGAGCTGAATTGTTGACTTTGAAGAACATACAGAAATATGTTTCTTGCTCTCTACCAACCATCCACCATGCAGATTTGACTTACTAATGGAGGAAATGATCAATCATGCCTTTTTTTTCCATAGGTGGATATTGTTGAATCAGGGCTAGTGATTCATGGACAGCTGGTCTCCCATGATATGCTTCCTCTTCACCATCGCCTCCTAGAACGGCTTGACGAACTTCAGGCATCTCTGAAACAACCACAGCTGGACCCAAGCACACTTGTGTAGGAAAAAATGAAAGTGTTCTATCAAGTATTGAATTGTTGCTGAATTGAATTTATTTATTTATATTTTTTCTTTCTTTTTCAGACCACCGCTTATCAATTCAACCAACGATGTAAAGCATCACGAGGAATATACCAACAGTTCGATGTACAATCATTTGAATGATGACACCTACAGCCAACCTCAGGTCATTTTAAATTCTTCTCTCACTTTTATCGTTTTTGCAAAGTTTTCAGTTGAAAGTGTTTTTTCTATGGTTTTATATTTATCACTAGACTCTTTTGTACAGTTTTAACGTTTACGCACGAGGTTTTCTGCTACATACATAACTTATGGTTGTGTGCATCATCATGTGGTGAAATTAATGTACCTACTCTCTATAATTACGCCTTTAGAAGTATATTAGACGATCAAAAGATTGTTTGTAGAATGGTTTATGAAAGACAATTTTGCTTTGCATGAAGCTTAGGTTATCTTCGAGAGATAGCGTCTAGGAAGACAAAATCGAAGTAACCTCTTGGCTTGTTTGCTAGACTATTGCGAATTTATCAAGTCAGCTACCTAACCTCAATTTTGTATATTCATCGGTGACTGACTAGTTTGAACTGTCATTTTTCATTGAAATTTCAGTAACCAACTCAACAAATATAACAGAAGAATTATTTTCATAGGTTGAAAGTTGTCTTTAATAGAGCTGCCTTCCAGATTCAAGCGTTTATTTGTCAACTTTTTTCGCTGCATAGGACCTTCGTCTGAGCTTCAATTTCAGGAAAGTCGATATAGTTTGGCTTAACTATATGTTTTGTTTTTGGTGCGGCATGCTGATAAATTTTATAATAAACGGCTCATTTTTTTCTGTTTAAATTCCAAAGACGAAGTTAGTAGAAGATAGATGAGATATGGACAAATAGTGTAGGAAATATCGTTAACAAAGATCTTAGACTGCTTAGCTACTGGGACAGATTAATCAAACCTCTGTAACCCAAGATGGCAAAGTGATCTCTTTGTTGCCAAGCAAGTAAAATCCTTCAACAATAACATATGAGTATTCCTTCGTATAGATGATCCTTTGATGCCCTTTGTGTGTGATGTCATTGCACTGCTATTTACAATGGCTTTGACAAGTAGGGCATAAACTCACGCTACCACCTGAGTCCAAAAAAATGATTTGATACTCATTGCACCTGTTTGTGCTCTCATTCGGCCTTCAATTTTCAGTGTGATTCGCAGCCATTTTTGGAGCATTCCTCTCCTTTACTTAGCAATTTTGTATTATATGTTCTCATTTATATGGGTGCTGCCTTTCAATGTCTCATCCGAGAGGTAAGTTAGAAAAAACAGATCCAGTCATGCACCATGATTGAATTTTTCGGAACTTTCGTATTATATTTATGGTAAATTGTTTTCAAATTTGAGCACTTTGAGACCGAAGAAATGATTGAATGTCAATCATATTTCTGAATAATAATCTGCTATTTAACACTAATATTTTGGATTATAAGCATTAGTTGCAATTTTTATCTATGTTTTGAAACACATATTACCTACTGAAATTCAAGTACATTTATCAGCAAAATTTTGTGCATACATTTCTAATATTCTAGTTCGTACTAGATAAATTTCCTTTGCGTAATATTCTGCAAAACATCAAATTTAATGTTTTTTTGCAATTTTTCAGCACATTTTCCGAAATGTGACTAATTTATTTTAATCAAAAAGGGCTGGCCAACGAACTCATCCTTTTATTTGGAGTGCTACTTTTATGGCGCAAGAACGGATTCTTTATCTCATACCTACCTAAGGAGAGTTATCTTCTAGAATTATATATATATATATATATATATATATATATATATATATATATATATATGTCGTAGGCATATTGTGAAATCAGCCTTTTTGTAAAAAGCCTAGCTTTTTTACAATACGCCGCCTTTTCGTAATAATAACGTTGGAATGACAATCAGCCTGGTATTTTTTTAGCCTGTTTGTAAAGAAGCTGGAAGAGCTCAGCCTTGATCCGCCTTAGTTTGGTGGTCTGGTTGCTCGCAAGCTCGCATCTCAAGATTACATAACATCAAGTAGTCTATCCCTTAGTAATCATTCAGATTAGTTGGACATATAGGTCAGAATGATGTGTATAGTTTGTCATTCCAACGTTTTTATTACCTAGCTAGGCTTTTTGACATGGATATGTCTTTGCTCTGGTGGGTCAACCAAAAATTTCCGTGACGCAAAATTTGTGTCACAATTTCAGTGTTTTTCACGTACAACCCAGCCGTTGCTAGGGGAATGGAACTTCCGCAGTTTTCATCGCACATAAATCGTTCGCCACTCGTTGGAAAGCGCTTGATTTATGTGATAAATGTTCACATCTCAAGCTACCAATTTCCACCTCCTTACGAACCTGGCTACATTCCTAAACTAAGTTGATTGAACTATAAACAATTTTAATAAGCCGGTTACAATATTCTTAACGTAAAGCAATAGCATCATTTATTCCACTCCATAGGAAACATTTTCATCCTCTTGATTACAGTTGACTGTTAACAACAACTCATTGTAGTGGCTTTTTTTTCTTTTTTTTTTTTAATTCGTTTAGTGGCTTCTCTACACAGTTATTTTCAACATTTCTATAAGTAAACCGTTGCTTTGTTGGAATTAGTCGGGATGCGGCCCAGGGATTTGTTTAAAGTTAAAGGATTTGTTTACAACTCTTGAGGACAACCGTTATGAAATCCCCAATCAAAGACATATCCATGCAACATGGTATCTGCTTATAAAGCAGATAGTGGAACTCGTTTACGAGTTGTTTTTAAAATGGCTGCAACATAATATATATATATATATATATATATATATATATATATATATATATATATATATATATATATTTATTCATTCATTCATTTGAAACAGATGATGAAAACTAGTATCATAAAGTGACTCTTCGTTTTGGAAAATACAGAACGATGAAATATTAATTTTGTGTTTCTTTTAAATCACTTTTTATTTGTTACTAATTTTCATGTTCATATATATATATATATATATATATATATATATATATATATATATATATATATATATATATATATATAATTAATTATGAAAAAGTGCAAACTTTAGGAATCGTTTCTGAATGCCTCGAAACGGATTTCCATAAAGGAAATTTTGTTAAAATTTTATTTTAAAATTCTTTGACCTTTTGCGATAGCTTCATTTTCTACGAAAATTCGCTTTAAAAAAGTCTGCCAAAATGAGTGTGGCACATGGCTTCCTCGAATCCCTAAAATGTATGTATATATTTTTTTTAAACAAAACTCTCCTCAACGGCGGAGGGGGCCACTTAACTTGAAACAGATAAATGAATAAATAATAGAAGGGGGGGACGCGCAGGTTTAGAAGCTGGCTCTAGTGATGAGGGAAGTTGTAGAATGATGTGGAAGAAGAGTGGGATGAAAGGAAGTGCCTCTATAAAGTGACCACCATCTTTGTAAGAACCCTCAGGACGCGGGTGATGATACCAAAGAGCACTCCCACCAAGATGCCCAACTCAAGTAACTCCCGTACCACACCCAGAACCATGAAACGGTCGCGGCCATGACTTTGATGTTATTGGTCACCACTCCTTTTAGCTCGGAAATCGCTTGCAGCAGGTCATATCTGTCATACATATTTATTTTATTCCATCAGGTCTGCTCCATGTCCACGCTGCCACTAACAACCTGGACATCCAGTATTATGACAGACCTACCGGGCTTGACCGCAACGATATCTGGCTTTTTGTCCCAGTCACTCAGCATGCGATATAGACTCTCCCTCTCGGCATCCCAACTGCTGGATGACAAAACAAGATGACACACAACCACTAGTATGCACGTGCACACACATACCCCAAATACACTTACACGCCAAATACGCACACACGATTTGGAACGAAAGTTGTTCAGCATGGTCTAATACGTAAAATGCGAGTGTACATTTTGAATATGGAGACAAACAATTTTTCATCTCCCAAATGTGAAACAAAACAAAATGAACAAAAATAGACAAATAACCTTCCACTGAAAAGGTTTTTTTTGGATCAATAGGAATATCCCAATCACTCTTATCCAATTACTGTCAGTTAGCAGTCTAGCAGCAGTTTATGTCTCTTTCACCCTCTCTGCTCGACCACTGCTTTTCCTCCGATTTTGTATTTTGCAGTTGTTCACTTGTATTGTGTGTTTTTTTTTTTTAAGTTTTCCTTTTTTTAAATTTTTTTTTTTCTAGTATAACTGTCTCAACATGAAAAAGCATAACACGAGATATATGTATTGATTACTATTATTTTTTAAAAAATCAATAACTGTTGGAAACTTACTTGACAAAATGTGCAAAATTAGACATTCAAGGGCAGCTAGGTAAGCAGTTTTAAACTGTCATATCAAATTTATATTTAAAAAAAAGAAAAAGTTACTGAAAGCCTGTGAAGAGAATCACTCGTAGTGTCCATTCACAATCATCAACAGTATCACGTACACCATCGCCCCCACATGCTTTGTAGGGGTTCATCGAGAAGGTAGCCCATTTTACCTTCTCGTAGGTAATGATTCTTCTGCTGAAAGAGTCCGAGTCAGACAGTCAGTTAGATCAGAGTCCGAGTCTGATAGTCAGTTATTGTATCTCCTCACTATAAGGGATAGACTTGGGGAAGTGAGTAGAGGCTAGTATGTCCTTCTGATTCATTAGTGGCAAAGTTGCTGCTCAGGTGCCTCAAGAAATTCATCTTGAAGTATTTCAAAGAGTCTAGCAGAGTCTTTAGTAGTTTCTATTGTTTTACAGAACTCTTTCCAGCTTTTCCTTTTGTTTAGGTTAAGTACCTTAAGTAGCTTAATCAGGTAGGGTTCTGTATCTCGACCTGCTTAGGTGGAAGGCATCCTAGTCTGGTTGTGTCTTGGTGCGCCTTGCCTTTCTTTGTAGGCGCCTACATTCCTGGCACGCAGTTTTTGACACCCCTGACCACCATGGCTTGTTTGTTCTACTAAAAGTTTAGTGGCTTGAGCTAGGGAATTTTTGTTGTCTATTTCCCAAGCTAAGAAGGATAATCATTCCCTGAGTTTATTTTCGAATAACTCCCAGTCTGTTTTGCGGGTATTTTTGTGGGGTTTTTTTTTGTGGGTGGTTTTGGAATATCGATCTCAAACGTAATTAACCTATGGTTGGACAGGATTGTTTCCGGCCTAACATTCCAATGTGAATTAGGTTATAAATTCCTTCTGAGGCAAGGGTAATGTCTATTATATAAAACCCTCAACCCCCAATAAATTTATGAGTGTCCCCAACATTTAAAATATTAAGATTGTTTGAAAGTCTTCAAATCTTGAAATGCTTCACCATGAGTATCCGTGTACCTTTCACTCCAGGCGGTGGAGTGGGTGTTCGTATCAGCGCCAATGACGCTGTGGTGACTGTTGGCCTGACTCCAGGCTGTGAGTTCCTCCAGTGAGAGGGGTACTGGTGTCCGTCTGTCCCCAGGACAGTATGCGGAGGTGAAGACAGTGCTCCTCACACTGCCATCATCATAGAGATAAGTACCGAGATGGTGTCCCTGTTTTTGTTCCAGGAGAGGGGTTGCTCCCCACTTTCTGTGGACAAGAATACAAGAACGAGGTATAATACCATCTGAGTAGGTATAGATAAGGTCACATGTTTTGATATTCAGACTTCTTATTTTGTACTTATATACATGTTGTTGAATGCAAACAAGGTCTGTGTTGTTCTGAATGACATATTGAACAATGTTGTCAGTGGCAGTCTTTGAATGTTGGAGATTTATTTGACAGACTCTCATTTTCATTTTTATTTATAAAGAAAAAAGAGATATTTACCTGGAAAATTTGGAATTTACGATATGTTATTTGCTATTTTTGTTTTCTTATACAGTGAAAAGAAAAATGTGATAAATTTAATTTATGTTTGTTAATTAGATGAAGCCCATTAACTATTAGGACAGAAGGTCCTCTTCTATATCCGACAGGGTCGGACTGCCCACTGCCACCAGGGATTGATCAGATCCTGATGAAGCCGCGTCATATGACTCTGTTGGGGGATTATGATGAGGATCATCAGGGGTTTCATCGAACGGGAGTTCAACCTGAGCTCCTATTAAACCACACTCCTTACCCTGTTTTTTATCAGGGGGGTTAAGTAACGATTTAGTGACCTTTCGCCCTCGTTTAGGTGTGGAGGAGGAGGGTTAATGGGTTTTATGGCCTCCTCAAGGGATGGCCATGTTTAAGGAGTTAGATTGCAACTAGGAGCCTCGGGGTTCTTTGCTTATTCGTAGCGGAACTTTCCCAGGTTCGGACACCGATCCCTTCCCATTTATCAGCCATACCTGAGGTGATCAACCCCAACGGTATAGCTGTTAGCACAGGTTATGAGATACCAACACGTTCTTGCGTTGAACAACACCAATTCACTCTAAAGAGCTCCAGGGGAGAGGAATCAGGTTCCTTTGATTGCAACCTGCTGCCCTCCATAATGAGATGCCTTTCAATAACGTCGGCTTCCTCGGAAGGGATACGACTATCATCCTCTCTTGTGATCACAACCTTGGGATCATTGGCTGTGGGTTTTTGGCTGACTTGTTCAGCATCATCACTTGCGCTCTTTGCGAGTTTGTCAGAGGGAAGGGCCACCGAAGAGCGTTTCCTGATTGGTAAAGGTTCCACAAAGGGACCTAGGGCGCCGAGGCGTGAATTTATGGAAGGAACAGTTGCCTTAAACTGGGCAATCTTGAACCTCCGTTTGCGTAGCTTCTGAGGATGTTTTGATAACCCTGCCTTAGTAATGTAGGTTTGGGAAAACAGGAACCCTAGAGGGCGATTACCAGATTTAGTGGAACAGGAAGCACCTGTTTCTACTCCACTTGATGGAGCCAGTGGTTCGCCACCCAATGGTGCGTTTCCACTGGGCTCTACGCAAGGGGAGACTGCTTTGACAGCTCCCTGTGAATAAAGGGCTTGATTGCCCTGAATGAAAGAATGGGGTTGGGCACTGTATACCCCTTTGGCTACTGCACCGAGGGTGTCAAGCGAGCTTTGGAACCGGAGATATCAGTTCCCGTACCCACCTCTGAGGTTTTTTTTTGTCCTCCGAGGGGTTCCTTTTTTCCCACCCACCATGTGGGAGGGAGAAGAAGGGATACTTCAGTTGCTCCCTGTCTGAAGACAGGGGCCTTTACTGTGAATTAAAATTAATAAAGGATAAAATAAATGGATAAGAGGAATAAATGGTATGAGTGAAGTAAGTAGGAATGGGTTAAAAGAGAACTAAATAACTAAATCGTAATGATAAGCGCCACGGGGAAAAGAATAACCTATAAGAAAGGTTAGAAATGATAGAAATAAAGAAAGTAGGTAACTTAAATTATACAAGAAAGGTAATGAAATAGTACTACCTTGTAAGCTGATTTGAGTGGGTGAAGACTTTGTCGTAGATCCGAGCTCACCAAGGGCAACCAGCGGAATCCCCAGTCTATGCCCGTTCATTTCGATCCTTGCAATTGATGAGAGTTTAGAGTGAAAGTCAGGAACGTGGTATACAGTTTTCAGACTGTATACCAGTGGTTGGCGAATGGTTCTGGAGACTAATCTTACTGTGTCTACTCCAATGATTCGACTATTTACATTAGATGTTTAAGTTACAACCTCCAGGCATTTTAATTCTTCATAAGTGAAAAAAATCAGCTCTTTTGGGAGTAAAGTGGCTACTTGATCCACTACCGATTAACCATACATTGTTACTATAATGATAGCTTCGGATGGGACGCAGGATATCTGGAATAATAACTCCAAGAAGTCTTAGTTAAGAATGGTATATTTCATGGCCCTTGGCTCTTTTTGTAGGTGCTGGTCTGGTGGAGAGGGTTTCCACTGGTCCGGGTGTATACTGCAGTTGCTATTTGATCAGGACACGGCATTCAAGCACACCAAAGACGACTGATTTTTTGTTTTCGTTTGTCATATTGATATTTCCATGACTAGCTCCTGATTCCTCTTTCGGCAAAACTTCGCAACATGTCCTCCTAATCCACAATTACCTATAACAAGTTCAGTGTGAATTCTCGTTTAATCAATAGTGTGTTCGAATTTTGAGTCATCTCCATTTCTGATTTCTTGAGTAATTTTCTTTTATATTCACCACACAGTAAACTCTCCAGTTTTTCACGTGTGTATCCTTCGTCTTTGAATGTACAATCGAAGAGTTACAGGGGAAGAACGGGCTATCTCGATTTTTTGTCAAAAGTGAGTTGAGAATGGTACCTTATGGTACCTTTATGTCAAACACGCTGGTGCGGTCAAAATAGGGAAAGAACGAGTCTAAATGCTTCAAAACAGCGGGTAAGTATTTCGTATACAGCGAAAGAATGGGCTTATGGGAGCTGTCCAG
Source organism: Adelphocoris suturalis (assembly GCA_030762985.1). Classification (NCBI taxonomy): domain Eukaryota; kingdom Metazoa; phylum Arthropoda; class Insecta; order Hemiptera; family Miridae; genus Adelphocoris; species Adelphocoris suturalis. The sequence continues at coordinate 66,596,001 of CM061040.1, read as the reverse complement.
GGAAAGAACGGGCTAACTTAGACCTGCCGCGTCTCTCATCCTTGTTAGTTCATTATCTAGCCTGTGAATAATACAAGTTAGCTGTGTTTCACATGTCATATTCTACCACTTTTCCAACCTCTTATATATATATCTCTATTCAATATTCATCGTTTGGTCCTGTGCTATTCATTGATTTTTGGCTTGATCAAAACCAGATATTTGATTGGGCGGGTTTTCTTGACACAAGGTATATTCCTAAAGCTCCAATGAAGAGAAGGCGGCTCAGAGAAATGAAATTTCTTGTTGATTGCCTTCAGCTAGCTCACAATCGTGAGAACTATAATGAAGAATTTACTAATAAGTTTGTGACGCCGAATCCGCCTAAAAAGAAAAAAAGACTCACAGGGATTGCTCAGATTTCAGCAGATTTGGCTCAGCAGCTACTCCATCCATCAGAATTTCACTTCCCATCAAAACCTACACAAAAAAAGTTTGGCCCCTTTCGAAAGTTTCAGTCATGCAACATAATCGTATGCGCAAATGTTCGTAAATTATCATATCGTATAATTTTACATTGTTTTGAAATTGGAGCCTTTCGAGTGCAAAGAAATTGTTAACTATTAATTTTATGGCAAAAACGTATTCTAAATAATAATCTGCCATTCAAAAAGAGATTTTGGATTTTTCTCTTTTTTTTGCAGTTTTTATAGATTTTTTAAACCAAATTTTAATGAAATTTAATTAAAATTTTCAGCTTATTTTTGTACATGATTTTATTATGTTCTATTTTATACCTAGTTAATAAACTTTATTTGAGCAATATTTTGCTTAAAAAAAAATAAATAAATTCAGCGATTTTCAGCCGTTTTTGGCCATTTTTAGTGATTTTTTTCTGCAAATTTTTTTTTTAAATTTGATCAATTTAATATGCTCAAAAAGTGCTGGCCAACGAATTCATCCTTTCATTTTGAAAGCTTGATTTTTTGGCGCAAAAATGGAATTTTTATCTCAATCCTAAAGAAAGCGATCACTTGGAATGACATATATATATACAAAATAGCTTCATTTTCTACGAATATTCGCTAAAATTCAGGGATTTGATTCATTTAGAAATATTTTGTACAGAAAAAGCGAGGAGGTATTTCGAGAAATTACCCCTCAAGTGAGGAAATCAATCGCTGTCAGGGGAGTTATCCCGTTCTTCCACTGTTTTTGTGATTTTTGGCACTTTGTTCCGTTATATTCCAATAAAATTAATTTTGTGAGGAATTTTGGCATTTTTATTACTTTAACCTGTACGTTGACATGATAATTTCAAAATTTCAGATTTTTTGAATGCAAGATGTACATTTTATGGATTTTTTTTTTTTTTTTCATTCAAATTTGTTTTTCTCCAAACTAGGAACCCCACCCCCCTCCCCTGTATGAAGAGTACAGTTTATCTATACTAACAATAGTTTCATTGTATTCAGGTAAGTCATTGATCAGGATTTTGCTCATCACAGATTTTCGCACTTCCTGATTTCACAACTTCCGATGCATATCCCAGAACTCGGATTTCAAAACTGTCCATTTCTTCTTCGGGCGACATTTTGGCTGTATATAAACTCTTTGACGTCGTAACGTCGTAACCTTGTTTTGGGTTGAAATCTGGAAGCCAATTTTCTCCACGAATCTCTGGGACTAGTGGATGACGAGAATGTAATTCTGGATATCTTCCGGGCTATATCAATCTGTATGATTTCCTCTTCTTTGCAGCGTCAAATGTAGCGAATTCATCATCGTTTTCTGTTGTGACCATGTTGAATAAGAGTGATCTTCTAATAGAGTCCAATATTGAACGACCATGTTTCATAATTTTTTCTGTTCAACTTCACTGCACCACTTACTCTAACTTTACTGCAACCATTGTCATCATCATCCATTTCGACAACTTTCTTCTTTTTTTCGCGTAATGTAGGCCGATAACACTTTTTATCCTTTTTTATTAAACTTTATCAATTTATTTACACACAAGAATAATATGACAACATTTTCCAACGTAAAAAAAATTCAAAACTCATGTTGAGAAATCACATGGCATTAAATCAGGGATTCATGCGAACAGTTTTTGTTGTTAGATGATTAATTTATCTCAATTGCGGTTGCTAATTTTCCCTTAGTAAGGTTTGTTATAGGAATTCGATGTTTTAGATGGTCCTCTGTGTAGTGCCAACTTTTTAAACTTTCACGAGTTTTATGAGTGATATAATCCTATCTAGGAAATGGAAAATGATTAATTTGTAGCAAGTAGTAATGTGTATCTCTACCAGCTGGACTTATAAATGAAGCATTAATTTTTTGTTTGTGCAAACATGCCTGCAAAACCTTTCGTGCACTTTTATGGTAACTGTTGAATGAATGTGTGTCTTCCGATAATTCACCACTTTGATTTTTCATCATTGGTTTTGCGGTATATTGTACATTAGTGAATTGAGACTGTTTTGGGCGTTTTTTTTCTGCGTTACATTTGTAATTTATCTTAAAAAACGCTGCAAATTATTACATAAAGGTTTATTATTTCTGTATTAGATAGCCCTTCTACGCAGATCATTGGTCTATGATTATTTTTAATCCCCATATATATCTAGTAAATGATCAAAACTTAGCGCATCGTGCCTCCCAAGAGCGTTCACACCTTTACAGCTCAGGACCCCACAAGTTTACGGTTTATAGTACCTAGGTGAATGTTGAAAAATTGCCCATAAATGTCAAACACACAAAAATCTTAGTAAAACGGTAGGTTTAGAAAGAAATAAATTAGCCTCAGAGGCCCCATCAGCTATTCAGTGATCCTCCTAACCTCTTAATTGTTTTTGAGGTGTTCCGAACGTGTCTCCATTAAATTTCAGCAACTTGAGTCGATTAGGAAAGAAATTAGCCTCAAAGGTTCCGTATCTGATAAGATTAACCCGAGAACTGAGAATATTACAGAAATATAAAATAACCAGGTGACTCAAAAAGAGTAAAGCTTAGACCACCGAGAAGTTTTAACGACCCTCTGTTTGCGCCCAAATTGAAAAGAACCAGAGCTTTTTGATCAAACTCTACATACACATATCAAAAAGGATTAAACTCAAGGAATTTCAAATAGAATTTCCATGAAGGAAATTTTGAATTCACCACAATAGCTTAATTTTCTTTTGGCTAAAAATTGGCTAAAACGTTTCATCCTAAGTAGACTCAAAAGTAATTGACCTTCTGTTGTTGGAATAATAATTTTAAAAATAATTATTTAATTAGGAGTAGTTCCTAAGTATTTCCTAAGTTTCTTTAGTAGTTCCTAACTAATCAATAATTTAATAAATTAATGTAATTGAAGCAGGTGAACACCTACCCTGCCTTTTGGGCACAAGCCCAATAGGATACAGTAGGTATAATAAACTCGGTTTCGGGAAGTCTGAATTCCATTTGAATGATATTATCAGCTAATACAATTGTCATAGTTTTCAAGGCGATTTTTGATATTTTTTACTGCTTACGAATCACTCCCGTGTTTTTTTTTTTTTTTTCTTGTCGATGCTTTAGCCCTTAGGGCAAGCACACGAATAAACGCAAAGCGACTGGGGTGTTTTCGTTCGATTCTTTGGGCGGATACCTATAAACGAAACTCAAATCATTACTTTTACATCGAAAATCATTACTTTTACATAGAAAGATTTCAAGATCTCGATTTATGAATATTTCAGCCCTTAGGTTCAACCCTTTAGTGTTGATCAAACGCGAAGCCGATGTTACTGGCTCATCCCCGGCCGATAAATGATTTTTAAGCCAAATTTCTTAAAGTTTGGTACAATACTTTTTGAGAAAAGCTTCGGACGGCGGATGGACGGATTTTTTTTTTAATTCGATTTTTGGATTCTACGCATCTTGAAACGTAAACCAACGAATTTTGAGGGGAGTTGAACTTTTTTTTTTGGTCGATTACAAGGGTTCATTATTGAAAATGAATGGAGTATTGTTTAATTTTCTGAGTTTGTTGTTTAAATTTACTTCCCATGTATTGCTACATCATTTTTCAAATGAGTATGAAGTTTAAATGTGAATATATATGTATTTGTCTACTTCTTACGATTCACGAAAATACGTGTTACTTATATTGTGAGGTTGTTGAATTTTTCAATGTCCATTTACTAATAGCTCAACTAAATCCAGGTTCTTTTTAGGAAGTTAATGAGGCCAACGACATCCATGAACCTCCTCCAATACGACCCAAGTCCTACGCTCCCTCTGACATGTAAGTGTTTTCAAGCACAACAATAATCACTATTTACCTGTCTAACTATGTGAAAGTAAAATCAAATTTATTTTGCCTTACCTTGCTTACAGTTGGGTTTGCTTTGGAAATTCTGTGGTCTATTATTTTGTACCTAGTTGATTAAATTATAGTTGTATATTTAAAATCGAAAGTAACTGTCATGGTTAAACTAAGTGCATTTTCACTATTCATTGTTGATTAACGCTGTTGGTATATATTGTTTACCTTATTCATAGGCCTACCAGACGTTCACAAATGTTATTCTTGCGCAGCGACTCTGAGGAAAGTGCACCTCCATTGCCGCCACGAGGTTTCAGTAAGTGACCCTTTGCCCATCGGTTGTTCACAAATGGATACTCACAACCAACGTATTACTTTAGATTATAACCTTGTAAACTCAGGAATTGACGAAATATTTTTGTTACAGCACCTGATAAAAGAAGCAGCACTGTTGAGGTCCCACCTGCACCCCCAAAACGTCTCATTAATTCTAGAAAAGTAACTCGCCTCTTACATCAGTCATTAATTTGCTATCATTAATTTACCTAATGTTGTTATTTGTTTTTCAATGGAAAAATACTTCTGGTTACATGTAGGTACTTTTACTAATTTTCTCCCAAAATGGAAAGTAATTAACCTTTTGAATTATTTGGGAAAAGACTTGAGCCACAAAGTTGCTGAATTCTGACTCCCAAAGGGTCTCTAGCCTCTGGCTCCGGCACTTATATTCAGTATTCTTGCACTACCTAACAGTAGAAGGCTCCCATTGCGAAAATTCTACTTTAGTTACACTTCTAACATCCACTAACAGTCCAATGGAAATCGAAAAATCGTAGGAAAACTGGTACAACCTTACAGTATTTCTTCCTCGGAGTTAAATCCTTTGGTGAATTAAATCGGGATTTCTTCTGCTGAGTGGGTTTTCAGGTAAGTAATTAAATCACTAGAGCTGTCAATTGAGAAAGGGAAAAAACCAAGTGAAAAAGGTGTTGGAGTGGATAGGTACTGAAGTTTGTGAAGGGAAGCACAGTTTATTGGTTTTTGTTACCAATGAGTATCATCAACAGTTTTGTACGTACTATGTTTTTGTGAAATGAATCTGTCGCACAGCCCTGGAAAATGTAATCAAAATTTGATCAAGATGAAATAAGTTTGGCATGATATTTACTTAGTGACTGGAGCGGTACAAATTGTTACGCTCCAGGAATATAACTCTCACAGTCGAAGAGGTTTGAAAACCCTGTCCTCATAGCTCAGATCGTTGGAGTGTTGCAACTAAGGGGAAATTTCCCGTAGTTGTAAGGACACGAGTTCGAACTCCTGTCGAGTTATCAAATATTTTTGGGCCATTACAGTGGCGAAGTCGAAATAGGACCCGAAATCATACGAAACAATAATTAATTAAATCCCTCTTGAGCCAAAAGACTGTAAACATCACATTTCCTGTCGTTAGCACCTTCCACTTCCTCACTCACTTGAGTCAAAACACTCCGTGACGATGACCTCGCTCGACTGCTGACTTTTTCCAAAGTGAAAGGAGCGTGCGAAAAGTAAGTTTCCCCCATTTTTAAAGAGAATCTCTATGTAAGAGAAAAATTCCCACACATGTTACACCTGCATATACTTGTTGGCAAGACTGACTTTCAAATTGGAATGAGGAGTACCTAATATAGTAATATTTTACTAATAATATTTTTACTACAATTTAATATTAGTAAAATATTAAATTGTATCTCAATGGAAAGGTTTGACTCCTCAAATAAATGTTTATGATGTAGAAAAATAGACTTTGTTGAAAAGGGAAGAACAAAATTTTTTTGGGGGAAAATCTCCTATTGCACATTTTCGAAACAACCATTTCGGTCTTAAACTGTTGGAAATTTGCCTCCCTTTTAAAAAGTATGGGGTGGCAATCTTCGAAAAAGTAGTCCTTTGGTGTGGTAATTGACAAAAACCAAAAACGGTCAAAAATTTCGGGGGTTTTATGATCCTTGAAAAAGTTTGTTTGATTTCCAAGGTAGAAAGGCCCTAAGGACTTACCCTAGGTGATGCAAGGTAATCCCCCCCAGGCAACATGGTGACTGGGCTATGAAAACGGAATCATGATTATGAGAGGAATCCATCTCAAATTCTAGTTTAGACCACTGATCTGCACAGAAAGGCTTTCTAATACGGAAATTATGACCCTTTGTTTGATAATTTGCGGCGTTTTACTTATCAACTAATGTTTACGATGATCACTGAAAAGCAATGTATATGTGCCAATTGAATGCAAATAACCATTCTAGAGATACTGGCGTCCACCAATGCATGTGCTTTAGATGCTGAAATATGGGAATTTGGCGTAAGTTATAGACCTATGACGTCACTCACGCTCTAACTTTTAGAGGTTATGATGAATAATACATGAATATACCGTCGACTATTCTCAGAAACTGTCAATGGTTATCAAATGTATTGATATTTGGCGACCTCCATCATATCGCCTGAGTGTTAGAAGACAATTTACCTGCAACATGGTAATGTTCAAGGAACCCTTCAAATCTGCGTCAAATCACTGAAAAACAATGTATATGTGCCAATTAAATTGCAAATAACCATTCTAGAGATACTCGCGTCCACCAATGCATATGATTTAGATGCTGAAATATGGGAATTTGGCGTAAGTTATAGACCTATGACGTCACTCACGCTCTAACTTGTGTTATGGCACCTTTATATGACAGGGGAAGTGGTACAAAAAGTAGGATCTTGGTACTACAGGTCACACATTATTGAGATAATGAAGCATTCACCCCAAAAACAATTTGCTCCCCCAAAACCAATGCCAATATGTAAATATAGTTATTTTAAGTATTTATTCTTACAATCGTATACTTTCATAGATCTGAGAGTATTGTTCCCCCTACCCTATTGTTCTTTTAAGTGGAATAATATTTATTTCTTCAGGAGAGCGAGAGTGATAAAATCAGAGATTCAGGATTTATGGAAACCATTTCATTATCATCACACTTCAACAACCTCAACTACGAGGACTGGTCATTACCAAATTGCTTGGCATCAACATCCAGTGATGGAACCACGCCACCCCCAGTACCTCCAAAAGGGAGCATTGCCCCTCCCTTAGCTTCAGTCGCTATGGCTACAGTTGATATTGGTAATTTATGTACACATTTACTATTGTGTTATAGTGTATAAAGTGGATAAGGGAAATAAATCAACCTTTCAGAAAAAAAGTAGACGTTAAAAAAAATTGTTTTTTATTGGTCAGTTACAAAAATTTATTATTGAAAATGATAAACCAAAAAGTTTGAATAATTTTTTGGATAGATACTTACGTAAAATGAGGTTGATGGAGGGGTTGACGTATTTTATGGGTTCTCATAGAAGCCATCATGCAAAGGGTTCTTTAATTCCTACAATAATGATTCCAAACTTGTACAAACTTATGTGTTCAGTTATTTACGCAGGAAGGTAACTCATAAAAAGGAGGGAATACTAATGATTCATGTTGATGAATGAATGAAGTTTACAATGTGAAAAAAAGATGCTTCTGAGTTTACCTAGGTTGTCAAAGCATTTTGATAACTTTTTGAGTAGACTTTTTGAAGACGAGGAAAGAAATTTCATCCAATGTCAGATTTCTCTCTTGAATTTTCCTTTTAGGCGTTCCTGAACGTGTTTTGTTCCGTTTCTGTGTGTGTTTGTGTGTGTGTGTGTCTGTGTTGGGCACCCTTTGCCATGCCTGTCGGGGTATAAATGAAAACCTCTACCGTGTGGTACAGCAGTGTCCAAGGACTCATGGTGGCCACAGTCTGCGTCATGATGTGGTTGCCAAGCAGATTGCAGGTGCTTTGTCGTCCAGGGGTTGGAAGGAAGAAACTGTATCACATGCTGAGTGACCAGGGCAAGAAGCCGGATATCTTCAGGGCTCGAGCTGGAGGTCCCCCGCACTTCTACTGACCTGGAATTTGTCAGGCAGCAGTTGTTGTGGTGTGACCGAGCAACACCAACTGCTCCAAAACCCAGCTCATCTGCTGAGTTTGCTGTTGCACTGCGTTATTCAGTAGATGGTAAAGAACTCCGACAGTGCTCTGAATCCCCCATTTCTTCCCAGTGGGTGGAATGGGTTTCAGAGGGCGTCGGGACCTGCAACTACTGCTGTTTTCATGCCATCCGGGTGGCTTCACTAGCCACCTTGGTGAGGTGTTTACGGAGTAGTCGCGGGACAGTAGACACCCTTTGCTGTGCCTGTCGGGGTAAAAATGAGAATCTGTATCATGTGGTGCAGCAGTGTCCTCGTACTCACGGTGGCCGCATTCTATGTCGCGGTGCGGTTGCCAAGCAGATAGCAGGTGCTTTGTCATCCAGCGGTTGGGATGTTGAAAGAGAGAGACTATATCATATGCCGAGTGACCAGGGCAAGAAGCCGGATATCATTGCTTCCAGCCCGACGGGTCTGCTATAATCCTGGATGTCCAGGTTGTCAGTGGCAGCGTGGGCATGGAGCAGACCTGGCGGGCTAAGATAAAAAAGTATGACAGAAATGACCTACAGCAAGCGATTTCCGAGCTAGAAGGTGTGACAACCAATAACGTCAAGGTCATGGCCACGACCGTGTCATGGCGCAGGTTGTGGTGCAGGAAAAGTGCCACGGAGTTACTCGAGTTGGGCATCTCGGCGGGAGTACTCTGTGGTATCACCTCCCGTGTCCTGAGGGGTTCTTACTTGAACTTGTGGTCATTTGATTTGGGCACTTCCTTTCATCCCATTCTTCCTCCTCATCTTTCTGCAACTACCCTCATATCTTGAGCTGGTGTCGGGTAAATCTTTTATATATTTATTTATTGTATCAAATTAATGGTGGGATCCCCTCCGTCTTCAAGGGGAGTTTAAAAAAAATAAGTGCTAAAACTTGGAAAAAAATATGATTAGCTATTTAATTCATAAATTACTTAGGTATGTATTTTTCAGGTCTCAACATCCCTGCTCGAGCTGACAACTATTGTGCACCACCTAATACTGAAAGATTTCACGTCACACGTGATAGCACTCCAGAAGAAACGGCTCAGTTAGACTTGTCTCCTGAAGCAAACCAGTAAATGAGGGAAACCCCAGTGTGATGGGACCCTTGTGCCAAATGACCTCAAGCTACGAAATGAGCCGGGTATGAGTAAAAGTGGAAAACGAGAATGAAACTCAGAAGTCTGATTTGAGCCAAATTTATATGAAGTATCAAAGCTGTAAGATTTTGCCTAAATTTACCTAGCGTACCTACTATGTATTACGAGTTCTTACAGTCGTTTCTAGCATGATTTGTTGTAAACAACTTTTGCACAAATTTACTGTATTTGAAGTTTTGTATCATCCAATTACATACCTACTATACATTAAAAATGTTCCAAAGCTGTGAAAACTACGTTTAGGATTCATTGCTGAGAATGAATAGGTCAATGTTTTGATATCTTGAAACATAATTATGATTTCGCACATTCAATAGCTCACCATTTCGCTACTAAGGCACAGCACAGCTGCTATACCTCCTGGTATACTAGCTCAGAAGAACGATAAGAAGAGTTAAATTAAGCGGTCTTAGAACGAAACCTGAGACTCAAAACACTCGTCAATGTGCTATAAATCTGGTCAGTGATGATCTCTCACCTGCCTTTTAGAGACTACTCGATTTTGGGTCTGGGTGTATGTTTAAAATTTAAGATGGAACTATGGCCCAACTTTCCTGAGGAATCTCGGTTCTCTACTTATACTGGGTTAATGTGTATAAAAAAAAAGAAAATGTTAAAAATAAATCGTTATAGTATAACATTTATAAGATATACATTTAAAATTATAAAATAAATAACTTCTTTTTTTCGTCAGCGGGATTCAAATCAGGAACCAGGAAATAGAGTGTATGTGTAATCAAGTTTACTCAACCATATTGTCATATCAAATTTAATTTATTCCTTACCTGCTTAACACTCTTAGTAGTGAATTGGCAGAAATGGGAGGAAGTGTTCCAGAGGAAAAAAATTGGAGTTTGCAAATCAGATGTTATACTTTGATCTATTCAGAGTAGCGGACCACTGGAGCACCTTCAGGCTGAAGAGGATATAATTGGTCTTACTTTTAGGAAATGTATTAATTTATAGAATTACGCTTGGATACATCTTCGGGACCACAACAACTTTTTTCTTTACTGTTCTTGGAAGTGAAATGGTTAAGTGGAAGTGTGAAGTGTTCTTCGCCTGACCTACAGAATTATCATGGTCATGTTTTCTGCTGAGGGTTTGAAACAGAGTAAAATTACTCGTGCACAAAAATTTGAAGGAAGGAACATCCAAGCGAAAGGAAGTTCGACTATTTTAAATTGACCCCCCCTTCCACTGCAGTACTTTAGACATCAAATACTATAACTCACCTATTAAGTAGGGCCAGTAGCGTTGGTAGGGCAATTACGTAGCGTTCTCAATTCAGCAGAGTTGATATGTTGGCATTGCTCAGTTAAATAATATCGCTTTCTTCATCCCAAACCTGGATGAAAGTGGGGTAGGAAGATAGCTTTGTAATAAATTGGCAAGATGCAGGATGAAACAACAAAAATAAAATAAGAAATTGAAAAAAAAAAAGTATAGTGAAGGTGGATAATTTGAATTAATATCACCTGCAGATGGCCGAGTCGGTCCCGAAATGAGACAGTTTGTTCTAGTACTCTGTCCACTAACCATCTCTGCGATAAGCACAGTCAGTCCTGTAGGAACAGGACCTTTATTTCGGAATTCAAGTGAACTACGGGCCAGAGGTTTACTACATGAAATGAAATGTAAGTTGTGACTGAGTAAAGCTTCGGGACAGGGGTGGACATTTTTCAGCGGGACCTAGTTTGTGTTGGTTGCCCCCCCCCCCCCCCCCCCCCCCCCAATCTCTAACTGGCGAGAAATTTAATTTGTGACAACTCTCAATCCCAACTACAACGTACAAAACAGATCCAACTACAGCTTTATTATTTGATGTATTGAAAATATAATCCCGCCACCATGTATTGTTATAATGCAAGGCCACCGTCAAATGGACTTGATCAGAGCCATTAGGCTACAAGCACCACTTATTAAATGACTGTATAATACATACAGTTTCCATATCTGCCTAAATATTGAACAAAATTATTGTTGATTGTGTATGCAACAGTTATACACCACAATCATCGTACTACCTCTTCAACGTTGAACTTTAGGTTCTTCTATCACATTGTTCTTGTTCTTAAATCACAATGTGATGGTATTCTGACAATACTCGAAAAACGTCTTTGTTTTGCTACAATATTTTTATGTGGATTTTATATTGGTTAATTTAAATTTGCGTTTTGATTTATTGAGGTCTAGCTCTAATTCATTACTATACTTAGGTACTAGAAATTGATCTTCCGATGAATTTGGAAAGGGTAAATGCACAATGAAAATCATCTGTATTTTAATGAATGATTTGTATGCACAATGGAAAAGTATTTTTGCTGGATTTTGCTGGACCAATAGTACATTTTTGATTGCCCCAAAGAAATAAATCTCGTACACGAAACAAAACCGTGCAGTGTGAATCTGTGTCAAATAGGTACGTCTTCCGTGCTTGAGTAATGGACATGTTATTTTCATTAAAATTTGAACACAGTTGTCATACTGGTAGGTCACTCAACATTTTTTTAATACATTCACCTTACCGTTTTCACACTGTAAGTAGGTGAATTATTTAATTTTACTTACACACTGTAAGTAAAAATCAATGAATCTGAATTTTCATGTACATACCTACCTACTTATTGTATTAGTACGTACCTAAAGTTTTGATAATTTTGAAAGGAATAAACTATTTCAAGACTCGTGTAGGTATTGCCTATTGTGGATTCCTTTCCCTCTTCCTCTTCACTATACATAGTGCAAAAGAATTAGAAGGCTATAGAAATCTACTTTCTTGCTGTTGAAGGAATGTAGGTACTAATTATATATTATTTAATAACTAGCGATAGATAAGAATCAGCATTCAACCAGCAATCAAGATTTAACGAATGTAATACGTAGTCATGTATAGCTTTCGAAAATTGAATGTGGTTTAAGTATTTTTTTAAATGATTCGTTAAAGGCTAGTCAGTCTGTATACAACTGTTTGTAGATAAATTGGTGTCACCTATGTTCCGTGTGTTATTTTTTAACTCAAAGATGTTTATTCTTGAAAGTGTATAAAAGAAAATAAGTAAACACATTTATTTGAAACAAGATGTGGCATTGTTTTTCATGATAATACCTACATTTTCCTCGAGATTAAATATTGAGTTGGGGGTATTAACTAGAACATTTAACGTAGGAATGTTGTTCCAGTACAATTCTTCAAATCTCAATCCTCCTTGGCTGATTTCAAGGCCCGTAGAATCCAAATTGTTTTTTAATTGTTGTGGTGTGACTGAGCAACACCAACTGCTCCGAAACCCAGCTCATCTGCTGTGTTTGCTGCTGTGCTGCGTGAGTCAGTAGATGGTAAAGAGCTCCGACTGTGCTCTGAATCCCCTATTTCTTCCCAATGGGTAGAATGGGCTTCAGAGATCATTGGGGCCCACGACTATCGCAATTTTCACGCCATCCGGGTGGCAACTTTAGTCACCTTGGTGAGGCGTTCAAGGGATAGTCGCGGGACAGTAGACACCCTTTGCTGTGCCTGTCAGGGTAAAAATAAGAACCTGTATCATGTGGTGCAGCAGTGCTCTCGTACTCACAGTGGCCGCATTCTACCACTCGATGCAGTTGCCAAGCAGATTGCAGGCGCTTTGTCATCCGGCAGTTGGGATGTTGAGAGGGAGAAACTATTTCTTATGCCGAGTGACCGAGGCAAGAAGCCAGATATCGTTGCCATCAAGTCCGATGGGTTTGCAATAATCCTTCAGTTGTTGTCAGTGGCAGCGTGGACATGGAGCAGACCTGGCGGGCTAAGAAAAATAAGTACGACTGAAATGGCCTGTGGCAAGCGGTTTTCGAGCTGAAAGGAGTGGCGACCAACAACATCAGGGTTATGGCCACGACCGTGTCATCTCCCGAGGATCTCCCCATCATCGAAGTACAAAGTGAAGATAATTTCGAAGTTACATATGTCATTCCTAACCCAGCAGCATTAAGACTTGATTTGATTAATCATTTCCGCTGAATGAAGGGGGAAAATCCGATTATGCAAGCCATCAGAATAAGTTGAAATCAAATACAAACGTTTTCCAGTTTTCAGTTTATAGGGAATTTGTCTGTCTTCCAATCATTACACAGTCATGTACGATAAACATCCTATCGTGCACTTGGAACCGTTTTTACATTACGATTCGCTGACACTTCAATTTCGGCTTCCCGCTTAACGTTGTTCATTTCTTTAGTTCCCACACGCCATTTTTCTTTTCTGCTACTCTTCTAAACTTAGCTTCTACAAGTGTAACTTTTCTACACTTTTACTCTTTGTTTTGGTGAAACACTTGTTCTAGTTTACCGTGCATTACAATTACCTGTACTCTTTAACTTGTACACTTGTAACTTGTTGTTTCATGAAATGGGCCCCTGGTATCACCACCCGCGTCCTGAGGGGTTCTTACTTGAAGTGGTGGTCATTTTACAGGGGCACTTCCTTTAATCCCACTCTTCCTCCTCATCCTTCTGCAACTTCCCTCATCCCTAGCGCCGGAGTCGGGTAAACGTGGGCGTCCTCCTCACTTTTTTTTATATTGATTTGTTTATTTTTCAATTTAATGGTGTGCCTCCTCCACCTTTGAGGGGAGTTTTGTTTAAAAAAAAAAAAGTCTGTGTAAGTGTGACAAATTTTGTCGACGCTGGCCACAATTCTCAACCGATTTTGGAAATTCATTCTTCGTTCGATCCCAATTTCAGTCTAGTTGTGCAACATACCTCGGAAAGTTTGAATTTTAAGATGGAAGAGGGCAAATGGAGTGTGTAAAGCCGAAAAAAAAACGTGTTTTTTGTCGACGTCACCCAGGCTACAATTCTCAACCGATTTTCGTGATTCTTATTTGGTTCGCTTCCAATTTTATTCTAGTTGTGCAACAAATCTTGGGAATTTCGGATTCGCTGTCAAGGTGGGGGTGGAGGGGATAATAAACAATTCATTCAAGAGCACTGACTAGACAGGTATGTACAACAGTTTCAAATTCCAAGAGAAGATATAAGTATAAATATAAAAGTGGAGTCATTAAACATCAAACTATTGAAAATATTGGGGATTTGTTAAACCCAGGTCAGTTTGCCATGATTTTAAAGAGAGATTTTTGTCAATATTTTCAATATTTATTGTAAACCCCAATATTTTCTCTAGTTTAATGCTAAATTTTATTTTTATATTCATTATATAACGTATCGGTAATTTTTGGCCAATTTTTACCATCTTTAGCGATTGAGTAGATCATTATTAAGCGGTTTTCAACTGTGGCCTTCCCACTTCTAATAGCTCTAGAAGCCGTATTCGGTTGGTTTCGGACACGTTCTTTGCAGAAGTTTTAACCTCATACTGTGTACTATCAACCAAAAATAACTGCCCAACTTCGCTGAATGTAGCTCATATTTGAAAGTTTATCAGACTAAAAATAACCGCCGCAATCGGGCGTTTTCTCTTCAAAATACTTAAGAATACCTTTCTCCCGCCCAATCAATGTCCTTTTGGGAATAATTCCATCACGCATAAATTGAAGAATCATATAAAAAAAATTCAATCTGAGCGTCAACGAATGATTTGAAAACGACCCATGGTTTTACGCATGTCCTCTAATTTTCAACTTTGGTCGTTAGCCTCCAGGTTTATATTAATTTTGCGATAAACCGCTGTTATTTTTGGGTTCTACAACTAATTTACTATAAGAAACAGATAGAAAATTAAAAAAATTACCACTTTTGGGAAATTGAATTTTTTCCTCGTTTTCCTACTTATGGCACTCACACATATCTCGATATTTGACTGCAACAGAACTCGTGTCTAATGAACATTCATAATACGACCGGCCTCGAAATAACGGGATTTTATGTGGTGCTATGTTATCTACAACTAATTTACTATAAGAAACAGATAGCAAATTAAAAAAATTACCACTTTTTGGAAATTGAATTTTTTCCTCGTTTTCCCTACTTATGGCACTCACACAGATCTCGATATTTGCCAGCAACAGAACTCGTGTCTAATGAACATTCATAATACGACCGGCCTCGAAATAACGGGATTTGATGTGGTGCTATGTTATCTGAGGGGAAGTCGGAGTGGTCATGCTTGTTCACTCTCGCGGGATTATTGCTCTCTGGATCCTATAGTTTTCAAACGTGCGCTATGACCGGAGGGGCAGCTAAGGGCAGATGATTTTTATTCTAGTCTTTGATTAAACATGTTTGGAGCGAGAAGAAACCATTCCCATCTCGGAGGAAGCGGGAGCTTTTTTGTGGCTCTGCCGATGCCCAATTTGCACGGGAAACTCGTGACTTGTGCCCTTGAAACGGGCTACACAATTTTTTTTTTTGGCCCAGTTCGGCGGCTATGTTGCATAGATGGACATCCTAGGGGGGAAGAAAAATTACCCCTGATTTCCAACGTTACATAACCCTTACCAACACACAAGTCGAATTCACACAAGAAATTCATTCTTTTGAATTTGAGCACCAATTTACGGTCTAAAACTTGCTTTTCGGGAAAAATCCCTGTTGTACCGGGATTCTGAAGATAATAAACTGTGAGAATCATGAACCAGATAATCGAAATCAGCATGTTCGGAAAAAGGTGTTTTCGCCGTTCTTGCCCCACTGTGTGCCGTCGAATCAAAGTAGTCTGCGCGCATGCGCAAACGTTAATTTATTATAATAATAATTTTTATCATCCATTGGTCCGATTTCCTTCAAACTCGGGGAGTAGATGGGTATATGTGCCAGAAAAATTCCCTATGAATTATACCGCGATTGATGGAGTAGTAACTATAGCGCATGCGCAAAACTAAAATCGATCGACGCAGACAAAACTCCGGGAATGATGGACCGATTTTTATGAAATTTTCAAGGATTGTGTGGTTTAGCTCCCAGACATTCCTCAATAAATTTCATCGTCGTGGGATTAATAGTAGTCTGTGCTCATGAGCTCATTCATTTCTTATAACACCGACCTATCCCCCTCCTTTGGCCTTTTGACTCTCACTTTTTTCTTCAACTAATTCTATACGTCCATGTTACAATGTCCATGTTACATATTGTTTTGTACTAACCATAATTTTACAAGTTTATGTAGAACAAAAGTTTTGTCACCCTTTTGTGGGTGATTCCTGATTTCCCACGCGCATTGGTTAAAAGATAGTTTAGATTATTTAGCGAATATAAGTTGATATTGGGATTTAGTGATGTATGGTTGTGATTGTGTCTTCAAGTAGAATTATGCTCGTCACACTCTTTCATTAATTGCTGCTTTTCTTGGGAACTAGTATAACAAAGGAACAAATTGTCTCCATATAACACTGATATAATTTTCTCCACTGGTTATTTTGTATGATCACAACATTAACTAAGCGTATTTAAATACAGTAACTCCAACCATGAACCACCACATAAGTTATAGGTACTTATTCTTGTATTTGAAACATTCTTACGAATATTCTATCTATCTAATTCTAACTCACCCATATCAACATCTTTACGGGTAAGGTTATTAAGATTCCAGATTACAAAGCACAAAAAATATTGGCAGAAGATGAAAATCATAAGTTTTTAGCAGAGAATGAAACAATAGCGAGATTAGTGAGATGGTGTTCGGAAAGGTCTTACAGTAAGCATTTCAAAATGACATCAACACAAATACCTCTTGTATCGAGATTCAAAAACATTGATCCCAATGTTTGGTATGACAGTTCCATTTTACGGTTACTTGGAAGATAGTACCTCACTGAATCTAGCTGAAAAATGGTATTATGGATCTTTAACACTTTATTGACTCGTTGACAGCCTCTTTGGCTTTCAAATTATTAGATATGTATCAGTAGGTACCTTTGAACGTCTGGCTCATAAATATGATTCACTGAAAAATAATAGTTCAGGGGTTGAGAGCACAAGGGATATTATGAAGGACATTTAATAGTTAGTTTTGAGTAAATCTTTTCTATGAATTTAATAAAGAATGGGCAACTTCCGTGTGTTGTAGTTTTTAATTTTTGAAATTGAAATAATCGGATTCTGCACTCGTAAAAACCCCTGACTGCAAATTTCCAGTTCTAAACTCCAAATGGTTTGAACAAGAAAAGTCCCTGAATCTCCTTGAAGAAGCCCCAGTTCCTGGGGAGGTAAGTTGAACAATAATAAAAAACAATTAAAGAAATGCTTGTTTTTTCTATAAAGTTTTGAAATTGAACTTCCATAGATGTTCAGCAGTAAATTGGAATTCCAAGTTTTTCTGTCCTTCCGAAAATCGATATTAGTAAACACTATATAGCAGGGTCTTACTGTTCGTACCTTTGTAGGAACAAATTTTACATCTTAATTTGATTTTTCGTGTATGTAAATTCCAAATTTCTACCTTGCGCTCAGAGCTCCCCAAATTTGTTTCAATAAAATAACTGCAAATAACTTATATACCGGTGTAGTAGATAGTATTTATGTTAAGTAATTTTTCGGTTCCCCAATTTATCAGAAATTTAAAGTTACTATGTACAATACCACAGGCAATGAGCATAGGTTTTCTTGTACATTGCATAAGACTTACCTATTTATCCACCACAAGTCCAAACCAATTGTACTTCAATGATAATCTCTAATATAACTATATAAATATGTATTATGAACATAGGTAGGTACGATATAAATATAGGTTTTGTATTACGTTACATGGCATTCAGTTAACCAATAACACGACCTAACATTCATAATTATTTTCACTCATCTTGGCAATTAATCCGAAATACTTTATATGAGGTACAGTATTATAATATAATGTTATATGTACAGTTTGTATTATTAACATTAATATTTGTGTTCATCATGTTCATCAGAGAGGAAGCAAAGAAGGCATTACTGGGCTCATAAGTAATGTCCATTGCTCCTCTGGTGATGAGGGAACTAGAATCCCAGTTTATTCGACTATAAATAGGCCAAACTACTTTTTTCATCGACTATAGGGCCGAGCTGGGTTAATTAACCAACCAACATAATTAACACTTCTATGGAAAACTTGAATAGGAATTCTTCTCTGTTTAATTTATATAAAAATATCCAGCGGTGACCGAGTCGAAGAAAAATATCATGAAATTAAAAAATTAACGAGTGAGACAATCTTGAAAAGCTTTGTACACGGCATGTTTAAAAAAAGTTGTCTTTTTAATGATCTAAAGTCAATTTTTGTTATATACATTATTACATGACGTCCATCAGTTATACATTGCATCATTCGTAGAGTAATCATACAAAAATCTCACTCTTCCGGGAATTTCTTTAGTTTTCAAGTAAGTAAGTACATAAATACTTCTAATGAATTGTAGAAAAATTAGAATAGCTTAAAAATATTTATTTACAGAGTAAATCAAGGTCATTCCTCTCTCTCTCTCCCTCTCTCTTTCTATATAATATATACATACGTATTTGAACTGAAATGTGGTCATCTTTTGTTGATATCGACTGATTTTCTACTAAACATTCTATGTTGTTACTGTTTTAGTCGTAAGCTAATAAGTTATTGTTTCATCAAGAAATTCAAGGGTGAATTAACCAGATGCACGTTGAAATTAAGAGCGAAATCAAGAAGATTTATCAGTTTGTTAATTGACAAACACTTCCAATGAAATAAAATTTTATTTTCAATTTCAAATAAAACTTGGTTTGAGAATTTAAATGAGGATTTCATTAATTGTCAATGAATATTAGTATGTGCGATTCGAACATCTAGAGTTGACTATATTTTAAACAAATGTAATTAGTAATTTTTATTAAATAATAAACATGAATTGATATGGTTATATATGGTTATGGTCATATTCGTCCCAAAACATTTCCCTTAGTTAGTCATTGCATTCTTAGCAATGTACACGATTGGGGATCTACATCTAGTCCAGGGAAATTATTTCGATTTCTTAAACATCAATTTCTCACAACATTTCATTCTAAAAATTTGCACCGGATCTTGAACTACAAAGTGTGATAAAGTCTTTAATGAAGGATAGCCTACAGATTTGTTTGTTTGTTTGTCTCGCAGCAGTGATGTTATTAAAGGGATATTATTATCTCATTATGTCCTAGGCTGAATTCTAGTATGAAACCCGTTTTTACATCACATGAAGAACTTGTTTTCTTATAGTATTTAAAAACTCAAGTTGTTTTACACGTTTTTAGCATATTTCGTGATAAAACCTCCTATAAGCCCACAATAACTCGACCCGGTTTAGGTGTTTTTATAACACGTTTAATACTAAGTGAAAATATCATGAAATAAGCTTTGTTCTGTTGCATTTAGTGTTCCATAAATAACATTTTTACTACATCGATATAACCCTTTTAAACACGTCGTATGTTGCAGTTGTTTAGGATGTAACCTAAAAGATCCATTTATCCATAAGATTTTAATTTTAATTTGAAATCAGCATTGTAAGTGATTGGGTACCTACGTACCTAATTAATATAGGTGTATTACCGACGACTCTCAAAATGAAGGGAATCATTCTCACAGCTACTTTGTAACATAAAGCTCTTATTAGCGATTTTTTGGAACACGCGTTGCTTACGAAATATCTGTATTTCCATTTTAAAAATTGTCTCCTCTTTTTTGTTATACAATTATTTATGTTGTTGCTCCATAACCATTGAAGCTAGAATAGATCTTAACTTAATCAATGCGAATTGAAAAAAGTTCCAATAAGTTGACATGGTTAAAGATCTTGATCTGATTCTTTATAGTCTACTATAAAGGTTGTTATAATGAACTTTTGAAAATTATAAATCAAGTCCTTTTTCAGTGTAGAATCGATATCGATCAACCCCCCCCCCCCCACCCCGTTTCTACTTGTCTTGTGACCCAGGGCTGTAACTATATTATGTTCCCCTTGTTAGCACAAAATTCTAAATACAATACCTATATCATCGGTATCGTTCGTTTGAAGAGCAAGGCGAGTGAGTATGCTAGACCCGCAAGACCGATCGGTCTTGAGTGTATGGTATAACGAGCCCCAGTCAACAATAACTTCAAATTGCTGATCTACGTCAGTTTTCAACGTAACTAATCACCAATCAGTTTTAGGTTATAATTTTCAATATTAAAACCTTTGTAATTGAAAGAAAATTAATTATTTAAAAATAAAACATAAAAAAAGAAATAAATAAATAAAATAGAAATGAATAGGTACATAATGATGACTCTCTTAAAAATTAGTTGGTATATGTTTCAAGATGCGTGGACTCAATACCCAAATAAATGAAATTGTTTCCATAGTGGACCCAAATACGGTTCTAGTTTTTGTTTCTTTTAGTTACGCCGAGTCGGTACAGCACCATCGTCTGCCCGGCATTAAGCAGTCGAGTGCAATGTTGATGAGCAACGATGCTCATCGCTATAGATCTTTTGAGGGGTTCTGCTAATCATGTCATAGCCATGCCTCCAGAGGTCCCATGGACTTTAAGGGTACAGAAAGCTGGCTAATCCAACTTTACGGGTCAAGTTTAGCGGGATTCATCCAGCTTTAACCTCAAGGCTTCCCAATTCCCTCCCCGGGGGGTGTAATCCTGTTGGACAGTATCTGTCGCTGAACTTTTCGTCTCTCAGCACGCTTTGTTATCCGTGTCTTAGTTTGGGTCATCTGTGTGCTTTCTTCTGCTGGTAGGCAACTACATGGTCAGATTGGGCCAACCAACAAGCCCTGCGCAACAATCGAATCGAAGCTCACTCTTCACGCAAAAAGCCAAAGCCAAAGTAGGCCAATGGAGATGTTATGTTGTTCTTCAAACTTCTTCACTGTATAGAGGAAATTTAACTCTAATTCTGAATAAACCACATCAAGTTTCTATCCCAAAAATACCATATTTAACGCATGTCTTAAAAAAAAAAAAAAAAAAAAATATATATATATATATATATATATATATATATATATACATATATACATATATATATATATATATATATATATATATATATATATATATATACATACATATATAAAAAAAACAAATTAAAACTAAATAATTGGTTGAATAGATAGCTGTGAACTGATTTTGTCATGCTAATCACTAGCTTGTTCAATAAGCTGATCAAATTTTCTGTCTCACAAAAATATTGTAGTGAACTAAATTTTGCGTCAAATGGTGGCCGAATAAAGCAAAACACATGGTAGGTAATACTACAAGAAAGTTATATTGAATTTAAAAGTTTTTAATAATGGAAAGTATCTACCGTTTACTATCTTCTTTGAGGTTGGTTTGAACTTGATGTTCGAGCGAAACAGCGAAGGAAAGTTTTATATTCATCATCTCATTTTACCTTGCGATGCAGGTGCTTGTGGGACATAAATCCAGTAATTTATTGGAAGGGAGAATGTAAAATAATTATTTTTTAATTATTGGCTAAGAATGGATGGCTATTCATCCAGCGTGAACACGATTGTAGTAAAAAATAAAATGGGATGGTCTTTTACCCCCCATTCAGGTATATTACAATTGAAACATGTAGGGGATCTTGAGATCCCAAAGGGTAGGTGTGTAGGGGATGTTCTTATTTATGATAGCTGGAATTGAAACCCCCTAGTCGTGGACTTTCGTTTGAGCCCACACACGGATTTTCCAGTTTTTATACCCCCCACCCCTCAAAACCACCCCTTACTTAGGAGGGGTTGCGCAACTTTGATGTGGCCTATATTTTGCGCCGAAAGTGGCTGGTCATATTAAAAAAAGAATCGCGCAAATCGGTCAATCCGTTCAAAAGTTATGGAGGTACCCACATACCTTCAGACACTTTACTTTATTAATATAAAGAAGATTGTACGTTATGGCGCTGTCGTTATAAGTCGTTATATAGGCAAAGTTTTTACATAACAGGCCAACCATCTGTCTTGGATTCCGTCATTAGACGGTTCGTCACTACAATCAATGTAGTGTATCAGTGCTTAAATTAGAAGGGAAAGGGGTGACTGAACGGTAGGAACATGGATTCCTGAAGAGCGATTGGTGGTATAATCTATTACACAGCCTTCTGCCTCACTCCAGGTGGTAATGTTACTATGATTAAGTCCGGTTTCCATTTTGCTGGCAATACGATCGATGAAGAGCTAAGCCATTGGAGTGGAAGAATATACAGTATTTGTTTATCTACACAAGAAATACTGGATGATGCCAATTATTGTGACCCTCAGCACTTTGAGGTGTAATGCAGTGAGTCTTTGTTTCGGAAGCCTATGGGACCTGATAAAGTCCACCAACGACGTTGATGCTGTTCCGTTGGCTTCGATCCACGACCCTACAAACTTCCCAGCTCTGAATTGCGTACTGTGCAAGATGGGAGGGGATATATAGTTCGTATATCCCCTTCTCTTCAGCTTCGATCGTCGTATGTTGATCCCTCTCATTCGTTTCCCACCTAATGGCAGGTTCCAGGACCCTTGCCCGATCGATCACCATAATGTCGGCCCTTCTGTTCTGGGAGTGACCATCTTCTTGGTGACACAATGCACTTCTTCAAATACTTCGAAGAATTTTTCTCTAAATATGTCAGCAATGGCTGTACCATAAGTTATGGTGAGCAGTTTTTCGCATAAACTCTGTCTTCGGGCAGAAGCCGCGGTTGTGGGTTAGCCTTTCCATTGTGTTAGTCTCGCTGCAGGCTGGGAACCTGCAACGGCGACTACCCTCCCTCCGACCTCCTGTTGCCCGCTTTGCCATCGAGTTCATTGATGCCTTTATTATTTGTCCACTCACTGCATGAGAGCCCTTCCTTTCTGCTGATCCAGCCATTAACCTGAGGGCACACCTTGTACCAGTGAACCCGTACACCACGCTAGACTAATTCTGTCCACTTTTGGAATTCAGATTCCCGCAGCTGTACACGTACAATCCATTATGGCCTGCTGGATTGCCTAGCTTATCATGGCCCACCCTTTCGTCTTCCACAGTGTCACGAACTGGGCATCATTGATGTGAGACAGCTTACTGGCAATCGATCCGTCCTGAATCAGGGCTTCCCATGATACTCTCATTGTTCCTAGGCCCCTATATCGACGAGGAGCGTAGTAAATAGGAATGGGGGTGTCTGATGACGAAGAACAAATCTATCTCGCTGCTTGCCGAACCAGCATATCTATTCGATATAAAAATGTGGGCTCTAAAAGGTTCGCCGGAGTTGTTGGCATTTTATTTTTAATTTATAAGATTAAAATTTAAAATCTATTATTCAATTTAAATAAAATTTAATAAAATCTATTAATTGAAATAGATTTTGTTTGAATTAATCGAATGAGAGCAATTCATTCTTTTGTTCTTCCTAAGGGCACTTCTGGATTTGTAGCTGGAAAAAAGTAGGTAAACTTGAGTGTGAATAAATAACATATGATTACGAGAGCAAATATTGAAAATCCCTTTAAAAGGATGATAGAACGAGCTGATATCATTGTGACTGAATTTGCTGTGTTTCACGTGATGAAAGACTAAAACTTGCTCCACCTATAGACTAGTTCTTTTATTTCACGGACAAGTTATTTTATTCCATTAAAATTTCTTTCGGTGTGACTTACCTGTGCGGCTTCCAATATAAGGACTCATGAGGAACCAGTATCATTAGATCAGTGGTGGTCGATTATTGGAGAATCTATTTATCAATGGTCTACACAAAAGAGCTATCTAATATAGAAATAATAAAAAATTTGTAATACATTTTATTGTTTTTTTATAATTTTGCTGCGATTAATCTTTTTATCGGTCCACGCAAAATGATACGTTAATAAATAAATTGTTTTCCAAGTATTATTGGCTCTTAAAAGGATAATAGTTATCGTTAAATTGATAATTAATGCCTGTAAAATGTGTGGAGTGTGGAAAATTAAAGTAGTCAGATGCACAACACATAATACAGCTATTTCATTGTCCGAATAGTTCAAATAATATACCCACAATGAGTCATATAGGATAGAACACTGAGAGGGATTGGGGGCATGGCAAGATTTAAGGAAGGAATTACGTCTAAATAAATATCTATGTTTTAATAACGGCATTTAGGATAACTATACATTTAAATCAAGAAAGTTGACTTACATTCGCTATTGGAAATGGATAAGTGGAGTGGACAGAATTTCACTTGGGCATTTACTCCAAATATCTGAATGGTCCCCTAGCTCACCACAATTATATTATTTTCATGAATTTTGCAATGAATTCATTACAGAGGTAAATGATGAGAGAGTGTGTCTTGCGCACTTTGACACGCGATTCGTCAAAGGGTGATGAATAATGAACGAAAAAAGCTTATATCTTCCAAATCCGCTGTCTGCGATGATTTCTGCCCAAATATAATAATACAATATGACAAAATCTGAACTAATCTAAAGTTGAATCTGTCATGGGCATCATACTTCCAAATGAAATATTCAATAATTTAATGATCGATGTTAACTTACCCTAAAGACAAAAAAGCAGTTTGGGAAATTTGAAAACTTCCGGAAAGGGGTAAAATGAAAATTAGAACGCTCTTTAGGACATCTTTTCAAATAATATTGTTAGAAATTTTCGGTAACGAGTGCAAAAATTAGTTTCTAAGTTGATCGCCTACCACTGATGCGAATACCTTAAGACATTCGATAAAAACGTGTGCTTGGAAGACATTGTCGATAAACTGATGATATTATCATACACGTAATATAATTGTAAACGAAACGCCATTTCAACAGACATACAAAAGTTTTATTTACATCAAGAAATTCTTCAATCGATTGGCAAATCCTCAAAATCGGATTGACTGCTAACCAACAAATGTTGAAGTAAGGAGAGCCTTGATATTTATTGGAATTAATTTGCATTTATTTTTGCACGATGAACCAGTTCCTAACCTAAAAACAACTCAATTATAGAAGGGATTCTAAACAATTCAAATTTTAAAAAATAGAGGTAGTTTCAATGTTCCAGAAAGGCAATAGCGGTTGAAGTCGAAACAATAATTGTTAGTATACATAATTTCTCAATAAGTACTGTTTGATTTATTGATTTCTGACCTGGTTCAACTAATCTTGTCTACAATCGTTTCGTCCATAAACCGTATCCAGTAGCTACCTAACTACAGTTTGAAGTGGATAATGATTATATGCTCTGTGAGGTAGTTGTTAATACTATGGGTAAATCAAACTTCAAGATAATTACACTGTATGAATTTGGAGTTTGAGGGCTAGGGGTAAAATAGGTACCATCATGTTTTGTATCATTCGCTGCTAAGAGCTTCGCCGTTAGTCTCCATCAGATTTACAATATTCAGGTTACCTACATGAAATGAAGTCCTAAGTACTGTAATTGCTCGATGTATAAATATTTATATTTGTTACTTAAATAAAATTTAAGGTGATTTATATTAACTTAATGAAGCCTTGGAGTGCGCAGATGGTAATCATGGTCGTTGTACTAAAATGTAGATGCTTTACGAATCACCTGCAATTTATAATTGATATTAAAGGTATTATTTATTTTTATGTCGTTAGTTTATTACTATATGATACGAACTAAATCACTCGCGACGAAGTTGTGGAAACCCATTTAAAAACGGAAGTTAGTGAAAAACGTTGTCTATTTCCACGAAAAATAAAGAGTTACACTGTTAAATCGATTTCGACGGTTAGGCCATCATCAGTAACAAACAATAACTGAAGATACATTAGAAAGGACACAGCTTTTATAGTAACAGGTGAAGGGAGATTGAATCCCATTGGTCAAGAGAAAGGAAAGGGGGCAAGAGGTACAACCAATGAAGTGTAAACAAGGTGACGGGGGATTATAGCTAATTAAATGAAGTGAAAGGGGGAAATAACTAAATATGGTTTCAACATTGTGAAGGGATAATTCCAAGCTTTATAAAAATGGACCTATTAGTGGTGAAATATATTGAGGTATATCCTCATTTAAACATTTACCAGATCTGTCACTTTTGATAATTTCGAATTTTTCAAGTACATTCAACATACCTCCCTTCGGACAAAAATGAAGAAATTCTACAAACTGTCTATCTGTCAAATCAAAATTGTAACTATGATTGGATTCCTTAAGATGTTTTGCAAATGTAGACTTACCCTTATTTTCCCTGAAATCCTCCTGATGCTCGTCTATTCTTTCCCTGAATTTCCTACCAGTTTGACCGCAATATTCGTAGCCACAAGAACATTTTAGTTTATAAACCCCACTTTTATACTGAACATTGATTTTGTCCTTAACGGATCCTAGTAATGCTTTAAGACTATTTTTAGTTCTAAAACCTACTTTGTAACCTCTCGATGATAGAATTTTGCCGATTTTATCCGAAATTTTCCCATAATAAGGTATACTTATCCATTGCTTTTCTTCTAAATTTACATCTTCCCTAGCAAGATTGGAAACTTTTTCCCTACTCTTTTTCCTAAGAACATTATCTCATATATGGTATCAACGAGATCTCCTCCATATCCGTTACTAGCCGCTATGCTTTTGATAATGGATTTTTCTTTTGATAAATTTTGTTCACTCATTGGAATAGACAGTGCTCGGTTAATCATACTGTGGAAGGCTGCATGCTTATGGACTAAAGGGTGATTTGAAGTACTATGGATAGTTATATCGCTATATGTATCTTTTCTATAAATTGAAAAATCATGCTTTTCGTTTACCAAAGAGATGGATAGATCTAAAAAAATTGAGTTTATTTCCGCCGAATTCGAGGGTAAATTTGATAAGGGGATCTAATTTATTGATTTTTTCGTGAAAAGAATTTAATTGTCCTTCTGCGCCCTTCCATAGAATGACAATATCATCGACATATCTATACCAATAGAGAAGATCATTTGTGCTACAAGTTGTAAATATTTGTTGCTCAAGATAATCCATGTAAATATCTGCAAGCAGAGGAGATAACGGAGAACCCATAGCAACCCCTGGCTGTGTATAACATTTCCCCTCAAATAAAAAGTAATTTTGATCCATACAAATAGACATCAAATTAAACAATTCGTCCTTTTCAAAAATATTAAGTTTAGAGGCGTGAATCAGCCTGCACACCACATCTTTGCATCTAGTTACATCGATATTGGTGAACAGACTAACCACGTCAAAAGATGCAAGTTTAGCATTTGGAGGCATCCGAATGTCCTTAATTTTAGAGACCAAATCATAGGAATTTAGTACAGTATGTTGAGGTCGAAAGTTGATTTTGTTTCTAAATAAAATAATGAGTTTTTTAGCCAATTTGTAAGCGGGAGCTCCGATATAAGACACCACCGGTCTCATCGGCACTCCTTCCTTATGAATTTTAGGGAGACAAGATAACCTAGGCGCATGAGGGTTCATTTCTACAAAACTTGGAATGTACATATTTTTTAGTAAACTATCTTCTGATTGGTGAACTACTTTTCGAATTAATCTTTGAAATTTTGAAGTTGGGTCAGATGAAAGATTTGAACAATTATTATCTTCTAGAAATTTTACAGTTTTCGAAACATAATCTTGCTTATTTAAGATGACAGTTGTATTACCTTTATCTGCTTTGAGGGCAACAATATTTTTCTGGGAAAACTTCTTCTTTAGACCAGCTGCAACTGTCTCCTCCTTCCCGGGTGGTGGTCCTGGTGATCTTGATGAGGACTGGATCTCTTCTGCACATAGGGTCTTGGTGACAGATGGTCCAAAAAATATTGTTGCCCTCAAAGCAGATAAAGGTAATACAACTGTCATCTTAAATAAGCAAGATTATGTTTCGAAAACTGTAAAATTGGTTGCTATGGGTTCTCCGTCTAAAGAAGAAGTTTTCCCAGAAAAATATTGTTGCCCTCAAAGCAGATAAAGGTAATACAACTGTCATCTTAAATAAGCAAGATTATGTTTCGAAAACTGTAAAATTTCTAGAAGATAATAATTGTTCAAATCTTTCATCTGACCCAACTTCAAAATTTCAAAGATTAATTCGAAAAGTAGTTCACCAATCAGAAGATAGTTTACTAAAAAATATGTACATTCCAAGTTTTGTAGAAATGAACCCTCATGCGCCTAGGTTATCTTGTCTCCCTAAAATTCATAAGGAAGGAGTGCCGATGAGACCGGTGGTGTCTTATATCGGAGCTCCCGCTTACAAATTGGCTAAAAAACTCAATATTTTATTTAGAAACAAAATCAACTTTCGACCTCAACATACTGTACTAAATTCCTATGATTTGGTCTCTAAAATTAAGGACATTCGGATGCCTCCAAATGCTAAACTTGCATCTTTTGACGTGGTTAGTCTGTTCACCAATATCGATGTAACTAGATGCAAAGATGTGGTGTGCAGGCTGATTCACGCCTCTAAACTTAATATTTTTGAAAAGGACGAATTGTTTAATTTGATGTCTATTTGTATGGATCAAAATTACTTTTTATTTGAGGGGAAATGTTATACACAGCCAGGGGTTGCTATGGGTTCTCCGTTATCTCCTCTGCTTGCAGATATTTACATGGATTATCTTGAGCAACAAATATTTACAACTTGTAGCACAAATGATCTTCTCTATTGGTATAGATATGTCGATGATATTGTCATTCTATGGAAGGGCGCAGAAGGACAATTAAATTCTTTTCACGAAAAAATCAATAAATTAGATCCCCTTATCAAATTTACCCTCGAATTCGGCGGAAATAAACTCAATTTTTTTAGATCTATCCATCTCTTTGGTAAACGAAAAGCATGATTTTTCAATTTATAGAAAAGATACATATAGCGATATAACTATCCATAGTACTTCAAATCACCCTTTAGTCCATAAGCATGCAGCCTTCCACAGTATGATTAACCGAGCACTGTCTATTCCAATGAGTGAACAAAATTTATCAAAAGAAAAATCCATTATCAAAAGCATAGCGGCTAGTAATGGATATGGAGGAGATCTCGTTGATACCATATATGGGATAAGGTTCTTAGGAAAAAGAGTAGGGAAAAAGTTTCCAATCTGGCTAGGGAAGATGTAAATTTAGAAGAAAAGCAATGGATAAGTATACCTTATTATGGGAAAATTTCGGATAAAATCGGCAAAATTCTATCATCGAGAGGTTACAAAGTAGGTTTTAGAACTAAAAATAGTCTTAAAGCATTACTAGGATCCGTTAAGGACAAAATCAATGTTCAGTATAAAAGTGGGGTTTATAAACTAAAATGTTCTTGTGGCTACGAATATTGCGGTCAAACTGGTAGGAAATTCAGGGAAAGAATAGACGAGCATCAGGAGGATTTCAGGGAAAATAAGGGTAAGTCTAAATTTGCAAAACATCTTAAGGAATCCAATCATAGTTACAATTTTGATTTGACAGATAGACAGTTTGTAGAATTTCTTCATTTTTGTCCGAAGGGAGGTATGTTGAATGTACTTGAAAAATTCGAAATTATCAAAAGTGACAGATCTGGTAAATGTTTAAATGAGGATATACCTCAATATATTTCACCACTAATAGGTCCATTTTTATAAAGCTTGGAATTATCCCTTCACAATGTTGAAACCATATTTAGTTATTTCCCCCTTTCACTTCATTTAATTAGCTATAATCCCCCGTCACCTTGTTTACACTTCATTGGTTGTACCTCTTGCCCCCTTTCCTTTCTCTTGACCAATGGGATTCAATCTCCCTTCACCTGTTACTATAAAAGCTGTGTCCTTTCTAATGTATCTTCAGTTATTGTTTGTTACTGATGATGGCCTAACCGTCGAAATCGATTTAACAGTGTAACTCTTTATTTTTCGTGGAAATAGACAACGTTTTTCACTAACTTCCGTTTTTATTACTATATGACCTAGAAATTTAGTGTTATAATGTGATGAAGTTGTGGATCCATTAGTTGAACAACTAGTGTAATAATAATTTTTTCTTATGACTAAATGCATTATTGGGTGGGTATAGTTTCATTTCCAAGTATCAAAGCAAAATATGGTAAGACTTCAGGGGGTAGGGGCTTATTATTATTATTATTTTTAATGTACAAAGATAAATAAGAAAAATTATTTGGATTGTTGATCCATGTAGGTAAGTGCACAATACCTTGAGTGGAACATGGCCTGGTATATACTATTGGCTGAAGCACCTGAAACCTCTATGAAAGAGTTGATAGAATAGAGGTAGAATTGACCACATCTTGAACATATATAATTAAGAAGAAACAGACCGTCAGGCCCACAAGAACCCACATGGAATCTATTCGAACCATTATCGCCTTATCGAGGTATCAATCCCGTTAATGTAGAAAAGTGAGTTATAACCAACTCCAACGTTCTTGGCTTCCTGAATAGATATTTTGGGGTCTAATCATCGAAGACGTTACAAGGAACACTTCGTTAGTGATGCATATATATTTATAATATAAGGTAGACGTACAACGGTATGAATTTATAGTAAGTTACCTACCAGTTTATTTTGAGAAGAAAGGTAGTGGCGTTCAACTCGTAATAATGGACTCAAAATACCCAATAATGGTAAAAAATCGAGTCAACGGAATATGATTCCATGGAGCACATCTAATAAAGCATGTTTGCTCAAAAATACCCTCTTATCACTCACTAATTAAGGTAGATTTCAAACCAGAAAAGGTTGATAAAAGATTTTTACGAGAAATATTATTCGTTCAACAATCTTTAGAAAGCCACATTTCAAATTTTAGCTTAAATGTTGAATAGGGAAGATAATAGGTTTAGAGCTGGCCAGCAGGACATTTTTAGGACGTCCCACAATGTTTAGAATAATGGGTTTGTTTCAGGTAGAGTTAAGTCAAAATACACGTTTTCGAAAAAAAAAAAAAAAAAACCTTTTCAGCATCCAGAGCGGTGTGTAACAGTCTGAAATATATAATATTTACATGAAATAACCCTCTCTGGTTAAGTTGAATGTCCAAACTTGAATGCTTCCAGTAGAAAACTACTGTGCGGGACCGCAAGGATTATTGCTCATTATTGCTCTGAAATCTGATAATTAATTTTTCTTCTTCTTTTGATAACCTTGGCTTAGGCTGGGATGTTTCTCTCGAAGGTTTTGTTGCATGACATGTTACCATTATTAGGGTTTAAATATTATTTTTTAATTAATCCATCTTTTCTCATCTGAAAATAGATAGGTATTGAAAATTAGTGGTTTAAAGTTGACAGTTCAAAAAAGTTTGAGTAACGGTTCGTCAAGCCTCGGAACCAGGAGCATTCGTTACAGAATTTAATGCTGAATTTGAAATTGCAACCCCTTCATTCCACAAACTGTTGCAAATATTAATTTTCTTCAATTTTTATGAAGTAATTTTCATGATATTTAAAACGAGTTTAAAAGACTTTCAATTCAAAAATGGTCGAGAAACACAATGGCTGACTGAACATTGGTCATTACACCTTCCTAGTTTCCAAATATAACTTAAAATTGTAAATTTTGTGGGTTTTAATAAAATTACAGCAAATTTACCATCTACTAGTCCAGAATCACGTCATTATCATTTTTGGCTGATTCATCAATGTAACTATAACGCCTCGAAATGATAATTTTTTTTCTCTATTAAAATTATTTCTTTAGTTTCCATTTAGATAAGACAGACACTGTCCACGCTGCCACTGACAACCTGGACATCCAGGATTATGGCAGACCCATCGGGCTTGATCGCAACGATATCCGGCTTCTTGCCCCGGTCACTCGGCATGTGGTATAGTCTCTCCCTTTCGACATCCCAACCGCTAGATGACAAAGCACCTGCTATCTGCTTGGCAACCGCATCGTGACGTAAAATGCGGCCACCGTGAGTACAAGGACACTGCTGCACTACATGATATAGATTCTCATTTTTACCCCGACAGGCACGGCAAAGGGTGTCAACTGTCCCGCGACTACTCCTCGAACACCTCACCGAGGTGGCTAGTGTAGCCTCCCGGATGGCGTGAAAATGGCGATAGTCGCGGGCCCCAATGCCCTCTGACGCCCATTCCACCCACTGGGTAGAAATGGGGGATTCAGAGCACTGTCGGAGTTCTTTACCATCTACTGACTCATGCAGTGCAGCAGCGAACTCAGCAGATGAGCTGGGTTTTGGAGCAGTTGGTGTTGCTCGATCGCACCACAACAACTGCTGCCGGACAAAGTCCAGGTCAGCAGCAGTGCGGGCGACCTTCCAGCTCGAGCCCCTAAGGGCAAGCAGGCGCTGGCGGCGTAAAGATGGGATGCTGGCAGAAAGAGAGACAATACCGAGCCCACCGGCCTTGACCGGTGCGTGGATGTAAGCACTTGGGACACCAGGTGGAAAGCCTTGCCAAGAGCGCACAGCAGAGCGAACTTCACGATCTAACTCAAGCAGCCTCCCCGCAGTAAGCCTGCCAAAGACTAACCCATAGGTAAGCACACACAAACACACACACACACACACACAGCCCTCCCCTAGTGCTTATTACGTACGAGTATGTATGTAGCATGTGTGTGTGTGTATGCATACGTAAGAGTATGTACGGAGTGTGTGTGTGTTAGTATGTGTAAATGGTATACCAACATTTCTATGATTCGATTAATTATTAATTAATTATTTTATTGTTAATATGTCTCCAGATTGAGCCCTGGCCCATTCATTGGAGGAGCTCGAGAAATATTTTTCCTGGCCAATTAGGTTCTTGAGTTGCACTCCTTAGCAGTTCTAGACGCAGGGAAACTGTAGTAACGCTGATCAAGGCTTTCCGAAAACTTAGTGACCTACGTAGAGCAATTTACGTAGAGCTAGAGAATGTTAAAACACAAGTGAATAAAAAGTAAAGGAAAAAATTAGTAAAATTACTCATTTGCAAAGCAAAATTCATTCCCTTTCGCCCATAAATTGCTATTGGAAACATAAATGCATTGATTTAATTACTATGAGCTCAATCCACTAGATAAGCAGTAGGTAAATACTGCCTCCCAAACTTCTTAAACTGGGATACCATGTGAGCAGCAATATTTGTGATTTTATCAACAGATGGGTAAACCTCTTAATTACCTCTTCAGAGATAATTAATGCAATGAAGCATCATAACAGGATTCAATAATATCAACTGATAATATTAATGTTATAAACGTTGGACAATGGTTGGAAATTTGCTATTGATACTTGATTACTCTAAACTTTCATAAAGTTTAAAGTTGATGACTGTAACGCGCTATGGATGGAGATGATAATTATTATAATACAGCGAGAGCGCTCAACTCTAAATGATACAAAACGAGATGTTTCTTTCCATGCCTTTTATCTCCAAGTAGAATGCACAAATCAGGGCCTCTTGCCCTGCATAAATATGTTTCTACTCCAGAACCAGTCTAATGTATCTGTT
This sequence comes from Adelphocoris suturalis, assembly GCA_030762985.1. Lineage (NCBI taxonomy): Eukaryota > Metazoa > Arthropoda > Insecta > Hemiptera > Miridae > Adelphocoris > Adelphocoris suturalis. The sequence goes on along the minus strand of CM061040.1, from coordinate 66,562,210 downwards.
TGTATTGTTTCTAAACACTACTGATACCTTTTCCTAAAATCTCTGGACCTATTGTGTGATTATACAAATGTAAAACATCGACATTAAGTAGTCTTCAGAAATGTTACCCGTAAATTTAAACGTGAATACGATCGGCTAAAAACTAAAGTTGACCCTGTCCGATTTAACAAATGTGGATTCTAGTAGAGGAACGACCTTGATGGGGTCCTAATGCTACAACTGAACATCGGTGGAGATGGGTCCGTTGCCAACGACGATGACGGACGACGATTTGTTGTCTTCCGATGGGCAATTGTTATTGACTGGCTCAGCAATGGTTTGTGTGAACCGACTCACTTGCTGGGGCTTTGGCCGGAAGGAAAGCTCCATTTCTTTACCTGTAAAAGTCATATAATAAAATTAAGCGACTAGCAACAATGTACTCGTATGAGGTATTGACAAAATAATCATTGAAAATGAATTCAGAATGTAAAAAAAAGCAATCAAAATCATCAAAATAATAAATAATATGGTTCACAACCATGAAATTACCAAGTCGGGAGAATGCTCAAAATTGAGGAATGAATATTAAGGTAAGGGCAGAGAGATTATTTTTTTTTTGTAAAAGATAGGAGATTATTATATTAGGTTATAAATTGTGAGATTTTGAATGTAATTTTTTGGCTTTAATAAACTAAAAATTTAATTGAAATATTTATTTTGAAAATGTAAAAACCAGGTCTAAAATAAAATATAAATACTAAATAGCAAATTATTAAATAAATAAAACTCACAGCAGTTGCACAATCATTATTCACTACCACTCATTCCTGAAAAGTACGTTAAACGCTGTTGCAATAGACCTTTTCAGCCCATTTTCGAGGGTTTCGGATATTTCCAAGACAAAATTGAATCTGCTTCCAAAACCCATGGATAATTTTGCTCGCTGTTGACGGAATCAATGATTAATATTAGCAACTTTAAAATCAAACTTGAGCAAAATTGTGTGACGCTTTACTCCAGAGATTTGATACAGCAGTAGCTAGATCGTCAACGCATATTTTGAGCGTCGGTTATTCTAGCGAGTCATTCGGTTCCGCAAAATGAATAATCAGAAACAAGCGGGTCAGGCATGTATTAATTAATTGTGGTAACATGAATTATGCAGTAGAAATAGTAGTTAGCGCATAAAGGATGAGGGAATTGGTCCTAGCACTCGAAACCAATGTTTCACATTCGCGACCAATGGAAATGTTGTATTATAATCTACGTAAAACTAATCAAAGCTTAATTCTACAATTACCTTGTTTGAGATCTATTAACTATCAGCGACTTAATTATGCCTTTTGGGCAAATCGGGCAATGGATCCTGAGAAACCGGCATTTATGGATAGGTACTAGACGGCGTGAATCACACAGCGATTTTCACACGCAAGGAATAGCTAAACATCAGCTGATTCGGTTTGATCGTATTCCAGTTTTCATGATCTAAACTGATCATGTAGATTGAAAGTTCAGACTACTTTAGCTCATCATTTGGTGAGGTCACATAGTTTCGTTTACTTATCATATGGTGTTTATTCGGCAAAACTGCAGTTGGGTAATTTTCCCGAGCATGACTGTTAGGTATAGGTATTACATTTCTATCGTATACCTACTATTGTACCTCGAATAATGAAGTGTTGATGTGGAAACAATGAAACCAACGGGGGACCATCTACACCCAAACCCACACATCCACTGAAAATTTTATTAAAATCGGATGAAAACTGAAAATTAAGCTTGTTACAAGGATTTAAGGACATGCGACAGGCACACACACAGACACATGCAGATAGACATGAAGCGGAAGTTGTTCAGAATGGTCTAAAACGTGAAATACGAGGCTGGGGCAACCAGTGAGGCGGAGGGGGAGTCAGATACTGATGGGGAGGGAACCCAACAGGGGGCTGGTAAGTCGGGGGATGTACCAGAGCTTAAGCATACGGCACCCCCAACCCCAACACAAAACCCCAAACCCTCATCTTCGTCACAAGGGGCCAACCCTCTACCGGCGGGGTACCCTACAAATAAAAAGTACGCCTCCGTTGCCGCACTCAAACAGAGGCCTTTGGAATCGCATGGAGGTGGCGCTCGAGGAGGACTAAGTGGGGAAGTGAGGGAAGTGCAGGCCTAATCAATGGGGCTACCGACAGCGGTGAAATAGATGCAACGTCTACCACCAACCGGAAGGCTATACAGAAGTCGGAGATTGTACTTCCGGATAAAGAGAAATATCCCAATGAACGTGAATGAGCAGATGATTGAGACGTCCAATGCAATACGATACCTGGGATTAATGCTTGATTCCAAGCTTAGTTTTTGGACTCAGATTCGCAAAGGGCAGGTATGGTGGCAACAGTGGTCAGGAATCTGAGTAGGCCCATGGCAAACGTAGGAGGCACTTCTCCGACCAAAAACAAGCTACTGATGCAGACAGCCGACGCCATTAAGGTGTATGGAGCCGAGGGAAGAAGCCCTGAGGTTCCAAAAATATCGAAATAGGATGGAGGCAATCCAAAGAAGAGGAACTCTACGGATATACAGTGCATATAGGACCGTTTCGGGCCCCGCTGCTCAGGTTATTGCAGGAGTGGTCTCAAAAGATCTGCTCACTGAAGAACGAAGGAGCATCTACCTGCTGAAGGGAGAGAGAGAACCCATTGCAGAACATCAAGAAAGAGGAAAGAGGAAGTTCAAGGATGCAGCTACTGCCAACAGGGGAATGAAGATGCTCATCACACATTTTTCGTGAGCCCAAAGTGGAGAGGTGCTCGCCAAGTTCTGGAGGAGAGAGTAGGAGAGATTGCACTGGAGACCATCGTCAACAAAATGGTAGCCGAGAAGAATAACTGGCAAGCGTTGGCAACATACATTTTCGCGGTCCTAAAAGCCAAGGAGCAGGATAGATCCTGGGAATAAAGAAGACATAAAGAGATGAGGAGCCAGAATGATCAAAAAAAGGGAACTACCCAGAAGTAATACTGAATAAGTGGTTCTGGGGTAGTTATCTATTAAGAAGAAGAAAAAAGGAGTGGCGGTTTGAAGTTGGTATGAAAAAAAAAAAAAAAAAAAAAAAAAAAAAAAAAAAAAAAAACTGCGTGCTAGGTGACGGTTTTAAATAGGGGCACAGAACCAACATTCGTTACAAGCTCTAGGAAAGAGGTCCTAGAACTCACTTTGTTGAGCCTCACTGTTGCGTTTACATCCAACAGAATCACCAACTAGCAAGTATCAGTTGAGGTTTCCTTGTCTGATCATTGATACATTATGTTCAGCTTTGGATTTTGTCAGTAACATACTGAAACGTATTGTATTCCTAAAAATACAGATTAAGTTCTTTATCGGGAAATCCTGAAGCATGAGCTTGAAGGCCTTGATAGAGAAATTAGATCACCCGAGGAGTTTGACTCCATTGCCATACAAATGCAAGCCGCAATCAACAAAGCATATGAAGCAAGTTGCGAGCTTAACACCAAGAAGAGCAACTGTAATGCCCCTTGGTGGAGTTGTAGGCTTGAGAGATTACGTACTATTGCGAGGAGATTCTTCAACAGAGCTAAATGGAATGGTGAATGGGACATATATAGAAGATACCACACCAAGTACACCTAGCCATTGAGAAGAGCCAAGAGGTGATCCTGAAGGAACTTTTGTGAGGAATTGGAAGATGTCTCTGCTGTAGCCAGACTCCAAAAGGTCCTCTCTAAGGATAGACAACACCAACCTGGTTTACTCCAGAAGGTGGATGGAAGTTATACAAACGACATCATAGGAACCCTGGAATTACTCATGGGAGTCCACTTTCCAGGGTCCAATAATGTAATAGGGGATCTATAACCCCAATTCCAGGATAATGAAGAGGTTGACCGCCTTCCCAGTCAAAGTATCCTGAAAAGTGCTAAAAAGATGTTTAATCCCAAAAAGGTTAAATGGGCAATTAAATTATTTCAACCTTATAAGTTTCCCAGGGGCGATGGTATTCTCCCTGCTCTGCTTCAATAGGGCATAGAATTGCGTTGCCCTATAATTTTATAGACTTATATAGCAAGCTATTCTATAGCATATATCCTAAAGGTGTGGAGGGAGGTGAGGTTGGTGTTTATACCAAAGGCAGAAAAAATCTCCTTGATCCAGCCTAAATCTCAGAGACCCATCAGCCTCACCTCTTTCCTACTAAAGGTCAAGGAGAAAATCATTGGCCAGATGATCAGGGATGATAATTTTTCTGTCAACCCAAGTGTAAAGGCCCAGCACGTCTACTAAAAGGGCAAATCAACTGAGACAGCTTAATCAGAAACTGGCTCTCTGATTGAAAGGGAATAGATGGCAAAGATATAGATGTGCTATTCCCTGGACATGGGTGGAGCCTTTAATGACACCAACTATGTCACACTGGAAAGAGCCACAAGGATGAAAGGGATCAGTGACCCTACATCATATATCAAGGCTATGTTGGTTAGCAGAGTTATTACAACTACACAGGGGGATGAGAGCGATACTGTCCTGGCAAACAGAAGATGCCCACAGGGTGGGGTACTGTCCCCTCTACTCTGGTTATAGGTAGCAGATGAGCTACTTGTGATATTAACTCAAGCGGGCTACGACGTTGTGGCCTGTACGGATGATCTAAATTTCTTTGTTAGGGGCAAGTTTGACTGTGTCATTTCCAACCGGATGCAGGGTGCCCTCACCATCATCCTAAAGTGGTGCACAGCTGAGGGCTTACTCGTGAACACAGAGAAAACCACTCTGGTCCCTTTACTAATAGAAGGAACCTATCCTTAAAATCTAATACACTTCTGGTTCAGAAGATCTCGTTCTCCAATAAAGTCAAATACTTGGGAGTGATCCTTGACCATGAACTTGATTGGAACAAGCATCTGGAATATGTCCTTAATAAAGGAACCCAAGCACTATGGGCCTGCCACAGAATGCTTGGGAAAACATAGGGTATGACAACCAAAGTGACACTATCGTCCTACAAAGCTATTGTCAGACCCATGGTTATCTATGCTCCAACTGTAAGGTGGCGTAAAACATGCCAGGCAACCACAATACTCCAGTTGACTAAACTGCAGAGGCAAGCTTGTCCTGGTATTACTGGAGCATTGAGAACCACCCCCACTGTAGCTGTAGAGGTTCTATTAGACCTCACCCGTCTGCACATCTTTGTTCAGAGGACAACCTTCCTGGAGGCAACTAGAATCCACTCCACGTGAAGGTAGTCATTTGGAGACATTGTCAAAAGTACGGACCGATCCACAGACTACGTCAGACCCCGACACAATAAAAAAAAAGAAAAAAAAAAGAACTCCGACGTACCCTTAAGGGTGATCATTAGTGATCGTAATTGCTGGAAAACAGGCAAGCCTCAATTTGAGCCAGGTTCACTCCTGTGATACACAAATGGATCCGTCATGAATCGCAGGGCGGGCCTGGGAATTAAAGGCTCAAATCTCAGTCTAAACCACTGGGCACTGTTACCACCATCCATCAGGCTGGGACCCATGCCATAGAAATATGATCGCCAGGAAACAACTCAAAGGTGCACAAATTTATATTTTATCTGATAGTCAGGATGCTTTAAAGGCCATTATCCAACAATTTATGGCCTTTTCAATAACTTATAAGCTGACCTGGGACTGCCTCAAGTTTCTCATGACCACCGCCGATGGCAACAAACTCACATTGTTATGGGTGCTTGGTCATGAGGAGATAGTTGGGAACGAGGAAGCCGACCGCCTGGCTAAACAGGGATCGGAGTCTTGCCCTGTTGGATCGAAACCCCTTTTAAGGATCACCAAGAGCATTATTACTCTACACGTAAACACATGGGAAGACTGCAAAAGAGCTGAATATTGGCAAAACACTCCTAAGCAGAGGCAAGCCAAGCGACTAATAACCATCTCAAGAAAAAGAGCTTCAGCTTTTCTGTCACAGAGGCGTAAAGACCTTCGCATCATTGTCGGTCTCCTCGCTGGCCATTATCCGCCTGGTTGGAATACCATCTCAACAAGATGGGCAAAGCTAGGACTCCTCCACTTTGATAAATCGGGTTCTTAAATGATAACAGGGACTTTTTGTCACAATAGACCAATAGTGGTATCCGTTACTAGGGGCTCGCAACCCCCCCCCCCCCTCCTCTAAATGCGAGGTAAAATTTTTAAATGAGAGAAAATTTTCTATTTTCCGAAAGTGAAAACAATGCTCTCGCTACCAGTAGACTAGGGAGCAAAATAAGCTTAAAATAAGATTTATTTCCAAAAATAGATCTCAAATCCTTTTCATGAGCATACTAGGTGATGTTGATATATCATTTTATCGGTGAATCTTGTCAAAATCTTGCAATCCATTTTAGAACAAAAACTAATAATTATAATTATCAAAAAACCAAAGACTTTGTCAAAGATCTTCCTTACGGGGAGGCCTTCCAGATCATGGATATGTCGCCAAGAAGGAAATTTGATCCATACGGCACTATTGAATTTATATGGCTAATAAAAAAGAAGCCACATACCGAATTGGAGCCTCGTACGATAAATACCATGGGAATTATGTTTAGGAGCCACTGAGCTGATGTCAGCCCAATTCTGAATCACGTATAAGTCCTAAGGAGGCTACATGCAAAATTAAAGCCTCATACGATAAACAGCATAGTGACAAACGAGTGAGAAAATGTTGTGACAAGATTTTCTTACACATAATTCTACAGACCCCCTGTCAAAAGACATATCCATGTCAAAATACACATACTTCGATTTTCCACCTCCTAAATATGAATCCCAATAGCTGATTTGTACGGGTGTCTTCTCAATGGTTACTGAACTTCGAAGTTTTAATAATTAATTTTTTTATGTCGTATCAAAAGGTATGTCAAATAAACGTGTTATTTACAAGGGACACGTCCATAAGAAACAGTTCCAGAAAATTTGGGCTAGGCTGATTGCAATACTTTGCCTTGAGCCATCTGTTCATGTAAACAAAGAAAAGTGTAACATGGATGAGAAGAACATAACCTCAAGTTCCTTTTTTTTGCACAATGAAAAATTGATTCGAGTAATGTGTTATTTAACAAGAAATTTCATGTAGATTTTTAAATGAAAGTGGGGGTCCCTATTTGAAAAACGCGAGGAAGGAGACGTATCTAGTGTCTCTGTGGCGCGTGATAATAAAAACTTAATTTCATCACTAAACAGTACTAAAAAAATGGTGGGTGAGGGGGGGGGGGGGGGTGAGATCATTAGCCACGGCAGCCTGTATAATATTTATATATAATCCGTGTATAGTATTCACCTTCAGTTTAAAAAGGCCCATTAATTATGAATTTCCCGAGAACAAATTCAAATGAAAAGGTTGGCTGGAGAAAGGCTGGCTCTTTTGCCTGATTAAAACAATTTATACGAGTTTGTGCAATGGTAATCACATAATTAACAGCTAGTCAATTAATTCTTTTTTAAAAAGGAACTGTGCCCCATGATCAGAAAAATTCATCATCAAAAAATACCTTGACATCATACAATAACTGATAACATAATATTATTTAATCTATACCGAAATAGGTTCCGTTGTGTAGAAATTATTATAGGTATTTTTCGTCTTTTTCTTCTCCAAAAAAGATTGAAGAATTTTGATTGAACCTTTCAGTTCTAAAAACACTATCCAATACCTTTCATGAATGAGAAATGATAACGTATTGGAAATTAATAGTTTAAGGTTCAATATACGTAGAAATAACTTTTGTCTTCGGTAGAAGGACGCCTGAAGCGTAGGTAGGGGATTTATTTTACATGATTAGTTTCCAGTTTGTGGGTCGCCTCGTGTTAAATACTAGGAACTTGATTTTCTTCGTTAGGCATCAAGATTTTTGCAGATATATTTAGATACCTATCTTATGTATAATATAAACCCAGTTTCTAAATAGACAGGTATATTTAGAAACCTACCTAATGTAAAAATGCAGATTTATTTAGATACCTACCTACCAAATGTACCGATCTTTTTTCAACACCTGATTGAATCCAAGGAAACAATGAAATTGGTATCTACCAAGTAAAGGAGTGACGCAATTCTTGAAGATTAATTCGGACTTGGAAATTCAAATTCGATATATCGAGAGTAGGTACCTTGCTGAATAATGAAACTTCATAGGTACGTTAGCGGAGACGAAACAGCAGCCACTCCCAGTACTTACATTTATATAGTTCCTGACTGACGGAAAAAACCAGGGTAAAGGGACAAACCATGGGTTACTGGACCATCCACGGGTGTGGGACAGACCTACTTTCGAGACTTGGATGAGCGAGCGAAGCGATCGGGTACAGCTAGTTTTTAGTAATGAACCTTAAGAAATACAAAAAATGTTCTATTTATGCAGCACGTATGGCTCACTTCAATGAAAGTAGCCACAGCTTGACCAGTGTCAACTGATGGTGATTTCTTTCTAATACTAGGATTAAACACGGAGTCACCTGTTAATTCGTCAAAATCTCAATAAAAATAATGGTTGATCAACCGCAGTTTTGTCTCCTTTTGCTCACTGTTAATTTTTAATGGGTAACGTATTTGTATTGGATAATGGTAAGTTGGGAGTTGAATTTCTATGAATAACGTGCGGTGGCTTGGTTATGGATCTCGAGTTGTTTGGTCTCGAGGACACGAGTGATCCATAACCAAGCCACCGCACGTTATTTATAGAAATTCAACTCCCAACTTACCATTATCCAATACAAAAACAATACCCATTAAAAATTAACAATGAGCAAAAGGAGACAAAACTGCGGTTGATCAACGATAATTTTGATTGAGATTTTGACGAATTAACATGTAACTCCATGTTTAGACAGAAATCACCATCAATTGACACTGGTCAAGCTGTGGCTACTTTCATTGAAGTTTGAACTTTCATTGTTGACACAAGTTTACAATGCCGTATTCAGGCTGTGCCATTACACTCAAAAATAGAAACATGCTTCAAGATAAATCAGGAAGATGAAAACATGATATTAACGCGTATAGACCGATGGACCTTCTCCGAATCATCTCCAAAATTTGTAAAATACTTCTACAACAAAAGCTGTTTAGACCAGATCCTGCAAACACTAAGTCTGGTTTTGGCTCATATCATTCAAGCCCGCAGCTTCATAAACTAAGAAACACGATGCTAAAAGTCCACTTAGTATTCTAAAAAACTACTTTGGGTTATTGATCGATTCGGAAATAGCTTTTGATGTAGTGTGGCATCTAGATCTATTATTCGAGTAGAAGCCACATCCTTCTGATCTGTTGGAGACACAGGTGGCCAATGGCCACATACAGCCCGATGTGATACGATTATCAGTATCCAATCGAATGTGCCACAAGCGTATTATTAAGAATATTTTTCAATCGAATCTATTCCAACGGTGTTACTGTGAGTGACTTTGTTGAGCTGTGGTTCGCAAAGAAGAATGATTGGGATCGGTAAAAAAAATATGCAAAAGTCGAGCGAGTAGTTGATCAGTTGTGTAAACATTGGATCATTGGAATCAAACCAAATTCACAACCAAGGATTTGACATACAAACGACAAGGACTGGGTACACTAAGATGCCTGCTTGGGATACATAAATCCTACAAGTCCCTCACACGTAATGAGAAAGTAGGTTGACCATAGATTAACATAGACTAAACCCATCAAGTTGCCAAAAGTTGGAGTGTACCTACGCATTGAAGTATGTACTCTTGACTATCTCATGATTACTCGACCTATCTGGCACTATGGCTGCGCGAATAAAAAACGACTATCAAGTTGTGTATCAACGAACTTTAGTTTTGCGCTCGAACAATTGGTTTTTCTCGACCAGTCAAAATAAAACTCATAGGACACCTCCCTGAAACCTTTGCCCGCCCAATAGTTATTTCTCGACCAGTCAAAATGAAACTGATTGGACACCTCTCTGAAATTTACACTCAACTATTCTCAGAGTTTGAACGAAATCGGACGATTAGATCGCGAGAAATCGGCGTTGTAAGAAATACTCATTTGCCCGATTGCTTTCTCCATTATTGATCGGATTACAATAAAATTTATGGGGTACCATATGGAAGCTACCTCACACAATCCCTGAAGATTTCATCGAAATCAGACTAAAACTAAGTATAGTTTCGGGCGTACCAAGAAATTGGCACAGACAGGCAGACAGAAATGGAACCAAAATTGATCAGCAAGCTCTGAAACACAAAAAGCAAGTTGAAATTCTGTTTTGGAGAAAAAATTCTTTTTTCGACTTCTTCCACCAACACAAAGCTTCCTTACCTTCGATAGTGAGGAAACAAAAATATATAAACTACACTAGAATTCTTCGTCGTACTTAAGAAACTCCACCAACTTGCAGAAGTTCATAATGTTTTGAACCTTTGAAAGACATCATCAGTCCCTCTCAACACCCGACAACACTCCACTCCCGAAACCGCAAGGTCACTTGAAGAAGAAATGGCATAATGACCTAGCACCATTGTGACTCGTACCTACAAAATCTATTGATATATAGTAGTAGAGATCTATGTTGTGCCCCCCATTCATGTACTGCGACTTGACTGAACGATGACTATTGAGGTTCATTGGGTGTACATAGTCTTACTTCATGTTCCTGGTTCATTAGTTTCAAATAGTTTCTACAAGTTAGGTACTCAATATGAACTAAACTACAATTCACAATGTAGTATGAATGAATAATATAGTTTTACTAATTAAAACAAATAATTATGAAGATAATAATATGAAATATGGAGGATGTTATTAGGACACTTGATATTTTCTTGATTACATACCTACATACACATTTTGCTTCTTCTATCTAAGGGTTGGTAACCTAACCATTAGTAAGCTGAGTACCATGTAAAACGAATGTTTGGTGAGACAGAATTTTGAAGTTTCGCTCCGCTAATTCCTAAAAGCCGAGATCTTAGCATCCCTCACCTGTTGGATCGACGGACTGGTCAAAAGTTTGGGACAGTCTTTGGGAGTCTGTGACGGCTACTGCTGCTGCTATGACACTAGCAGACGTACCTGACTTTACTGTGCCACTGTACCGAGACACCGGCATCATGCTCTGTCTTACGTTTCTCTCAGGTCTGATGAGGATGATGTAGAGCTGTGAAAAGACAAGAATGTTTGTAATACTATACATATACTGAGACGTACACTTACGTTGGAATAAATGTAGAGTGTAGAATTTAAAATGTGTAGTGCAAATTGTATTAATTTGTGGATTTGAATATAGGTTCTAGGGGATGGGTTGATTACCTCCTAAGGGAACTGATATTTTTTTTAACTCCGTTATATTTTGGGATCGATCTGATTTAACAACTTTATTTTTACTCATTTTCGAGAGCCAGCAACCGAAAACTTAACTAGAAGGGTATTGAAGGTTTGAATATCTTAAAATGCAGTTATTCACTTACTGTTAATGAACCCGATCGTCTGGAGGGCTGTAACTGGCGCATGGTGAAGCATTAAAGTGCGCTAAAATCGCACTTAACAAGCGGAATACCACGAGTACGACTGATATAAGAAGTCGAATACTTTATTGAATAGGTCTTCGAGAATTCCAAATTATTATAGCCAGACGGTATGTTAGGCATGCGGCCACATCCTGTACTGTAGGTATAGATTGTATGAAGACCAGAATCGTAAAGACGCTTAATTCGTTTCTAATTAAAATAAAAAGAAGAATGTACATTTAATCCACAAATCTAATCAAGTTCTGTAATGATTGGTTTGTCATCTGAAAAATATAACTTCTGGTCTAGTGAAGACGAGGAAACACATAAAAGCCGTGTGAAAGTGCAGGATCCAGTAAATAATTAATAGACAATTCTTGACTGTTTGAAGGAATCGAGCATATAGTTATTCACAAAATAATTACTTACATAGAGTAGGTAATGAAATATTTCGAACTGTAACTTTAATAATATCATTTCTTTATTATGAACTTAATGTCCAGGATTGTCCCGGATTAGGATGAGATTGAGTTGATGTTCAGAAATTATGGCAAGCTTGCTTATATTATGTTCTACTGTGCAGCCCGGGATTGATGGCTCAATGTTGGACCTAGTGCGGTTGCTTGAAACAAACCAAAGATATTAGAAAGTGAATAGAAATGACTTACTTTAGGAGAGAAGAGGCAGCCAATTGTGACGCTGGCGGAAAGGCTGATTGCTACCGACATACTCGTGATTCGTAAAGGCATGTGATTACCAGTGACGAAAAAAAGTGGGACGAATGCCAGCCAAATAACGCACGTCGTGTACATCGTAAACACTACAGGACAAAAAAACAATTGAAAATATTCAAGCAAAATTACCCACGTGAATCACCAAAACAAGGCAGGTAGATAATACTATTTTTCTTGTTATTTAGACCCCTCTCGAATCCTCCAGGTTTATGATAAAGGGGTTACGTTTTGTACACAAGATAAAAATCAGCTAATCATTGTCATGAGAGGGGAAAAATTAAAATCTACCTTAGCAAATTATTAGCAAAAGGATCTATTATTTCTGTATTAGATAGCCCTTCTGTGAGGATCAATTGTATATGCGTTACACACATATTCAGGCATCACAGTTGTATTTAGTTATTACTGTTCATCTCTATCTCTATCTCTATCTCTATCTCTATCTCTATCTCTATCTCTATCTCTATCTCTATCTCTATCTCTATCTCTATCTCTATCTCTATCTCTATCTCTATCTCTATCTCTATCTCTATCTCTATCTCTATCTCTATCTCTATCTCTATCTCTATCTCTATCTCTATCTCTATCTCTATCTCTATCTCTATCTCTATCTCTATCTCTATCTCTATCTCTATCTCTATCTCTATCTCTATCTCTACCTCTATATCTATATCTATATCTATATCTATATCTATATCTATATCTCTATCTCTATCTCTATCTCTATCTCTATCTATAGCTCTATCTACATCTCTATCTCTATCTCTACTATAATAAGAATGAAACTTCATCTGTTTGTCTGTTGGTCTTGTCAATGCACGGCCAAACGGCTGAGTGAGGGGTGTCTACGAGTGGGGGGATCTTCTTGGATCTCTCCAGAATAGTGTATAAGCGGTTTTAAAATTTTCTAATTCCACCTGAACATGGGCCGTAGGGCGGGAGGGGGGTTGGAGCCCGTTTTAATGCCGTACTTTTCTACTTCCCCGCTTCCTCTACCCCTCTAAAAGGCCGTCGAAAATTCCGGACAAATACCGGTTTTGTAGGTTTTTCTACGATGAAGACTACGGCATGATCGAACTGCAAATGAAGTATCGGGAAATGCGTCAAAAAAATGAAAGAGTACGGAGCCGTTTTCTCGAAAATGCCGTCAGAAAACTTCGTTTTTTCTCATTAAAATATACCCCATAAAGGTGCAATTTTCGGGATGGTGTTCGCAGGCGAAATACAGTTTTGATTCCGCCGAATCTGAATCCGAAATCGGATATCGAAAAAAGTGATGCGAGGGGAAGGGAGGCGAAGCGATTAAAATGAGAAGTTAATTGTGCCATGGACGACGCAGGCGAGTAGGTACCCCTCTGATCTTTTGTCTCTGAAACCTTCTCGGCCCCCGTTTGAAGGAAGGAACTTTTCCATTCGAAAGACATTTCAACAGAATAATGGAAGGGGTTTTCCCTACACATATACAGCAATACTGAACTAGTGAAGCGAGCAACATCCACATAGTTTTATAAGATTTAATTTGTTTGTAAGAATTTCCAAAAAAAAAAAAAAAAAAAAAAAACACGTCTGCCAAGTTGGGTGAGCAGTATAACTTCCTCACATGTTGTAACATGGGCTTTAGGTCTTGATGGTATCCCACTGTATCCCATCACATTTATACATCTCATACGGAGCGAGCGAAGCGAGAAACATTCCCTACATACATCGGATTTCAACGAGGGTTTTCCCACACATATACGGCCATACCGAGTGAGCGAAGCGAGGAACATCCCCTACACACGTTAAACCTACCCTTTAGGGATTCAACGTTTGCGAGCGAAGCGATCTGTTTTTCAAATTTCAGCTCCATAGGTTGAATAGCTAAGAACTCACTCCGGATCTCTCTCAGCTGATCTAGGGGGGGTTGATATCTAGACTTCATGATTCGTTTTTAGACGCCCCAAAGGGCCTCCATTTCAAATTTCAGCTTCATAGGTTGAATAGCAAAGAAATTAGATCCGCCGCTACTTTAGTCTCGTTTTTTCGTGACAGTATTTTGTGACAATAATCTGTGACATTATACGAGTATATTGTGAAATTGTTCACTTTTAGGTCCCGGTAAAAGCGTGTTCCAAGCTGAAATAACATTATAAAAATCCGTTTAAGTTGAGTTAGGACCGGATCCGCGGAAAAAAACCATGGGTCTGTAACTGTTTATGAGTAGGTATGTGTGAGATGCTGGGGCAGGGTCACTGCGGGTGTTTTTATCTCTTGGGAGTCCTACATATATACCCAAGTTATGGTCATAGGTCCACGTCGACGTGCAACCCAGGCACTCTCTAGGTGGCAGAATGGCCCACTGGCGATTAGTGGCTGACTCTGTTTTCCTTGTCTCCCCCGTCATGGATGAAATTGAAATCGAGCCTCATAACCCATGCTGGCAAATATAGAGCAAGACTGTATGGGGCAGCAGAGGCTGTGTGGAATGGAGTATGTTATATTAATGTATATTGCAGGATTGCTTTCTCATGCGCACGCTTTCTGCCATTCAAGCTCTTCAACTGAGGGCTCACTTTGGGCCGCTTGTCCAGGATACAATCCTCGCAAATAGCCAGGTATCTCCTACAGATGTGGGGCAACAACCTGTCATACAGCAATCCTCCCCCGGGACCTCCGGTCTTCTCGAAGACTGAAGTGTTGAGGCTCGGAGAGCAGTTAGACAAAATTGAGGGTTATGAAAGCGCTTCCCTGCAGGATCTGGCAAGGCGGGATGCTGAGGGGCTTGATGGCTTGGAGGAAGAGGTTGGGCCTATGTCCATAGGATATTTCCACAGGTGGTGGGGCATCATGGAGGAAGTTTTCCTGCATTGGTGCCTCGTGGAGTTTGCAGAGCATCTAAGCAAGCAAGAGGGCGGAGATACCAGTGGGTCCAGAAGTTCAGTATAGAATCACCCAATTAAACTTGCCTGACTTTTACCGCTTTCGTGTAGTCTTTTGTTGTTGGTTCAACCTTTGTATTTGTCTTTTGTTAGTGTTTTATTCCCCGCACCTCATCCAGAAAGGTCATTAGCGGCATTTTCTTCGTGCTTCGACGTTTTAACGCGGCGATTTCAGCATTTTCATCTCAAATTTATTTTCAAAATATGAGCTTTCAAAATTTATTTTACATGTTTTAAAGATTTGTGTTCATCATGGCTGACTCTTTCTTGAGAGATGATGCAGAGGTAAGTGGTCGTCTTCCTTTTTTTAAAAGGTTTAAGCCGCACCTGTTGTTTCTCATTTCACGTTATATTTTGAAAATTGTCTACTGCGAGTTTTAAGCAGTGACTCACTACAAGAGTCACGTTAACTTCACTATAAAGGAGTTATTCTTCTCTCGGGCTTACGAAAATGCTACGAGAAATCAATGCAAAAAAGGTTAGAATTCATCGTGCTCACTTTAACAGCTTGTTTTTGTGTTTACGAGAGATATGAATACGAGAAGTACAAAAACTCTCCATTATCCCAAAGAATCGAACAAAGCCATCTGGAACACTGTACATTAATCCGTTCAATTTCCCTGAGGGCTACAACTCGAAAAAAAAAAAAAAAAATCCCTTGGACTTTAAGATGCGAGAGCGTAGAGATATCATGTGCTGCTAGCGAATCTTTTAATTAGCTAGCCTATCGCTAAATTCTATTTATGACCGCTAGATAGAGTGATCGGAACACATACAACTGCCATTGTAAGTACCTTTCAGCTGATATAATGCCAATGGAATTATAACTTTGGGAAAACGATCTTATCAACTATAGTCCGTGCGGATAGACTAGTGAAGTATTGGCAGATTTCATAAATTTTCAGTGGGTGGGGTAAATGTCGTTATACTTAGATCAGGGGGACAAGTAAAGTCTAGGAGTTTTAATTAATTTCATTAATCTTCCCTCTGCAGGTGCCAATATCTACGTAGGCATATTGTTGACAACCTGTGGATTGGAAATTTGAAATGGAGCTCTTTCGTCATGTTTAGAATTCAATATTAGCGCACACTGATCAACTGAGAAGCCTCTGAGCCTAATTTGTTTCTTAGTCGACTTATGATGCTGAAACCTGAAATGTAGCTCCTTTTAGAAATACAGTTAACAAATTGGAATACATTACAAAGGACTCTGATCAGTTTCAGAACCTCTGAGGCTAATTTCTTTCCTAACCGACTCACGGTGCTGAAATTTAGATGGAGCTCCTTTGGGGAGCACCTGGAAAACAATAAATTACGAGGCGCGGAGGCGCACTGATCAGCTGAGAGGACCCTGGTTTTTTTTCTCCTTTTAGACCTGTGTTTTTTTTTTTTTGTTTTTTTGTCATTTACTATAAAGCGTAAAATTGTGGCGTCCTAGTATAACCTTCTGGGAGGCACGATACGCCAAGTTTTGATCAACCAATATCGGGGGATTTAATAATCTTAGTCCAATGATCTGCGTGGAAGAGCTAAATTATTCAGAAATTGTTAACTTTGCGTAATAATTTGCAGAGTTTTTTATAATACTACGGTTGGAAACTATCTTTCAAAAGAAATATTGAAGTTGTCATTACAGTTGATTAATTTCATTCAACAATTCATTGGACTGTATTGCAATTATTTTAAATGTTAAATACAACCACAAGACGGCAATAGGTAAGTCTGGCCCCAAGTTGGCTGAAGTTTGCTGTTTGAATTGCTTGTTTGTCTGTGCAATAAAAATATATGTGTGGTGTCCTTGGATTAAAACCGATTTTAAGAAATCTAATGTGAGAAACCAAAATTAAGCCCGTGGGAATTGCCTATCCAGACCAATTTTGGTTTATTATCTACAACGATGAACCTCTGTTTTATATAAATGTATATATATATATATATATATATATATATATATATATATATATATATATATATATATATATATATATATATATATATATATATATATATATACTCGGCCCTTCGGGCCTCGCAAGGGGCTCCGCCCCTTGACCCCGCCAGGGGGGCTTCGCCCCCTGGACCCCCCTAATCTATACTCGGCGCTTCGCGCCTCGACGGATCTTTTCTCTTTTCTACTGTGTAGAAAACGAGGATAATTTGCTATGCAATTCGTCTCACGAGAAAAAAAAAAAAAAAAAAAAAAACTTAAGAATCATATAAAACGGTTGTAAGCGGAAATCACCAGAAACACCATTTCGACGCTTGCATACGAGTCTGCAACACATTGGGACATTTTATGTCTTTAGTTGCAGACTCGTATCATCAAAATTTAACAAGCGGTTGCAGTTATGTTCACAATATCAATTATTGAGAATGATCACCTGAGTGTACACAATTATTCAAATAACCATGCTCATAACTCAGCTTGTTGGCCACGCACTTCGCAGTAGTTAACATATTATGGTTGGATAAATCGAGAGCTTTCAAACGAATGAACAACGAATTTAGTGAGATGAAAAACGACGAAGTACCATTTCCCTAGCAACGACTCGGTTGTAAGCGGAAATCATCAGAATATTTTCGTGAGCAATTTCCGTGACGTTTTTTTAGTTTATGTGCCATGGCAAAGACATAAAATGTCAAAAACTAGATTCTAGAGCCACTCAGCTGATCTGGGATCGGTCAGTTGTGTTCAGAAGTCCCTCAAGGGCCCACATACCAAATCTCAGAATCGTGGGATCATTAGGGAAAAAACTGGATTCTAGAGCCACTCACCTGATCTGGGATCGGTCAGTTGTGTTCAGAAGTCCCTCAAGGGCCCACATACCAAATCTCAGAATCGTGGGATCATTAGGGAAAAAAACTGGATTCTAGAGCCACTCAGCTGATTTGGGATCGGTCAGTTGTGTTCAGAAGTCCCTCAAGGGGCTACATACCAAATCAACGTCATTTCTGATGGTCTTAATCATCGTTGTGGCCACTTGGGACAATTTTCGTGAGCAAATTTCGTGAGCAATTTTCGTGAGCAATTTTCGTGAGCAATTTTCGTGAGCAATTTTCGTGAGCAATTGTTTTCCGTGACGTTTTTTTAGTTTATGTGTCATAGCAAAGACATAAAATGTAAAAAAAAAAAAATTTTCAGGCCTGGCCGGGATTCGAACCCACGACCTCTCGCTTCCCATCTCGGGACAAAAAACGTTACACAAAAAAAGTGGACATTTTAAAAAAATTATTGGGGGTCGGCCTAAGAATTGCATAGCAATTAATATATATATATATATATATATATATATATATATATATATCTATTATAATAATAGGATACATACAAAGTGATAACGCTTGAACGCCTGCACCGATTCTCTTCAAATTTTTTTAAAACTGACCGGCATGAAGAAAACTGGTGCAGATAATTCTACCGAGTTATAAATCAGATTCCTTCATATTAAAAAACAAGAAAAAGTGCAAAAACGAGGGAAAGTTGTTGAAAATTTAAAATTGAGGCATCCATGGAAACTAAAAAATCATTGGGGAGATATTGGTAGTTCGATAACGGCCAATAGATTAGCCAATAGGGTCATTATACGATGCGGTCATCGCACTCGACAATAAAACCATTGGCCCGCACGCACCTACCGACCAGCCACACGTGAAAAACCCAATAGCTGCATACTTGCCGAATTTGCTCCGCAAAAACGAGGGAAAGTTGTAGAATTATTCAAAATTGAGGCATCCATGGAAACTAAAAAATCATTGGGGAGATATTGGTATATATATCATTATACGATGCGGTCATCGCACTCGACAATAAAACCATTGGCCCGCACGCACCTACCGACCAGCCACACGTGAAAAACCCAATAGCTGCAAACTTGCCGAATTTGCTCCGCAAATTTGACCGTACACATCGCAGCCAACGTACCTCAAAATTAAATTATTACAAAATTACGCGCACAAATTATTACACAATTATTTGCATAATTAAAGTTTGTACTTGCATCCCGTGGTGACACGGGCTTTTCCACTAGTATATATATTAATTGCTATGCAATTCTTAGGCCGACCCCCAATAATTTTTTTTAAATGTCCACTTTTTTTGTGTAACGTTTTTTGTCCCGAGATGGGAAGCGAGAGGTCGTGGGTTCGAATCCCGGCCAGGCTTGAATTTTTTTTTTTTTTTTTTTCTCGTGAGACGAAGGTCGTGGGTTCGAATCCCAGCCAGGCCTGAAAAAAAATTTTTTTTTTCTTTTTTCTCGTGAGACGAAGGTTGTGGGTTCAAATCCCAGTCAGGCTTGATTTTTTTTTTTCGTGAGACGAAGGTTGTGGGTTCAAATCCCAGCCAGGCTTGATTTTTTTTTTTTTTTTTTTTTTTTCGTGAGACGAAGGTTGTGGGTTCAAATCCCAGCCAGGCTTGATTTTTTTTTTTTTTTTTTCGTGAGACGAAGGTTGTGGGTTGAAATCCCAGCCAGGCTTGATTTTTTTTTTTTCGTGAGACGAAGGTTGTGGGTTCGAATCCAGCCAGGCTTGAACATTTTTTTTTTTCTCGTGAGACGAATTGCATAGCAAATTATACTCGTTTTCTACGCAGTAGAAAAGAGAAAAGATCCGGCGAGGCGCGAAGCGCCGAGTATAGATTAGGGGGGTCAAGGGGCGGAGCCCCTTGCGAGGCCCGAAGGGCCGAGTTATATATATATATATATATATATATATATATATATATATATATATATATATATATATATATATATATATATAATTAACTCCCTCCCCTCTCAAAATTCATTGTTAGAATCCATAAGATGGTAGGAGTAAGAAGCTTTCTTTCCGGAACGTTTTGCTATGAGTTTTTCCCGAATCTACCCGTAATAGAGGGAAAATAACAAGTACCACGAATGAATATATTTGAAACTGATTTTCATTTCGAAGGATCAGAAGAGTGCATGTGTGTGGAAAGAAGCGGTGAGTACTCGTGGTACTCATCGCTCAACTGAGACAACAATCGTGATGTTATTGCTTTTCACTCCTCCTTCCATCGTCTAGTAATTCTTTGAAGAGTCTCTTCGTGGCCTTCAACTATATAGATACTCAAGCTTCAATTGTTTTTTCTCAATGACGTGGACATTGTTTTCCGCAACTTATTGAGTTTGTGAGTTGAAACAACAAAGCCACCAAATTGGAATAACATGTACTAAATGGAAGATCGGCTGAGTGAAAAAAAAAAAAAAAAAAAAAAAAAAAAAAAAAAAAAAAAAAAAAAGCCAGGGAATGTTGACGTTTATACTTAACTCTTTCTTTAGGTTAGTCTTTACGATAATCCATCTTTAGAAATCCAGCATTTTAAGATCATTCAAACTTATCCCCTATGCTTGGAACATTAGCGTCTTATAAACAGAAGTTCAGTGACATTGAGCTCGTATTTTTCAATTATTTTTCACTTTCTTTTTTAGATTCTTGTAACTCTTGTTGAGAACGGTCAATTGAAGTAGGTACAGTAGGTCTGTCTAACACGAATAATGATTCTACCACAATGTCGCTTTTCAATTGCTCCCTGCTCAAAACCACCATAAAAATTGCTGCAAATTATTACACAAAGACACAGCGGTGTTTCACCATTTGATAACTATACTGCTCAGGCCAACTGATAGTTACTAAACGGAGTCTATGGTTCATCATTAGCTATGTAAGCACCCGCCTGGAGATGATTCATAACGATAAAGCAAAACACTTATCTATCCTTCAGTAGTCTGCATATAGGTACCTACCTGACACAAGTCACAGTAAACTTAATTTCATGAAAGGGATATTCGATTGAAATGATATGAAATTGTCCTAAGGGTCCTTTGATCGAAAGCGATGCCAATGGAGTGAGGAAAAACCAGGGCCCATAAAATGATGTATAATTTTTGCCCCTAGTAAAGTGGGGTGGGGGGACGGAAGGATTTAAAAAAAATCATCTTGGTTCATTATTTTCAATAATAAACCTTTGTAATTGATTTTAAAAAAATACCAAAATGCAATTTTGTTTTTGGGAATAACAAAACGCCAATGGATGTTTAAAGTTGAATTAGAGAACTGTAGAAAAGCATTCCATTAATTGTTTGGTGGGGAAACAAAAATCTTAAAATAATTGATGAAGAACGTTGTCCATTTCCACTAAAATAATGAGTTACAATGTTAGATCGATTTCGACGGTTAGGCCATCATCAATAACAGGCAATAACCCGATGTTGTTATTTTTCGTTACTGATAATGACCTAAGCGCCGAAATCTATTGAACATTGTAACCCTTTATTCGTCGAAATAGACAACATTTCTTCACCAATTTTTGTTATTTCATTGAAATGGGTTTCCACAATTCCTCGAAAGTGATTAAGTTCGTATAGTATTGTATGTTGGATTGGATCTGTACCTAATCGGGTTTGCATGTGATTTTGGTGAGAATAGCAAATAGATCATAATTGCAGTATGTGAGCTACCACATGACGCCAGATCTCCAGCGTGTGCAGGGTTGTTTCCGCTATTTAGAGGGGAATGAACTAGCTAGTTGATCCATGAACGAGACCAACTGCATGCCGCCTATACCAAGAGGGACTCCCCGGTTGGAGCCCTCTAGCTGCTAGCCGGGATAGCAGCTGGTGCGAAAACCAGTCAATCAGCACCCTCCAATCACCATCCGGAGCAGAGGAGGAGAGAACTAGCCGGATGAGGGAAGTTCCACCTCCGAAAGGAGATGACTCCACTCGCCCTAGTAATTTACCAGTCTTCGAACTTACAATTTCTCCCCCTCTGTGTGAGCTAACCGTTGTTGAAACCCTGAGCAGTGAGTCCCCAGTATCTAAGGAGTGCTAGTGTTTCCTCCTCAAGCAACTTGTCCGCGAGTGAGTCGCATTAAAGTCCCTAGTATTTTCGGCAATCCTGTTTCCATCCTGGTCCCTTATACGTTGAAATACAAAGAGACTGGTAATCCTAACTCTCCCCCCCCCCCCTCCCTAGAAGACAGCATCTCGGCCTCCTAGACACAATCTGCCCGACCAACCAGTGAGTAGTTATTAAGTATTTCCATTGGCCATTGCAAATATGTAGGCATGTGTATAGCATAATCCACACATAGAATTCAAAACTATTTTGTCATTGCCTATCATATAATTACATTGCTTTTTATCTAAAAGACACATCTATCTTGTCTTCTAAGTTTGATGGTTATATTGTGCTAATGAGAGCCAAATCTTTCTTCTAAAGATACATATTTCTTGTCTTTTACTTTTGTTGGTCAGTTGACTATAGGTTGAATGAGAGCCCAACTTTTTTCAAAAAGACATGTATTTCTTAATTTGGTAGTGGTTGAATATAAAGCTAACTAGAGCGTAACCTTGTTGAAAAGACACATTTTGAGGTCAAGTTGAAACTTGATACATTTCCTTTTTCTGCTAGCTTCACTAACCAATTGGATTATCCATTGAGCAACAAGTTCTTTGAACTAAATCACAAAGACTTCCAACAAAGAAAATTATTTCGCCATTTACGTTTAAATCCTATCTACTTTTAGTTTCTAAAGTTTAAAAAAAAAGTGCAAGTTCCTCATTACAATAGGCCATCACTCTTACATAAAGCCTTACCTGTATGACCTAGCTTCAGAGGAACGTCTCAGTAAAGCTGTTGAACTTTAATACTAATTTTTCTCAAAAAATAAATCCATAATTTATTGGCAAGCCTTTTGGTAACATGATGTTAGACACATATAGACGAACAAAGACAATATAACTTTCCTCGATAAGAAAATACCAATACATTCTTACTACTATTTTATGAAGCTTTTTACAAACAAAAAATAAATCTATAAACTCGGATATCATAAAAAAAATAAACACAATCTCTCATACCTATGTGCTTTGATTCGTTGAAGGCCTCTGGTATGTTCCTGGTGAGTATAGCGTAAATCGTGCAAATGACGATGAGAAGAATCGGGTACCCGAACGCAATCATGTAAGACGCGTCAACATACGATCGACACACTAGGAGGTTGTCTTCTCTTGAGGGGTAGTAATGAATGGCTTTTGGGGGGTACACAATCATCCACACTATATTGATGAGTACCTGCACAAACATAACACAAATGATTACTTTGATGTTCATTGAGAAGTATGATCAGTCATTTGTAGAAATGCAATAGGCTTTCTTTATGTCAATCTCATTACGGAACAAGCCATACAAACATTCTAGGTACCTACCTAGTTCGCAATTGCAAATCAAAAATATTTATAATTTTAAAATATATGCCCTGATGAGTAGGTTTTGTACAGTCAGTTATAGGCGAAAGAACAAATTTTCCAATCTTGATCTTAAGAAAAGTTGGTCTGAAATCACACACACACACACTATTTTTTAAATCTTCATACAACTCTCCTCAAAGTATTACATACACCATTAAATAGAAAAATAATAAAATAGGGAGGACACCCAGATTTATCCGACGCCAGCACTAGGGATGAAGGAAATTCAGGAAGAGGAGAAGGATGAAAGGAAGTGCCCGCATAAAATAGCCACCTCTTGTCGTAAGAGCCCCTAAGGACACGGGTGGTGATACCACAGTGCACTCCTACTAAGAAGCCCAACTAGAGCAACTCCATGGGATCCCCCCCCCCCCCACCATGACACGATCACAGCCATGACCTTGATGTTATTGATCGCCAATCCTTTTAGCTCAGATTTCAATTGCCACAGATCATTTCTATCACATTTACTTATCTCAGCCTACTAGGTCCGCTCTGTATTCAAGCTGCCACTGACAACCTGGACATCCAGAATTATAGCTGACCCGTTGGGCTTGATGGCAATGATATCCGGCTTCTTGCTCTGGTCAGTCTGCATATAATATAGTCTCTTCCTTTCAACATCCCAACCGCTGAATGACAAAGTACCTGCTGTCTGATTGCCAACTACATCATGATGTAGAAAGTGGCCTCCATGAGTACAAGGACACTGCTGCACCGCATGATACAGATTCTCATATTTACCCTGAAAGGTGACCCCCGACAATGGTCCCACGACTACTACTTGAATACCTCTCCAAAGTGGTTAAACTTGCCTCCGGGATAACGTGAAAATGGCGATAGTTACCATGCCTTCTGAAACCTATTTCACCCTCTGGGAAGAAATGTAGGATTCAAAGTACCGTTGGAGTTCTTTACCCTCTACTGACTCATGCAGTGTAGCAACAAACTTGGCAGATGAGCTGGGTTTTGGAGCAGTTGATTTTTTTGGTCATGCCACAACAACAGCTGCAGCCTGACGAAGTTCAGGTCAGCAATAGTGTGGGCGACTCCCCACCTCGAGCCCCAAGGCAAGCAGCTGCTGGGTATGTAAAGATGGAATGCTGGCTGAGAGTGAGACAATACCGGGCCCACTGGCCCTGACCTTGACTGCACTTGAGACACCAAGCCAAGAGTGCACAGCAAAGCAAACTTCATGATTTAACGCAACCAGCACCTTATGCTCTGGCTTCAAAACCTTGGTGATATGAACTAGCGCTCCACCAAAGTCCACACGGCTTGCAGCAATGGTGGCCACACCCATGAAGTCAACTCCAAGGTACCGCCAAACCTCCAGCATGGATCGGGTTGGTGTGGGGTACTGTTCTATGCCAAAACACTCCTCATCCACCACCTTCACCTGAAGCTGGCGAACCGACAGAACCAAGGAGACAGACCCACACTTGTCTGGGTTATCTGGGTTAACCACCAACCCACGCCTGGTCAGCTTGTAAGCAAAGGCATTGAGGGCGATCTGTAAGCCCTCAATGGTTTTGGAGAGTAGAATGACATCAAAAAGCAAACGAATGCACATCACCTACTCGTATCCCAGGGGCGAGATCAAACTATATTTCATCTGGCAGCTTACATAAGGTTAAATGTTAAATTGGATGCTTCTGGCAAAGACACGACAAAATGGCTTACAATGTCAAAGGCCTTTGCGTTTTCCAGGTTCCAGGAAGAGAGAGAGAGAGATAGAGAGAGAGAGAGAGAGAGAGAGAGAGAGAGAGAGAGAGAGAGAGAGAGAGAGAGAGAGAGAGAGAGAGAGAGAGAGAGAGAGAGAGAGAGAGAGAGAGAGAGAGAGAGAGAGAGAGAGAGAGAGAGAGAGAGAGAGAGAGAGAGAGAGAGAGAGAGAGAGAGAGAGAGAGAGAGAGAGAGAGAGAGAGAGAGAGAGAGAGAGAGAGAGAGAGAGAGAGAGAGAGAGAGAGAGAGAGAGAGAGAGAGAGAGAGAGAGAGAGAGAGAGAGAGAGAGAGAGAGAGAGAGAGAGAGAGAGAGAGAGAGAGAGAGAGAGAGAGAGAGAGAGAGAGAGAGAGAGAGAGAGAGAGAGAGAGAGAGAGAGAGAGAGAGAGAGAGAGAGAGAGAGAGAGAGAGAGAGAGAGAGAGAGAGAGAGAGAGAGAGAGAGAGAGAGAGAGAGAGAGAGAGAGAGAGAGAGAGAGAGAGAGAGAGAGAGAGAGAGAGAGAGAGAGAGAGAGAGAGAGAGAGAGAGAGAGAGAGAGAGAGAGAGAGAGAGAGAGAGAGAGAGAGAGAGAGAGAGAGAGAGAGAGAGAGAGAGAGAGAGAGAGAGAGAGAGAGAGAGAGAGAGAGAGAGAGAGAGAGAGAGAGAGAGAGAGAGAGAGAGAGAGAGAGAGAGAGAGAGAGAGAGAGAGAGAGAGAGAGAGAGAGAGAGAGAGAGAGAGAGAGAGAGAGAGAGAGAGAGAGAGAGAGAGAGAGAGAGAGAGAGAGAGAGAGAGAGAGAGAGAGAGAGAGAGAGAGAGAGAGAGAGAGAGAGAGAGAGAGAGAGAGAGAGAGAGAGAGAGAGAGAGAGAGAGAGAGAGAGAGAGAGAGAGAGAGAGAGAGAGAGAGAGAGAGAGAGAGAGAGAGAGAGAGAGAGAGAGAGAGAGAGAGAGAGAGAGAGAGAGAGAGAGAGAGAGAGAGAGAGAGAGAGAGAGAGAGAGAGAGAGAGAGAGAGAGAGAGAGAGAGAGAGAGAGAGAGAGAGAGAGAGAGAGAGAGAGAGAGAGAGAGAGAGAGAGAGAGAGAGAGAGAGAGAGAGAGAGAGAGAGAGAGAGAGAGAGAGAGAGAGAGAGAGAGAGAGAGAGAGAGAGAGAGAGAGAGAGAGAGAGAGAGAGAGAGAGAGAGAGAGAGAGAGAGAGAGAGAGAGAGAGAGAGAGAGAGAGAGAGAGAGAGAGAGAGAGAGAGAGAGAGAGAGAGAGAGAGAGAGAGAGAGAGAGAGAGAGAGAGAGAGAGAGAGAGAGAGAGAGAGAGAGAGAGAGAGAGAGAGAGAGAGAGAGAGAGAGAGAGAGAGAGAGAGAGAGAGAGAGAGAGAGAGAGAGAGAGAGAGAGAGAGAGAGAGAGAGAGAGAGAGAGAGAGAGAGAGAGAGAGAGAGAGAGAGAGAGAGAGAGAGAGAGAGAGAGAGAGAGAGAGAGAGAGAGAGAGAGAGAGAGAGAGAGAGAGAGAGAGAGAGAGAGAGAGAGAGAGAGAGAGAGAGAGAGAGAGACAGTTTGACTGATTTATTTATAGATCTGCACATGAATTAGGGCCATCAGGCCCTCTCTACCATGACGGCAGAAAACATAATAACAAATTAACAATCATTGCTTTCTTCTTCTCAATTGGTGAAAAATGAACAATAAAATAATTTGTGTGAGCTTGCCATAAACTAAAATTACTTCTAATATTTTACATGTGACTAATAATTCAATATAACTTTAATAATTCTTCCTTGACTATTTTCTTAAAGGAATGAACACTAATATCCTCTGAAATATATATTTGTTTTGGTTGTAGAGACGATCGGCCTGCACATGAAACGACTTTCCGTAGAATGTTGTTTTATGATACGGAATAATGAGGCGACACTCCCTCGACTCACGCTCATTAACTTCATAATTGTATACGAACTTTTCCCTGATGTACAAAGGGTTTTCAAATTTTAAAACTTTAAATAACGTTACTCCTAATTTATACGCTCTCCACTTCTTGATTTTCAGCCACCCTATTCTTTTGTAGTACAAGCTAACATGATCCCACTTGTGGATCTTAAATATAAAACGAATGCAGGAATTTTGTGCTCGCTGAAGGCATTCTAAGTTTTCGCCTGTCATGTCTATGTATGCCAAACTGGCATAATCCATGAGTGGGAGAAGTAAAGATTGGACCATCCGCTTCTTAACATCAAGAGGAAAATCGTGAGCCAGTCGCTTAAATTGATATAAACCCTTAAATACTTTACAACAGACAGTTGTTACTTGCTCAAACCATTTGAGGTAACAGTCGATCAAAATACCCAAGTTCTTCACCCTCCTCACAAATGGAAGTGAGACAGATTGAACCCCAATTTTTCACATGATCGAAAATCGATCTGATTGAGTAAAACAGAGTTACCGACAACCATAGTTGCACATTTTTGGGGATTTATTCTGAGCATGTGATCATCACACTAGGATACAAGTCGTTTCAAAATTTCGTTCATCGGAGTTACTGTCGTATCAAACGAACCTACATCTGTTTCAAGCCATAACTGAAGGTCATCCGTATACAACATATACTTGGGCATGAATGCCCAAAGCACAATGAAATATTATTAAGAAAAATTATGAAAAATTGGGCTGACAGGTTTGATTCGTGCGGAACCCCAACTGACACACTACCCCACTGAGATTCATTGCCATTGGGGGTTACAATCTTTTGAACACGATTTGACAATAGTGACTCGAACCACAATGCAAGTTCATCCACCGAATTTGAAGCTCTCAGGGCACAAATAAGCAGCATATGATTCACCGTGTCGAAGGCACGAGCAAAATCGATTAGGCACATAACTACTATTTTACGATTGTCCATTGACCTTGATAAATCATCGAGTACTCGCACCAGAGCCAACTCAGTACTCTGACCAACTCGAAACCCCGCCTGATATTTGTCAATTACGCCCTTATCATTTATAAACCTCGATAGACGATAATATATACAAATATCAAGTATTTTCCCTAGCGTGCATAGATTATTAATACATCTATAATCCTTCGGTTCTTTAGGGGACTTAATCTTATTTAGAGGGAGATCATTTGACTTTTTCCACGCATTTGGATAAACTCTGTTCAAAAGGGAACAATTAAATATGTTTCCGAGGATAGGAGCAATTACATCTATAACCAGATTCATAAATTGTACGGGAATCCCATCGTGCCCAACAGCGCCTGATGAAATTCTCTTCATTGCTACCCTAATTGTTCGAAAATGTTTTGTTTTTGCATTCCTAATCAACTGCCTAACCTTATTCCTAAGTTTATTATAAGATTCGCGATTATGATCAGTTTTAGATTTGATATAGGTTTTATACGCTTTATCCTTTATCTTCATAAAGTTTCTAATATCTTGAGTAATCCATGGAGCAGGTGGTCTCGAGACTCTAAATTTTCTAATCATCCAAGATCGGTTTCATCATTTCATAAAAATACTCGGCTTTTTTTTATCAATGTTTGTTTCATTCAGAACACGATCCAAGTTTAACAAAGCCATATCTGTTCTAAGAGCTTCTAAATTAATGTTTCTCTTGTCCCGATAAGTGACATATTTTTTTCTCGAAACTTTTCTACAGTGCACACTATACTACAATATATCAATTCGTACTTAGATAGACCAGGTGCAGAAAACTGACCGTATACCAAACCCCATTCATACAATTCAAGATTATGTGATCAATTTGGGTCTCAGCAGGGGGAAAAACAGAGTGATGAGTTGGGCTCAAAGGTAGAAAATGGAAGTTGTACATTCTAGCTTGATTAATTAAAAATGTCTTTTCAGTTGTTTCCGATAAGAGATCAACATTCCAATCACCCAACATCACCATGAACGTATATTCTTGTATAATCATAGCAAGATTGTTAAATACCTCAATCATATTACTCGATTTCGGAGGCCTGTACACGACTCCAACCAAAAATTTACTTACTCTACTATTTATTTCTATGAAAATGTATTCAAGTGATTTCGACTAAATTTCAGAGGAAGTCAGAATCACCCTATACTGGAAAGAGTTATTTATGAAAAGGGCCACTCCTCCTCTTCCCTTTCCTTTTCTATCCAACCTTTGCAGATTATAACCAGGAAATTTAAAAGCATCAGAATTCAAATCCTCCTTAAGAATTTTTTCCGTAACGGCCACAATATCAACACCACTACCATAAAATATTTCCACAAATTCACTCCAATGACTAACCACATACTCTGCGTTCACATGAGCTAAGTTTAAAACACTTTTAGCACCTCCATCTACAATTGATGATCTTCTTGTAACTGACAAAAACTAGTAATTTCTTGAATACATAATCTTATGAAAACTAAAATTTTAACTGTCATTATGGTAAAATAAGAACTTGTATGAAAACAATTTTATCATTAAAATGAAACCGAGTTCGTGACAAATTACTTATTTCAAGAGCTGACGCAAAGCTCCTGAAGATTTTACATGAATTCTTTGCGAATCTTCTTACTGTTTTAGGAAAATACATCCGTTTCGCACCCAAACGAACTTGAAATTGTTTTGCGGCTTGAACTCCATACAAGCACCGAGAAGTTTCCTGTTGTAGTAGGTCAAACTGTTGTTGACGTAGATTCTGTTCGCATCTCCAAGCATGAATCCGACATTCCGGGTGTTGAAATCTTTGATTCTCCAGGCGGCAGTATAAAAACCTTTTTTATCCAATTTTCGTACAAAGGAAACGACAAGGGTGTCCGGGAAACCTGCACGAGGATTTCTTGGTTTTATTCGGTAGCAGTCGTCTATCATTTGTTCTGAAACAGGGAAATCGATTGCACCGCCGATCTTTTTTATAATTTCCAGTACATTCTCATTTTCGGTTTGCGGATATCCAGTAATTTCTACTGTCGATTCGTGGGCTTGTTGGTCAACATTGTTTATCATTTCAGTTAACTCTCCAAGCTTATCATATCCTTTCTGACAGTCCATCACGTTATCCACCTTATCGGAGAGAGCCTTCAAAGACGCGTCCACACGATCCAATGATTGTTTATTTGATTCTATGTAATCTGAGTAAGTACTAAGATAAACTTCAAGATCATTTATCTCACCCGCTTGGCGTTCGATCTCCTCTTGTAATTGACGATTTGAACTTCGTATGTCTTCCATTATCTCCTCAATCACCTTCAATAGTTCAACTTGCTTATCAGTTTCAGAGGCGGCACTCACAATACGAGATAAACGCTTTTCCTTCATACATGTTGAAAAATTATAAGGCGTTTTATTATCCGTCATAAAGGAATAATCAACTTTCGAGATATTAACTCATTTGATATGAAAAACGAGTTTACATTTCTAACATGTTACACGAAAGGAATTGTGGACAAACCCACCACTACACACACCGCACTTTGACATATTAGGTATCAGAGAGCTACAAAACACAGCCGTTCACTACGAGAGCTGAAAGAAGACTGAGAGAAGAGGAAGAGAGAGAGAGAGAGAGAGAGAGAGAGAGAGAGAGAGAGAGAGAGAGAGAGAGAGAGAGAGAGAGAGAGAGAGAGAGAGAGAGAGAGAGAGAGAGAGAGAGAGAGAGATTAGATTATTTATTTTTATTTTTCTGCACAAATTAGGGCTCGTGGCCCTCTCTTACATTTATACAGAATACATTTTATATTACATTATACAAATCGTCAGGTAGGTTAACAAAATTAAATTAAATAAATTGGTTCCTTGGGTTCTTAATTTAAGGATTACATGATGTCATCTGAGTTGTAATTACTTAATAAATTAGCTTTAACTGCGCGCTTAAAAGCATCGAGCGACTTAAGGTCTCTGATTTCGGGTAGGAGGTCATTATACAAATTAATAGCCTGAACAATCCATGATCTATTGAAGATGGTAGTTCGATGGGTAGGTACGCATAATAGTGTGTTAGCATTTCTAGTGTTAATAGCATGAATGTCCGACATAAACTGTAATTGCTCGTACAAATATAGGGGGGTTCTGGTAGTTAGAATTTTTTTGAGTTGACACAGGAGTTTATACTTTTTTCGCTCCTTGATTTTGAGCCAACCGATTTCTCTATAATACTGCGTGACTGGAGTATCTCTGCTGATTCTAAAAATGTACCTTATACAAGAGTTCTGTGCTTTTTGTAAACGGGTCATCTGCTCTGAGTTAATATCGCAATAGGCAAGATTACAATAGTCGAAGTAAGGGAAGATCAGTGCATTAACTAACATTTTTCGGACATCTTTTGTTGGTTGAAACGTCAAATGGCGCAATTGATATAAGAGTTTGTATACCTTACTATTTGTACTTGTTACTTGATCGGACCATGACAGGGTGCTATCGATTTTTACACCTAAACTAACAACCGTGTTCACGTAACTTATCTCTTGATTACAAATTTGTATTGCATGTAAAGTTTCCCGATCAATCTTTGCCAACATTTTGGGTGTGCCCAGTATAATGGCATGACATTTTTTTACATTTATTTTCATTCCGTGGCCACAACTCCACTTCTCCAGCTCTGACAGATCATAATTAATTTTCTGGATAGCAGAAACAATTTGGTCGACTTCCGTCTCCAAAAACAATTGCAAATCATCGGCGTAGATAACAAATTGACTATACAATAAACAAAGACGAATAAAATTACAGTATAATATGAACAAAATACCACTGTTAATAGATCCTTGGGGAACACCCCTATTATTGTCTAGCCACCCCGACATCTCTCCGGTATGCGTTCTAACGGCTTGAGAACGATTTGATAAGTAGCAGGAGAACCACTCCAATACTTCGGGAGAGAAATTAATTAGTTTTAATATTGTTAAAAGCAATCGATGATCAACCATCTCGAAGGCTCGAGAAAAATCAATCAAAACTAAAATAGTTAACTTCTTATTGTCCATATTTTTTCTCACCTTATCAAGGAGGTAAACGAGCGTAGTCTCAGTACTATTACCTTTTTGGTAAGCAGACTGATACTTATCAATGGTTTTATTTTCGGTTAAATAGTGCTGCATCATTTCACCAATTATTTTGTCGAAAATTTTTCCCAAAACACAAAGGAGGTTTATTGGGCGCAAATCGCTAGCCACTATTGCATCTTTCTTTTTTTTAATAGGTAAAATCAGTGATTTTTTCCAAAAACTAGGGTATACTCTTGTACGAATCGAACAATTATAGATATCTTTTAGAACATCATAAAACTTGACTCCCATCTTCTTAATGAAGGAAATCGGAATATCATCGGCACCTACAGATTTTGATTTAATTCCATTCACAGCTTTTTCTATCATCCCAGTGTTAATTTCATCAAATCTAAATACGTTGTTACATTCATTATTCACATTCAATAAATTATATTTGGAAATAAATTCAGACGGGTCAAACCCATCAGCTTCCACGCAATAATGCTTATTCAGTTCGTCTAACGGGATTGAAGGAATTTCTCTATCATTCTTCATCTTACCTAGTCCAAATTTTTTAAATATCATAAATAAGTCTTTGGTTTTCTCAGGATCGTCAAGTACATTTTTTAAAAATTTATGTTCAGCATTACGCATCTTTTGTTTGACCTTATTCCTGCACACTTTAAAACGTTTAAAATCCGTATCGAGTTTACTGTGACACCAAATTTTGTACAATTTATCACGTTCTTTCATAAGCACACGGATTGAATTTTCTATCCACGGTTTAGGAGGCTTTTTAACGTTTATGGTTTTCAATGGAAGAAATTTGTTATACAGCGTAGTTAATATTTCATTCAACTTTTCAACCTTTTCATTAACATCGTGGATATCGTAGATTATTTTCCAATCGAAATTATTAACTTCTTCTATTAATTTCTTTTCATCAAAATTTCTATAGTCCCTAATAATAATTTGCTTAATTGGGGGTTTCTCGGATTTAATGTTCAATATACAGTAAACTAATTCGTGCTTAGAAATGCCTGGCACGACAAGCTGGCCGAACTTTACTAATTCTTCGCTTTTATTAACTATTATCAGGTCGAGTAAGGTATCATTAGTATTTGAATGGAAAGTAGGATTGAAAGGTAGATGCACCATTCCAATTTCTTTAATCGTTTTCAACAGAAATAGTTTACTATGAATATTCGGACTATTTTCCATCATATCTACGTTGAAATCGCCGATTATAATCGTTTTGTCAAAATCCTGTATAAGGGGAGCAACAAGATCGAAAAATTCATTTAAATGACCTGTTTTAGGGGGCCGGTAAACCACCGCCGCTAATATTTTTATATTTCTGATGAAAATCTCAGCGATAATAAATTCGGGTTTCGTAGTTTTCTCATTGTTTGATAAGGCTATTATATTATGTTTATAGTTTTGTTTATTATACAAGCATACGCCACCGCCTTGTCGGCCGGTTCGATCGTTACGAATTAAATCATAATTTTTTAAATTTACCACAAGAGAATTTATCTTAGGTTTGAGAAATGTTTCGGTGACGCCAACAACATCGCAGATTCCATTGTCAAATAGATCCTTCACAT
This sequence comes from Adelphocoris suturalis, assembly GCA_030762985.1. NCBI lineage: Eukaryota > Metazoa > Arthropoda > Insecta > Hemiptera > Miridae > Adelphocoris > Adelphocoris suturalis. The sequence continues at coordinate 66,528,536 of CM061040.1, read as the reverse complement.
GGGGCCAATGAGCAATAATGGATTCGGCGTTAATATGGGCAAATATTACATTATGTTTATAACCAGCTACTTCTACAATAAAGTCGTTATTTACTGGCTGATTCATGGTAAATTATTGGTAAAATTTTTTTTTGTAAAAAATGAAAAAACCGCTGTTATTAGAAAACGAAAATAAATTGTACTTCGGAAAAGGAAAAACTCGCCTCTGTAGCACGAATGTAGGATGCTCAATTGGACCGGGGGCGATTTCTGGCTGCTGCCAAGTCCATCTTCAAATTGAGTAGCTCCTTGGCCGATCGAATCGGAATGGCATCGTCCTCATCACTTCTCCGCAGCATTAGCCGACCGTTGTTGATCCACAAAAATTTAAATTTGAATTCGTTCTTGAATTCCCGGCAGGCCTTGTGCAGTTTACGATATTCGAAAGACAAACTGTTATTGCAGTAAATACGCGTATCGGGGACGTCTTGTAACCCAATCGAATGCGTGGACAAATTCTTCTTATCCCAAATTGCCTTGTAGAAGCGGATTTTGTCCATTTTGCAAACGAAACTCACCAATATAATGCCTGGGCGGTCATCAAATGCTCTCTTGCGATACACATCGTCGATCATACGCTCGTCAATTTCGAGCCCTACGGCTGAACCGATTTTTATGACTGCGTCCATCGGACTCATATCACGCCTTGCTGGGACACCAGAGAGTTCTAATTTTCTTTCGAGGGCTATTTGATTACTTTCATTCAATACGCATTCAAGATGGTCGGTCCTTTTATCAACTGCGAGACTGGTATCCAGAGCTTTATCCATCTTCACACCCAAGGTCCTTATATCAGCCTGTATATTGGTGAATCGCTGCTCACTGGAGTCGAAAAAGTCAGAATACTTCTGGAATTGTAATTTGAATTCCTTCAACTCCTCAGTTTGCCGATCCATTTTTTGATTCAAAGACTGCAACAGATTAGCGACAGTACTTGGCTCGCCGAGTTCACAGGTGTTGTTTACATCGGGATACGAGGCGGGGCCCGTGCTTATCAACACAAAAGGGGAGAGCGTATTGTTACCTGAAGGCGAGAGAGAGGGGATCGCCGCTTCCGTCTTCCGAGCACATTTATCACACCGAAACGGGTGGACCCGATTTGATTTCAATGATTGTTTATACTCATCCTTTTCAACTTTAGCGCAATTCAAGTGCGCAACCAATTTACACGTACTACAGGTGACTCTGTACGCGTTATTCGCGAACCCAAGCGAACACAAACCACACTTTTCACTACTCATAATGACAGCGGACGCACAGAGGTGTTGCCGCGAAGAGCGCTGGAACCTGACTCAAAGAGCGCTGGAACCTGACTGAGAGATAGAGAGATAGAGAAGAAAGAGAGAGAGAGAGAGAGAGAGAGAGAGAGAGAGAGAGAGAGAGAGAGAGAGAGAGAGAGAGAGAGAGAGAGAGAGAGACGGATCGAAAGTGGTTCAGAATGGTCTAAAACGTGAGTAGAAATTGGAAACAATACTTCCGCTACCTATAGGTGGATTTGGAAGCAAAATATCATTTATATGTGAAACTCTCACAAGAAAATTGCGAAAACAAGATTATACAGAATAGTTCCCCTTGATCACACGTACCTATGTCGACTATATAATACATTGCGACGCTAATAAAAATAATAATATTAGTTTTGCTTCTCGCTCAACGACCAGTATTGTTGGATGAATTGTTCAAGAGTATGTTGACTGATATTATGATTAGTTTTACAGTTGCTGAATAATTTAATCAACATCGACCACTAACAGAAATTTGTCTTCTTTTTTTTATAGGATGCTGGATTCGCATGTCCATAATGAATTGTTTTGGGACACCCATGATGATTCCAGGACAGCCATTAAAAATAATATTCTAAATTAAATATTTCATTTAAGGTTTCTTAAAACTTTAATTATTCTAATAGTTAGTTGCTCGAGCGGTGCGTGATTATATGGGAGGCTTAACAATTTATTAGGTATTCTTTTGAGCTCAAATGGAATGAGAGAAAGTATTGACCAAAGTTTAGAGGGACCTCGGCAATTTTGAAGTGAGGTTCACGACCTTTATTCATTCAATAGAAACGAGAGGTCCATTTATGTCTCAGCTAATTAGAGGGTGTAAGTTTTGTCTTCGCGGATTTGATTAGCTTCTATTTTGTCACAGTAGTCCGAAGGCTCCATTTTGGTTTATGATTATTTTCTAGTTACAAACCTTTGTGATTTTTAATAAGTTGATTTGAGAGCTCCATAGTTCTCCCAAATGACCTTGCAGGTCCATTTGTAACACAGTATTATTGAGGAATAAATAATGTTCAACAGCTAATTGGAGATCTGTATCTATTTTTGATTCAGTGCGGTATCATTTTTGATTAATTATTCTTAATGTTCATGGATGTGTACGTCTAAAGACAAGTATAATTCAATGAAGTCCTATGTTCTCCATTGCATAACTCGGTGGGACACTATCGTAAGGAAATTTATTGGGATTTAATGGTCAGGTACACTGACTTTATGTTTTGCCACCCCAGGCAACAGATTGGCAGTTTGAGAGAAAAAAGTTACAGTCATGCAGCATGATCGTATGAGCAAATGTTCGTAAATTATCATATTATTATAATATAATGTTACATTGTTTTGAAATGTGAGCTTTTTGAGTGCAAGGAAAAATCTGGACTTTTGACAAAAAGCTGTTTTTTTCTCCATAGTGCTCGCTCACACCGATTTTTGTGGAATTTTCTAGGATTTTGCGGTTTAGCTCCTAGAAGTTACCGTCTGAATTTCATTGCCGTTTCATTAATAGTATTCTGTGCACTTGAGCCAAAGTTAATTTCTTATAATGTCGATTTATCAATCATTTTGACTCACACTTTGTTCTTCAACTAATTCTATACGTTCATGTCGCAATACGTGAGGGAGCTATACTGCCCACCCAACTTGGCCGACGTTTTATATTAATCAAAGGTAATTTGTATTTTTAATTTATATTAACTAAAGGTAAATATTCTCATTCAATGGCACCTCCTTTTAGACGTTACCTCATCTCCATTCATTTTTTTTCCAAGGTCCGAGGAAAGATACCTCTTCTTGATTGAACAAATTTCATCTTGGAGCGAGTAGGTTGAAACTCAAATTAACTTACCACCCGATCCATTCATTCTCAGTGTCAGTAAACCACAACGCTCTTCAAAATTGAAATATTTTTCCATTCAAATTAGTCTTGTATGCCGCATACCCCCCCCCCCCCCCCCTCTCCCCCCCAATCTTGCGTTTCAACCTAGTGGTGATCATGATTTGAAAAATATTCCTAAATCTGTAATTCATTACAGATTCAACGTGGCCCTCAACAAAAAATAAAACATCAAGCTTGAGAGTTTAATTAACAGAATCTGGATTATTCATACACTTAAGTAGGCCATTAACATTAAGACAAATAACAGACAACTACTGTATTTACAGATTCTCAGCGTGCGAATTTTGCAGTTCATTGTTTCTTTTTCGTTATGAAGGTGGGTGATCTCTTGATAGATGACATTTAGTTCCTCTTAGGTGACGAACATTTTATAGAACTGAATGTACATCGACCTAACACCCAAACTCCAGAATAACGGGGTTACTGACCTGTTTGACCATCATTTGGGGCGACCTGGAGTCCGCTGGGCACAGAATTATTTTTTCATGCCCTGGCATCAATATATTTGAGGTCCTCATTTTGGTTTTCTAGTTGCACAACACTTTTCCTGCTGAAATATCTTGAATCCTCTTTCCCAAGTGTCAAACCACCTTTTTAGACGCTAATTCGTTCGCTTGTTGTACCAAAAGGATAAGAAATCTATTATCCGAGCATACAATAAATTCGGCATACGATTGTGTACTACCTTACGGATTGACCTACATCTCCTGTGTTTCTCTCTCAACCGTTGATATACGAGTATAGTCAAACTCTGAACCCTTCTTCCATCGTTTTTTTACATGCACGGTATTTTTACTCATATTCCCTCATGATGGTAATCAGGAATCAAGAATATTACGGAGACTGGTATCAAGCTAAAACATTAACATTAACATTAACAACTGATGGTGGTTATCAGGGAGATGGTTGTCGCGAACTGAGTCCTAGTCGTACTTGTCCATGGTTATCTGCTACGTTCTTTTTATCCAATTTATATTGTTCAATACACACGCAGTTATAGTTATTCCAACGTTTTTAAGTCACTTTTTTTCTATCTACGAGAAAAAGTTTGTCTTAAACTACGAGCCCGAACGCGGTGAAAAATGCTTTCGCTCCACTCACTAGCAGGCTCTGTTCTGAACCTTGTAAGCTTCAAAACGCTGTAGTGCATTGACTTCAGCAGACCATGAGAAACAATACAATCAGCAGTCCCACGGCCGCGAAAAGTTAGAGTTTCTAGAAAAACCGAATACCAGCAACTTGCCACGCGCAGCCGAAATCAACGCTGTCACCACACCCCTCCAGGACGTCGGAGCCGAATCTAATTGGTTCCCCAAAATACGACATGATCACCCAAAAAGGGGTGTAACGACAACCCTCTGAATTCTGTTCGTGGTTTCCATAACAACAGACAACCATTTCAAAATTTCCCGAATTTCCACGCCTTTTCTACGCCTCCTGACATGCGCAGTAGAGCAACTAAGGAACTCCCAATTTTGTGGAAAGAAGAGATTCATTCAAGCCTAGACCCTCGCACCGTTCGTGTAAAAACCGGTAACAACGTGTCAAAGTGGTGTTTTGAGAACTGTGTTTTCTGGACCTTATTGCGGCTGAATCCTGTGCACACTTCGAGTCTTTGAGTGTGTTCACAGTGCACATCAACCGATCCCTGGCCACGGAATTAGCCACCCACGAAAACCGAGGACGGTTGAAGACATCAGAAGTCAACATCCACAGGGAAACAGCGAAATCTTAAGGTACCTTATACAACTATTGTAATGCTTGGCAGTAGGAGTTAGGTAGGGACTCTTAAGGTCAGTAACACAAGTGCAAATAAAGAGCTTTATTATTGGTTTATAAAACAGTTGTTGTTGCATGTTTTCCACCTGTTGACCCCGAAATCGAAAGGACGCTTAGCAGCCAATACCGCCCTAAAATAAATCTTACAAACCTATGTATAAATCGTGCAGCAGGCTTCCAAGAACCCTCCGAACGACAAAACGTACAGGTGAACTAACAATACGCAATGGAAACAAACCTGACAATGTACAGTATGTTAGGTACTTATTATTATAAAGGCAACCGTTACTTTCGAAAAAAATCTTATAAGTTATTCTCCTAACAACCAAATAAGTCAACCGTTACTTTTCCAATCTCGTCCCATTCAAAAATACATTACTCAAGCTTAAGAAGCTTAAATGGGAGCGTCTTGATACTACTGGGTCAAAAAAATGAAATGCATCTATGAACTGGTGGATTGGAATGACTCGCTGCGTAATGCCCTGGTCAACTGAGAGAGCTCTGAGGCAAATTTCCTCCCACATAAATGTAAGAAGCTAAAATTTGCAACCAAAAAATAGCTGAAATATGCAATTTTCTAGGGACTGCTGGATTACTTAGGGAAGGTGCATAATGCCCGAACGTGTTCTTTGATTTTATACCATTGAGTTATCAAGGTAATTACTTATGTTCGTCCATTTTGTGCCAATAGTATCTGAGAAAGGCAAATGCTGGAGAGCTATTTTTGGCTACCGTTTCACATTACTTACTTGTGGTTTTGAAGATATATCGTAATATTGAAATGAATAAATAACTATCTCTTTGTTATTTGTGTTTATTTGTTTTGCTTACCCCCATCACAATTAGTCTGACAAATTAATCTCGCTTGATATACTACGTGACTGAAAATCTAAATCTCTCTTCTCTATTCCACGTGACCGAAAGCAGTGTACGGTATAAGCTGTGCCCTTGTTAGCTTTTCTTATAAATGGCCAGTTAAACTACTTCATCACAGTCCTACTTTTGTTAGGAGTTGAGCGCGAGTCTAACTAATCGGTGGTTTATGCATGTGTTTTACTTGACGTTATTGATAAACTGGGTTGTCAGGGGCGTTTCTACAGAAGGATCATTAAATGTCCATGATCTCGCCCAACTTAGTTCTAAGGGGGAAATTGATAAGAGAATTTTTTGCTTGACTACAGGTTTAGCGTTTGCGATGAATAAACAGGCAACAGCTAAATGCTAAAAAAAAGAAAAAAACCTGCCAAGTTGGGTGGGCAGTAAAGCTTCTTCATATATTGTAACATGGACGTATAGCATTAGTTAAAGAACAAAGTACGAGTCGAAACGATAGATAAGTCGTCGTTATAAGAAATCAATGTTTGCGTCTGCGCACACACTAGGTACTAATAATTTAATGGCAATGAAATTTATAGAGAAATGTCTAGGAGCTAAACCACAAAACCCTTGACGATTTCATAAAAATCGGTCCATTAGTCTCGGAATTATGTCTGTGTCGATCAATTCACGTCTTGCGCATACGCTTTAGTTATTACTCTACCAATCGCGATATACCTAATTCATTGGGAATTTTTCGGGAACATATACACATCTACTCTCCGAGTATACGAAATCAGACCAATAGATTATAAGAAATCGACGTTATAATAGGTTGACGTTTGCGCATGCGCACATACTATTATTTATGTGACGGCAATGAAACTTATAGGATATCGTCTTGAAGCTATTCCGCACAATCCCTGAAAATTTCATCAACATCGCTCCATTAGATCCGGAGTATTGCCTGAGTCCATATCAGTTTCGCGCATGCGCATTATTTACCGATCGCAATACAATTTATAGGGCATTATTCCAAAACATATACAAAAAGATGATGCAAAATCGACTTTATGAGAAACTCACGTTTGCGAATGCGCACAGACTACTGGTGTCGACTGTATTGAAAATTATAGGGGACCGTCTAGGAATTAACCCGTACCACCCCTGAATGTTTCATCGGAATCGGACTGAAAATGGGTATAGCTTTGCGCGTGACAAGGAGTTACCGCAGACGGACAGACAGACAGTCACGGAAAAATTTATCAGCAAGCTCTGAAACACATTTATCGCTTCGCTCGCAAAGTGTGGTATGTAGGGAATGTTGCTCGCTTCGCTCGCAAAGTGTGGCTGTATACATGGAATGTATTACAATTGAAACATGTAGGGGCTGTTGCTCGCTTCGCTCGCAAACGGTAGATCTCTAAGGGTAGGTTTAACTTCTGTGGAGGATGCTGCTCGCTTCGCTCGCTTGAGGAATTTATACTGGCCACCCAACTTGGTAGACGTTAATTAAAATAGAAATTAAAAATTTTGTCTAAAAAATAAAAAAAAAATGTATAATGTATAATATATATATATACTAGCCGCTCCGGCTCGCTCCGCTCGCCTCCACGTCCAGCCGGGGGGCAAGCCCCCCGGACCCCCCATTAAATTGCTCGCTTCGCTCGCAAAGTGTTGCATAAAATCGTTCAAAAAAAAAATTAAAAAAATTTAGGGGTGGACTACCCCTAACATTTAGGGGGATGAAAAATAGATGTTGGCCGATTCTCATAGATACCGGATAAGCACAAAAAATTTCATCAAAATCGGTCAAAAATAAAATTAAAAAATTTAGGGGTGGACTACCCCTAATATTTAGGGGGATGAAAAATAGATGTTGGCCGATTCTCATAGATACCGGATAAGCACAAAAAATTTCATCAAAATCGGTCAAGCCGTTTCGGAGGAGTATGGCAACAAACACTGTGACACGAGAATTTTATATATATATATATAAAATCACAGTTCACAGTGTCACAGTTTTTGTTGCCATACTCCTCCGAAACGGCTTGACTGATTTTGATGAAATTTTTTGTGCTTATCCGGTATCTATGAGAATCGGCCAACATCTATTTTTCATCTCCCTAAATGTTAGGGGTAGTCCACCCCTAAATTTTTTATTTTTTTATTTTTTAGACAAAACTTTTAATTTCTATTTTAATTAACGTCTGCCAAGTTGGGTGGGCAGAATAACTTCCTCAAGCGAGGGAAGCGAACAGCATCCCCCACAGAAGTTAAACCTACCCTTAGAGATCTACCGTATGCTAGCGAAGCGAGCAACATCCCCTACATGTTTCAATTGTAATATATTCCATGTATACAGCCACACTTTGCGAGCGAAGCGAGCAACATTCCCTACATACCACACTTTGCGAGCGAAGCGAGCAACATTCCCTACATGCCACACTTTGCGAGCGAAGCAAGCAATTTAATGGAGGGTCCGGGGGGCTTGCCCCCCGGCTGGACGTGGAGGCGAGCGGAGCGAGCCGGAGCGGCTAGTATATATATATATACTATATATAAAATAGAAATAAAAAATTGGTCTAAAAAATAAAAATAAAAAAATTTAGGGGTGGAATACCCCTAACATTTAGGGGGATGAAAAATAGATTTTGGCCGATTCTCATAGATACCGGATAAGCACAAAAAATTTCATCAAAATCGGTCCAAAATAAAATTTAAAAAATTCAGGGGTGGACTACCCCTAACATTTAGGGGGATGAAAAATAGATGTTGGCCGATTCTCATAGATACCGGATAAGCACAAAAAACATCAAAATCGGTCAAAAATAAAATTAAAAAAATTTAGGGGTGGACTACCCCTAACATTTAGGGGGATGAATATCGGATGAGGATGGTATCTATGAGAATCGGCCAACATCTATTTTTCATCCCCCTAAATGTTAGGGGTATTCCACCCCTAAATTTTTTATTTATTTTTTAGACAAAATTTTTATTTCTATTTTATATATAGTATATATATATATACATATATATATATACACATATATATATATATATATATATATATATATATATATATATATATATATATATATATATATATATATATATATATATATATACTTTTACAGTCTTACGGCACAGGTTAACAGATCCAGTATTAGGGCACAGGTGCCCTAATACCGCTTCTGTAACATCCGTCTTTTTATACAATAACACAGATTACAGGATTGCGGCGTCAACGTTGTCCCTCTCTGTCTTGCGCTTTCGTATTCATCTAAATCAACATGATTGCCCCTCGTGTAGCCAGAACGAGAGTAGCTCGGGATTTTTTACTTTCCCAACATCCCAAAAGAGTGGAAAGTAATGTCCACTTTTACTTTCCCAACATCCGAACAGAGTGGAAACTTATGTCCACCTTTACTCTCCCAACATCTCAACAGAGTGGAAAGTTTTGTCCATTTTTACTTTCCCAACATCTCAACAGAGTGGAAAGTATTGTCCACTTTTACTTTCCCAACATCCCAACAGGGTGGAAAGTAATGTCCATTTTTACTTTCCCAACATCCCAACAGAGTGGAAACTTATGTCCACCTTTACTTTCCCAACAGCCCAACAGAGTGGAAAGTATTGTCCATTTTTACTTTCCCAACATCCCAACAGAGTGGAAAGTAATGTCCACTTTTACTTACCCAACATCCCAACAGAGTGGAAAGTATTGTCCAGTTTTACTTTCCCAACATCTCAACAGAGTGGAAAGTATTGTCTACTTTTACTTTCCCAATATCCCAACAGAGTGGAAAGTAATATCTATTTTTACTTTCCCAACATCCCAACAGAGTGGAAACTTATCTCCACCTTTACTTTCCCAACATCCCAACTGAGTGGAAAGTAATGTCCATTTTTAATTTCCCAACATCCCAACAGAGTGGAAAGTATTGTCCAGTTTTACTTTCCCAACATCTCAACAGAGTGGAAAGTATTGTCCACTTTTCCTTTCCAAATATCCCAACAGAGTGGAAAGTAATGTCCATTTTTACTTTCCCAACATCCCAACAGAGTGGAAACTTATGTCCACCTTTACTTTTTCAACATCCCAACAGAGTGGAAAGTATTGTCCATTTTTACTTTCCCAACATCCAACAGAGTGGAAACTTATGTCCACTTTTACTTACCCAACATCCCGAAAGATTGGAAAGTATTGTCCATTTTTACTTTCCCAACATCTCAACAGAGTGGAAGGTATTGTCTACTTTTACTTTCCCAATATCCCAACAGAGTGGAAAGTAATGTCTATTTTTACTTTCCCAACATCCCAACAGAGTGGAAGTAATGTCCATTTTTACTTTCCTAACATCCCAACAGAGTGGAAAGTAATGTCCATTTTTAAAATCACGGCTAAATCATGTTCCATGTTTCTTGAATTTTAGACGAAGGTTCTAAGCAGTAACCATTTAACCATTATGGGGTCCAGAGGGGGCTTGTCCCCTGGCAAGGTCCGAAGAACCGAGGTTTTTTTTTTTTTTTTTTTTTTTTTAAGCCGCGTCTCAAATGTTCTGGTATTGTTCCTTGAATAATCCACATAATCCACTTCCGTTTTTGCAACTTGAGAAAACATTTAATTTGCTCAATATACTGTTTCTGCTACGTTTCAAGTACCTAGTGCTTATTCCAAATCAGAATTGCAATTCGGCCGAGAGAGCCATTTACCTTAGTAGAAAAATCCCAAAACACTTCTGGATGACACAACAATCGGATTCCAAAAACCTTCACTCGCTCTAAATAAAATGCGCTACATCTCGAGGAATTTAACCCCATCAGTCATAATCACAACGCTAAAAGTTGAAATAACATCTGCTATCCAACCAGCAAGCATTAATCTTGGAGAAATCGGCTTTGATCAAGCTCTCGGTCTTAGTAGACAGACCCGAAAAATTTGACACACATGCGCTCCACGCGGATGACTGGAAAAACAGAGGGCAGTGCCTGTAAGCTGCCTATATACTCATATACCTTGGACAATGGAGGAAGTAGACAACATCGGCTCTGCGCCTGCTAAGCTAGGGTTTGGAAAAAAAAAACTATATATATTTTGTTATTTTGTAACAAAAATACTATTTTTTGAGCATTTAAATAATCTAAATTCGGTAGTGATATTACCAGGTTTTTATAGTAGAAGTAAGTAGGTACCTGTGGAATATTATGCCCCAATTGGCTGGCCCATTGTGATTAATTTGTTATTCTCAGTTACCCGCCTATGGGAATGTACCTTGAATTGTCATATTTTCAAGCAAAGATTGAAGTAGGTATATTCTACAGAATCCCTTTCGAGCTGTTTAAAAAAGTAGGTAGTTCAAAATTTATCTAGGATCCCTATATTTCCAGTTCCTATTTTCACGATAAATCATGGAAAACAATATTGCATGATTACATTCATTTCAATTTGTTATATTTATTTCAATTTATATATTTATTTAAATTTGTTTAGTAATTTGGTAATACGAGTGACAAAAATTAAATTTTCGAATGATATTTATTTCTATATATTTATTTATTTTATTGAATTTTTACAAAGAACACTTTCAATTAATTACAAGGAATATATCTCAATATACCTAATGCTAGATGGAAGGCAATAGCCCTTAAGTATCAAGCAAGCTTCGTTCCGAGCTGAGTTTCTAACTATTCACATCTTATACATGGGAGAATTACAAAAATTAAGATACTTTTAAAATGAATCTCTATCATCATGTACATAGTTAATAATTAATACTGATTAAATTTATACAGTGTAGGTACTACTGAATACAGCTTCACGTTTGCTGTGTCCAAGCTTGACCCACCTTCATTATATTATTTTTTCATAGAGCGCGGGAGTGAAGTTGCGGAGATCTCAAATTTCCGTCGATAGACCGGTACAAAATATACAAAATACAGGATGGGATCCTCGTGGTTGGCGTCATAGATGGCTTTGGGTTAACTACATTTCCCTCCCATCTAAATCTTGTTTCATAATCATGGTCACAAGCATTCCTATTTATCATGCCTGGATTCCTATGGAACACTGATAGAAGTGATTTTACAAATAACTGATGAGGGGTAAATAGGTATTTTAAATTCTTCATAAAGTTGGATGTTCGGATATCGGTGTGGCTTTCTCATTATTATTTTCATAATAGACCTTTGAATTATATTTAACGGTTTAATTGTAAGACTGATTGTACCAAAGAATAATATATGAAAGACTAAGCTTATCATTCCTGAATACATTCCTCACATTAGAAAACAAAAACGAAAATCTCCTTAGTTTTTCATGTATAATGTCTAAATGTGATTACCACGTTAACTTATTATCAATATGTACACCCAGATAACGATAGGTAAATGCTCTCTCCAAAGTCGCACATGTACAACACGATTTTTCTAAACAGTAATCCATGATGGATAAACTAATTTTTCAAACGGATTTTTCTAAACTAATATCATATTATGACTCATATTTTCTACGATTTAATTTTTACTCCCTACTTAAATGTATTTAGTTTTGTTTGCATTTAGCGTGAGGTAACTGTCCGAAAACCAGTTATTCAATGAATCCAGAGCGTCATGAGCTTTAGTGTATACCTTCATTCCAGGACTAACCAGAAACCAATGTCGACGTATCATAAGCCAAGAGATATGTTTTAGCGTCCTGCACGTGAAGAGGTAAATTATTATACTAGCCTAGTTCTCTCGCTCGCTACACACGCTCGGTATGGCAGTATAGATCCCATGGTCTTTACTGTTGAGTGGGACATGTAGAATCATTGGAAACGGTGTATCACTAAGGGTGATTTGAAATGTGTGGGGAATGTTGCTCGCTTCGCTCGCTCTCAGTGGGATGCATAGATGCGATTGGATATAGTTAGTCCCCATACCATCGAGACTAACAGCCCATGGTTCAGGTGGGGGTGGAACATTTGAAAATTACTTACAAACCCTTTCTATAGACAATCCCAAGGGAATGAAATAAAAAATATCCTCATAACATATCCATAATTTCTCCCTTGATGGGAAAAACAATAGATCATGGATATGTCTAGTACCTACTGCTTACCAGTAGGTACCTACTACTCAATTGTATACCAACCATGTAGGGCCTTCTTTTCACAAGATTATTCCATTATGGTTACAAAACAATATTAGTTTATAACTTGGAGTAATGAATTAGCATTCCTTTACACTACAATGTCCTAGAGGTCATGAGATGTTGTACTCGTAATAAAATGGGAGCATTCCAAGAAGTGGCGAACGATTTTCCTACTATGAAACCCGACGACTACGATTTTCCTAGCCTTCACTTTTCGAGTTAATAATAATCTAAAGTGCCAGGTCATCACAAATGTTGGTGTCGTTACGCAAATTTTAGAATGAACCCCAGCCCAAAAACATATCCATGTTAAAATAATGAAAATAAAATACGTAAATAAAGTTTATAAAAGGGGCAAAACGAAAATAATAAATTGCTGTGTAATAATTTGCTGCGTTTTCTATGTGGTTCCACGAAAAGTTTATTAGGTTTAATTATGATAGGCCATTTATCTGCGAAGAAGGCCATAGAGATCACGTGGAACCACAAACATTTTAGTATTATGCTACAAAACTGCCCACCCAACATGACAGACTTTTTTTGTTTTTGAAATTACTTTCACACCCGTCACCTCCATTGATGTTTTTCAAGAGAGACCACGAAAGATTATGTGGAACTAAGAAAAGTTTAGTTTTAAGAACATATCAGTACTATTTTTACTGCAGACTGCTGTATAATAATTCGGTGCGTTCTCTATGTGAGGAAGTTATACCTCCCACCCAACTTGGCAGACTTTTTTTTCTGTTGGAAATGACTATCAAATGCGGTACCTTATGTGGAACCACCAAAATTTTAGTTATAAGATCATTTACTAACAGAACTGTCGGATATTAAATGTTTGCTCGTATTTGTTTTCTTCGTCTATTTTTGTAAAGGTAGGCCATAATTTAATCTGCGTAGAAGGGCTATCCCTTTCCCTTTCTATTCGTACATGTTACAATATGTGAGGAAGTTATACTGCCCACCCAACTTGGCAAACGTTTTTTTTCAGTAGGAAATTACTTTCAAACAAATTAAATCTTATAAAACTATGTGGAACCACAAAAAGTTTATTAGGTTTAATAAAGATATGTCATTATTTCATCTGCGTAGAAGGGTTATCGTTTTTACCGTCTATTTTTCTGTTGGATGTGTCTTTTAAATCAAGAGTCAGGTTCGAAATCAAACTTCAGACCTACATAACTTTCGACGAAACAGGAAGAGCGCGTTAGCTCAAAATGTAGCTTGTCTACTTTTTGTTCACTACAATCGGAAAAGAATATTTCATGTATCTGAACTCGCATGTGACCAAATTGGAACTTCAACGAACATTTAAGGACCAACCCGAACCAAGACCGTCAAACATTTACTGTGTCTATGGCGGGAAAAAACATAGCGGGGAACACTTTTTTTTTTTTTTTTTTTTTTTTTTTTTTTTTTTTTTTTTTTTTTTGTCGTTTCCCGCCTACTGTCGCTGATTTATCCAGCAAGACATCATATTTTGGCAATTTTGACGGCACCATCGCGTTCTACTTATCCAGAAACGCAATTTTCTCGCTGACGTGCTCTCGATCAAATTTTAATGTGGCAACGGATAGAAGATCGAGCATCGAAAAATATAAGGATACTAATTTTGGTGAATTTTAGACAATTTCCAAGGGCGTTTTGGGGAGATTTTTATGAAATTCATGAAATTTCGTATATCTTGTGAACGAAGCGTCCTAGCGCAAGACGGATTTCAAAATCGGATTCAGCGACTCAAAATTCATACCGTCAAGCATTTTCGTCGAATTTCCTGTGTGTTTTAATGGAGAAATTGCGAATTTAAGATAAAGAATAATTTTTTAAAACAAACAGTTTCTTCAGTTTTTGAAATTACTTTCACACCCGTCACCTCCATTGATGTTTTTCAAGAGAGACCACGAAAGATTATGTGGAACTAAGAAAAGTTTAGTTTTAAGAACATATCAGTACTATTTTTACTGCAGACTGCTGTATAATAATTCGGTGCGTTCTCTATGTGAGGAAGTTATACCTCCCACCCAACTTGGCAGACTTTTTTTCTGTTGGAAATGACTATCAAATGCGGTACCTTATGTGGAACCACCAAAATTTTAGTTATAAGATCATTTACTAACAGAACTGTCGGATATTAAATGTTTGCTCGTATTTGTTTTCTTCGTCTATTTTTGTAAAGGTAGGCCATAATTTAATCTGCGTAGAAGGGCTATCCCTTTCCCTTTCTATTCGTACATGTTACAATATGTGAGGAAGTTATACTGCCCACCCAACTTGGCAAACGTTTTTTTCAGTAGGAAATTACTTTCAAACAAATTAAATCTTATAAAACTATGTGGAACCACAAAAAGTTTATTAGGTTTAATAAAGATATGTCATTATTTCATCTGCGTAGAAGGGTTATCGTTTTTACCGTCTATTTTTCTGTTGGATGTGTCTTTTAAATCAAGAGTCAGGTTCGAAATCAAACTTCAGACCTACATAACTTTCGACGAAACAGGAAGAGCGCGTTAGCTCAAAATGTAGCTTGTCTACTTTTTGTTCACTACAATCGGAAAAGAATATTTCATGTATCTGAACTCGCATGTGACCAAATTGGAACTTCAACGAACATTTAAGGACCAACCCGAACCAAGACCGTCAAACATTTACTGTGTCTATGGCGGGAAAAAACATAGCGGGGAACACTTTTTTTTTTTTTTTTTTTTTTTTTTTTTTTTTTTTTTTTTTTTTTTGTCGTTTCCCGCCTACTGTCGCTGATTTATCCAGCAAGACATCATATTTTGGCAATTTTGACGGCACCATCGCGTTCTACTGATCCAGAAACGCAATTTTCTCGCTGACGTACGAAGTGCTCTCGATCAAATTTTAATGTGGCAACGGATAGAAGATCGAGCATCGAAAAATATAAGGGTACTAATTTTGGTGAATTTTAGACAATTTCCAAGGGCGTTTTGGGGAGATTTTTATGAAATTCATGAAATTTCGTATATCCTGTGAACGAAGCGTCCTAGCGCAAGACGGATTTCAAAATCGGATTCAGCGACTCAAAATACATACCGTCAAGCATTTTCGTCGAATTTCCTGTGTGTTTTAATGGAGAAATTGCGAATTTAAGATAAAGAATAATTTTTTAAAACAAACAGTTTCTTCAGTTTTTGAAATTACTTTCACACCCGTCACCTCCATTGATGTTTTTCAAGAGAGACCACGAAAGATTATGTGGAACTAAGAAAAGTTTAGTTTTAAGAACATATCAGTACTATTTTTACTGCAGACTGCTGTATAATAATTCGGTGCGTTCTCTATGTGAGGAAGTTATACCTCCCACCCAACTTGGCAGACTTTTTTTTCTGTTGGAAATGACTATCAAATGCGGTACCTTATGTGGAACCACCAAAATTTTAGTTATAAGATCATTTACTAACAGAACTGTCGGATATTAAATGTTTGCTCGTATTTGTTTTCTTCGTCTATTTTTGTAAAGGTAGGCCATAATTTAATCTGCGTAGAAGGGCTATCCCTTTCCCTTTCTATTCGTACATGTTACAATATGTGAGGAAGTTATACTGCCCACCCAACTTGGCAAACTTTTTTTCAGTAGGAAATTACTTTCAAACAAATTAAATCTTATAAAACTATGTGGAACCACAAAAAGTTTATTAGGTTTAATAAAGATATGTCATTATTTCATCTGCGTAGAAGGGTTATCGTTTTTACCGTCTATTTTTCTGTTGGATGTGTCTTTTAAATCAAGAGTCAGGTTCGAAATCAAACTTCAGACCTACATAACTTTCGACGAAACAGGAAGAGCGCGTTAGCTCAAAATGTAGCTTGTCTACTTTTTGTTCACTACAATCGGAAAAGAATATTTCATGTATCTGAACTCGCATGTGACCAAATTGGAACTTCAACGAACATTTAAGGACCAACCCGAACCAAGACCGTCAAACATTTACTGTGTCTATGGCGGGAAAAAACATAGCGGGGAACACTTTTTTTTTTTTTTTTTTTTTTTTTTTTTTTTTTTTTTTTTGTCGTTTCCCGCCTACTGTCGCTGATTTATCCAGCAAGACATCATATTTTGGCAATTTTGACGGCACCATCGCGTTCTACTGATCCAGAAACGCAATTTTCTCGCTGACGTACGAAGTGCTCTCGATCAAATTTTAATGTGGCAACGGATAGAAGATCGAGCATCGAAAAATATAAGGATACTAATTTTGGTGAATTTTAGACAATTTCCAAGGGCGTTTTGGGGAGATTTTTATGAAATTCATGAAATTTCGTATATCCCGTGAACGAAGCGTCCTAGCGCAAGACGGATTTCAAAATCGGATTCAGCGACTCAAAATACATACCGTCAAGCATTTTCGTCGAATTTCCTGTGTGTTTTAATGGAGAAATTGCGAATTTAAGATAAAGAATAATTTTTTAAAACAAACAGTTTCTTCAGAATGAAGCCCAAGTAGTTCCAGTAAGTGCCCGCTCGGCTTTTTTGGCAAATTCAATTTCGTAAAATTTTTTTTTTAATTTTCACCCACCATACAGGGGTCAATCAGTGGGTGGGGTTGGGGGAAGACCTGAAATGTTTGATATTTTTAGTTGTTGCTTATGGAGCACCTGCTTGTGATGGGGATATAAAATTTAGTTTTTCCCATGTGAAATCGAACAAAGAAACACAATATGAAGGAAATTTGGGAAATTTCATGAAATTGTGTTTTTTGTCACTTGCCGGTGAATGGAACGGCGTAGAACAAAACGGATTCCAAATTCGGATTCAGCGCCCTGATTTCCATAATGTAACACAAGTTGATGAATTTTGAACGATTTCCAAGATGAATTTTGGGAGTTTTTCATGAAATTCATGAAATTTAATAAATCCGAAGAACTAAAAGTCGTAGAAAAAAACGGATTTCAAATTCGGATTCAAAGACATAATTTATCTACGAGAACACATTTTGATGAATTTTAATCAAATTCCAGGGGCTGTAGAGGGGTCTCATACAAAATGGTCGGATTCTTTTTTATACTATTCCGAAGCACCTATGTAAGCAGGGACCTCCAAATTTTGTATGTACCCTTCAAAAACTCTGTAGAAATGGCGTAAAGAATTATTTTTCGAATTTTCATGAAATTGTGGAATCTAGCGAACGCAGCTTCTGAAAGCAAAATGGACTTCAAATTTGGACTCAGCGCATCGAAAAATACAAGGGTACTAATTTTGGTGAATTTTGGACAATTCCCAAGGGCGTTTTGGGGAGATTTTTATGAAATTCATGAAATTTTGTATATCCCGTGAACGAAGTGTCTTAGCGCAAAACGGATTTCAAAATCGGATTCAGCCACTCAAATTACATACTGGAAAACATTTTCGTCGAATTTCCTGTGTGTTTTAATGGAGAAATTGCGAATTTAAGATAAAAAATACATTTTTAAAACAAAAAGTTTCTTCAGAATGAAGCCCGGGTGATTCCAGTAAGTGCCCGCTCGGCTTTTTTGGAAAATTCGGTTTCGTAAATTTTTTTTTTAATTTTCACCTTTTAGGTAGGTTATCTGCATATATTATTGAATATTTCTAGTGCATTTTCATCACCATACAGGGGTGGGTGGGGTTGGGGAAGACCTGAAATGTTTGATGTTTTTAGTTAATGCCTATGAAGCAACTGCTTGTGATGGGGATATGAAATTTAGTTTTTCCCACCTTAAATATACCAAAGAAATATAATAAGAAGGAAATTTGGGAAATTTCATGAAATTGTGGTTTTTGTCACTTGCCGGTGAATGGAACGGCGTAGAACAAAACGGGTTCCAAATTCAGATCCAGCGCCTCAATTTACCTACAAGAACATATTCTGATGAATTTAAAACAATTTCCAGGGGCATTTTGGGGAGATTTTCATGAAATTTCAGAAATGCGGTAAAAGGAGCGTCCTTCAGCAAAACAGATTACAAATTCGGATTCAGTGCCCTGATTTCCATAATGTAACACAAGTTGATGAATTTTGAACAATTTCCAAGATGAATTTTGGGAGTTTTTCATGAAATTCATGAAATTTAATAAATCCGAAGAACTAAAAGTCGTAGAAAAAAACGGATTTCAAATTCGGATTCAAAGACATAATTTATCTACGAGAACACATTTTGATGAATTTTAATCAAATTCCAGGGGCTGTAGAGGGGTCTCATACAAAATGGTCGGATTCTTTTTTATACTATTCCGAAGCACCTATGTAAGCAGGGACCTCCAAATTTTGTATGTACCCTTCAAAAACTCTGTAGAAATGGCGTAAAGAATTATTTTTCGAATTTTCATGAAATTGTGGAATCTAGCGAACGCAGCTTCTGAAAGCAAAATGGACTTCAAATTTGGACTCAGCGCATCGAAAAATACAAGGGTACTAATTTTGGTGAATTTTGGACAATTCCCAAGGGCGTTTTGGGGAGATTTTTATGAAATTCATGAAATTTTGTATATCCCGTGAACGAAGTGTCTTAGCGCAAAACGGATTTCAAAATCGGATTCAGCCACTCAAATTACATACTGGAAAACATTTTCGTCGAATTTCCTGTGTGTTTTAATGGAGAAATTGCGAATTTAAGATAAAAAATACATTTTTAAAACAAAAAGTTTCTTCAGAATGAAGCCCGGGTGATTCCAGTAAGTGCCCGCTCGGCTTTTTTGGAAAATTCGGTTTCGTAAATTTTTTTTTTTAATTTTCACCTTTTAGGTAGGTTATCTGCATATATTATTGAATATTTCTAGTGCATTTTCATCACCATACAGGGGTGGGTGGGGTTGGGGGAAGACCTGAAATGTTTGATGTTTTTAGTTAATGCCTATGAAGCAACTGCTTGTGATGGGGATATGAAATTTAGTTTTTCCCATCTTAAATATACCAAAGAAATATAATAAGAAGGAAATTTGGGAAATTTCATGAAATTGTGGTTTTTGTCACTTGCCGGTGAATGGAACGGCGTAGAACAAAACGGGTTCCAAATTCAGATCCAGCGCCTCAATTTACCTACATGAACACATTCTGATGAATTTAAAACAATTTCCAGGGGCATTTTGGGGAGATTTTCATGAAATTTCAGAAATGCGGTAAAAGGAGCGTCCTTCAGCAAAACAGATTACAAATTCGGATTCAGTGCCCTGATTTCCCATAATGTAACACAAGTTGATGAATTTTGAACAATTTCCAAGATGAATTTTGGGAGTTTTTCATGAAATTCATGAAATTTAATAAATCCGAAGAACTAAAAGTCGTAGAAAAAAACGGATTTCAAATTCGGATTCAAAGACATAATTTATCTACGAGAACACATTTAGATGAATTTTAATCAAATTCCAGGGGCTGTAGAGGGGTCTCATACAAAATGGTCGGATTCTTTTTTATACTATTCCGAAGCACCTATGTAAGCAGGTACCTCCAAATTTTGTATGTACCCTTCAAAAACTCTGTAGAAATGGCGTAAAGAATTATTTTTCGAATTTTCATGAAATTGTGGAATCTAGCGAACGCAGCTTCTGAAAGCAAAATGGACTTCAAATTTGGACTCAGCGCATCGAAAAATACAAGGGTACTAATTTTGGTGAATTTTGGACAATTCCCAAGGGCGTTTTGGGGAGATTTTTATGAAATTCATGAAATTTTGTATATCCCGTGAACGAAGTGTCTTAGCGCAAAAACGGATTTCAAAATCGGATTCAGCCACTCAAATTACATACTGGAAAACATTTTCGTCGAATTTCCTGTGTGTTTTAATGGAGAAATTGCGAATTTAAGATTAAAAATACATTTTTAAAACAAAAAGTTTCTTCAGAATGAAGCCCGGGTGGTTCCAGTAAGTGCCCGCTCGGCTTTTTTGGAAAATTCGGTTTCGTAAATTTTTTTTTTAATTTTCACCTTTTAGGTAGGTTATCTGCATATACTATTGAATATTTCTAGTGCATTTTCATCACCATACAGGGGTGGGTGGGGTTGGGGGAAGACCTGAAATGTTTGATGTTTTTAGTTAATGCCTATGAAGCAACTGCTTGTGATGGGGATATGAAATTTAGTTTTTCCCATCTTAAATATACCAAAGAAATATAATAAGAAGGAAATTTGGGAAATTTCATGAAATTGTGGTTTTTGTCACTTGCCGGTGAATGGAACGGCGTAGAACAAAACGGGTTCCAAATTCAGATCCAGCGCCTCAATTTACCTACATGAACACATTCTGATGAATTTAAAACAATTTCCAGGGGCATTTTGGGGAGATTTTCATGAAATTTTTAGAAATGCGGTAAAAGGAGCGTCCTTCAGCAAAACAGATTACAAATTCGGATTCAGTGCCCTGATTTCCATAATGTAACACAAGTTGATGAATTTTGAACAATTTCCAAGATGAATTTTGGGAGTTTTTCATGAAATTCATGAAATTTAATAAATCCGAAGAACTAAAAGTCGTAGAAAAAAACGGATTTCAAATTCGGATTCAAAGACATAATTTATCTACGAGAACACATTTTGATGAATTTTAATCAAATTCCAGGGGCTGTAGAGGGGTTAAATGTGGGAGGTTAAATAATTGTTCTTCTACTAATCCGTCCATGTTACAATATGTGAGGAAGTTATACTGCCCACCCAACTTGGCAAACTCTTTTTCTGTTGGAAATGTTACTGTGTCTCTAGTTTTCCTAATAATGTATTTCAACTTATTTCAATATTTTTATAGTAATCTTTTAATCGTTTACTGTAGGGTTGTTTAACTAATTTGCTAAACTTGTGTTTATCGCGTCTTGTAATAGAAATCGTTAGACCATTCGTAATCCACGGAGTATGTCTATTGAAGGTGGGTTTGAAAGTTTCAACTGTAGTATGATACTCAATATCATTTTTCAATAAATTAATAAATGCATTTGCCGACTGATTCAAATCTTCTTCATACACCGAAGACCGATCCATGTTAGAAAAAGAAACTCCTACTGCTTCAAAGCCAATTTTTTTCTTAAACTTTAAGGCGTTTTTGTTATCATTCAAGATTTCATTGTGTGAATCAACAACAGTCACCACCGTGCTAAAGTGGTCGGTAATCGCTCTCTTTATTTCAGCATGGTTGAGCTGTGAGTGCTTTGATCGGGCAATTATATGATCTAAGCAACTAGTTGACAACCCTTGAACTCGGGTGGGCTCAGTAATTAGAGAAAGAAACCCCATGGAAGAAATCATATTCAGATGATCATTACTATTATCTTCTTGCAATAAAACGATATTGATATCTCTTACAATGTAAGTAAAACAATCTCGATCAACATTTTCAAGTTCCGACCTCAAATCTCGAATAAACTTGATAAGGATTGGTTGTAGGGGATCTATAAATTCCATAGACCTTGTCACACACAAATCTAATTTTAAGTAGCTACTGTTGCATCACACAATGTTGATTCTTCAATACTGTAATCATATTTATCATTGCCATAAAAAAAACCCTGTCATTATTATTTCTATTATTCGATGATTTTGAGGCCCTGTACCCATTCATAAGTTGCAATAGAACGTAAAGTCTACCATAGACTTCATTAAGAATAATAAAATCTGGCTTAAAAGTAACAGTTTCCAACAATACTCTCATTTCATCAAAATTACAATTGTAGCTCCTAAAGTGCATATGAAAAATAATTTTTTGTTCCCAATAGCAAGTTCATTTTAACTCATGCAATCATTGAAAGATTGGTAAGACATTCAATTAGACTCACTACCAAATTACAAAAACGTCTGCCGAGTTGGGTGGGCAGTATAGCTTCCTCAAATATTATAACACGGACGTATAGAATTAGTTGAAGAACAAAGTACGAGTCAAAATGATCGATAAATCGTCGTTATAAGAAATAAACGTTTGCGCATGCGCACAAACTACCATTAATCCAACAGTAATGAAATTCATGAGGGAACGTCTAGGAGCTAAATTCCATAATCCTTGAAAATTTCATAAATATCGGTCCATTAGTATCGTAGTTATTTCTGTCTCGATCAATTTTAGTTTTGCGCATGCGCTATAGTTATTACTCCACCAATCTTGATGTAATTCATACGACATTCCTCAAACAGGCAGACAGACAGACGGACACGTAACCAAAATTGATCAGCAAGCTCTGAAACGCAAAAAGCAACAGAACATTTTGATTTTGGAGGACAAAACTTTTTTTCGACTTCAATCACGAACACATAGCTTTCCTAACTTCGGTAGTGAGGAAGCAAAATTCATTATATCCATCACTGAAATTGTCTACATGTGGATCAACCAATTTTCAAAAGCAAATATCACGTTTCGAATGTTATCTAGGTCGTCGAGGGTACGAATTACCTTCACTGGCTAATTTTCATTTTTCCTCGTATGGACTAGAAAGTTCTTAATCCAGACATATTTGATGCTTCTTTTCTCTGCTTTCTTCTTGATCATCCGTAGTATATCTGCTCTCAGTGGGGTCAAGTTTTCCGTTACGAATACTCGAGTGTTCGGCCAGGCTGAGACGAATTTATCAGCAGTTAAACTTCGAACATGAAAAAGTCAGGTCTTTTTGCCTTTCTTCTTCCGATCCCAATAAATCCACAACTTATTTACACCGATATAAATATATTTTTCCAACATACCAACTATATTTTTTCGAAATTTTGTGCAAAAATACCATATATAAAAAGCCCGTGAAGGCAACCCTACCTAATCAATTAAAAAATTATCCACCCATAGTTCATCTTCAACGTTAACTATTGGCCTAACCAGTCGTCAAAGTTAATAACACATCCTTATAAAATATCTCCCCCCCCCTCCCAAAAAAAAGTCTGCTAATTTGGGTGTGGCACATAGCTTCCTCGTTTGCGTATCATGAATGTATAGATCATTGAAAAGTTTTAAATGACCTTGAAAAATCCTATAGCGGAAAAGATTAAATCAAGAAGTAGCGTAAAACGTCATAACTGGTCAATTAAGAAACGAAAAAATGATACTCAATGTTATTCACATTTGCTCATGCGCAGAATGAACTGATGAGTTAAGAACGATGAAGTAGGTACGGGACCACCTTACAACCTACCCGCGCATTCAATGACAATTTCATCAAAATCGGAAGAAACCTGTGGAAATTAAGGTCGTTGCAAGTATTTCACATAGGCGCATGCGCAGTAGCTATTAGTGATACAATAATGTTTAAATTGATATGGGATGATCAAATTGTCATCCCCCAACTATCATTCAAATTTGAGCGAGATCGGATGACTAGGGTGTGGGAAATGATGCTTGGTAGAATTTACGTTTTCGCATGAGCAGAGTGAAGTATTGAGTCAGAAACGAGATGCAACTACTCCTGATTTACTATATAACCTCGACTTCTTATCATCTAGTGGTACGATTTTGATCAAATTCTGGCGGTAGGTGGGTATACGTAATATTGAAATGAATTCATCACGAATTTTACTACTGAAAAACTTTTTTTCCGATTTTAAAAAGCTGATATATAACAATCTTCACATTTACCCCTTCCCTGCCCGACCAGGTCCTAGGGACCATGAAAAATGAATTCATCGCGAATTTTACTAGTGAAAAACTTTTTTTCCGATTTTAAAAAGCTGAAATAAAACAATCTTCACATTTACCCCCTCCCTGACCGCCCAGGTCCTCGGGACCATGAAAAATGAATTCGACGCGAATTTTACTAGTGAAAAACTTTTTTTCCGATTTTAAAAAGCTGAAATATAACAATCTTCACATTTGCCCCCTCCCTGACAGCCCAGGTCCTCGGGACCATGAAAAATGAATTCATCGCAAATTTTACTTGTGAAAAACTTTTTTTCCGATTTTAAAAATCTGAAATATAACAATATTCACATTTACCCCCTCCCTGACCGCCCAGGTCCTCGGGACCATGAAAAATGAACTCATCGCGAATTTCACTTGTGAAAAACTTTTTTTCCGATTTTAAATCTGAAATATAACAATCTTCACATTTTCCCCTGACAGCCCAGGTCCTTGGGAAAATGAAAAATGAATTCATCACGATTTTCACTAGTGAAAAACTTTTTTTCCGATTTTAAAAAGCTGAAATATAACAATCTTCACATTTACCCCCTCCCTGACAGCCCAGGTCCTCAGGACCATGAAAAATGAATTTATCACAAATTTTACTAGTGAAAAACTTTTTTTTCGATTGTAAAAATCTGAAATATAACAAACTTGATATTTACCCCCTTCCTGACCGCCCAGGTCCTCGGCCCATGAAAAATGAATTTACACGAATTTTACTAGTGAAAAACTTTTTTTCCGATTTCAAAAAGCTGAAATATAACAATCTTCACATTTACCCCCTCCCTGACCGCCCAGGTCCTCGGGACCATGAAAAATGAATTCATCGCAAATTTTACTTGTGAAAAACTTTTTTTCCGATTTTAAAAATCTGAAATATAACAATATTCACATTTACCCCCTCCCTGACCGCCCAGGTCCTCGGGACCATGAAAAATGAACTCATCGCGAATTTCACTTGCGAAAAACTTTTTTTCCGATTTTAAATCTGAAATATAACAATCTTCACATTTTCCCCTGACAGCCCAGGTCCTTGGGAAAATGAAAAATGAATTCATCACGATTTGTACTAGTGAAAAACTTTTTTTCCGATTCTAAAAAGCTGAAATATAACAATCTTCACATTTACCCCCTCCCTGACAGCCCAGGTCCTCAGGACCATGAAAAATGAATTTATCACAAATTTTACTAGTGAAAAACTTTTTTTTCGATTGTAAAAATCTGAAATATAACAAACTTGATATTTACCCCCTTCCTGACCGCCCAGGTCCTCGGCCCATGAAAAATGAATTTACACGAATTTTACTAGTGAAAAACTTTTTTTCCGATTTCAAAAAGCTGAAATATAACAATCTTCACATTTACCCCCTTCCTGACCGCCCAGGTCCTCGGGACCATGAAAAATGAATTCATCACGAATTTTACAAGTGAAAAACTTTTTTCCGATTTAAAAAAGCTGAAATATAACAATATTCACATTTACCCCCTCCCTGACAGCCCAGGTCCTCAGGACCATGAAAAATGAATTCATCACAAATTTTACAAGTGAAAAACTTTTTACTATACTATATATATATATATATATATATATATATATAAATATATATATATATATATATATATATATATATATATATATATATATATACTAGCCGCACACACTAAATTTTTTTAATTTTATTTTTGACCGATTTTGATGAAATTTTTTGTGCTTATCCGGTATCTATGAGAATCGGCCAACACCTATTTTTCATCCCCCTAACTGTTAGGGGTAGTCCACCCCTAAATTTTTTCAATTTTATTTTTGACCGATTTTGATGAAATTTTTTGTGCTTATCCGGTATCTATGAGAATCGGCCAACATCTATTTTTCATCCGCCTAAATGTTAGGCGTGTTTTTTTTT
Organism: Adelphocoris suturalis; assembly: GCA_030762985.1. Taxonomy (NCBI): domain Eukaryota; kingdom Metazoa; phylum Arthropoda; class Insecta; order Hemiptera; family Miridae; genus Adelphocoris; species Adelphocoris suturalis. The sequence continues at coordinate 66,502,127 of CM061040.1, read as the reverse complement.
TTTCAATATTCTTTATTGCACCAAGTCAATGTTAGGGGTAGTCCACCCCTACACGTTTCAATTGTAATACATTCCATGTATACAGCCACACTTTGCGAGCGAAGCGAGCAACATTCCCTATATGCCACACTTTGCGAGCGAAGCGAGCAATTTAATGGGGGGTCCGGGGGGCTTGCCCCCCGGCTGGGCGGGGCCGCTCGCCTCCACGTCCAGCCGGGGGGCAAGCCCCCCGGACCCCCCATTAAATTGCTCGCTTCGCTCGCAAAGTGTGGTATGTAGGGAATGTTGCTCGCTTCTCTCGCAAAGTGTGGTATGTAGGGAATGTTGCTCGCTTCTCTCGCAAACGGTAGATCTATAAGGGTAGGTTTAACTTCTGTGGGGGATGCTGCTCGCTTCGCTCGCTTGAGGAAGTTATACTGCCCACCCAACTTGGCAGACGTTAATTAAAATAGAAATTAAAAATTTGTTCTAAAAAATAAAAAAAAAAAAATTAGGGGTGGACTACCCCTAACATTTAGGGGGATGAAAAATAGATGTTGGCCGATTCTCATAGATACCGGATAAGCACAAAAAATTTCATCAAAATCGGTAAAGCCGTTTCGGAGGAGTATGACATGTCTTTTGGAGAGAAGAAGGTGCGCTGTGGTCGGTGAGATAACTCAGACCGCAAGGAGCCTTCGCACCGGTTACCCACCGTCCATCTCATTGTGTGTCTTATCTCACTGTTATTTTACTGGAGAGAACTGAGCTACCAGACCGGCAGATGTATCTAGATTTTTCTGGACGTCTCTCGATCTTACTTGACTCTATCTGGTTCTACAGTCTTGGAATGTGTGTGTGGAAGAGGGGTGATTAATCAAGATCACCCTATTTTATATACTGAGAAAAGGATGACCGACCGTCGATGATCGTTGATATGAATAATGTTAACGTTATCAGAAAAGCGTCAAGCGAAAAACACTCCTTATTGCCCAATTAAGGTTTGCTCTCGCTTGACCATTATCCTGTTGACGTGTTGACAATTTTACATACAGGTACCTTACCTAGGATATTAAAAAGTTTCACTCAAAATTATGCAGAAAAACTTATTTAAACTACATTAATATTTGCTAAAAAAAAATCTATAAAAACTGCACACACAAAAAATCTAAAAATCCAAAATCCCCCTAAATGTTAGGGGTAGTCCGCCCCTAATTTTTTTTTATTTATTTTTTCGAAAAAATTTTTAATTTCTATTTTAATTAACGTCTGCCAAGTTGGGTGGGCAGTATAACTTCCTCAAGCGAACGAAGCGAGCAGCATCCCCCACAGAAGTTAAACCTACCCTTATAGATCTACCGTTTGCGAGAGAAGCGAGCAACATTCCCTACATACCACACTTTGCGAGAGAAGCGAGCAACACTCCCTACATACCACACTTATGTAGGGAATGTTGCTCGCTTATCCGGTGGCGAGCGGCCCCGCCCAGCCGGGGGGCAAGCCCCCCGGACCCCCCATTAAATTGCTCGCTTCGCTCGCAAAGTGTGGCATATAGGGAATGTTGCTCGCTTCGCTCGCAAAGTGTGGCATATAGGGAATGTTGCTCGCTTCGCTCGCAAAGTGTGGCTGTATACATGGAATGTATTACAATTGAAACATGTAGGGGTGGACTACCCCTAACATTGACTTGGTGCAATAAAGAATATTGAAAAAAAAAAACCCCTAACATTTAGGCGGATGAAAAATAGATGTTGGCCGATTCTCATAGATACCGGATAAGCACAAAAAATTTCATCAAAATCGGTCAAAAATAAAATTGAAAAAATTTAGGGGTGGACTACCCCTAACAGTTAGGGGGATGAAAAATAGGTGTTGGCCGATTCTCATAGATACCGGATAAGCACAAAAAATTTCATCAAAATCGGTCAAAAATAAAATTAAAAAAATTTAGGGGTGGACTACCCCTAACATTTAGGGGGATGAAAAATAGATGTTGGCCGATTCTCATAGATACCGGATAAGCACAAAAAATTTCATCAAAATCGGTCAAGCCGTTTCGGAGGAGTATGGCAACAAAAACTGTGACACGAGAATTTTATAAATAATCAAGGAATCCAGAATTGTATGTATTACAATTGAAACATGTAGGGGATGTTGCTCGCTTCGCTCGCAAACGGTAGATCTCTAAGGGTAGGTTTAACTTCTGTGGGGGATGCTGCTCGCTTCGCTCGCTTGAGGAAGTTATACTGCCCACCCAACTTGGCAGACTTCAATTAAAATAGAAATTAAAAATTTTGTCTAAAAAAAAAAAAAAAAAAAAAAAAAAAAAAATTTAGGGGTGGACTACACCTAACATTTAGGGGGATGAAAAATAGATGTTGGCCGATTCTCATAGATACCGGATAAGCACAAAAAATTCCATCAAATCAGTCAAAAATAAAATTTAAAAAATTTAGGGGTGGACTACCCCTAACATTTATGGGGATGAAAAATAGATGTTGGCCGATTCTCATAGATACCGGATAAGCACAAAAAATTTCATCAAAATCGGTCAAAAATAAAATTAAAAAAATTTAGTGTGTGCGGCTTTTACAATAATGACATGGGACCATCCGAACATCAGTAGTCGGCGCGGATAATTTGCTAATTGGGAAAGACATTCCTGAATGGTCCCCTCGATACAAGACCTCTGGAACCACCTGAGCAAAAACGGTGTTCGAAAAGAAATCCAGAAGAAAAAAGAAAACATATGCCTTCTCTCAGGGCTGTGCGAGCAGGAGGTACCTAATCAGAAAGGGATTCTCCTTCTCCAAGATCAATGGAGGGCTCTAAGATTTCTCTAAGGTCTTCTGGTATTGTTTTCTTTGACAGATATCATGTCAAGCGACGGCCCATAACCGGGAGGGGATTGGCACGCATCTATCAACGGATTTACATGAGAATTTGATCCTGGATTCCTGGATTTTAACACTCACATATTTATGTAAATAATACCTATATTTATATATGTAGGTCACTCCAGACGATAACTCACCTTAGGATTGAGATAAAAAACACATTTGTGCGCCAAAAAATCAAAAATTTCAAATGAAAGTATGAGTTTGTTGGCCAGAACTTTTTGGGCACATTAAATTGCTCAAATTCCAAAGCATGTGCTAAAAAAATCACTAAAAATGGCTAAAAGTAGTTAAATTTATATTGTTTAGAAGAGTTTTAGTAAAAAAAAAAAAAAGTTTATCAACAATAAACTAGACCATTGAACATTTTATGTACCTACGAAATTGTAGTACTTAAGTACTTAAATTTCATTATTATTTGCTGAAAATTCGATTAAAAAAACGCAAAAAAATTTAAAAGTCAAAAAGTCTACTTTTAATTGCAGAATATAATTTAGAATTAGTTTTTTTCTTAAAATTGGTAGTTAACAATTTCTTTGCATTCAAAATGCTCAAATTTCAAAAAATGCAACATGTAAATTTCATATGTAACATTATTTCTATGATTACATTTAAAGATAATTGGCTCATAAGATCGTGTGCATGAATGGAACTTTCTTCCAACTTTCAGTATATTGATAAGATAACTATAACTTTTTATTGATAACATTTTGGTCAGTTAGTTTGTTGGTTTGTTTTTCGTTACCAATCGCTGAAAATTTGCTGAAATCAAGCTTCCTTTTAGTTCCCAAATGAGAATTTGTATCAAAATAGTCACCATATACTTTGGACTCCATAAAATCGACGTACTTGGATTCCCCCAATGTTTTTCCTTTAGCATCCAGTAAAATGTGACCTGTGTCAGTGCATTCTATTAAAAATCCCATTTTTGATATCGGAGCGACTTTGTATTTTTGTCTTTTAGCAATAACATCAAGTATGTAAGCCTCGCAACCGAATTGCTTTAAGGACGTCCCTCTGAAGCTAGGTAATATTATATATATATATATATATATATATATATATATATATATATATATATATATATATATATATATATAATCACAAAATTAGAAAAGATAACAGAAATAACGTCACAAAACTATTTTTTATATTTCGGCTTTTTGCCTTTTTCAAACTAACAAAGAAATTGATTAATTGTAGGGAATTTGTTTGCAACGTTGACAAGGAATTTTGGTAACTTTGGATTTAGTTTCATCGTCTTATGTTGAGGCCTGGAGGATCATAAGCACCCAAAACGTTGCTATGTGCTTTTTCGGATTCGTGAAGCAGTCTCTTGTTTTCGTGGGGTCTCATTTTTTTCAAAACTTTTATCCCGAAACAGTCATCAAACGTCTCGTTATGTTTGAAAATGCCACTGCAAGCAGCTCCTCCTCTCATGCGAAACTCACTAGTCCGGTTTGGCCATCACACATCACTGCAGCTAGCCCATCTTGTCTTACAACAGTATTTGTTTCTACGAGAGAAATATTTGACTGAAAATTTGATTCCTTTGACAAATATAGTTTCTCGTATAAATCGAAGACTTGCGGGCAAGGTAAATTCCATCCTGGATGAATCTAACCATATGCTAACGTTATTTCGGCAACATCATCTCCAGAAGTTGTCTAAATTATACCTAAGCCACTTGAGAAATGGGGTATCCTTACCTGCTCCTGGTTTATCTTCCAACGCTCCAAATTTACCATTGCCGACTCCTGCCCCAAACCGTGAAGGAAATCACAGAAAAATTCCGGTTCCTAAAGGAGAGGGGCCTTTATTAACATCAACTTTTAGAGGAAATGAAGAAATCCCTTATAACCTACCCCCGGTGGATGCGCACAGTTGTACGGACACTGTAGGGACTCCAATTACATCGAATGAGGTATGCAACCTCTCCTCTCGCGAACTAACGGAGTCCGAACTTAAAGTATTGTCTAAAGGACTAAGTTTTACACCTACACCTCGAGTGGACCACATCCAGCTTCACGAGGATCTCCAAGCTTTTTGTAGGAGGTTGCGCTTAAAATACTACTGGGAAGTGGTAGCAAAGGACGATCCCTCTGGCTCAGGATCAAATGACAAACTTCATCCATCACTACACAAGTTCAAGGCTCCTTCAGAATTCGATCCTCCTCGTTTACCACCAACACATCCTTTGGAAATATTTATAAATCAATTGATACAAAAAACGTCACATACATCTTTCCTCAACTCCTTAACTCCAAAAGACAATCTGACGTCAGAAGAACATAAAGCATTAGGTTCCATAAAAAGAGATAAAAACATAAAAGTAATGCCGGCAGACAAAGGATCAACTGTAGTTGTAATGAATGCAGAAGATTATCAAAGGGAAGCTCTACGTCAACTCAATGACAGACAATTCTACAAACCACTTGACAGAGATCCTTCAAAAAGATTTGCAACAGAAATAAGAGGATACATCAAGCGGAACAAACGTGCTGAAGGGTTATCTGCAGAAGATGTAGGATCATTGGTCCCAAAAACTCCTCGACTTTCGGAATTCTACCTCCTCCCAAAAATACATAAGGAGTACTCTCTTCCAGACCATTTACCCCCAGGACGTCCGATTGTAGCCAGCTTTGACTGCATCACTGAGCGTATATCAGCGTACGTTGACTATCATCTACAGTCTCTTGTAAAAGAGCAGCCATCGTATGTAAAGGATACCTACGACTTTTTGAGCATCCTTCAAGAGCAACAACTGCCGGCTAATAATGAGCACCCAATTCTCTTAGTGACGGTAGATGTGTGCTCATTATATACTGAAATCCCCCATGATGAAGGACTAGCAGCAGTTAGACATTTTTTGGATCAAAGACCGATTCCCCAAAAACCATCAACTTCTTTTTTGGTGATGTTAGCGAATTTCGTCCTGACCAAAAACGTGTTCAAATTTGAAAATCAGCTTTTTCTTCAAGTAAAAGGTACTGCTATGGGGACAAGAATGGCTCCATCGTACGCAAATCTTTTCATGGCCCATATAGAACAAAGATTTCTTTTGTCACGAACGCTTGTACCACTTCTTTGGAAACGCTTTATTGATGACATTTTTTTCATTTGGATTCATGGAGAAGAAACACTCAAAGATTTTTTAAATGATTTAAATTCGGTATTTTCGGTCAAATTCACATGGACATACTCCTCAACAACGGCCACATTCCTCGACATAAACATTCAACTCACAGATCACAGGCTTGCAACATCAGTCCACATCAAACCTACTAACAAACAATTGTACTTACACTACGACAGCTGCCACCCACGCCATACAAAACAGTCAATTCCAAGAGCTCTCTCAATTAGAGGACATCGGATATGCAGTGAGCAGGAAGAAAAAGAGACATACTTGGAAAATGTATCCAACAAGCTTCTTACCAGAGGATATCCGGCACGTGTTGTGAAGAAGAGGATAATCCCTCCTCATGTTGGTTATCGACCAGCAATCCGCAATAAAAGCGAGAAGGTCCAATTAACCACGACATTCTTCTTTGGGATCGAGAGAATGAATAAATTACTGAAAGATCTCTTCCCAATCTTATCCTCCCACCCCACAACACGAAACGTTTTTTCAGAAGCCCCAACACTAACATATCGTCAGGCCTCATCACTTGGAGACATACTCTCACACAGGCGGTCAGAGAAACCAGAACCAGTTCCAAGCAAAGGGTTGCACCCATGCAAGAAGCGCCGTTGCAAGGTTTGCCCTTTGGTTATTGAGGAGGAAATTTTCGGATCGCCCAACAATCCCAACTCATACACATGCAAAGGGTCAGCAGATTGTCAGACACCAATGTGTGTGTATGAGTTGATTTGTAAAGAGTGTCCTGCATTTTATGTAGGGAAGGCCGAAACCCAACTCAATTTTAGGGTCAACAATCATCGAGCGTCTGTGGTGAGTGTTAACGAAGACCTTCCTGTAAGCCGACATGCCACGACCCATAACGCGACGTTTGATGACTGTTTCGGGATAAAAGTTTTGAAAAAAATGAGACCCCACGAAAACAAGAGACTGCTTCACGAATCCGAAAAAGCACATAGCAACGTTTTGGGTGCTTATGATCCTCCAGGCCTCAACATAAGACGATGAAACTAAATCCAAAGTTACCAAAATTCCTTGTCAACGTTGCAAACAAATTCCCTACAATTAATCAATTTCTTTGTTAGTTTGAAAAAGGCAAAAAGCCGAAATATAAAAAATAGTTTTGTGACGTTATTTCTGTTATCTTTTCTAATTTTGTGATTGTAATCAAGCTCTTATAGAGTAATTTTCAATAAGTGATATAAATATATATATATATATATATATATATATATATATATATATATATATATATATATATATATGTATATATATATATATATATATATATTACTAGCCGCTCCGGCTCGCTCCGCTCGCCTCCACGTCCAGCCGGGGGGCAAGCCCCCCGGACCCCCCATTAAATTGCTCGCTTCGCTCGCAAAGTGTGGCATATAGGGAATGTTGCTCGCTTCGCTCGCAAAGTGTGGTATGTAGGGAATGTTGCTCGCTTCGCTCGCAAAGTGTGGCTGTATACATGGAATGTATTACAATTGAAACATGTAGGGGATGTTGCTCGCTTCGCTCGCAAACGGTAGATCTCTAAGGGTAGGTTTAACTTCTGTGGGGGATGCTGCTCGCTTCGCTCGCTTGAGGAGTTATACTGCCCACCCAACTTGGCAGACGTTAATTAAAATAGAAATTAAAAATTTTGTCTAAAAAATAAAAAAAAATTAGGGGTGGACTACCCCTAACATTTAGGGGTGAACTACCCCTAACATTTAGGGGGATGAAAAATAGATGTTGGCCGATTCTCATAGATACCGGATAAGCACAAAAAATTTCATCAAAATCGGTCAAGCCGTTTCGGAGGAGTATGGCAACAAAAACTGTGACACGAGAATTTTATATATTAGATTTGACATTAATAATGTAATTTCAGTCTCGTCTAGATGTGTTAATCCACCACCGCACTTATCAGTTGTGAGGTTGGCGAAAATCGGCCAAGCCGTTGAAGAAACGTCACACTCCAAACGCAGTAATAGAGAAAGAGAAAATGAACGCACTGTGCTAGGAAACGGCGATCCGACTATAAGCTTGGCCCGAATTGTATCATCCAATTGATGAATGATGATATCATATATTTTGTGGCGTAGCATCTTTTGTATACGCGGAGCGCCTTTTTAGGGGTTTCGTTATTTATCCAAAACGATTTGGCACATTTTCCTGGCATTATATATTAAATTTGTCAAATTCTGGTTTAACTGTGTACACTAATATTATAAGTTTTGGCAACTTTCGATATAGGTACTTTTCAATGCATTTTAAATTCAACAAGTGTAATGGAAAAATTGAGATTTGTTTTAGGAGGTGGCTGAAGTCGTCCTGGAAGAGATGGGCAGATGCTTGAAGCGTCCATATCCAGAACCGTTTGCTCTCATTTCAAGAGATATGAAGGGGAGACGTTGTCTCGAAAACATGGAGAACGGGCAAAGTATTTTTATATCACACTAGCCGCTCCGGCTCGCTACGGTCGCCTCCACGTCCAGCCGGGGGGCAAGCCCCCCGGACCCCCCATTAAGTTGCTCGCTTCGCTCCCAACGTGTGGCATGTAGGGAATATTGCTCGCTTCGCTCGCAAAGTCTGGCATGTAGGATATGTTGCTCGCTTCGCTCGCAAAGTCTGGCATGTAGGAAATGTTGCTCGCTTCGCTCGCAAAGTATGGCATTTAGGGGATGTTGCTCGGTTCGCTCGCAAACGGTAGATCTCTAAGGGTAGGTTTAACTTCTGTAGGGGATGCTGCTCGCTTCGCTCGCAAACGGTAGATCTCTAAGGGTAGGTTTAACTTCTGTAGGGGATGCTGCTCGCTTCGCTCGCTTGAGGAAGTTATACTGCCCACCCAACTTGGCAGACGTTTTTTTCAGTTGGGAATTATTACAAACAAATTAAATCTTATAAAACTACGTGGAACCACGAAAAGTTTATTCGGGGAGGTTGCTCGCTTCGCTCGCAAGGTATACCTGTATATGTGTAGGACAAAGTCCGTATTTATTCTTTGAAATGGCTCTCGCTTCGCTCGCAAGGTAGGTACCTATGTAGGCATACCTGCTCGCCCCGCAATGTTGTGACATCGAACCCTTCACGTCAATTCTTGAGCCTTCTCTCGTCCACGGCAGAATCATTTTAATCGCTTTGCTCGCTTCTGCTCGCAATTTGACCGAGTTCTCGTCACTTTTTTCGATATCCGATTTCGGATTCAGATTCGGCGGACCCAAAGCTGTATTTCGCCCGCGAAAACCGTTCCGAAAAACGTACCTTTATGGGGTATATTTTAATCGGAAAAAACCAAGTTTTTCGGCGGACTTTTCGAGAAAACGGGTCCGTACTCTCGCATTTTTTTGACGCATTTCCCGATACTTTTTTCGCGATCCGATCGCGCCGTCGTCTTCCTCGTTCAAAAACCTACGAAACCGGTATTTTTCCGGAATTGTCGACGGCCGTTTAGAGGGGTAGAGGATGCGGGGAAGTCCAAAAAGCGCACATTAATTCTTACTTCGACCCCCCTCCCGCCCTACGGCCCATGGTTCGGGTGGGATTAGAAAATTTTAAATTTGCTCGCTCCCCCTATCGGAAAATCCCAAGAAGATCCCCCCACTCGTACACTCCCCCCACTCAGCCGTTTGGCCGTGCATAGACACGACAAACAGACAAACAGACGGAGTTTCATTCTTATAAATAACTAGCCGCTCCGGCTCGCTACGCTCGCCTCCACGTCCAGCCGGGGGGCAAGCCCCCCGGACCCCCCATTCAATTGCTCGCTTCGCTCGCAAAGTGTGGCATGTAGGGAATATTGCTCGCTTCGCTCGCAAAGTGTGGCATGTAGGAAATGTTGCTCGCTTCGCTCGCAAACGATAGATCTCTAAGGGTATCTTTAACTTCTGTAAGGGATGCTGCTCGCTTCGCTCGCTTGAGGAAGTTATACTGCCCACCCAACTTGGCAGACGTTTTTTTCTGTTGGAAATTCTTACAAACAAATTAAATCTTATGAAACTACGTGGAACCACAAAAAGTTTATTCGGGAATGTTGCTCGCTTCGCTCGCAAGGTATTGCTGTATATTTGTAGGAAAAAATCCGAATTTATTCTGTTGACATGGCTCTCGCTTCGCTCGCAAGGTATACCTGTATACCCTTCAAGACGTAAGTGCGTGTACCTGCTCGCAACCCGTTCCCGTCAGGTGCAAGCCCCGCCTCATCGAACCCCTGACTTCGTAGAGCCTTCTCGCGAACATGGCAAAATTAATTTCTGATGTTAAACGCTTCTTCTCGCTTCCGCTCGCGATTTGACCGACTTAACGTCACTTTTTTCGATATCTAATTTCGGATTCAGATTCGGCGGACCCAAAGCTGTATTTCGCCCGCAAAAACCGTTCCGAAAAACGTACCTTTATGTAGGGGATGTTGCTCGCTTCGCTCGTGAACGGTAAATCTCTAAGGGTAGTTTCAACTTCTGTAGGGGATGCTGCTCGCTTCGCTTGCTTGAGGAAGTTATACTGCCCACCCAACTTGGCAGACGTTTTTTTCTGTTGGAAATTCTTACAAACAAATTAAATCTTATAAAACTACGTGGAACCACAAAAAGTTTATTAGGGAATGTTGCTCGCTTCGCTCGCAAGGTATTGCTTCGCTCGCAAAGTGTGGTATGTAGGGAATGTTGCTCGCTTCGCTCGCAATTGAAACATGTAGGGGATGTTGCTTGCTTCGCTCGCTTGAGGAAGTTATACTGCCCACCCAACATGTAGGGGATGTTGCTCGCTTCGCTCGCAAACGGTAGGTCTCTAAGGGTAGGTTTAACTTCTGTAGGGGATGCTGCTCGCTTCGCTCGCTTGAGGAAGTTATACTGCCCACCCAACTTGGCAGACGTTTTTTTCTGTTGGAAATTCTTACAAACAAATTAAATCTTATAAAACTATGTGGAACCACGAAAAGTTTATTAGGGGATGTTGCTCGCTTCGCTCGCAAGGTATACCTGTATATGTGTAGGACAAAGTCCGTATTTATTATTTGAAATGGCTCTCGCTTCGCTCGCAAGGTAGGTACCTATGTATACCTGCTCGCCTCGCAAGGTATTGCGTAGAAGTGCAAATGGGAACCCCCCTGTGAGGGTCCCTTCTGGTAAGCAACGTTGTGAAACGGGCGGCCCGGGTAGATTAATTTCTCATATTAAACGGTTCCCCTCGCTTCCGCTCGTGATTTGACCGACTGCCCGTCACTTTTTTCGATATCCGATTTCGGATTCAGATTCGGCGGACCCAAAGCTGTATTTCGCCCGCGAAAACCGTTCCGAAAAACGTACTTTTATGGGGTATATTTTAATCGGAAAAAACCAAGTTTTTCGGCGGACTTTTCGAGAAAACGGGTCCGTACTCTCGCATTTTTTTGACGCATTTCCCGATACTTTTTTCGCGATCCGATCGCGCCGTCGTCTTCCTCGTAGGAAAACCTACGAAACCCGTATTTTTCCGGAATTGTCAACGGCCGTTTAGAGGGGTAGGGGAAGTGGGGAAGTCCAAAAAGCGCACATTAATTCTTACTTCGACCCCCCTCCCGCCCTACGGCCCATGGTTCGGCTGGGATTAGAAAATTTTAAATTTGCTCGCTCCCCCTATCGGAAAATCCCAAGAAGATCCCCCCACTCGTAGACTCCCCCCACTCAGCCGTTTGGCCGTGCATAGACACGACAAACAGACAAATAAACAGACAGACAAACGGAGTTTCATTCTTATTAATAGTATAGATAGAGATTGATCGTCACATTAACAAACCTCGTTGCTTTTCAACTTACGATAGTGTGAGTTTATACCAAACGACTTAATGGAATAGTTTCCGAGTTTCTGAAGCCCTCTCATTCATCAAGATCCAAGCTGCGCTCCTTGTAAACTGTTTCCCAACTATTTTTTGTTCTTTCACAACCTACGTGTTAGGTCATTGAGGCAAAACGTGTATCCCAAAACTTCCTTTTATCCTTTCTTACAGAACCAAATCGGATTACTTTGGTACAACTGATCTCCTAACACGGTGGTCCTCGATCGGATTTGACCTCAAAGTGCTTGCCATCCAAATTTTCTTTCGAAATATGATTCGGGAATATGTTAGGATTATAATTCAGCAAAAACTGAAATAAAACATTGAGCCGTTTTTTTAAATTCAGTTTTTGAATTTTTAATTGATACTTTAATCATGAAAATACGCTATAATCGCCAAAATTCAGAAAGAAAATAATATCATTTATGTGTCATCATACAATAGAATCTTCATCTAGTTTCATAGATCGGACCTATTTTGTGATCAAATATAATTAGAAAAACAAAAATAACATTTTATTGAACAAAATAATGATTATATTTGCATGAAGCTCTAAATAAATGCCTATGAGTATGCGTGTAGTATGTGCGTGTTTGTCTATGTGTACGCTTGTACGTGAGTTTATTATTATTCATTATATACATTTTAACATAAAATATATATCTAAATTGAATAGAAAATAAAAATAACGGCATTTTAACATTTTACATATACAGAAAATTATATACGCATACAGTTGTTAATAAACGTTGTCCATACTCAGAATTGCTTTGCGATACTTAATATTTGGCCCACGTCGCAGAAAAATCATGATGCACGGCCTGCATAGCCTGTTCACTGTAAAAGCCGAGGCCATTTCCGTGTTTGGTACAAAATTCTGGAACATCCAAAGATAAATATGATGCTTTCAATTCATTGATGTATTAATTGAATTTTGGATACAGCCTGACTGCGAAAGATGCTTTGACAACTTCATTGAACTGGAAAGCATCAACGTATTTTAAACAACCCATGCTACAGTTTGAACGCAACAAATCAGTTTATGTAGCAAAATGCGGCTACTATTTCCTTTGAACGAACTCGTTGATGCTTTCCAGAAGTTCAATGAAGTTGTCAAAGCATCTTTCTCAGTCAGGCTGGATCCAAAATTCATTGAATACATCAATGAATTCAAAGCATCATATTTATCTTTGGATGTTTCAGTCACTCCAAAAGTTCACACGGTTTTCTTTCATGTAGAAGAATTTTGTACCAAACACGGAAATGGCCTCGGCTTTTACAGTGAACATACTACACGCATACTCACAGGCATTTATTAAGAGCTTCATGCAAATATAATCATTAATATTTTTGTTCAATAAAATGTTGTTATTTTTGATTTTCTAATTAGGTATATTTGATCACAAAATAGGTCCGAACTATGAAACTAAATGAAGATTCTATTGTATAATGACACATAAATAATATTTTTTTTCTGAATATTTGCGATTATAGCGTATTTTCATGATTAAAGTAGGTATCAATTAAAAATTCTAAAACTGAATTAAAAAAAAAAAAAAATAAAAAAAAAAAAAAAATAAAAAAAAATAAAAATAAAAAAAAAAAAAAAAAAAAAAAATAAAAAAACGGCTCAATGTTTGATTTCAGTTTTTGCAGAATTATGATCCTAACATATTTCCAAATCATATTTCGAAAGAAAATTTGAAGGGCAAGCACTTTGAGGTCAAATCCTATCGAGGACCACCGTGCTAAGTTTAGGTATGACATTAAGCCAATATTGAAGTCGAGTCTTAGTCCAGCAAGGTGGTAAACAATGGTCTCACTACCAAATTTTTTACAGGAATAGAAAAGATCTATTAGCTGGTTGCAACTTTGTTCTGATTTTTCAACAGATTTCTCCCAAATTTTATGGCCAACTGTGCATGAGGAAGTGCATTCTTCGATTATGAGCCTCGCGCATAGTCCGAAATACAAAGTGATCTATCGGCAAAACGCGAGGTAATGGTAGCCAAACAACAACACCACGGTAGGTCTCTACACATCCAGATCAACTCCCTTCCCCCGGCCCAGCCTCCCTTCGTGATTGTAAACCACCTTCCTCAGCGCTTTATAGAAAGTTTTCTTTAAGTTTTTCAGGCTAAAAGTATATGGCTTGATTGTTATGATTCAATGACAGTTTATTGCGACTAAGATGTCTGTAATAATTAAAGACGCAGTTTAACAGGAACACGTTTTTGCCATCATAACACGGCCGAAAATGAGACAAAATTACCGCTACGTCACTTTTAGTGCGTTTCACTCCTGTTTTCTGATGATTACCGCTTACCATCAAATCGTTGCTACTGAACTGTATCTTTGGCATTTATCATCGTACAAAAATCGTTCGCCTCGATTTACCTAACCGTATTATGTTAACCACTGCGCATAACGTGGCCCACAATCTGAGGTATAAGCGTGGTTGTCTGAATAATTGTTTACATACAAGTGATCCTTCTCAGTTAATTCATACAGGTGATCCTTCTCAGTTAATTTTCTTCCTTCTCAGTTCTTAACATTATTTCAACCACTATTAGACTGAAAAGAAAGTTGTAAGTTGAAATTTGATATGGAGACTCTCTGGGACAGTACCTAAGAGACGATTGAAATGATGGACTCTTTCCTAATCAGCTGAGTGACCTAAATTCTCTCCTGCTCTCCCATGGAACATGCTCCATGTTTTTTCCTGCTTCATTAACAGAATTTTGTTGAAAAGGTAAATAGAAAAAACTTCCTATAGTGTAAAGTATAGAAATTACCTATTAAAATGATTTAACCACCGCTTCACAAATCAAACCGTTCTCGCAAATATTCGGATCACCTGCTATGAATCACATAATCGAAACACCAGCTCAATGAAATCATCAGAAATTAACAAGCGGTTGCAATCATGTTCACAATATCAATAATTGAGAATGATCACCTGTGTGTAAACAATTATTCATATAACCATGCTCATAACTCAGCTTGTTGGCCACGCACTTCGCAGTAGTTAATATAGTATGGTTGGATAAATCCAGAGCTTTCGAACGAATGGTCAACGAATTTTGTGGGATGAAAAACGACGAAGTATCATATCCCTTGCAACGACTCGGTTGTAAGCGGAAATCATCACAATTATTGGCGCTACTTTCATCTCACTTTTCGGCGGGGGATCCATCGCTAAAACATGATTCCATGTTAAAACACTGATAATAACAAACCGCCCGCACTGGTGCTTCTGTTCAACTCTCTTTGGCCCTGATCCGTTGTGCACTCCCGATGTGGTTGTGTCGAACGGCATCGAAGAGTAACGGTTTCGAAAACAGGTGAAATACAAACATTTATGATGATGAACAACGGCGTCGAAAGAGAGCGGCGTATAAAATAAGGAATTATATATGGTAACGCTCAAGTAGAAAATTTGCCCCTGTTTTAGACGCCGTTCCTCTTCGATGTCGTTCTATGTCGCATAACCGTGTCGAAAGTTTTAGGTATGAAAACTCCACGCGTGTAGCGGCGTCTAAAGACAGGGGCATCGAAAAGTTGAAGAAGAATTAGAGGTGGATACTAGACAGAGGCCTGCTTTGGTAATGTAACCCGCAATACACCTACGATTTGCTGCTATGTATAACTGAATGATGTAAGGTGAATGATGAAGTGTGCCAAATTTCATTACGGAAGCTGTTCTTCGGCTCCAGTATTCCCTATTTTATACACGGTTATTCTTCGATGCGGTTGTACACTACATTGAGATATGTATGAAGGCGCTACAGGGTTGTTTAGTAATGAATTAACCAACCATTGTAATCGACCAAGAAAAACTTTTTTTAATCCCTCCCTTCAAGATTTGTCGGTTCCCACTTAAGGATAGGTGGATTCCATAAATCTAATAAATTGAAAACCGTCCAAATCTTTTATCCGAAACTACTAGACCAAAAATCTTACAATGGCTGGGGATGTGTCTGCTGGATCGGCATCATTTTCGATAAACCTTGAGCGGTGAAATTTAAGGAGTGAAAAGTAAAAAGTTCCAGTCTGATCACAGCATGATCGTATGAGCGAATTTTTGTAAATTAACGTACCTACCTACTATATTAAGTTAGATTGTTTTGAAAATTAAGGACTTAGAGGGAAAAGAAATTGTTAACTACCTACCAATTTTATGGCAAAACTCGTGCTAAATAATTTTCTGCGATTCAAAAAGAAATTTTGGATTTCTAACTTTTCTGCAGTTTTTATCGATTATTTAGCACATTTTAATGAAATTTAAGTACAATTTTCAGCATAATTTTGTAAATAAATTGTTTAATGTTCTATGTTATATTTAATAAACTTTATTTGAGTAATATCCTGCTAAAAAATATAAATTTAACAATTTTAGTCGTTTTTTGCTATTTTTAGTGATTTTCTCAGAATTCTTTTTGAAATTTGACCAATTTAAAGTGCTAAAAAATGCTGGCCAACGAACTCGTCCTCTTGTTTGGAAAGCTTGATTTTTTCGTGCAAGAACGGAATTTTCATCTTAATTCTAAGGAGAGTTATCGCTGGAAAGGACATGCATATATATATAAAAAGTGTTAAACTTGGATTCGATTCAGAATGTCTCAAAACGGATTTCAGTGAAGAAAATTTTCGAAAATTTTGATTTGATTGTTTTCGGAGTCATTGCAATAGCTTTATTATTTACGAAAATTCGCTAAAACAACCAGTGCGAAACTTCACACTTCTTCCCCAACTTCGTTAAATGAAGCATTCTTGTCCGACTATTTATTAACTATACCTACGAGTATAGATACTCAATTCACGAGTTGTCTCTTTTAGTAAATAAATTTGAAATCCAGTAGGTAGGTACATACTTTATCTTCTTGCTGAACGTAAGGAAATAGCGTTACAAACGGCAGGAAACGACAAAAAATGACCCAAACAGCATGTCAGTTGGGAAATTTGAAGTTAATAGGCGAAAAGTTCGAAAAATAGCGAAAACCCAGGTTTTTTCACCCATTAAATGTGAAGCTAAAAAGTTCCAGTCATGCAGCATGAACGTATGGTTTTTTGCAGTTTTTATAGATTTTTTAGCAAAGAAATTTAAGTAGGTACATTTTTCAGCATAATTGTGCACACAGATTTTTGAATGTACTATTTCATAGTTAATAAACTATATTTGAGCAATATTCTGCTAAAAAATGTAAATTTAACAATTTGTATCCCTTTGTAGTCATTTAGTAATTTTTTTTTAGCATTTTTTGAAATTTGATCAATTTAATGTGCTCAAAAAGTGCTGGCCAAAGAATACATCCCTACGTTTGGAAAGCTTGATTTTTAGGCGCAAGAACGGAATTTTTATCTCAATCCTAAGGAGAATTATCGTCTGGAATGAAACATAAATATATAATATACTCTGGGATCGTTTCAGTACCTATGCTTCAAAACGGATTTCAACGAAGAAATTTTTAAAAAAATTTCCGAGCCATTGCAGTAGTTTAGTGTCTACTTATGGTATATGAACAAAATCCCAGCGATTTTTTTTATGTTGATCAGGGTGGTCGTTCCGCTCATAACTTTACAGACAGACTGACAAACACTCACGTGCTTTCAGGATTCGGGCCCCATAGAAATGGGAGTTCTGGAAAAATGTTTCAGGCCGATTGCATAACATCCCTTTTTGACCCTTACGGGATGGTGGGGAAGTAAAAATGGTGCAGTGAAGCATGGCCAGGTGTTAGGTAACTATTTTATTTAATCAATGTTTTATTGCTTACCTACTTACTTCATTGGTTACTGTCATGCAGACCAAGACCATATGAGCCTTGTTTTTTACTTCATATTAAGTATATAAATTTTTTTCAAACTTTGAGCTTAGAAATCCTAAACTATTAAATTATGTTGAACTATTTGATTGTGGGAGGTGTGGGGGTGATCTGTCCATCCGCCACTTCCTGGAGGACTGCCCAGACTTTATGGACCTCCGAGTCTAGCGTCGGCCCCCTCAGTGGGTTGACGTTTTATCTGGACCAGACAAGGTCCAGTCCCTGTTGTCGTACCTGAGAGCCGCTGAGCTCTACTACAAACTGTGATATCTGATGTATTTTTGTACAATCTAGTCATAGTTTTATTCATTTTGCTAATTATATATAGTGACATATATATTTAGTTATATATTTAGTTATATATTAGTTATTTAGTTATATATATTAGTTATATATATTTAGTTATCTACTACAAACAGTGGCCATCACTGTTCCCCTCCGATTTGCCAGTAGAGTCCATCATGTCACTCGGTTTGATGTCGGAGGGCAACATGATGGCCCCCTTTGGAATGTGCTACTTCCCTTTGGATTATGTTGAACCATACCCGTGCCGCCATAAGGGCAGTCCTGCATCTGAGGTATTTCCCTTCCTCGTCCTTATTATGGGAAAAGAGTTGAAATAATCTCAATTAATAGCATTTTGTATAAATACGAAACCCCTATTATGGTTCATTTTATGGGATCTATGCACTACTTTTAGTGGTTCGCTTCATAATGTAGCTTAGGACATAACTGCTATAAGTAATAATTTGGTTTTCAGCCTTTTAGCGAATTTTCAAATAAAAAATGAGCAATTTAAATGGCTTGACCATTTTAAAAGTGGGTTTGAAGGGTCAGGGTACAATTAATTCCGTTTCGTACATCAAAGAACACAATAACGAATTTTAACGTCGTAGATATATATAAATTAATGTGTGAAAACAAATTTCAAGGCACAACAACAAAGAGAAAATTTAGATATTTCGCTGATTAAGCTTGATCACAGAAAAAATACGACTGGGCATTGTTTGCATGACGATACTTGTTAACAGTCTTGTTGCCTCGTTGCTTGCATTCATGGAGATGTTAACATTATGATCTTCATCCATTTAATTATTATGATTAAGTTTATCATTTTATGATCGACCTAGAACAAAGAATTTTACCCTAAGTTCATTAGTTTCTAACTTTATTCAGTTATTTGCTGCGTTTTATGAACCAGTGATCTATTTGCACAACGCAGAAGGACTGTCAATTAGAGAAACAATAAACCTTTGTGTAATGATTTGCAGCTTTTTGGTATTCGCACCGATAAAATTAACTGATAAATCATTCAACTGTCATAAAAAAAACTACCAACGATATCAATAGGTTGGAACAGCTTCTGAAGAGCATCACGCACTCACATAATATATCACTCATTTATCGCACACGTGTATTACATTTTCTTCCTCAAATTCGTCGAAGGAAATTCCAGGTTTTTGTCTCATCAACAGGTTTAATTTCCATTTAATGACAACACAAGTACTTAAAATTTTCAAGATAAGCGAAGTGAACCATTTTCCAACTGAAGAATTGTAAAGGTAAAATAGGCCATATATTCAATAAATTTGTTCAAGTCATAGGTATGCAACAGTAACGTAAAACCATGCTGTGTGCATAGCTTAGAGCTTATCTAGCGGTTAGAATGATTTTCAACATCTCAATCGATGTTAAATGAATTTCAACATCCCAATCGATGATGCAATGCATTAAAACTTAAAATTTCCCGTTTCTTCCCCTGTTAGCGAATTTTTGAAGAAAATTAAGCTATTGCTCTCGCCTCAAAATTTGTGGAATGTGAATTTTTGAAAAACTTTTATGCAGAAATCCGTTTCAGGCTATTCTGAATCATATTCTGAAGTTTAACGCATTTTTTTATGTATGTATGTATGTATGTATATATAGCCCAGTCAAATTAGACCAAAAAGAGGCAAATAGGAGAAAAAATTCATAGTAAAGAAATTTCTTCACCGGGCTCTTCCTTCACACGTAGTAAATCATATCTCAAAAGTCCCCTAGTATGGGGGGTGAGCTCGAGGAGGGGGGGGGGGGTGTTTTTCTCCTTTTTTTCGACTTTTTTCCCGGTTTTTTGCCTATAACTCGAAAAGTAAGCGTTCTAGCGACTTGTTTACTATTACCAGAATTAATGTGCATAAAATTTCCTACAATTTGCACTCCTGACTTTATTCTCTACGATTAGGCGTCCTGCCGCTAGAGCGCGTTGAAAAGTAGGTATCATTTCAAAAAATCAGCAAAAAGGCCTTTATGCGCTTTTTACGCATAAATCATTCGTATGAAGCCTCTTCTAGGTGACTTCTAATACATAATGACTTGTTTTCAGAACGTCAGTGATGCTCGGACAGTGACTCGAGCACGTTTTTAGCGAATTTTTGAAGAAAATTATTAAGATATTGCTTTCGCCTCAAAATTTGTAGAATGTGGTTTTTTGAAAAAATTTATGCAGAAATCCGTTTCAGGCTATTCTGTATCATATTCTGAAGTTTAACTCATTTTTTAATGTATGTATGTATCATGTATATATGTATGTATGCATGTGTCATTCCAGACGATAACTGTCCGTAGAATTGTGCTAGAAACTTCAAACAAATTTTAAAATGTTAAGGACACAAAACACACCGAGAGTACCAAGAAAAAAGCAGTGGCGTTCTCCCATGCGGTCATAAGTCCTGTTTGTCCTCGTTCATTCATTTCTCCAATCATGCATGGCATTGCGTTCTCATTGCGTTCTCAGGGGTTAGAAGTTAGACAGGCTGATGCGGATGCTGACTCAACTATTGTACAGTGTGCCTTGGAAAAGGCACAATCTGGTCATCCAACAGCTATCATTGGCGAAGACGTAGATCTCCTGGTTCTGCTCATAGCTTTGGCTCCCAAGGAACAGGATATAAAATTCTTCAAACCTGGGAAAGGGAATGAGGAAGGCAGAACATACTCCACAACAGAGCTGCAACACCTCCCATTTGCTGGTAGCATTTTAGTCGTACATGCATTTGGAGGCTGAACCTCCACAATTTTCAGAAAAGGGAAGCTGACGATTGCCAAGCTGTTAATGAAGACTCCCTCACTGCAGAATGTCTGTGAAATTTTTTATTCCCCCACTTCCACGCAGGATGGGGTAGCGCGTGCCGGGGAAACAATGTTCCTAGCCTTGTACGCTTCAACACTAGGTGATCTGGATAAGCAGCGTTACCTTGCTTTTGTTAGATCCACCATGAGAGTGAAGCCAGATCTCCTCTCTTTACCACCTACTAGAGGATCTGCCCGACAGCACTCATACAGAGTCTATTTCCAAGTGCAGGAATGGCTGGGCAACAAGTTGGAAGCAACGAATTGGGGCTGGAGTAGGGGAGACGATGGCTTCCTCAAACCAATCCCAACTTTGGATCCACCAGCAACACCTGAAATTCTGCAGAATATATTTTGCAGCTGCACCAAAAGCTGCGGTAGTGGTCGATGTGGATGCCGCAGAGCTGGCATCTACTGCTCAACACTCTGCTCCAACTGTTCAGGTTCCTGCACTAACAACTCACCACTTGCTGACGACGGTTCATCAACACATATGCCATCGCAATGTAAGTTTCATCCTAATCATATGCATGAACTTCATCTATTTATCAATATAAGATTATATGCACCTCACTGTATTCTGATTTTGAATTTTCAGTTTGACTGTGGATGATGAGCAGACACCTGTGAATATTGATGAACCCTTCCCTCTCCCACTCCTTTTGTGAATATTAATTTAACATGGGTTATACTGTACCTTCAGATTAAATATTTTTTGGTGAAACACAGCTCATTTTTTTTAGTTCCTTTTTTTCTTTTCTTTTTTAGAGCCACTGTTTTATATACATATAATATTCACTGATAATTTACAGTGAGTTGGTAAGGGTGCTGAAAATGTGTTATGATGTATTAGAAGTCACCTAGAAAAGGCCTCATACGAATGATTTATGCGTAAAAAGAGCATAAAGGCCTTTTTGCTGATTTTTTGAAATGATACCTACTTTTCAACGCGCTCTAGCGGCGGAACGCCTAATCGTAGAGAATGAAGTCAGGAGTGCAAATTGTAGGAAATTTTATGCACTTTATTTCTGGTAATAGTAAATAAGTCGCTAGAACGCTTACTTTTCGAGTTATAGGCAAAAAACCGGAAAAAAAGTCGAAAAAAAGGAGAAAAACACCCCCCCCCCCCTCCTCGAGCTCACCCCCCATACTAGGGGACTTTTGAGATAAGATTTACGACGTGTGAAGGAAGAGCTTGGTGAAGAAATTTCTTTACTATGAATTTTTTCTCCTATTTTCTCTAATTTGACTGGGCTAATATGTATGTATGTATATATGTATGTATGTATGTATGTGTCATTCCAGACGATAACTGTCCGTACAATTGTGCTAGAAACTTCAAACAAATTTTAAAATGTTAAGGACGCAAAACGAAAGTTCAAGTTCGTTGGCCAGCATGATCGGATTACATCTTCGGGTTGAAATTTTCAAAAATGTAGTCAAAAATTTCAAAATACCCTGTTTTTTGCAATTTTTTGTGCGAAATAATTTTTTCAGCATACTAACATGTGGTATATTCGGAATCAGCGTAAAATTTCCTACAAGAATATGTATCAAGTTATCAAAAATTCCAAAGTTGAAAAATCAGTCAAAAATCGAAATAATGCCGTTCGCTGGTTGTAAAAATCGGTAATATTCTTCAAAAATTCGCACATGGGGTCATGCTGCATGACTGGACTTTTTTTATTAGGGCAGGATTTCCATGGCCTAGAAGCTAGAAAAAAAAATTACATCCTTTTGAGGTTTACTTGTACCCCCCCCTCTGAATAAAATCCTGGGCTCGCCCCTGCAACCTTATGTATGGCGTCTTGTGGCGTACTTAAATTATAAGCAAAACTAGCTGCTGATTGTTTCTAAATTCCAAGGGAAATAAAATAATTCAGAAATGAAAAATCACACATTAAATAAATATATTTTGAATCTTTACATAAATAGCATTGCTATTGCTAACAGGTTACCTATGTATTGTAATACATTACTAGGTAGGTAATTTGTGAGTTTTTCAAGATCTCGATTTTTGAATATGTTGGCCCTTAATTAGTACCCTTTAGGGTTGATCAAAACTGATGCCGATGTTACTGGCACATCCCCGGCCGATGTATGATTATTGCGCCATATTTCATAAACTTTGGTCCAGTAGTTTTGGAGAAAAGTTATGGACAACGGGGCGCACAGACGGATTTTTGGATTCTACGCATCTTAGAACATGAACCGTAAAATGTTGAGGGGGGAGGGAGGGGGTTAAAGTGTTTCTTTGTTGATTACAAAGGTTCATTTATTGAAAATAATAAACCAAAAGTCTATCATGTTGGGTGTGGCACAGCTTCCTCGTATCCGTAACCTGAATGTATAGATCATAGAGAAAAAATTAATGGTGCAACATCAGTGTGAATATAGAAGATAATTTGATGTTACTCAAGAAATAGCAGACCATTCACAGCCTACACCACACACTCCCTGAAAATGTAAATGAAATCTGATGAAAACCGTGGAAATTATATTTGTTAGTTCATTTTATGGGGATTTTCATGAATTTCTCGAAATTTTCAATATCATGTGAACGGAGTGTTTTAGCGCGAAACGGATTTCAAAATTGGATTCCGCGAGTCAATTTACCAACTAGAACTTATTTTGGTGAATTTTGATCAATTTCCATGGGCTTGCGAGGGACGGGAATTCTTAGCTGTATATACCGAGGGTCTGTACAATCTCTACAGGGCTTAGCTAAGGGTAACTAGGGTATAGAATCGCTTCAGACATCACTCCCGAACCCAATTTAATAGGGTTTTTAATTTTTTTATTCGAAATTTGATGAAAATGTGGAAATTAATGATTTTTTAGTGAAGGGAATATGGTAGGAGAAAACCGATTTCATATTCGGTTTCAGCACCTCATTTAACATACTGGAACATATTTTGGTGAATTTTAATGAGTATCAAAGGGCAGTTCTGGGGCCTCAAACCTATATTGGTCAAAATCTTTTTTAAACTATTCCGAAGCACCTACGTGAGCTGGGACCTACAAATTTGGTATGTTCCCTTAAAATAAATTGAAGAAATGAGGTAAGGAAGAATTTTTTGAATTTTCATGAAATTGTGGAATCTAGCAATTTTGACATTCTAGAGCAAAATGGACCTCAAATTCTAATTCAGCGCATCGAGAAACATGAGGGTACCGATTTTGGTGAATTTTAATGGATTTTCAGGGCCAATTTATGGGGATTTCATGAATTTCACAAAATTTTCAATATCTTGTGAACGGAGCGTCTTAGCCCAAAACGGATTTCAAAATTGGAATCAGCGCGTCTAAGTAACTAGTGGGACGCATTTTGGGCCAGGTTGGTGTGGTTTTTAAAATGTATTTTTTTTAAATCCATTGATGTATTTATTTATTTCATTTATTTTTTTAAAGAAATTGATACTGCAATATAATGCATAAATGTGATTGTTACACAACTAATATCTCAATGATTTTCGCTTCCTCACTACCGAAGGTACATGGGACGCTTTGTGTTCTTGCAAGAAGTCGAAAAAATTGATGCCTTCAAAAATCAAAATTTCTCCTAGCTTTTTGCGTTTCAGAGCTTACTTATCAA
This sequence comes from Adelphocoris suturalis, assembly GCA_030762985.1. Lineage (NCBI taxonomy): Eukaryota > Metazoa > Arthropoda > Insecta > Hemiptera > Miridae > Adelphocoris > Adelphocoris suturalis. Next base: position 66,477,778 of record CM061040.1, on the reverse strand, counting down.
TTTTTGTTACGAGTCTATTGTCACGCCCGAAATTGGGTATGACAAGTGTTGTCCGATTTTGATGACATTTTCAAGGATTGTGCGGTTTAGCTCCTAGACAGTTCCCTATAACTGTCATCAACGTCGGAATAATAGTAGCCCGTGCGCATGCGCAAACGTGAGTTCATTATAACGTCGATTGTTCATTAGCTATTGTTCTGGTTTTGTTCAAGGCCGGGGAATAGTTGGGTATATCTTCCAGGAATATGCCATATAAATTATATCGCGATTGGTTGAGTAATTACTACTTTGCACGTGCAAAAATAAAATTTGTTGACAAGAGGCAAAACTCCAAAACTCTTGAATCGATTTTTTTGAAATTTCCAGGGATTAGGGTTAGGTCCTAAATGATGTCCTATGATTTTCATTGTCGTTGGATTAATAGTCTCTTCGTTCGCGCAAACTTGAATTTCCTATAACGTCGATTTCTCATGGCCTATCTCTCCGATTACCGCCTCCGCTCAACCTCTTTCGTATTAAAACTAGTGACATATGTTCCAAATAAGACCGAAGTTTTAATGTAATATAATGAGATTCACGAAAACCAGAACAACCAGCGTAAACACCAAGATTTATCAATATTACCCCCTCCACTCACCCTTTTCCATTTCACCCTTCGTATCATTCCGTTTCCAATTTGAAACTTGTAGAAAAAAAAATCACTAAAATCAGATGAGAATAGTATAAACATCACGATTTATCAGTATTACCCCCTCCGCTCACTCTTCCGTAATGAAATTTGAAACTCCTGGTAGACCAATTTCTTAACTAAACTTAATTGTACGAATTGTATTACCAACCTTTGTGTAAAAATTTGCAGAGTTTTTGAATTAGGATGATCTATGTTTGTTGAAACGGAGAGTAAGTAGACAGAAGTAAAGTAAGTTGAGAACTGATGGAGTGTTAACGAAGAGTAGGTAAGTTGAGAACTGAATAAAATATGTTCTGCTAACAAAGTACGAAAATCCCAGTGTAGTAGTACAGTATTAACTTTTGAATTGCCGGAGAACGGAACATCCTAGAGCAAAACGGGTTACAAATTCCGATGCCATACCTCAATTTACTAACTAGAACACAATTTGGTGAATTTTGATCAATTTCCATGGTCTGGCAAGGGACGGGAATTCTTAGCTGTATCTGCCGAGGGTCTGTACAATCTCTACAGGGCTTAGCTTTGGGTAACTAGAGGCATTATTTCTAAAAAGGTAGTAGGTACCTTATTTGAGTATGATTTTGAGTTGTGGCACACTTTCATCATTCAGTTATACATAGGAGCAAAGCGTAGGTGTATTGCGGGTTACATCACCAAAGCAGGCCTCTGTCTGGTTGTGTTTAGTATCCATATCTAATTCTTCTTGACCTTTTCGACGTGGCTGTTGTTCGATGCCGCTAACCCCCTTCCGTTTTATACTGGAAGTTTATACGCCGCTGTTCTAAGGCTCTAGTATCCCCTATTTTATACACGGTTATTCTTCGATGCGGTTATACACTACATTGAGATATTATTTGAAAAACCTCCTTTTTATACGCGGTTACTCATTCGACGCGGCTGTTCTTCGACACGGCTGTGCACTCCCGATGTATGGCCCTAATTTTTGTTGTTTTCTTCATTGTGTGCCTAAAATAAATGAAAACTTCTTGAATGTTTTGCATGAAAGAAGTAAAGATTCACTTCTTCCATGGTAAAACATTCCCAAACATTATAAGTAACTTCCCGTTGTTGCTCCAGTTTCTTAGTGGTAAGTGGTTTCTTGTTTCGTAATAAATGATGTCCATGCTTTTTCGTATTATGGGTGAATATTATATCATAGTAAGAAGTCTTCGCCATGATTCTTTCCCGCAAGACGTTTCAATTGTGAATGTAGGTAAGGTTCCCATGCCTTCAGTCCTACCTAAGCTTACGCCAGCCACCACCGCTAGCGCTAATCGATACGCACGAAGCCTATATCATTCAAATCGCTTGGTGAGTCAAGTTACTAACGAATTAGTAGGCAGCCTTATTTGTACCTGTTGCATCCGATACGGGAGTTCATTCAGAAGCCCTAATTTATGAAGTTTCAAAGCCAACTTGATGTTTTCGAGTTTTGAAACACTGGTTTTCACCATGTATTGTTTTTACACGTGAACTTGGCCACTTCTTCTTTTGGCCATTTCTTTAGAACAAATAATTTTACGTATTTTTTATTGCACAATTATAAATTTGAAATTGTTTAGACAGTTTGGAGGAGCACAGAACATAAAAAACTGAGTACATTTTTCAAGTAATCGGAACACAACATTTCTTTATAGTGATTTGAATTTCAATATTTAAATGGAATGTGAATAATATACCTACGTGTTGTTAAAGTTTACTGTTTCTCTTCATCATAATATCAAAAAGCGAGCCAAGTGAATGCCCTTTTCTCTTGTGCTTGTTATATTTTTGTTTCATTTATCGTTTTATTTCGTTATCTTTGTGTTAAATAAGTTATCTATATCTATAATAATCAATGTTTGTATCTGTCCCGTATAGACGGATTACCATTAAACCAATTTAGCTGCGGGATGTTCCATTGTCAACAGCAAGTTCTGGAGAGATGTTCTGGCATAACAAACTTCTCTAGAACCCCTCATTCTCCGAGAAACACGCCTTTCAAGCAGTCTATAACTCTTCGCCGCAGTAACCGAGATGCCTTACCTACGTTCAAAACGTTGGTTGTTTAGAATAAATTTATAACAAAGTAATAATCACTAAAAAAAAACTATACCTATCTAATGCATAGTAGGTACACCTTGTGTTAAGAGTTTTCTGAACTTATGAGAAAACTGAAAGGTTCAGTAAGCATCCTGATACATCATATCTACCATTGAGACCCATAAATTGGTGTTCCAACCTCCCTGCATTTCTGGTATGCTTTGTGTTCGGCAGCCCTCACTGAGGGAGGATGTTTCTTTTTTAAATATATAGACTTTTTTGAAGTTTGATAAATTTACTCGCTAAGAATTTTTTACATTACACGAATTTAATTATGAATTTTAATGTTAATAAAATACGACCTAAGGCTATCATTTATTTATTTTTTTAAATAAAGTACTAGTGTTGGTCCAATCTATAGTTCACTGAAGATGAATTTTCCTATTTGCGCAGGAGCAAGTATTCCCCTAGCCATGGGACTGGTTTTACCTCCTAGAAGAACCTTAGAGGATGGAGCTTCTCCTACCCCTATGGTAGCAAGTACTTCCTGGTAATGGGAAAACCACTTCAAGGTAGCATAGGAGCGTCCACTTTCCTTTGCATGAAAAATATCTACCCTATGATTAGGAGCAAGTACTTTACTGAAGGGGAAAACAGCTATAACACTTGTTCAGCAGCGCTTACTTCACTTCTCAGGGAAAACAGCTCTTCATACGGTACCTTTGAAGTAGTGAGTATCTACTCATTTTCTACGTAATTCCAGAACCAAGTGGTCTTACATCTTACTTTCCAGAACCTAAGCTATGCCCTTACCAGTGGCGTACCAAATAATTTTCATGGTGGGGCTACAGGAAGAAAGATTTCATTTTATAGTTTCAGTATTTACAGTTCTTGTGGTAACACACATATCACTAGAAGTGCATTATAGGGGCACTTGATGCATGCTGATTGCGCTAATTCTGTAGCCACAATAATAAATTTTGTTTTGAATTGTAATTTCTGACGTATTCAATGATGATTGATTACATTTTTGTAGCTCAAACGTTCAAATTCACAGGTAAGCATATATCGCATACATTTTCATGTATCTATATATTATTAAAGCAGAACAGTATTTAGAAAAACTATATGTGTCGTTAGATCATTAACTAAGAGATATTCTATTGTAAAGATTAGCTACTGAAAAACGTCTCCCAAGTTGGGTGGGCAGAATGGCTTCCTCATATATTGTAACATGGACATGTAGAATTAGTTGAAGAACAAAGTGCGAGTCAAAATGATTGTATGCAAGACAGAACTCTATCTAATACATATTTATACATTCTAGAATGCAAAATATGGTTATAATTCATGTTTGCGCATGTTGTCTAGAAGTTAACCCACACAATAATTGCGATTTTCATCAAGTCCATTATTCTCGGAGTGTCAACCAATATTAGTTATTCGCATGCGTAATACCTACCTAGTTATCATTCAACCAAATTCGAAGCAATAGAGGAGACGGGGGCTATTTGTCTCAATTTTTTTTGTTTGGATACCGCGAATTTTCTTGTTGAAAAGTTAGTAGACTTCATTCCTATCTGAAAGCACAGGAACCAAAATTTACAAACTTGCTAATAGCATAATATTTCAAGTTTTTGGAAAAATTCCGAAGTTAGACCTTTTGTCCCGGATTGGGGCAGGTGTCTTAGAAAGTTGTCCTATACCATCATTTCGGTTAAAAAATTCTATAATTTCAGAGAAAGAGGGGATATACACAACAAAAACCATTTTTTCCGAAGAGACTGTGCGTACCTTTATTTTTCTAGACAGAAAGTATAAAGAAAGAAAAGAAAATAAGTATATTCTGAGCGAAATTTAATTGGCTAAGCAATATTCAGATGGCCTATAGAAAAGTGAGTGCACGTACCAACATGTAAATCAGGATGCAGATCGCATTGTAGAATAAATTAGACTATTTATCAGAGAAGTTTCGTAACAAAAAAGTCATGTAGCATGTATGAGCAAATTTTCCTAAATTATTTGATTACATTTATGTTAAATTGAATTGAAATTGGAGCACGTTGTGAGTAAAGAAATTAATAACTATAAATGTTATGGCGAAAAAACTTGTTCTAAATACATAATATCCTACTACTCCATAAAAGATTTTAGATTATTAGCATATTCATCGATTTTTTAGCACATTTCCAAAATCTGTGTAATTCAGGAATAGAAAGATAAAAAGTAACTGTTGAATATGAGCTTTTTAAAATTCTCACTCATTATTATCGCCTTTAGCGATCCCATCTTAATTTCTTACTGCCCCCACAGCTCTTTTAATATCTTTTGGGTCCCTGAGCTTCTTTTTATTCTTGTTTGAAGACATCTCAAAGACGAATCGATGTATGCATCAACTCTTAATGATAGTAATGATAGGAAGTTTATTAATAGCATATGTACATATTTCCGCCTAGTAGGCGGAGTTAGGAACATCCAGGTAGGCGGTGTTAGGCACACATCCTACTAGACGTAGAACAAGAAAAAAATATAGTTAGAATACCGTTCTTTCGTAAAACAAAACACTATATTCTCCATTTCAAATACTTGAACGTAGTGTAAAAGAGGAGAGAGCAGCATTTACCTTCCTGCTGGTTCAGGTTCAATTCCTCAGAGCAGAAATTCGAGTGTAAAACAGCTGATTCAATATACGTGGATCACACTCTGTGGGTCAACAATTACGACACCCGACGCAAGTGCCCTCTAACGAGGGATGTACAAACTTGACTTTACAGCTTTCCACAAGCAGGTACCGCATACACGCTTTTCAAAACCCGGGTAGACGGTTTTGGGGTCCTAGGCGGCGTTTGGGACACTTACCCTATAAGAAGTTCACGTTTGCGCTTGCGCACAGACTGTCAATCCAACGGAAATAAAATTTATACGGGACCATCTGGCAACTAATCCGCAAAATCCCTGAAAATTTCGTAACAGCTGGTCCTTAGTCTTGGAGTTTTATCTGTGTCAATCAATTTTAGTCTTGTTCAATAGTTATTACTCTACTAATTGCGATATGATTCATAAAGAATCTTCCGGGGACATATACCCAACTACTTCCCGAGTTTGAACAGAATCGGTCGCAAAAGATGAGGAATCGAAGTTATAAAAAATTCACGTTTGCGCATTGGCATAGGCTGCTATTGGTCTGACGGGAATGAAAGTTATAGGAGGCCGTCTAGAAGGCAACCCGTACAATCGCTGCAAATTTCATCAAAATCGGTCCATAGAACTTTAAGTTTGCTTTTGTCAATCAATAAATGTTTTGCCAATTCGCAATGGTTATTACTCAACCAATCGCAATACAATTTAAATGGAATCTTTCTGAAACACATACCCAGCGATTCCCGGAGTTTGAACGAAATCAGATCAATAGATGATGAGGAACCGTCATTATAAAATATTCACTTTTGCGCATACGTAAAGGTTACTGTTGATCCGACGGCAGTGAAAATCGCCGTCCATCCGCACAATCCCTGGAAATTCATCAAATTTGGACTATAACTAGTATAGTTTTTGTATACCTACTGTTTTTGGAAGAAAAATGGCATTGTTTTGAGCGTGTCAAGGATTTACCACTAAGAGACAGACACGGAACCAAAATTGGTCAGCAAGCTTTGAAACGCAAAAAGCAAGTGGAAATTTTGATTTGGAGGACAAAAAGTTTTTCCACTTCTTGCGCGAACACAAAGATTCCCTCCCTACTTTCGGCAATGAGGAAACAATAGTACTAAAAACTATATACTATATATAGTACTAAAATAGTACTAATAGTACTAAAAACTATATACTATAAACTATATATATATATATATATATATATATATATATATATATATATATATATATATATATGTATATATATATAATATATTAATGATAGCATCTTATGGTATCCATGGGTCAGTGTTTACCACATATACTATATTATATACTATATAAATAGTATATTATACTATAAATTAGACTTACTGGCAGCAAAATCATCCCGGTAGACTTATCTCTCAAACGGGCTTAGCTTCACTCTTTACATCAGCGTGCAAAGCAATTTTTCCGATAAACAAGATTTTCATGCCGCCCAGTTATCATTATATATGTGAAATATAATACGAAATAAAACCACCGTAGAGAGACACAATAAAATGTAAACAAACTCGAATAAGGTTATGAATTTCTACGGTTTCCATTCAACTATTTTAATAACTAAGTATTGCCGGAATTGTTCTTGTAGGCTTCTATTTATTTTATCTCATCAGTTACCTTTATTTTAATCTTTTAGAGCTACCGGTCCAGACGGGATTCAAGTAGAAATTCTGAAGATAGTGGCACAATTACAACCGGAGGTGTTGTTAGACATGAATAATGCATGCCTAAGAGAGGGCATATTCCCAGAACAGTGGAAGATATCTAGACCTGTTCTTATCGGAAAGGGAAAGGGCGACCCCAGTACAGCATCTGCCCACAGGCCACTATGTATGCTGGATACAGCTGAAAAGCTCTATGAGAAGATGCTGAAATGTAGAACCCTAGATGCACTGGCAGAGACTAGAGGGCTGTCGCCAAGGCAATATGGCTTCACTGTAAGACTATCCACTGTGGATGCACTCAGTGAAGTAGTTACAGCTGCACAAACAACGCAAACAGGGAACCACCGGTCTAGAGAGATATGCATGATGGTAACCCTGGACGTAAGAAATGCGTTCGACTCGGCCAGACGGAAGGATATGCTTGAAACCCTGAGGAACTTTCGTGTACCTGCATATCTGTACCCCGTTCTCCAGGACTACTTGACGAACCGGTGGCTATTGTTCTAGATGCGAGAAAGGCAGCAAATGAAAAGAATAACCTCAGGAGCAGCGCAGGGGTCAGTCCTGGGCGCAGACCTTTGGAATTTCAATTATGATGGGATCCTGCGTATCATAGGACGTAGGAGGCCCTTCTCCGACCAAAAACAAGCTATTGATGCAGACAGCCGACCATTAAGGTGTATGGAGCCGAGGGAAGAAGCCCTGAGGTTCCAAAAATATCGAAACAGGATGGAGGCAATCCAAAGAAGAGGAACTCTCAGGATATACAGAGCATACAGGACAGTTTCGGGCCCCACTGCTCAGGTTATTGCAGGAGCGGTCCCAAAAGATCTGCTCGCCAAAGAACGAAGGAGCATCTACCTGCGGAAAGGAAAGAACCCAGTGGGGAACATCAAGAAAGAGAAAAGAGGAGAATCACTGAGGAAATGGCAGGCTAGATGGGAGGATGAGACCCGAGGACGCTGGACGTACCAGCTGATTTCCACACTGGACGTCTTGGTGAATAGGAAGCACAATGAGTTGAATCATTACCTCACCCAGTTCCTCACTGGCCATGGTTATTTCCGTTATTCCTCGCAAAGATAGGAAAGGCGGAGGATCAAGGAGGCAGCTACTGCCGACAGGGAGATGAAGATGCCCATCTCACATTTTTTGTGTACCCAAAGTGGGGAGGTGCTCGCCGAGTCCTGGAGGAGAGAGTAAGAGAGATTGCACCGGAGACCATCGTCAACAAAATGGTACCCGAGAAGAATAACTGGGACGCGGTGGCAACATACATTTTTCTGGTCCTAAAAGCCAAGGAGCAGTATAGATACTGGGAATAAAGAAGGCATAAAGAGACAAGGAGTCGGAATGGCAAAAGAAAAAAAAAAAAGGAACTATCCTGAAGTACGAAGAAATACTAAATAAGTGGTTCTGGGGTAGTACTGAGGAAAAAAACTTTCAGTACTTTTACTTATCATCTCTTTAGTGCTAACTGTACTAACTGTACTGCATGACTCTAAAATGACGTTTAGAATGCTACTGTATTGAATTAACCTTTCGAACGTGATCAGATGAGCAGTGCAAGAAGTAGAGAGAGTGCATAGAGAAAGTGCAAGAGAGTATTGGTGACTATGGACTTTTTCAAAAGACCTCTAGCTCCAAAGTTAGAGACGATACGACTACGTTTCCATTCCTACAAGTCGCGGGGACTTGTGCCGGGCACATGTCCCCGGCACATGTAGCACGGTTTTGTTTTACTGTTTCCATTTCCTTGAGACATGTCCCTGAGATGTTGGGTAAAAATAAAAATACTCAGTCCGTGTTCGACACTGTGCTGAGCAGGTGCGTTTATTGTGTTGGTACAAACATGGAAAAAGTCGTAGCTGCCTCCGCCTTTGTGGTTATTGCGGGTGCATACTGTGAACTCAAGAAAAAAAGGCGTAAACGTCCAAGGTGGTGGATCAGAAGTTTTTTAGCGAGATATCGATTTGAAGAATATTTGATAAAGAAACAAACAGATAAAGCCAAGTAAGAAATTATCAAATGGGGGAGGAAATATTTAACCTGAAAAGTGAAGTCTGTTTCATACAGATTTTGTTTTTTTGATTTTTTTAACTCTTTCGACCCCCAAATAAAAATATTTTTAAATATATGTTATATAAGCAATTTTGACAAAATTAATCCGATAGGTTTCGAATAAAAATTTTAAGCTGGAATAGTTCGTTAATTTAAGGGATGTTTTTAATGCATCACATATGTAAGTTTCATAGGTTACAAACTTGAGTATCAAAACTTCATTCCTTAAGTTATCAGTGTCCAAATGCGTAAAAAAGCTAATCATTGGACTTTATAATAAACCATGGATTTTATACTATTATTTTATACCTCCACGGTTAATAGCGGTTACTTTGTTTACATTGATAAGAGGGTCGGCCATGTACGTCCTGGAGTTCAGTTGAAATTGGCTTCAAGAAAATCAACTATCGCTCCCTCCACTCCCTTCCTAGCTCCATGGTCAGAAGGATGTAAACAGTGGTCTGCGCATTCGCAAGTCCCGGGCACAAGTCGGAGGCCGTTTCCATTCTCCGGGCACAAGTCGCGGGCACATGTTTTGTCGCGCAGTCGGCTGCAACATTTTTGTCAAGGGCACTTGTGACGCGACGTGTGCCAGACCGTTTCCATTCTGCAACTTGTGCCGGGCACATGTGCCCGGCACAAGTTGCAGAGAGTTTTGTTGTAATGGAAACGGGGCTTTAGGTACCTAATTTCACTCTTTCAACATTTTCGTTTTGTTGACTAGGATATTGCACTCCCCTCAGAAGGGTAGCTACAATATCCTCGCTAGGTTGTTTGCTCACCGAACCGAACTTCAAGAAAATTGCTTTGTTTCTAACAGCGCCCATACCTAGTTGCTAGGCGACCGGATTCAAATATTAATTTTGTGTTTTGCGAAGCGCTTTGCCCAATAAATTGAAGGTGATAGGTACTGAATTTAGAAGCAGGAAATTAATAATTTGTATCCATACAACATCCACTTCAAGTCGAACGTCTGCATTTTCTGCAGTTCATGGTATGGGGGGGGGGGGGGGGGGGGAGGCTCTGCCCATCCTTCCCTCGGATCACTACAGTGGTCCTTAAATGTCATGTGATGTCATGTTCAGAGCATGGATGAATAAAATAGAAATGAAAATACGAAAGTTGTTTTCATACTGTTTTATCAAGTGCCGATTCTTACTGTTCTTACGGGCCGTGGTTTACGGTTTGATCCCTCAGTGCTATTCTCTGCTTTAATCACATCAAGGCTAATCCAGAAGGATTAAATACAGAAGGGAAAAGAGGGTGGAGGGACTAACGCAATGTGAGCGCAATTATTCAAAGGTTTTTATATTTTCGAGGTTTATTAAAACTTTCTAGTGGACAAGTTTCAAAGTTCGGGTCTTTCATCAATTCTGAAAAAAACCGCCAAAAGGGTGACGTGAAAAGGGCAGAGAGGATATTCTAATAACAAACAACTTCAGGGAAACTATACTTCCCCTGTTCCTTGATATTCAGCAAAAAAGTTCTGAAGAAGGTGGAGTGGAGATCTGATGTTTCTTGATGGCGAGAGTGATGAGTGTAATGGAGAGTGGTGGGGGTAAAGAGATTTTATTATTTCCGTTAATTTAATCCTCTTCATGGTGGAAATGCTGTTTCTTCTTGATGTGAAGAGCTCAAAATGAAACTCGAGTTCTTCCAACGTCCTTTATGAACTTTGTTTGTGCATGGTATTCGTGAATTGAATTAGTATTCCGACGTAATGTGGTTCAATTCAATTCAATAAGAGTTTATTTCCATAGGTACATTGCCATTTTCATTACATAGGTACATTGCTGATATTCTCAAAGTACAATGGAAATTACCCATCCACTTTAAGGCACATGCCTTGCGGTTCACATAGATTGTCAAGTTTGTGACCACGCATCTGCTGACATGAAAGCCGCTCCATCAGTACATATTTGACTCTTAAAAAAAAGCGAACATTCACACCAATTTTTGGACGAAAGATCATTTATCGGTTGATTTAATCCAAATGTTTGAAGGGAACATTGAAGAAGAAGAAGAAAAAAAAAAAAAAAAAAAAAAAAAAAAAAAAAAAACACGACAGTAAACGATATTGTTTTCCTATAGTGGCATGGACTTTAACTTGGCAATCCGACTCCAAAACTTGATTTTCTTGTCATTCCACAAGATAACAATTATTTATGAAACCCTGTTTACATTCTCTCCTATTTACTCTAGGAAGTTGAAATTTGGTAGGGAGAGTCTCTGGGACATTATGAGACGAATGTCTCCTAATGAATTTGACTTTGACTTACTCATAAGGAAATTTGAATTTGACAAGATGCTTCTCTCGGACAACAAAAATCGAATGAAATTACTGACCATCCTGAGTAGCCCGAAGATTCTTAGACTCCTAGACCACCAAAAATGTGTGTATCCCCCCAAAAAGAAGCTCCATGTTCAAAAGATGCCAAGCCACAAAATGCATGATATCATCCAATTTGGGCCAAGCCAATAGTCGGGTTGGCCCATTTTCGCCAATTAAAAAATAATCACCATTGCAGTTCTCTAAATCGCTGTACTTCAAACGGTCTTCTCTGATATTAATTCCATTTCTATACAAGGACCAGAATCTACGACCTTAGAGTGGGCTACTATTGCAGAGCTCTACAGCTTTTAACATGAGACCTGTGGATATAACTTGTAAATGATATATTATTATTCAACATAGATTAGGAATATATTTTTAGTCTCGGTCTTTGTTTTTGGTCGTTGTGATTTTTTGATTTGATGCCTCAGAGAGTCTCACTATGAAATTTCAACTTCCTAGGATGAACGGGAGAGAATTTAATTCACTCAACTGATCAGAATTTGGTCGTAGCGGCTCCGAAATCCCAAAAACCACTTCGTTAATTCAAATATCATATAAATTGACTGAGGGGAACTGGTAGAAGTAGCAAAACAAGAGTTGCAAAAATGGAAGTGAGACGGAAAAAGAAATGAAGAAAGTCCAAAAACTTGCAATTTGACGCCTCGTTCTAGCTTTTATATAGAATTAATCGGGTTAGGCGTTGCAATGAACCGTTTCTCATGCGATTAGCGAAGTTAAGCAACGTCGAGCGTGGTGTAGATCGCCTGTAGATTCCCTGGTGAAGATCGCACGTCCAAGTAATTTTCACGCTTCTGTACGGCGAACCCCTCTCCACTCAAGGGGGCAAGGCAATGAGTAGCTTTAAGCGAAATCAACAGAACGAATTCCGATCCTCCATTTGGAGGACAGTTGATGGCGTCCGCGACGCCCGAGGCAGTCGGACGAAAATCCCACAACCTGAGATATGGTTGTTTACTTTCTTACTTTACTTACTTATAGAATTATTCTACCTACCATTAAATATTTGACATCGGGCGACTCAGGGGGCATGTTCCTTTCAGGATATGGGTGATTCTCCCATTTCATCAGAATTCATGTTTTGGAACGACTACAGATTTTACGATAGTTGGTAAGTTATTTTTTGGTGCCGAATTACAAGTAGTCAACCTCCCCTTAATTTTCAATCAAAACTTAGGTGGATAGCCTCTTGATATCATACCTAAATTTAAGTTCAAAACGCCAAAACCTAATTCCTCACCTGTCCATCAACCGGAGTTGCTAACTTTGGTGGTGAACAAAACCCATTTTACATCAAGTATTGTTCTTCTTCTTTTTCCTGTGACTTTTGTATGTTATAAGCTAACGATTAGTATAATTAGTAGAGCCCCAAAATGTTTACCTAGCTGTGTGCAACAATAAACGCCTATGTCCATAAGGTTTATCCTAATTTCCTCACATGTTTTTTAACATGGCGCCATATCTTCCCAGAGCATCCTTTTTATGTTTTGTAGTGTTGGCAATGTTGACAAAGTTTTCGCCAAACTGAGGGTAGGTAACGTTTTGCACAGTATCCTTCTCTTTCTTCAGTTTGTGAGAACATTTCACAGAGCAAGATTGCCCTCATCAAATCAAAAGCCTACTTCCCTCACTCGATAATATTTTGACTTAGGTGAGTTAGAATCTTGTTCTTTATGAGTTAATTTTAGTATTATCGTAGGGTTATATGAGTTTCGTTGTTATTTTTCATTTAAAACACAGGTAGAGTGTACATTCCTGATAATCTACCAAAACCTAATTCCCTCACACCTAATTCCCTCACTTCACCTATAGTGAGGGAATCAGAGAGAACTTGGAAAACTGATGATGTCCATCATATACTATGAAATTCCGGTTCATCATTTTCAAGAATGAACCTTTGCAATCGTAATCAATCATGAAAATATAATAATTATCAACAATTGCTCCAGAAATGCTACTTGAGCACACTCGAGAATCGTCGTTGCTCGGCTGGCCTCACTATGCTGTACAACATTCTGGACAACAACATTGACTGTCCGGCCCTCGTTTCCAAATTAAATCTTCTCGGCCCACGTTCATCCTCTCGTTCGCCTCCACTCTTCCTCGTTCTATTGTCTTCAACAAAAAAACCAACGAAATCGGCCTTTCCAAAGACTTCCGTGCAGCGCAAACCTATTTTTGACGATGAATCCCGACTTTGATTTTTTCATTCCCCCATTTCAACGCTTAAATCCACCATCTCTAGCCCTCCATTCATTTATAATTGAAAATTTACAGATTCTAGTAACCACCGTTAGAATGACTTATATGTATTTTGTAATTGGGCTTGCCCGTTAATAAATAAATCAATAAACTCCACTGCCACTCACATACCTACCAACCTAATCATTTGTTATTATCCTATATATACAAGTTATAAATTTTAATGATAACTGTTCATTTCATTCTTAAGAAACAATATTGAATTTGCAGGATAGGTAAGTCCTTGTAATTTAATTCTATTTGGCTGAGATAGAATAAAATCTCGTTTAAATAAAATCTTTTCTATAAGTTTAGTTACAAATGCGCGTTACTATGAGTAAATCGCGTTCATTTCTATACGTACGTAAAGAAACTTTAGACATAACGCATTAGACATAACGTCAGTTTGATTCATCCCTATTCTCAGAAGATCAAGAAACAAGGTACCTACCGTCCTCCTGTTGAGTACGCTTATTCAAGTAACCATAATAAACTAATAAGGAGAGTTTTTGTCATAAACGCAATGAAAACAATTGGATTAATCAATAGTTATTGGAGTATCAATGTTATTGGTTTACATGAGGAGGGAGCTTATTAAGAAAGAATATTTCGACGAAGATAGGAATCTGTTTTTTTTTTTTTTTTTTTTTTTGAATTTCATTGTGATCTCGTTTAAAGAAAATCGTTTTTATTTATGAAGGTAAATAATTTTTGTTATGCTTGAGGCAACAACTGTTCAGCGGATACGCTTGTTTACATCATGCTGCAGACCGTCATACTTCTCTATGACGAACACTGGGTTGGCAACAACCGATTAGAAAGAAACTACTACTATTTTAGAGTATTTATGGCTACGGTAATGATCACAAATGCTTTAAAAACTCAAATAGGTGGCGAAAATGATAAATTTCAAGTGTAGTCGAAACTGAGATATTACCCATGTTAAATAACTTTGATACTGTAGTTTATACATCAGACCCGTTGACCCTAATCCACGTGTACTCTGGCCGGGTGGGGTTACCACACCCTCTGAGCCATCCTGCCTAGAAGGACAGGTAGAGCCGCCTAATAAATCATTCCATGTACATCAACTCGAGAGTATTCATTTCTCCTGCATCCAGCTGTCACACTAGCGACCACGACGCTTGAACCACGGCACCGCTGCACATACGGATACCCATCTTCCTTCAGCAATGTCAATGACACTTCCCAGACGAAGTTAGACAACTTCAGCCCGTTCTCCATTGCAAGCGCTGGAGGGGACTGTCGTCTCGTCTCGTGGTGGGGGAGCGCCGGTGATTGGGTTCCTGCAACAGTGTGTGGCTGGAGGAAAATAAACTCTATGTGCAGCGGAGCCGTGGTTCAAGCGTCGTGGTCATCAGTGTGACAGATGGGTGCAGGAGAAATGAATACTCTCGAGTTGATGTACATGGAATGATTTATTGCGGCTTTCCTTGGCCTTATAAACAGGATGGCCCGGAGGGGCCGGTAACCTCACCGAGCTAGAGTACACGTAGATTAGGGTCCACGGGTCTGGTGGACTACTAGTCCACTACGGTATCAAAGTTATTTAACATGGGTAATATTTCAGTTTCCACTACACTTGACATTTATCATTTTCTTCACATATATGAGTTTTTAAAGCATTCGTGATCCCATGCCAGATAATTCAATCCTTTTTGACATTGAGTATGCGTAAGACTTTTGTCTTCACGGTACATCCACTTTTTTTTTACATTCTCCACTCTTTATGCAGTTAATGACACCAAGGATTTTTGGCCAACGTCTTTTAAATTTGTACATAAGACTTTGAAGATTTGTCATTTTATCTAGACCTTAGCTGAATCTGCTTCACCGCATATTCTGGGAGGCTTATACAAATTGAAAAAATGTTCTGTAAATCGCTAATAAGTGCCACAAATGGCTAAAATCTCTTCTATTCAAAAATAAAATATTTATAAAATACTATTATCCTATTAATGTGCACAACAATTTGGCATGCACTTCATTAAAATATTTGCTAAAAAGAGGAAACTTACTGAATTTCTGGTAAATTGTTTTTAATGCAGCATATGTTTTAGAAAGAATTGGTTTGCAATAATTTTGAATGTACAAATCGTGTCTCGATAATGTAGTGTTCAAATTCTGGAATAAGTGCAAACATAATTCGTAGGAGAGAGGAAAAAATAAAAATATAATAAAATTGCCGTCATTGGATGCATAAAATTGCACGACTGGGACATTTTAATGTTCATCATTTGCCAGTGCTGAGTCAACCCAAGCACATAATATAAATTACTTTGAGCGTACATCTCAACAGAATCGCATGTGTGCCTAACTATCTTAGTTACGCTACTTATTCGCTTTGATGGTGTTCCGAATGTTGGCATTGAGATATACAATATTCATGTACAGACCTGAACGCTGGCAAGAGCGCCACAAATTAGGAGTTGGGATTTCGGGTTGATGAAGCTAGGGCGCTTGGCTGTCCTCTTCCCAGCGTTGAAAATCCTCGATATCCTGTTAGTCTTTGTGAGAAGAGCTGCATACACGACAGTGAAGCAAAATCCAGCTCCAAACCTATAAACAAATTTGAATCAATAAATGCAGAAATTCTACAAATGGACAGTTTTTTTTTTTTTTTTTTAAATAGTATGGTCAGTGCATGAGCAGTATGAGTATTACCTAAGTACCAATTTTTTCACCTCGATTTGTATAAGATTTAGTGAGCTTCTTTAGCATTTCATTTCTACTGATTTCTATGTCAGCTTTCACCAGGTCTTGTCTTAGGCAAGTGATTCACCGCAATTGGGAGTCTGTCACAGAGCCATTAAATATGTCTCTCAGCTGGTGATTTTCAAGGCTTGTGTCTTTTTAATATAGGTGTTTACTTTCAATTTTTAATGAACTCTTTCAATCGACATAGAAATAAATAAAGTTTTCATTCTCTTCCGAAATTTGTAGGTATATATTTCAAGACACATATTATTCCAAAAGTTCCAGTCATGCAGCATGATCGTTTGATCGAATTTTCATAAATTGTCTTTCTATGTCATGTTGAATTATTTTGGAAATTCAGGACTCGAAAAAAAAGTTAAGTACCAATTTTATGGCGGAAACCTCTTTCTGGAAAATATTCTGCTATTCAACAAATATTTTGAATTTTTTCGTTT
Organism: Adelphocoris suturalis; assembly: GCA_030762985.1. Taxonomy (NCBI): domain Eukaryota; kingdom Metazoa; phylum Arthropoda; class Insecta; order Hemiptera; family Miridae; genus Adelphocoris; species Adelphocoris suturalis. The sequence continues at coordinate 66,460,894 of CM061040.1, read as the reverse complement.
TTTCTGCAAATATCAATAATATTTAAGTACGTTTTTCAGCAAAAATTTCTGTAAAACTTTGGTAATGTTCTAGTTTTTCGTTATTAGAGAGTTTTCGTACTTCCCGTATTCATCTTCTCGTGTACGAAAATAGCCTCTCCGAAACGAGAAGAGGTTTTCGTTACGTGGAAACGCTTTTCGGAACGGGAAGAGCCAGCTTTTCTCGTGTTCAGCTTTTTCGGAATCGCAATAGAGGAATTTCACGCCTACGCACTGCGCTCTATCGTGTAACGCAGCGGAGTAACCATGAGATAACCATCCCGTGAATGGTTACAGAACGGCCAAGCCAGATGTCTTCGTGGAATACTCACTTTTTACCCACCTAGGTACCTACTCTTTTTTGCCATTTCCCTTTCAAAACCACTATACAATAAAACTTTTTAACTGACGTTGACTCAAATCAGAGCCTGGAATAGATATAAAAAAGTTGAAGAAGATGGAGAGACGTTTGTTGTATCTCTATTTTATGTGAAACCGGGTTTGTTGTATCTCTATTTTATGTGAAACCGGGTTTGTTGACCTCTGCTCAGCGTTTCCTTATTTCAGTTTTCAGTAATCTTGCCAATCCCTAATCTTTATCTAAATTGTGTTCTGTGCGTGCTGGTTTTTATTATTATTGTTTTATTTTTTACATTAGTCATTTACTATGGCAGCGAAAGTGCCTCACAAAACAATAACTCTGGATACCGACGACGTACCGGGTGCCTCTTTACCGAACCCTGACATTTCGGCGAACTCAGTAGTTGTTTTAAAACGTTTTTTATCCGTCCGCGGTTTGAAAGTGCGTGCTAGCTCTTCGAAGGAAGATATTATAGTTCAAGTACAAGATGTGCTTAACAAAAACATACCCGTCGATCCTTTGGTTGACGGAGGGCAACCCCTGAAGAGAAAATGCCTCCAAGAAGGAAGGATGGACATTAATGCTGCAGCCGCTAAAAATTGCGAATTTGATTTGTTCCCCATAATAGGTAAGAAATCCGTTCTTTATTTCAGCCGTAAGTTAACTTTAACTATTTTTCATGTACCATAATTACGTATGTAGGTAGTTCACTCTAGCTGTTATCTTGAGATAGGACCTAACAACCCTTCTATGAGCTAAATAAATACTTAGGCGTTATAGTTAGGACTTTCCCCTGACATGGAATGACACGACTTTGTAATGTAAACATGTATTGAAACGTTTGATAAAGATACAATAGATCAGTAACGTTGCGTAGAGAAATGCAGGTGACCTGTTATTATAGTACAATATTCGTTACGCCTTGGTAACACGAGCTAATGGTCCACCAAGGTCCACACGCCTTGCAGCTATAGTGGCCGCACCCAAGACGTGAACCCCAAGGTACCGGCATGCACATAATGCTGCGTAAGGAATCCCTGGTGGAAGCAGGGGGGTACTACTGGCTCAGCAGGGTTGTGGCTGGGAGCACTCAAGAGTTGCTCCCAAAATTCCACAAACTCCTGGAGAGGGGGTAAAACTTGTTCATCCCCAGCTCCTTCCAGTACCTCTGCAGCTACACGAGCGGGATGCTTCCTCCACAACTTCCGGGCCCGCTGGAATTCCTGCCTCCTTGCTTGCTTGGGTGCGCTGCGACCTCCACGAGGCACGAACACAGAAGGAGTTCCTCCTTGATGCCTCGCCATGGTCGCATCCCTAACTTGCGGGAAGATCCTATGTACATAAGCCTTAACCTCGTCTATCCAGCCATCAGGTCCCTCAACAGCCTGCCTCGCCAGTTCCTGCAGGTAGGCGGTCACATAACCTTCAATGCGACCTACCTGCTCCCCGAGCCGCAACACTTCGGTCTTCAATTCGTCAAGAAGACCAGAGGTCCCACGGGAAGATTGCTGAATGGTGAGCTGCTGTCCCACACCTGTAGGTGATGCGGGAAAGGCCCCACGGCTATTTGCCAGGACGGCGTCCTGGACAAGCTGCTTGGAGTTCCCTAGCAACCACTCGGTTGTAAGCGGAAATCATCATAAAACCAACCGTAACGGTTTTTTTAACGAATTTTTTTGACGCTTTTTTCGTTTCTGTGCCAAAGTAAAGACATAAAATGTCAAAAGCGTTAACTCTTAGGATCGTCTCATAATATCACAAAACGATCCCATGAAGAAACTAATGGAAAATTTTGAAGTCATTGCAAGAGTTTAATTTTCTACTAAAATTTCCTAAAATCCAATGAAATAAAAACCGTCCGCTCGCCACGTGGAGCTTTTTATGCAGCCTACTGGCAAAACATCATGAAGTGTTGATCAAGTAACATAATGGTCTGGAAATTGTCCAAAAATCAGTATATTAAGAAATTTTTTCAATCCCAAGAGGTGCAATACAGGCAGTTTTCGATTGGGAGGTTGGGCACTGGTGCTCTATGAAGAACATTGTTCCCAGGTCAATGCTCATCTGTGCATGTACAAACGTAAAATCCGTATAACATCAATATTATATTGCTACAGTGTTCATCCGATGTCAATGGTATTCCCTTGGATTGGGTGGGCTTACATGGTTCCTTATCAATTTATTACTTCAATGAAGAATTAATGGTTACCTGCGCATGCGCAGACGTAAAATCCACTGAAATATTACTTTTAAGATGATTACTCATCATTGAATCAGCTTTTCATACTGTCTTCATGTCATATTTCTGCAAAGTAAAGAGTTTTCAAATATTTTGTAAATAAAATAAGATTTACTATTAATACCTACATTTTAATGTTCTATATACCCGTAACTTTGGCAGACCTATATTTTCCTTAGAAATGTTATCCTTTCTTCTATTTCATTTACGAAGATTTAGATTATAATGACTGTAATGTTCATTGAAGGTTAACTGTTCAACAGTAGGTTGTTACCCCGAGATTCATTATAACAAAAGTCTGCTATTTAGGAATGCAAAACAAAAAGAGTCAGTTATAGTATTCTCATTCAGGGTAAAAGCCATCATAATGACCCCCCAGCTGTTCAACCTAATTGATCCTCAAGGGGAAACGCGAATAGAAAGAGGGAAAAAGAGAGGAAAAAAGAAGCGAAACAAGAAAAATATCACTAATGGGGGGGGGGGGGGGGGGGGGGGGGGTAATAAAAAACGTTGGACGCACTGAAAATGCACGCTAAAAGAGACTTTTTTAATGTCCGGAATTAGGCACACTCCGTTTCAGTTCACATCGTTTTTTATTATCTCTAACTCATCAAACAACTACATTTTCGAAAAGGCTGTATAGTTATTATCCCTATCGAAATATGAAATGTTTTCCTTGGCTACAGAAAAAATGAAAGGTATTGATCCTTACTACTGATAGGCATTGACTGGCATTTCAAATTGTATTGATGATAATCCATTTTCAAGTTTACAGTTTCCTATTTTGGTCTATTAATTTTAATAATAAAGAAGGAGAAAAAAGTCCGCCCAGCACATTGCTTCTTCGTATCCATAAAATGATTAATTAATTCATAAAAATGTTACAATCGTTAAACAACATAACAATGATAGTTAATAAAGAACATGTTGCGTATATTAATGTTTAGGTTGATTGTTGTGTTGGACTAAATGCACGAACTTAGGAAACTATATCCAATATTTAACAACTCTTAACTGGAAGTGGATTGTTTCAAGAATTATTATGCAAAGACTTTCTTTGATATGGAATCAATAAAACTCCGCAATCCCACACAACTTTGGAGAAATTTTAGGAAATTTGCCGTCAACTGTTGGAGTTATGATTCTTTCAACATTTCCCCAAGCACAGGGGCAGGTGATCTAATATCTGACTCTCTAAATCCCTGATAATTTCATCGATATCAGACTACCATCTAGTATCGATGTTTACCACGAGTAGCGGACAAACAAAGAGACAAGCAGATATAAAAAACTTTGAGACACAAATAGATAGTCAGAATTTGTGTGATAACTCGATGATTTAAAAGTTCATGGTCAATATACGAGAAAACTCGCAGAAAACATTTTTTAAAATAATTTTTATAGAATTCTGAAAGTTTGTTTTCGCACTGAATCGGAACTGGTTTTGGCTTCTTTGAATTTCACCCGATGCTCATGGCATCTTTAGGGATTAAGGACTTAGGTTAGGTTCATAAGTAGCGCAGTTTGGGTTTGGTATACATATTATCTTTTTCAAGATTTGAAAAGTTAAATTGGTTGTTATTCAAATTAATTTGCCCTATCTGCACTCTATACGAGCCCTTGAAGCCGTAAAGTGTATATACCATGTTGTTATGGATGTTGTTGTTAGGATCTTGCATGAGTGCGTGACAATAGGAGAGGTTAGAAGATTCTGAGTGGAAGGAATATGATGTATAGGTATAAATATGAATATCTGCCCGTGATCAATTATAGAATGTAAGTCTGCTCTTGGTAAGTCGTAGCCTCTCTATACCTGTATTTTTCGTTCTTAGAAAATACCTACTGTAATTCATTTAGGGAAAGATGTTTTGCCACAAAATATTATAGTTACCAATTGCTCAAAAATGTCAAACAGTTTAATCAAAGTATAGTGTGAAACAACGCAAATTTGCTTATAGGGTCACGATACACAACTAGAACTTTTTACATGAATTGTGTGAGAAGTCAAGGAAATGAAAGTTTGTTGATAAATGACCGTTTGCAGATCATTTGTCTATTTTATGATTCCCAATATTTTAAATGTCCCACACAATCAGTTTCCTTGTACAAAGAAATCTGGAGTAGTGGGGAGCGACCAAAATGTGGGTATGAAGAAAAAATTATTTATAATTACCTACATAATATATATATATATATATATATATATATATATATATATATATATATATATATATATATATATATACATAGGGTGTACGATTTGATGTAAACACTCGGCCCTAATACCCTTTGTAGTTGAAGATAGACAAACAAGTTAAATGTAAACCTTCTTCTTCAATTGGCGTAGAGTTCATGAGTCACCTATTTGCGTACTTACGCGCTGCGTCATCTAAGAAAAATTTCATAAAAGAAATATCGAAATATGTCGAAATGAACGAAATATCGAGAGCACGAAAACGTGTAGTATTAGGCGCGATGTGCAAGATATAAAGTTTTTGAAGGAATTTAATAACTACCTCTGTGATATTGTCGTAATTTTTTTGTGTTAAATCACGTGGTGATGTTCATTTAGCGAATTTTCGTAAAAACTGAGGCTATTGCAATGGCTCCAAAAATTTAAAATAAAAATTTTTGAAAATTTTCTTAATTAAAATCTGCTTTGAGACATTCTGAAACGAGTCCTAGAGTTTAACATTTTTTTATATGTATATGTATATGTGTGTGTCCTTCCACACGATAACTCTCCTTCGGATTGAGATGAAAATTCCGTTCTTGCGCTAAAGAATTAAGCATTCCAAACGAAAGAACGAGTTCGTTGGCCAGCATTTTTCGAGCATATTAAATAGGTCACATTTAAAAAAAGTGCTGAAAAATCACTAAAAATAGCAAATAAACGGCTAAAAATTGTTAAATTAATACTTTTCAGCAGAATATCACTCAGATTAAGTTTATCAACTATACAATAGATCATTGAAAAATGTATGTGCAAAATTATGCTACAAAATGTACCTACTTACATTTCATTAAAATGTGCTAAAAAATCGATAAAAACTCCAAAAAAAGTTAAAAATTCTAAATATTATTTAGAACGAGTATTTTGCCATAAAATTGATCGTTAAAAATTTCTCTTCCCTCAAAGTCCTTAATTTTCAAAACAATCTAACATAATATAGTGCAATAATTTACGAAAATTCGCTCATACGATCATGCTGCATGACGAAATTTTTTTCAATATTAGTGCTATGGCAAATCAGAAAACTAGTGACGAATTAGTGCGCATTCAGCTGTATTTGCAAAAAAGTGTAAGGGGAACTGTGTCATTTTTGTAGTTAGTTTCGTGATTCCTCAAGTTAGTACCTATTTGTAGCATGCCTATACAAAAATGAATGTCTTGAATGAGCTAGAAAAAAAAAAACCCAAACATCTTGCATAGTAATTAGAGTTTGTATTCACCTTTACCACAGGATTTACCGACCTTTGAAGCCCGCACACGAAATTCGAGGGTCGAAGGACGAGGGCAAAAGTGATGAGGTAGCACAAGAGGATGCCAGTCAGGAGAACGTAGCTAAGTTCGCGACCTGCAGCTTTCACTACTGGCGTTTCATTGTGTCTCATGAATACACTAATCACAAACATGGTAACCAGGATACCTGCAAACAAAAAACACTTATTATAAAACGTAGGTATAATCACGTTATGTATATTGGTTTATTATTTTCAATAATGAAGGTTTGTAATCCACCAAGAAAAAACAATTTTTTTGTTAACCCCCTTCAAAATTTGTTGGTTTATGATTCAAGATGCGTGGAATCCAAAAGTCAAATTAAAAAAAAAAAATTAACAAAAATAAAAATGAAGATTTAAAAAATAAAAAATCCTGTCTGTCCGCCGTACGCCGACCGAGCTTTTCTCAAAAAGTAATGAACTTAACTTTAAGAAATTTTGCTTAAAAATCTTACTTCTACCGGGGATGTCCCAGTGCCTAACATTGGCATCACGTTCGATCAACCCTAAAGGGTAGAACCTAAGGGCAATATATTTTATATATTTATATAATATTTTATATAAATTCGAGATCTTGAAATCTTTCAATGTAACAGTAATGTTTTTTGTTTCATATTATATCCGCCAAAATAATATCTAATAAAATAATGAATCGAATGAACCACCCCGGTCGATGTGAGTTTATCCGTTTGTTTTCCTTAAGGGCTAAAACATCGACAAGAAAAAATACATCAACATGGGAGTGAATTTTTTTCTCTCTCTTCATTATGGCGCATGCAACCGTGTTTATGGTCATTGGCGCCTAATGTAATAAGCAATTTTTACAACTTGTAGAATACAAACAATGCTTTCAAAATGTCAAAAATCTTTTGTAAATGTGTGGATCGATTTCCCAATAATTATTGAAGATCTCTTGGAAGTTCGGGCGCTATTGTGCAGAAACTTGGGCATTCAATGAGCAGGTGAGGAACTGAAAGTGGGTTTCCACATGAATCGCAAACAGAAGGTGAGGTCCGCTCCTTCGACATGAGTTAAACCATGATTCAATTTAGTATGTTTGATAGTCGATTCAAGTTGGCTTCTTCTTTCCTAGAGTGTACTGCAGAACCATTATCTGTTTTCTTAGTTTGACTTGACGATGGCCATTGGGAAGATGTGCCTTCTGATGCCCATTGCAAGCCGCTCTTTGTTGAGCTTGGGCTACTGACATTGCCGGCCTTGTTCATATTGGCCAGCTTGGAGAGGATCAAGGCTCGCGAGGATGGTTTGCCTCGTCTTGGCGATAATCATGAGTACCTACTTCACGAGGAACCGCAACCGGCTCGTCGTTCAACGGCGGAATCCTGACTACGTAGGAATCGGATTGTTCAACGGTCTTCCGGAGTACCTCAGGTCCCTTCCCCTTCGACAGTTTAGCAGGAGGATCAGGGCTCGTGTCTGCTGCGCCATACTTGGTGGGCGAGTTCAATGCAGGTTTTGGGTGATGTTTCGTGTTTTTCTGTGTTGTTATGGTTTTTAGAGTCAGTTGTGTGTTCTGTTCGTGTTTCCTGTTGGCGGTGTGCCGTCCCTGTTTTTTTAAAATTTGTTATTTAGGATTAGGTTAAATCTTTTATCGTTTCTATTATATAGTAAGTACATATACATTTGACGTATGTTGTTATACATGACTTGTACTTTATGACGTTTGTTATGTATCGTTGCTGTACGTCAACAATAAATCGATGATGAAGTAGATCTTTTTTAATCTCTCACAGCTTTTGGTGTTCCATTAGTAGCTATTCATCGCGCCACGAATTCCAAATTGTTTTCTTTATTACACTGACGTAATCTGCTCTAATGTACAATAACGTCGTTGGAGGATTATCTGCGGCTAATCTGGCATTGGCATCAGCAATCTGATTCCCAGTGATCCCTAGGTGTCCAGCAATCCAATAAACGATCACAAATACATCGATGGCCATAAGTCGTTGTGCAGTGAAGAGAATACATTTGAGCAGAGGATGTGCGTCGACGCCTTTCCTGATCGCTTGAATTGCAGTTTTTGAGTCAGAGCATATTATTAATCGACTTTCTGTTGTTGACTAGAATGTCAACAATTTACGAATGGCATACAGCTCTGCTGTGAACATGGAGCAAGTGGGAGACAATGAAAACTTATGAATACCTAAATCGATGTAGACTGAGTATCCGATTGCGGTTGATGTTTTTGGTCCATCGGTGTAAGCAATGGTGCAAGGTGTGAGTTGGGCGACTATTTGATAAAATCTTGATACGAATTCATGAGGGGGAGCAGACTTTTTACCCTATTTTAATAATGACAACGAAAATTTGGGGGCATGCGAATCTATGGAGGAATGTGACAGGTTTACTCAATATGGAAATAGGGAAAGGTTAGTGAATGGAACAGCGAATTTGAGCGAATCATGTCAAAAGACGAGTTCAGATATGAGGGGTTGTCAAGGGACGTCATGGTTAGGATGTTCTTCAGATGCTTTGATTTTCGTAGCATAACTGAGCCCTAAAAATGTTTTCTAACACGATAAAAATAACTCTCATGCGTCAACGAGGAGACTTGGTAATGGCGATCTCAATTAAGGATGCAAGAAAACACTTAACACTCTTACCAAAGGAAAAAAAAACTGGCTAGTACCATTGCAGATATCTATCTCTATCTATACTACTAGCCGCTCCGGCTCGCTACGCTCGCCTCCACGTCCAGCCGGGGGGCAAGCCCCCCGGACCCCCCATTAAATTGCTCGCTTCGCTCGCAAAGTGTGGTATGTAGGGAATGTTGCTCGCTTCGCTCGCAAAGTGTGGCATGTAGGGAATGTTGCTCGCTTCGCTCGCAAAGTGTGGTATGTAGAGAATGTTGCTCGCTTCGCTCGCAATTGAAACATGTAGGGGATGTTGCTTGCTTCGCTCGCAAACGATAGATCTCTAAGGGTAGGTTTAACTTCTGTAGGGGATGCTGCTCGCTTTGCTCGCTTGAGGAAGTTATACTGCCCACCCAACATGTAGGGTATGATGCTCGCTTTGCTCGCAAACGGTAGATCCCTAAGGGTAGGTTTAACTTCTGTAGGGGATGCTGCTCGCTTCACTCGCTTGAGGAAGTTATACTGCCCACCCAACTTGGCAGAAGTTTTTTTCTGTTGGAAATTCTTACAAACAAATTAAATCTTATAAAACTACGTGGAACCACGAAAAGTTTATTAGGGAATGTTGTACTGCCCACCCAACTTGGCAGACGTTTTTTTCAGTTGGGAATTCTTACAAACAAATTAAATCTTATAAAACTACGTGGAACCACGAAAAGTTTATTCGGGGATGTTGCTCGCTTCGCTCGCAAGTCCGTATTTATTCTGTAGGGGATGCTGCTCGCTTCGCTCGCTTGAAGAAGTTATACTGCCCACCCAACTTGGCAGACGTTTTTTTCTGTTGGAAATTCTTACAAACAAGGTATACCTGTATATGTGTAGGACAAAGTCCGTATTTATTATTTGAAATGGCTCTCGCTTCGCTCGCAAGGTAGGTACCTATGTAGGCATACCTGCTCGCCTCGCAACGTTGTGACATCGAACCCTTCACGTCAATTCTTGAGCCTTCTCTCGTCCACGGCACAATTTTAATCGCTTTGCTCGCTTCCGCTCGCGATTTGACCGACTTAACGTCACTTTTTTCGATATCCGATTTCGGATTCAGATTCGGCGGACCCAAAGCTGTATTTCGCCCGCGAAAACCGTTCCGAAAAACGTACCTTTATGGGGTATATTTTAATCGGAAAAAACCAAGTTTTTCGGCGGACTTTTCGAGAAAACGGGTCCGTACTCTCGCATTTTTTTAACGCATTTCCCGATACTTTTTTCGCGATCCGATCGCGCCGTCGTCTTCCTCGTTCAAAAACCTACGAAACCCGTATTTTTCCGGAATTGTCAACGGCCGTTTAGAGGGGTAGGGGAAGCGGGGAAGTCCAAAAAGCGCACATTAATTCTTACTTCGACCCCCCTCCCGCCCTACGGCCCATGGTTCGGGTGGGATTAAACAATTTTAAATTCGCTCGCTCCCCCTATCGGAAAATCCCAAGAAGATCCCCCCACTCGTAGACTCCCCCCACTCAGCCGTTTGGCCGTGCATAGACACGACAAACAAACAAACAAACAGACGGAGTTTCATTCTTATTAATAACTAGCCGCTCCGGCTCGCTACGCTCGCCTCCACGTCCAGCCGGGGGGCAAGCCCCCCGGACCCCCCATTCAATTGCTCGCTTCGCTCGCAAAGTGTGGCATGTAGGGAATATTGCTCGCTTCGCTCGCAAAGTGTGGCATGTAGGGAATGTTGCTCGCTTCGCTCGCAAACGATAGATCCCAAAGGGTAGGTTTAACTTCTGTAAGGGATGCTGCTCGCTTCGCTCGCTTGAGGAAGTTATACTGCCCACCCAACTTGGCAGACGTTTTTTTCTGTTGGAAATTCTTACAAACAAATTAAATCTTATGAAACTACGTGGAACCACAAAAAGTTTATTCGGGGATGTTGCTCGCTTCGCTCTCAAGGTATTGCTGTATATTTGTAGGAAAAAATCCGAATTTATTCTGTTGACATGGCTCTCGCTTCGCTCGCAAAGTGTGGCATGTAGGGCATGTTGCTCGCTTTGCTCGCAAACGGTAGATCCCTACGGGTAGGTTTAACGTGTGTAGGGGATGTTGCTCGCTTCGCTCGCAAACGGTAGATCTCTAAGGGTAGGTTTAACTTCTGTAGGGGATGCTGCTCGCTTCGCTCGCTTGAGGGAGTTATACTGCCCACCCAACTTGGCAGACGTTTTTTTCTGTTGGAAATTCTTACAAACAAATTAAATCTTATAAAACTACGTGGAACCACAAACCCGTGTTTATTCTTTTGAAATAGGCCTGCAGGTAACATTGTGAAATACCTGACAAACCCCTTGACGTCTTCGTAGAGCCTTCTCGCGAACACGGCAAAATTAACCACGAAAAGTTTATTCGGGGATGTTGCTCGCTTCGCTCGCAAGGTATACCTGTATATGTGTAGGACAAAGTCCGTATTTATTATTTGAAATGGCTCTCGCTTCGCTCGCAAGGTATTGCGTAGAAGTGCAAATGGGAACCCCCCTGTGAGGGTCCCTTCAGGTAAGCAACGTTGTGTAACGGCGGCCAGTGGTCGATTAATTTCTGATGTTAAACGCTTCCCTCGCAATTCCGCTCGCAATTTGACCTACTTTCCGTCACTTTTTTCGATATCCGACTTCGGATTCAGATTCGGCAGGATCAAAGCTGTATTTCGCCCGCAAAAACCGTTCCGAAAAACGTACCTTTATGGGGTATATTTTAATGGGAAAAAACCAAGTTTTTCGGCGGACTTTTCGAGAAAACGGGTCCGTACTCTCGCTACACTCGCCTCCACGTCCAGCCGGGGGGCAAGCCCCCCGGACCCCCCATTAAGTTGCTCGCTTCGCTCGCAACGTGTGGCATGTAGGGAATATTGCTCGCTTCGCTCGCAAAGTCTGGCATGTAGGATATGTTGCTCGCTTCGCTCGCAAAGTCTGGCATGTAGAAAATGTTGCTCGCTTCACTCGCAAAGTATGGCATTTAGGGGATGTTGTTCGGTTCGCTCGCAAACGGTAGATCTCTAAGGGTAGGTTTAACTTCTGTAGGGAATGCTGCTCGCTTCGCTCGCAAACGGTAGATCTCTAAGGGTAGGTTTAACTTCTGTAGGGGATGCTGCTCGCTTCGCTCGCTTGAGGAAGTTATACTGCCCACCCAACTTGGCAGACGTTTTTTTCAGTTGGGAATTATTACAAACAAATTAAATCTTATAAAACTACGTGGAACCACGAAAAGTTTATTCGGGGATGTTGCTCGCTTCGCTCGCAAGGTATACCTGTATATGTGTAGGACAAAGTCCGTATTTATTATTTGAAATGGCTCTCGCTTTGCTCGCAAGGTAGGTACCTATGTAGGCATACCTGCTCGCCTCGCAATGTTGTGACATCGAACCCTTCACGTCAATTCTTGAGCCTTCTCTCGTCCACGGCAGAATCATTTTAATCGCTTTGCTCGCTTCTGCTCGCAATTTGACCGAGTTCTCGTCACTTTTTTCGATATCCGATTTCGGATTCAGATTCGGCGGACCCAAAGCTGTATTCCGCCCGTGAAAACCGTTCCGAAAAACGTACCTTTATGGGGTATATTTTAATCGGAAAAAACCAAGTTTTTCGGCGGACTTTTCGAGAAAACGGGTCCGTACTCTCGCATTTTTTTTACGCATTTCCCGATACTTTTTTCGCGATCCGATCGCGCCGTCGTCTTCCTCGTAGGAAAACCTACGAAACCCGTATTTTTCCGGAATTGTCAACGGCCGTTTAGAGGGGTAGGGGAAGCGGGGAAGTCCAAAAAGCGCACATTAATTCTTACTTCGACCCCCCTCCCGCCCTACGGCCCATGGTTCGGGTGGGATTAGAAAATTTTAAATTCGCTCGCTCCCCCTTTCGGAAAATCCCAAGAAGATCCCCCCACTCGTAGATCCGGCCCACTCAGCCGTTTGGCCGTGCATAGACACGACAAACAAACAAACAAACAGACGGAGTTTCATTCTTATTAATAATAGAGATAGAGATTTATAAGAATGAAACTCCGTCTGTTTGTTTGTCTGTTTGTTTGTCGTGTGTATGCACGGCCAAACGGCTGAGTAGGCCGGATCTACGAGTGGGGGGATCTTCTTGGGATTTTCCGAAAGGGTGTATAAGCGAATTTAAAATTTTCTAATCCCACCCGAACCATGGGCCGTAGGGCGGGAGGGGGGTCGAAGTAATAATTAATGTGCGCTTTTTGGACTTCCCCGCTTCCCCTACCCCTCTAAACGGCCGTCGAAAATTCCGGAAAAATACCGGTTTCGTAGGTTTTGAAACGAGAAAGACGACGGCGTGATCGGATCGCGAAAAAAGTATCGGGAAATGCGTCAAAAAATGCGAAAGTACGGACCGTGTTTTCTCGAAAAGTCCGACAAAAACTACGTTTTTTCCGATTAAAATATACCCCATAAAGGTACGTTTTTCGGAACGGGTTTCGCGGGCGAAATACAGCTTTGGGTCCGCCGAATCTGAATCCGAAATCGGATATCGAAAAAAGTGACGAGCAGTCGGTCGAATTGCGAGCGGAAGCGAGGGGAACCGTTTAATATGAGAAATTAATCGACCCGGGCACCCGTTTCACAATGGTTCGACGCACTTAGCCTACGCAGTTAAGCCTTGAAGGGAGTCGATGACTAATTTCAACGTAATAAATACCGGTTTTTTCCTACACAGGTATACCTTGCGAGCGAAGCGAGCAACATCCCCAAATAAACTTTTTTATGGTTCCACGTAGTTTTATAAGATTTAATTTGTTTGTAAGAATTTCCAACAGAAAAAAAACGTCTGCCAATTTGGGTGGGCAGTATAACTTCCTCAAGGATATACAGGTATACCTTGCGAGCGAAGCGAGCAACATCCCCTAATAAAATTTTCGTGGTTCCACGTAGTTTTATAAGATTTAATTTGTTTGTAAGAATTTCCAACAGAAAAAAACGTCTGCCAAGTTGGGTGGGCAGTATAACTTCCTCAAGCGAGCGGAGCGAGCAACATCCCCTACAGAAGTTAAAACTACCCTTAGAGATCTACCGTTTGCGAGCGAAGCGAGCAACATCCCCTACACGTTTCAATTGTAATACATCGCATGTATACAGCCACACTTTGCGAGCGAAGCGAGCAATATTCCCTACATGCCCCACTTTGCGAGGGAAGCGAGCAAAATTCCCTAGATAGGAGCTCAAATCGAGAAATATAAACATGCGTATATCTATCTCTATCTCTATTATTAATAAGAATGAAACTCCGTCCGTTTGTCTGTCCGTGCTATGCACGGCCAAACGGCTGAGTGGGGGGCGTCTACGAGTGGGGGGATCTTCTTGGGATAAGTGGGAGCGAGCGAATTTAAAATTGTTTAATCCCACCCGAACCATGGGCCGTAGGGCGGGAGGTGGGTCGAAGTAAGAATTAATGTGCGCTTTTTCCACTTCCCCGCTTCCCCTACCCCTCTAAACGGCCGTCGAAAATTCCGGAAAATTACGGGTTTCGTAGGTTTTGAAACGAGAAAGACGACGGCGCGATCGGATCGCGAAAAAAGTATCGGGAAATGCGTCAAAAAAATGCAACAGAAAAAAACGTCTGCCAAGTTGGGTGGGCAGCATGGTCTGTCCATGCTATGCACGGCCAAACGGCTGAGTGGACCGGATCTACGAGTGGGGGGATCTTCTTGGGATTTCCCGATAGGGGGAACGAGCGAATTTAAAATTTTCTTATCCCAGCCGAACCATGGGCCGTAGGGCGGGAGGGGGGTCGAAGTAAGAATTAATGTGCGCTTTTTGGACTTCCCCGATTCCTCTACCCCTCTAAACGGCCGTCGAAAATTCCGGAAAAATACCGGTTTCGTAGGTTTTTGAACGAGGAAGACGACGGCGCGATCGGATCGCGAAAAAAGTATCGGGAAATGCGTCAAAAAAATGCGAGAGTACGGACCGTGTTTTTTCGAAAAGTCCGACGAAAAACTACGTTTTTTCCCATTAAAATATACCCCGTAAAGGTACGTTTTTCGGAACGGTTTTCGTGGGCGAAATACAGCTTTGGGTCCGCCGAATCTGAATCCGAAATCGGATATCAAAAAAAGTGACGAGAACTCGGTCAAATTGCGAGCGGAAGCGAGAAGAAGCGTTTAATATGAGAAATTAATTGGGCCCCGGACGCGAGAAGGCTCTACGAAGACGTCAAGGGGTTCGATGTCACAATGTTGCGAGGCGAGAGCCATTTCAACAGAATAAATACGGGTTTTCCCCTACACATATATAGGTATACCTTGCGAGCGAAGCGAGCAACATCCCCGAATAAACTTTTCGTGGTTCCACGTAGTTTTATAAGATTTAATTTGTTTGTAAGAATTCCCAAATGAAAAAAACGTCTGCCAAGTTGGGTGGGCAGTATAACTTCCTCAAGCGAGCGAAGCGAGCAGCATCCCCTACAGAAGTTAAACCTACCCTTAGAGATCTACCGTTTGCGAGCGAAGCGAGCAAAATTACCTACATGCCACATTTTGCGAGCGAAGCGAGCAATTTAATGGGGGGTCCGGGGGGCTTGCCCCCGGCTGGACGTGGAGGCGAGCGTAGCGAGCCGGAGCGGCTAGTGATGAATAACAATGAAAACGGGGGAAGGTATATGATCCTTCTCCCCTTCCCCCAGTTTTTATCGTTATTCATCATATCTGCAATGGTACTAGGTAGTCTGTTTTTTTTCTTTGTTCCTGGACGCTGTGACGTTGCTGCATATGTTTTGCCATTCCCCTCACTAGAGAGTTGATGGAGGACGTTTTTAGTTATTGTTATATGTTCCTAAAGGTATGTTGTTTTAGTTGACCTCGTTTTAGTAATTTTATTTTAAATGTTGTGTCTGTTTCCTACCAGTTGACGTTTATGTCTATTTTTTCTAATACCTAGGGTTCTCATTGCTTTCCGAGTCGGTTTATTCTGTATAGTGCTGAAGAGGGCCCGAGCTAATGGGCCGAAACCGGTTCACAATAAAGACGCTCCCATATAGGGGAAGGAAGGATTGAAGAGCTTTAATCTTCTCATCCCACCCCCCTGCAGAGACACAACCGCAGATTTTGCCATAATTAGTAATACATTTAGAACATATATTTCATAATTATCCGTTGAAAATAGTCGAAATTGAGCTTGTTACAAGGATTTGCGGACACACGACAGACACACTAACATACACATACACGGACACAAAGGGCGAGCAGGTGCTGGCAGCATAAAGATCGAATGTTGACAGCGAGAGAGGCAATACCAAGCCCAACGGCCTAGACCCGTGCGTGAATACATGTATTCGGGACACCAGGTGGGAAGTCTAGCCAAGAGCGTACAGCAGAGTGAACTTCACAATCTAACACAAACAGCCTCCTTGCAGTAAGCCTACAAAAGACTAACCCATCGGCTAGCTTCGGCAGCAAGTACGTGCAAAGGAGGCGCATGTTCTTCTGTGGCTTCAATGGAGTCTTGGTGACACGAGCTAGCACTCTATCATGTCCACATGGCTTGCAGCAATGGTGATCCCACCCATAAAGTCAACCGCACGGTTATACTGGTGTTAGTTAGAACTTTCCCTAATTACGCCACTGCTTTTCAATTCTACCTTTGGGTTCCCAGAGCAGTTCTAGTCCGTACCGGAACGGGTCGCTACGCGAAACGACCACACCTTGAAACGGGTCTCAAAGGTGCTACTTTAATCAGATAGGTACTGACTATTTACTTCATTAGTAGAGCAGTACTTATGCACTCTCCTAGTATTCCATCTTTGCCTTGCTGGCCTCTACTTTTTGATACCGCTCCACGTATTGTTGTGATTTTTGATATATCTCCGAGAGTTAGTTCCTTTTCTTTTTCAATAGTCGACGTTCAGAGAGTTTATGAGATGAAATAAGCAAATGCTTCACTAGTACATCCGTACGGACAATAGTTAATGAACTCGATTTCGCAAAGTTAGAATAAATTTCATTGGAACTATATATAACCTAATAACTCCATTGGAATTATATCAGCTGATATTCACAAGGCAATTTCTATGTCTTCCGGTCCCTCTCTGGCGACGAATAGTGGAATTTAGAGATTGATTGACTTATCAATAGATTTGCTAGCAGCGCGTGATTTCTCTATGTTCTCGTGTCTAGGAATCCGAAGGTGTTTTTTCGAAGTTTTAGCCCTTAGGAAAAGCGACCGGATCAACATACAATTTAATTCGGATCGACATACGGATCATACATGGTTTTAATCGATTCTTTGGGATTATATCTATCATTGAGCAAAAAATCATTACTGTTAGGTACCTTGGAAGTTTTCAAGTTCTCGATTTTTGAATATGTTACCCCTTTAGTACTACCCTTTAGGGTTGATAAAAATTGATGCCGAGCTTCTAGGATCAGCTAGACCCCAAATGTGATTTTTAACCAAAGTGTCATAAAGTTGCATAAAGCGTGGTAGTTTTGGAGAAAAGATATGAACAGAAATCTGAGGGGGGGGGGGGGGGGGTTCAATTTCTTTTCCTTAGTCGATTACAAAGGCTCATTATTGAAAGTAATAAACCAAAAGTATAAACGATAGGTAGTTTGAATGAAGTGACCACAGTGTAACAGTGGTGTTTTTGTTAAATGCCTTCTCTTCCAATGGATGCGACCAAAGCACGCTTTTGTAATTCAATATCAGTCAGTCGTGAACTTTATTTCATCAGGAGTTTTCTTATTGATTCACCGGATGGGAAACGTCAGTCGTACGCAGATGTTTTTTGAGCGTTTTTTCCTGTAATATTATTCTGGTCAGACGCCTACAGGATCCGGAATTGAAGAAAACTGAAAGCGGAAATTAAAGCTGGAAAATTTTCAAGTCCCCACTCTCTGTAGGGTAAGCCCCGCCTCCAATTACCAATCAGTATGCGTTTGTACTTCCCACTCGGGGCCGTAGCCGGGAACTTAATTGGCAAAAGCTCGACGACCACCGCCACCAACTCTCTGTTGGGGGAAATGAGAAACGTATCCTAATTTTCTCTAAATAATCGAGCCGGTAGGAAGGTTTTCGGTCAGTGGCGAATTAACAGTCCTTAGATAATAGAAGCCTGATCCTCAACAATATACAAATTGAATTTACTCAGTGTGGGATTAGAGAGTTTATATTACACATCTATATAGAATATTTGAAGGTTAATGTGTATTATTAGTATCTAATCACAAATTCGTGGTAGATATTTGTTTGAAAAGACCAATAGTCTCTGTGTTTCGTATGGTGTACCGTTCAAATTGAAGGTTGTGTGTGTGTGTGTTTATTTTATTTCACCAGCTGCACCAGTAACCCTGGGTGGGGGCCGTTTATTTGTATGCCCCAAATTAGTTTATCAAGTATATGCGTAAACATAATAATCAACAAAAATAAACAGAAAATCAACCAGTATCAAACAACATCTTGAAAAAATAAAAATTAAATTAAATTAAAAAAGAATAACGATAACACGAACCAAAACATTTAAAACAAGATAAATCAATAGTAGGTATCGAATATAATTTAAACAAACTTGAAAGAATTAACAAAATAATAGTAATTTAAAATACACTGCCAAGGACATGGCACAGAACCTTCCTCGAGGCTTCAACGTGACTTCAACAAGAAACTCAGTATGCATTTGTACTTCCCACAATCAAACATGTGCTGATGGTACCGCTGATTCCATCATGATGAAACTAATAGGGGACCATCATGTGATAATTTTACACTATTCCTGAAAATTTCATTGAAATTCAATTGAAATTGTGGAAGTTAAGGCTGTTGCAAGGAAATATAGACAGACAAGCGCTCGCGCATGCGCACAACATACCGCTGATTCAATCATGATAAGTGTCGTAAGGTTTATAAAAAAGGCCTTCTGTCCTTGAATTGGGGTTTTTTTAAAAATTAAACACCTACGTTTCTCCAGGAACTGAGGCTTCTTCAAGGAGATTAATATTCAAAAGTGTAAAATATCTACTTAATTACCTATAGTTTTTTTTGTTGTTAAAAATCAAATTTAAAGTTATGAGTTTTTTTAAAATAAAATTTAAAATTGTTTACGTTTATGTTGGTAACGATGTTTTTTTCCGTATGTTTTATCTAGTTCACTGGTGACGGTAATTATAAATTTGGAGTCCATCAATCAAACGAATAAATTTTGCTCATCAATCAAACGAGTACATTTTGCTCAAGTTTTGAGTGTCTTTTCGGAAGTTCATTGAATTTGAATATTTTATCCCAATCAATTCAAGAAATATTTTTTTTTTAAATTCGATTCTCTTCCTACAATTTTGAAATTTTTGAAGTCCATAGTACGTCCTAAAAATCTGCAATGGGCAACCAACGCGTTTTTTGTATCTTCTTGTCGTAGAACGGAGTGACACGTTTCCCCCACATACACTTTTTCACACCCATCACTACCACAAGGGATCTGGTAGACCAAGTCTGAACGTTGTTCTTTTGATATGAAATCTTTTAGTTTGGAAAATAGTGGTCTGTTTGTATTATGTGTTCGAAATGCAATTTGACGTGTTTGTAGGGCTCAAACACCTTTGTCTAGTAAGTGTTGCTTGAGCGCCTCTCTAAATGTTTCTGTCTTTTGTTGTAAGTTGAACCTACCAACAAGTTCATTATAAATTTTCGTTTATTGAACAAGGAATGATCTATTAAAAATGACCGAGAGAGAGAGAGAGAAATACGAAACTCTAGTAGTTCTGAATGGTCCGAAACATAAAATGCGAGTCTTTCCTAATCGACTCACGGTGCTGAAATTTAGATGGATCTCCTTTGGGACACCTCAAAAACAATTAAGAGGCACGGAGGCCGAGAGGCGCACTGATCAACAGAGGAGCCTCTGAGGCTAATTTCTTTCCTATTCAACCCGCCTTCTTTTAGGTACTTTTTTATTCATTTATTTTCGACATTTATTATAAAGCGTAAAATTGTGTGATTATGCAGCTGTAAAGGTCTGAACTCTTTTGAGAGGCACGATGCGTCAAGTTTTGATTTGTTACTATACACGGGGTTTAATAATTATTATAGATCAATGATCTACAGAGAAGGCCTATTTAATACAAAAATAATAAACCATTGTGCAATAATTTGCAGCGTTTTGCTTTTTGATATTTGATAATAAATTCATTAATTTTAGGTAAAACGTACGAGTTCAAATTTTCCCAGTTAGTAGATTAGTAGGTAAGTTGGCAATTCCCAGCAGTAACTTAAAAAAATATACCCATCATTCTTGCTCTCTTATTCCAAATATTTTAAGTCGTCAAAAATGTTCAAATAGTAATTTTTATCATTTAATAATGATTAACAGGACGTTTTCATTTGTTTTCGTCCGTCACGAGCGTCACGTCACGGTGGGGTTTTCTATTGATTTTCACGTACAACCAATGCGTTACTAGGGAAGTGTAACTCCCTTACTCCTCAAAGCAGGAAAATCGTAAGCCCTTTTTCTAATGCTCTCATTTTATCACAGCATCTCATAATCCCTTAGCCTCTGTGGTGTCAAGGAAAGCTGATTTATTACGCTGAGTTATAAACTAATATTGCTAAGTAACCATAATGAACTAATAATGTGTAAAATTAATCATTATTAAATGATCTGACTGTAGAACCGTAGGTCTACCGTCCGTTTTTACTTTTTCAATAAAATTGATATATTGTATTTTAGCTCAAATTTCCGAAATATCACAAATGTGTGAGTTGGAAACTATGCGATTGAAGTTGTAAAAATAAACTAAGGAAGTAACCATTAAAAAAAAAAACCGAAAAATTTAAAGGTGATGAATAAGCAGAAGAGATTCGCATTTCACAAAATGAGAGGGTCGAAAGCGGGGACTAAAAAATAGGCGATTCAGAAATTTCCCAACTTAGAAAACTGGTAAAGCTGATTAGATCGAAGTTTTAGAATATAGAAATGTGAAGTTGAGAAACTGGTAACTGGGAAATCAGAAGTTGTAACATTTAGCAAATTACGATTTTAGCCAAGCTGCAAAGCCACTTTTTGAGCCAAAATTATAAAAATTTCATTAATCTGTGCTAGAAAATGGATAAAAACTTCCAAAAATGGTTAACATTTAAAATTATTGTTGAATAGCAGACTAAGTATTATTTACAAGTCCCCCCCCCCCCCTAAAATTGTTCGTTTACTATTTCTTTGCGCTCAAAGGCTCGAATTTGAGAAATTCAACATAATACAATTTTCTTATATTCTATTTTGTGCATTGGGCTTGCCCGTATTATTATATAAATAAATAAAAACCGGGCGTACTTAAAAGGTTTTTGTTGGCCTCAAATTTCATCCGCATTGATACGCTGATGCGCAGCCAATGCCTACCTACCTTATTAGCCTAATAGGATGGAAACCTTCACCCTCGAGGTCCAATCCTCTCACCTCACTGATCCCAGCTCGTAGAAGCCCTTTCGCTATTCTCGATGTGGTCGGATTCCTCGGGGCTGACATCTGACTGAACGATTATTCCCGTCCGTTGGCTGGCAGTCACCCTCGATGATTTCAAACTATACTGTCTCTAACCGGTTTTTAAAACATAATATATTATTTTACTATTACTTACCTGATAGTGTCTGTATTTTTATGAAATAATTAGTTTCTCTCTCCAGAATTATTGTTATTGTTATACCTATGCTTCGAAGTCAATTATTTATTACTCTTCTAGGACCGTTTGGACCTTTATGGTAAATGTGCCCCGACCCAGCTCTATCGCTCAGCTCTCTCTACTCGTTTGGATAATTTGCCTCCACTAAGAAAATAAGAAAACAACAAGTTTAATAATATCATATCATCAATTTAATGTCAACGAACAGATCTCGGCCACCAATGCGCAATAGTGTGTACAATATCGAGCTTGCTCATATAAACCCTTCATACGTTCATACTATGATTCATGCTATAATCCATGCATAGGTTCTCCCTCTTAGTTTTGCACACACGCTCATATTCCCTATACAAAAACCACCAAATTAGTAAATCACCGAGCTCGTTACAAATTAAACAGTGATTTACAAATGATGGTATCGTTTCCTTCTGAACCTCATATAGATTGTGGCAGAATCCCCTTGTCTCGTAGGAAGAAAATTACACATTCCACGGTTTTTACCACATCGCCGTATGCTGTGTTGCGTGCGGAATAACATTAAAATTGCAATGATTTGATGAGTGTGGAACTTCTGAACCAATTAAGTCCTAATATGACTTTTATCATGATGGGATAATGCTTAGGTGCCGTAGTACTGCAGCCTGCCTAATATAATAGCCGGTCATCAAGACGATAGCTCTATTAGCTGGAGTAATCAACTGTAGCTCTAATATTCTAATTATCAGAAATTTAATTTCGTAGCTAAAATAATTAAATAGCCGGACCTGTACTACCGTAGCTGAGATATATGAGAAGGATGTTGATAAAAGAGAACTCTGAATACTAAACTAATATGGAATGGTCGAATCAGTGAATCTGATTGAGATAGACATAATAAGAATAAACTTGAGGAGTGACTGATGCGGTTGTATTGAAAGGAATTATCTAGTCGTTTTGAGAGCTAGAGTGATATGGACCAAATGACTGTGTAGCCGCCTTATTTATATTCTGGCCCTAACTGGGGGACTCTCTTTCTAGGGTAAGTATTCTCCCCTCTCCTGAAGATGTGGCCAGGACGGATTCTTATCTTGTTTATTTAGGAGAAACTGAACCCCGACGACAGTTCAGTGTAAGAAAATTCACAATACCACTCGTTGGTAACAACAGACTGAAATATATCGAATCGACCTGTATCTTCATTTGCCCTCAGAGCAGAGAGAACTAAGCGATAAATCTGGGAGGAGGCAAATTTTCCAAAAACGTCAGAATGGTTTATAACTTCTTTGTTATTTGCTTACTTACTTATTGTAATAGAGATATGTTAGTTACTATAATTCAGCAAATTCTACCTATAGTACAGTAACCCTAGAACAGTTGTAATACAATTTTTTTGATAATTTACCATACTGAAGATTCATTGTATAAAAATAATTTTGATTATCACAGTGTAGTGCGAATCTCTCCCTATCTATTTGTAAACAATCTCAAGCTAGGATGGTATAAAAGGCAGGGAAACTCCCTAAAAGACACCCTTCATCTCGCAACTTCGTCTTGCTCATTTCATCTGATCTATCTACTGAAAACTGGTGACTCCCACATGGAAATAAAAGTTTAAAAGCTGTCGCTCCCCCCTCCCCCTCTCGATGCAGTAAAGACGACACTCCATGGGGGCTCAACCCTTCTACCACCTGCGCTGCCCACCGGGGCCCCACTTGTCTCTGCCTTCCAACCGCCATACCCCCAGCAGACATGATTCACCACCTGCTTTCCACGAAGCTAGAAGCCTCGCTCCGGACTTCTCCAGTACTTTAAACGTGTCACAACCCACTCGGCGCTTACGAAAATTCGACAAACAGCTGTCTGGGAAAATCACAAGTCTTGCAGAACAGCCGTTTCTGCTCTGATCTACCTGATCTGCGAGAAATTCAAGTTTTTGTCCTGTAGCACTTGAAAAAATTCAACACATACGTTCTCGGGAAAATCACAAGTCCAGCAGACTGCCAAATAAGTAAAGCTGATTCTGCTCTCTTCTTCCCGATCTGCAAGTAATACAAGTTTTTCGTCTAGCTGAACTTAGAAAACACTATTCTCCTAATTAATTAGTTGAGAAAAACGGATTTTTTTCCTAAATTTCCTGGCTCATTAGGCTTTACAAAATTATTTATCTTCCGTTTAATTGGTCGTGAATAACAAGTCTTTTCCTCCCCTTCTGCGACTTTTGGCATATTTTGCTTTAGTTCTTTGTGATTTCAGGTCACCATAGGCTGAACCAGAAGTATGGCTCAGGTTCCAGCACCCTCTTCAAAAATCAAACTAACTCCTAATAACTCTACCTCCACTACAGTTTGGCTGAAGCAGCTGGACATAGATTGTGCCCACTACCCAGGTAGCCAAGTTTCAACAAGCTTTTCTAGCCCTAAACTCAAAGCAAAATTGGTGATTGATATTGACCCCGCTAATGTATCGATACAACGCCGTACACTATCTTCTGCAACCGATTAAAGGCAGGATTGATGGCAAGAACCTTGTCAAACTCCTCTCTGCTACTACTCTCGACGATTAAACCCCTTCTTCATAAAGTCGCCAGCTCGGGAGAAAACCTCTACCTGATACAACGGCTCTCCTCCTCCACCGGATGTTTCTACATAGCCTCCCAGACCCTATTTGTCTCGTGGTAGCCATTTCACCTGAACAGGACGTCGACTACCTCGCATTCCATAGCAGTTTAGACGCAGCCCGCCAATAATGATGACGAGATCTTTGTAGTTAGGAGATCAACCAAAAAGCCAAACACCTTTACGAGTCAACAACACTACTAACGGTCCTCTACGAGTCAACAGTAGTACACCTAGCCTCCACCAAATCGAAAGGGCTTATCTCGATCTGAAAAAACCTCTCGATAGCCAACGACGATTTCCAAGAAACAGTCAACTCAACGTTTCTACCTCTACAAGTGAAACTGCTAGGCTTGCAACTGCGTACCCCTATGCTCCTGGAAGCAGTATATAACATTGGGAAACGCCAATAGCAGTGAAATTGACGGTTACCTATGCAGACCTCATCCCACCTTCATTCAAGGCAGAAAGTCCTTCCTCATTGATACCGCTAGTGACACCTTGATCCTGCCCAATTCACTCCTTCCCCAGACCCGGCCTATACAGGATAATTTCTACTCGAAAAATGGAGTCATTCGGATTTCGGACTGTTGGCCACAATCCAGGGCTTAAGCAGATAATAAGATAGAAACGGTTAGAAATTGGTGATGGTAGGAAGGTGAGACAGGTGGGTGGGGGGACAGCAAACTGTACTTATTGTGGATAATTGTACGGTGACTTTGAGAGAGCACCGTACGGAAATAAAAGAGGAATTAACATCCACCGCGACTTCGTTTGTTTGCGCATCGAAGTAGCATACAGTCTTTCGACTCCTGACTTCCTAGCTTGATATCGTAATTTCTGCAGTCAGAGAGGAAACCCAGCATATGTTTATTCGGATCGAGGAACAAATTTTGTAGGTGTCTTAAATGAACTTCAACGAATTTATAACTTACTGTCTCGTGATGAACATCAATTTTCATTCAAGGAGGTAGCTGCTTCCCGGCAAACATAATGGAGTTTTATCCCACCAGTTTTAGCACCTCACTTTGGGGGTCTGTGGGAGACGGCTGTTATATCAATGAAAAAAACCTCTTTACACAAATTGATACGACTGAGAATAATTTTTCAATGAGTGCGTTTAATTTAGAGTCAGTTTTCATTTTTGGGTTTCGCTGGTATCTTGACTTTACCTTGTGATTTTTGGTGATGATACGGTTGGAGGAAGCATTATTGGATACCAAGGGTATTCGAGGTTTATTAATTTGCCTATTAAACCAATAACCTGGCCCAGATACAAGTTGAGAACACGTGAATGATTCATTCATAAAAAGCGGCATTTGTTTGGGTTTTGCAATATCATTCATTACAGTGCGTTGTGTCGAATAAAATTCGACGTGGGTTGTTGAAAGAGGAGGCATGTTTTCTGATGGAAAGGATACTTTATTCCCGTTTTCTGATTTGTATTGATCTTTGTGTCGAATGATTAATGGGCTTTTCTTGGAATCAGTCCTGAGAAAACCACTGAAATTGGTGCCAGGTTGAAAGGCCACTCGTTTCTATTACATTTATTTACCTGCTATTTTCCCATCATAATCAGCCAGCCCAGCGTTGTAAGTCGAACACTGGGACCTAGACTGATCTGAGGTCAGTGCTTCAAAAACAAGGGAACCGAAAATAATGTCTGCTTTATAGGGTTTGTGACTATGAGGGTCAGTGCGTCGCAAATTTTCGAAAAATTTCCAAGAAGATCGTAGTAAAGGATTTCACGGTAGGACTAAGGACGGAGTTTTCACTATTTGAACTTCTAAAGGTAGGTCAGGTAATCCATTTGTCTGACGAAAGTATAACCGGGCATTCCCAATAATTTTCAAGGATGTAACTTCCCCAACACGGGTTATGGTTACGTCTTAAGTTTTGCGGAATGGCAAAGATTCTCTTTGAATCAATTCTAAACTAGCTAGGGTCACTTTACTTCCCGGGTCAAGTACACATCTCGCGTGGTGCCAAGCCTTAGAATGGGATAGAATTTCAACTTGTGCAGTCGGTATTATTGAGCTTTTAATTAGGTATTAATAGTACGAATTTGTGTGCAAGGTTTCAATAAGCAAACTTGATAATCATTTGATATTGAGGATGATAGCTGGCACCGCGAGAGTAATTCTCATTGTGAATGTGATAAAATTAATGGGCACGAATTGGATTTAGTGAATGATGGCTCAGAAAGTGATTCGGAATCCTTACCCCATGCATCATTCTACTCTACTGAAGACCCATTCCCTTTCTGTTAAATTGTAGCTGCATTTGATCGAGCTGTGTTTTTGTGAAGAAGTAGAGAGTTGGACAATTGACAGGTTGAGAGGTTTGAGGGTTGACAATTTTTGAATAGGATGGAGGCGTTTGAATTTGAGAATATATGTTATCATGTTTGGAGTTATAACTGAGGTTTGATCGCGTTATTGTGTTATTGTAGGGCATGATGAGATTTCAAACATTGTACTATATGCAGTGTGATTATTTTTATGGTGCATAATGTTGTGCTTACCCCGGCATACTGGGCATTACCTGTTTGAATAGCAATTAAACGAATTGCGGTTTCATTTGAAACAGAGGATACAGCTAAAATTGTAGACAGCTATGCAATTTCTACGGCCATTAATACACATTTGTTTGAATCCAGAGGGCATAAAATAAATTACGATTTTCAGAACTATAAGTAAAGGAAATATGGTTGGTAAGATAGTGACTTGCATGGGATGTGTCTCTTGGTAAATATCTTACGCTGGTTGTCCTGCCGTAATCAGGTTTCTTCCACCAGTCTTCTTTCTTGAAGGCGCTGAAGAATTTCTTGTCGATCGATGGCGTGTCACGTGCTCGTAAACGGGAAACTTCTCCTTCAAGAAATGTGATCAGAGCTTATTTTTTCCTGTTTCGGAAAACACGAACTCTCCCAGATGTTCTTTCTACAAATTTCTCACGGCGTAATAACGCTATCAATTCATCCCGATATTTTTTAACTTCAGCCTAGGTTATGTTACGGCCCGGAGCTAA
The DNA here is from genome assembly GCA_030762985.1 of Adelphocoris suturalis. Classification (NCBI taxonomy): domain Eukaryota; kingdom Metazoa; phylum Arthropoda; class Insecta; order Hemiptera; family Miridae; genus Adelphocoris; species Adelphocoris suturalis. The sequence continues at coordinate 66,433,891 of CM061040.1, read as the reverse complement.
GGAGTTATAATCTTTCAGAACTGCGTCAGCGACTCTCCTAGGACTAGAGTACTTAGATATCAGTTCTGCATAAGCGGTTTGGTAATCGTTATTGGAGCTTCCCATATGTTTCATGTAATCCTCCGCAGACCCAATCACTAATTTATTGTCTGGAAGTACTCATCTTAACTTCTGTAAGAATGTCTACGGAATGAACTGCGCTATTGTATGATGCTCGAAAACGAGAGAATTTTGGATTCTTTAGGAGTTCCAGTATCACTACTCTGTATATCACTGAACTCCAAATTCAGGACTATCCTACCTCTAAGGTTTTGTTGTATAAATCTTCAAGTGCTACGTATTCTGTAATTTTTTCTTGGAGAGCGGACAGGATATCATCTCCGACAATGTGATCTATATGACTCTTGAATGCCATCACAACAGTGCTTACCGTTTGTTCTTCAAGCATCTGATGTTGGGTAATTCTCTTCATGTACGCGTCTATCTGGTTCACCATTGTTGCGATTCGCTGCTTGATGCTGGCTAATTTTTCGACATGATTTAGTGGGTTCTGTTTTTAAAGGACGAAATGATCTGATTCGCGCGAAACAAAAACTACACGAACTACCTTTATCCGGCTCGAAAGACCAATGTTCAGCACGGTATATAGCGTTTCTGTATTCACAAGTAGAAAATTATTACACAAAGTTTTATTATTTCTGTATCCGATAGCCCTACCACTCAGATCATTGGTGTCCAATTATGTTGGATCACAACCGATTATTGTATTATGATGATCATTGTATTGTATTATTGTCTTATGATGTAAATTTCATGGAAACGTAATAATTCAGCATTTACAAGCCCAGAATGTTGTATTATTTCTATTATTGTCAGCATTCAAAAGTGGTTATACATTTTTGTGGATTGTAAATTGACCGAGTTCGGTAAACTGACAAGGAATCTAGTATTAATCACAAATTGGTAGATCCAGTTTTATCCAGAAAGTGTTTTAAGCATTTATTTCCCTATATTATAATAATTATATATTTTAATACCTAACTAAAATTACATTACTTACAGAAATTATTAATAATAATCGGTTGAACTGAAAATAAAAATAAATGAATTGATCGTTAAAATGGTTTTAATCATCTTAGAAAACTCCGAAACGGAATATAGTCAATTCGAGATTAATGTAACGTAAAACGTAGAAATCGGTCCATTTCAGGAGGACTGCCGGCAGGAGGACTGCCGGCAGGAGGACTGCCAGCGAATTAATGTACGATGGGAGGAGGCAACACGATGGAGAAAGGGGGAAAAATCATACGCATCCTTCTATTTGAAGATGTAATTTGAAGTTAGTCGGTTTAAACAGGCAGCCCGTATATTGAGCAGACATCTAGGATAGTAGTTGGGTGGCACGTGGGATTACTTGCGACCTCGTGGGTTACTTTAGGTCAAACTCCAAGCTTCTCGGAAAACATGTGAGACGAGTCAGAGTTCTCTCTCGGGAAATACTGTACCTTCATTTTGAAGTTAGGCCTTCCGGTCACCTCACCTCTCAGTATTTCCCGCTTTGTAACTCAACTGAGAATGCTGGGCATCAGCGCATTATCTGCTTCGGCGATATCAAGTTCTCTAATCTCGTCAGTTCAATCACGATGCTACTTGATTCATCAGAGCTACTGAATAACGCAACGGAGATAGATGATAAACTAAAACTCCATCTATCTTCAGTCTCGGTATATCGATTCGTGTCAATGGTGTATGCACTCAGATTATTAGACATGCATATCCTCATAATGTTGAGCAGAAGCTTATATCTACCGTGTCCCTATCACACCTCTGCGATCTTATCATTAATAGCGGGTTTTCAAATTGCTACCATGACCTTTTCTTGTTTCAAGATCGTCCGAAGGTTCTTTGCAATCTTGGATACCTTTGTAGATAAATTAAAATGAAAGGCTTAAAAATGTAGTGAATGTAGAGAATGAGCCGTAAGATGTTATGCAAAATTGTATGTATGACAGATTTTACTATTACTACCTTTTTTTCAGAGACGCCACTTAGATAGGAGCCATAACCGGGAACGACTTTTAACGACGTTTTCAGAGGGAATCCTATTGTTCTCCATTTTGGTAAAAAGAGGGTTCAACAATCAATGGACCGAAAAAGGCTACACTACGATTTATTATTTCTTATTAGATAGCTTTTATACGCAGAACACTTGTCTAGAATTATTAAACGAAATTTAATCAATTTAACAAGATCTGATATCCAAGTATAATAGTACATCGGAATCCAAGAATATCGACATGGCATAGGTTCTCAACAACAAAATGACAATTATTATATAAAATAAATCAATTACCTACGCTTCACTAGTCCATCTATTGATGACAAAAGTTATAATAAACTCGATTTCGTGGATCGAGAATTCTATTGGAATTAAATCAGCTGATTCGATTGTCGTAGTATGTGAGGCGATTGTTACTTGGCTCCACCTGTTCAGAATCATAGTTGCAATATCAATTACTGTATCTTGTATGTGTCGTTTCAGACGAGAGACACATGGATCGCATCAGACCTACCGGTTAGGTACGGCCTACAGCCGTACGGGTTTGGCATTGCAAAGAACCTTTCTCATGCAATTAGCGAAGTTACTTGGATGGCTGATCGCCCAGGTAAAGGTCAGACGTCCAATTAATTTTCACGCAGTAATGAGTAGCTTTAAGCGAAATCAGAACGAATTCTGATCCTCCATTCGGAGGACAGCTGATGACTTCAGCGACGCCCGTGGCAGTCGGACGAAAAACACCAACCTGGGTTAGTTGTATATACTTTAATTTTCTTATTTCATTTCAGTAACTCTACACTATTATAAGTCACATGACAAGATATTTGACCCAAAATTAGCTTGCAAGTGTTGTTAAGAGTTGTCAGTAAAAAATTAAAGAAAACCAAGAGAAGAAATGTTTGAAGTTGTAAAAAACCAAATATAGAAGAAAAAAGCAAATTGAATTTCTATTTTCTGTACCTATACAAATATACTACATTTGCCGACCTACTGTATTACGTTATAGATGGATTATTAATGTATCATGCTGTAGATTAGATATATATAGTGAATTTAAATGTGATTATGGCTAGAAGAAAATGAAGGCCGACGCAAAAAAAGATATATATATATATATATATATATATATATATATATGTATAATTAATAAATAAATAAATATACTTCATAGGAATGGTGAGTCAACTTGGCAGCTTCTCACCCAAAATTAGCGCAGCGGTTGCCTTCCTGAGAGAACTTCTGAGCATAAATAAATTTTCGTGGGGTGCAAACTATGAAAGAGTATTCGGGTTCATTAAATAACTGTTTATAGAACCTCCTACTTGGCTCACTATGAACTGGAGAGCAAAACAGCGATTCATGAGGATCCTTCACGTACATACGGACTTGGATATATACGTTTTGCTTCAAGGTAGATACAATGCTGGTCACGCTATTTCAATGCCTTCGTGAGAGGATATGCCATGATCGAGATCAAAATTTTAGGCATACCGTGGGCTATTTGGACATACAAGATTCATCTGCGAGGATTATATCACTTCACAATCATCAACGACCACAAACCTCTCCCCTCGATCTGAAATAGAGAATCCCTAAGACTGAAGAAGATGCTGACGGGGTTCAATTTTGAAATGAAATGTACAGAGGGAAACAAATAATTGATCCCAAATTGCTTGTCTTGTGCCCCAATAGTAGTCCCAGAAGTTGCAGGCTGAAGTTGACGGCTCTCTCATTCTCATGGTATCTAATGTCGAGAGATCCCTCATTGACGGAACTTGGAGTGACTGACAATAATTCTGTATCAGGCTTTGATGAGACAGGTGGAAGAAACAAAGCCCTCCCTCACAAAGGAGTTCATGACCTTCGATTCAGTGCCTGACATACCGCTTTTAATCGTATCCATTGATTTTTTTCACCCACCGTAGGAGGAAAAAATGTTTTGGCATACAGTGACCAGCTTTCAGGCTGACCAGTCTGCTTTCATTTTGGATCAAGATGCCCAGATAGTAAAACTATCATAGCTTTGTTGAAGAAAAGCAATGCAGAAATAACTTGTTTTTATGATACAGAGAGCAATGGCCACACTGAGGCTGGGGTGAAAGTTATGAAGGCCATACCAAGTGCTTGAAAAGAGAAAACCCCCTTGGAAGAGGAGCCTACATCATGCAGGGTTACATGAGTTTAGGAACACACCTACTTCCAGGGGAGTGACTCAATCGTTGAGGTTGAGGCCGGGAAGCTGCATTGATCACATTACCCAGTAATGAGCCCGTTCGTACTGCTGTAACAATCTATCATTGGTTCGTTGTGGCGTCTTCATTAAAACCATCACTATGGTTTCAAATTTATTCATCAAATGTACCTAATTGCTGCGTCGTGGGACCTCGCATGCAGCTTCAATGGTAGTGGTCGATCCTGGTTTAAAGAAGCTCTATGGTTGTTTACCCGCAAATTCAATTGGGTGGTTTTTTTAACACAGAAGTCTCTGCTCTGATCTTCCGCACGTTGTTTATAAATTAGCTGATAAACACAAATCTGCGACCGAAACTCTGCAGATCCTTGAAATTTTAGGAATGAGAGGTATTTGAAGAGGTGAAGTGAGAGCCTTCTATAACTATCTCACATCGTTTGTACCTTGCACCCCCCTGCATTGATGTGATCCTGGCTGCTGCACTTCCGGAGGTTGAACAGGCGGATGTCTGTGTGATTATTTTTATTTTTTTAATAATCTTTATTGTTATAACTGTGTACACATCTTGTAGCTTCGCTTTAGTGCCCATATATTTAGCGTTTTGTGGTCTATTGATCACTACCTTCTACCACTCATCACATCACTTCAGTGGGCTATGATTAGGTCCCAGAGGTTTGGTCCTTTTCAGTCTCCACAAAGTTCGGCTTTTGTTCAGGAGGTTCAGTGCTTCGACATTTATGTGTTTGTGGAAACGAATTTCGTGATCCACAGCTCGATTTTTAATGACTTCTCTTACCATCTTGACTTTAAGGTCACGATGGAGATCATCCGTTCTGATATACCAGGGAGCATCAACTATGCTCCGGAGTATTTTGTTCTGTGCTGTTTGGATGATTTTCAGGTTGCTCTTCTTGGTGCAACCTTATCAGGGGCAGCGGTAAGTCCAAACGGATTTGATCACTTGTTCGTACAGTAACACTTTGTGATATATGGACTACAGGAATTTTCTTCCAATGAGCTAGTAAATCTTCCGGACTTTGAGATTTATTTCCTTCTCTTTTTTCCATATATGCTCCTTCCACCGATGCTTGGCATCCGGAGTCGTGCCAAGGTACTTGGCTGTATCTGCTTATGGGATGGGAGTTTATTACTGCGAGTATTGGAGTAATCTTCCTGTAAGTGAAGTTTGTGAGCGTTGACTTTGTTTCATTGAGTTTTATTCTCCACTTTATGGTCCACTGATGGATGCTGTTCACTACTTTTTGTAGCTTACTTGTGGTTTCCTCAGTTAAAGAACCAACAGCCAAGATTGCCGTGTCAACTGCAAACGTTGCTGTGACAGCTTCTGATGGTTTTGGGATGTCCCTTGTGTACAGCAGGTAGAGAAATGGCCCGAGCACACTGCCCCGGGGCATGCCTGCTTTTATTTCCCGCATATTGGAGTAATCACCTTCATGCTTTACCCTAAAATTCCTAGATGTTAAATAAGACTCTAGGATTATGTAATACTGGGTAGGTAGATCCTTTTGTAACTTTGCTTGAAGTCCCTTGTGCCAGACTTTGTCAAATGCCTGTGAGACATCTAAGAATACTGCCGAAGAAGTTGTCTTCTCTTTAAAACATTTCTCTATCAAGTTGGTGGTCCGGTGCACCTGGTCTCTTGTAGAGTGTTGCTCCCTGAATCCGAATTGGTGATCAGGTATTTGTAGTCTTCCTTCAATTATTGGTTTTAGTCTTTCTAAGAGGAGCTTCTCGAAGAGCTTTGAGATAATCAGTAAAAGGGAGATAGGACGGTAGGATGTTTTGTCATGTACGGGTTTGCCTGGTTTAGCTACCATTATGACCTATGCTACTTTCCACTGTTGCGGAACGTAACGTAATCTAAATGATGCATTACTTAAATATTGAAGTTTCTTCAATCCTTTTTCAGGCAGTTCTTTTTGGATTTACCCCTTTATGAGATCATAACCTGGAGCTTTCTTTGAACTGAGATTGGATCTAATCTCATGTTTGAGCTCAATGAGGGTGACAGGCTGTATTTCCAGCTCATCTACCTTGTCTATCAATGTGGAATCCTCTTCTGCGGTTATCCTGGGGAATGGGGAGAATGTTTCCTCGAGGTGGTTTGCATGTACCTCTCAAGAGGGTGTATATGTGGCAGCCTCGTTGAAGGGCCAGCACACACACACACACACACACACACACACACACACACACACACACACACACACACACACACACACACACACACACACACACACACACACACACACACACACACACTTTTTTTTTTTTTTTTTTTTTTTTTTTTTTTTTTTTTTTTTTTTTTTTTTTTTTTTTACAAAACTCCCCTCAAAGGCGGAGGGGGCACACCATTAAATTGAAAAATGAACAAATAAATAAAATAGTGGGGAGGAAGCCCAGGTTTACCCGACGCCGGCTCTAGGGATAAGGGAAGTTGCAGGACGAGGAGGAAGAATGGGATGAAAGGAAGTGCCCCTATAGAATGACCACCAGTTCAAGTAAGAACCCCTCAGGACACGGGTGGTGATACCACGGAGTACTCCTGCAGAGATGCCCAACTCGAGTAACTCCGTGGCGCTTTTTCCGCACCACACCCCGCGCCATGACAAGGTCGCAGCCATGACCTTGATGTTATTAGGTGCCACTCCTTTTAGCTCAGATATCGCCTGTCGCAGATCGTTTCTATCATATTTACTTTTCTTAGCCCGCCAGGTCTGCTCCATGTCCACGCTGCCACTGACAACCTGGACATCCAGGATAATGGCAGACCCATTGGGCTTGACAGCAACGATATCCGGCTTCTTGCCCCGGTCACTCGGCATGTGATATAGTCTCTCTCTCTCAACAGCCCAACCGCTGGATGACAGAGCGCCTGCTATCTGCTTGGCAACCGCATCATGACGGAGAATGCGGCCACCGTGAGTAAGAGGACACTGCTGCACTACATGATACAGGTTCTCATTTTTACCCCGACAGGCACGGCAAAGGGTATCCACTGTCCCGCGACTACTCCTCGAACACCTCACCGAGGTGGCCAATGTGGCCACCCGGACGGCATGAAAATGGCGGTAATCGCGGGCCCCAATGCCCTCTGAAGCCCATTCCACCCACTGGGAAGAAATGGGGGATTCAGAGCACTGTCGGAGTTCCTTACCATCTACTGACTCATGCAGCGCAGCAGCAAACTCAGCAGATGAGCTGGGTTTGGGAGCAGTTGGTGTTGCTCGGTCGCACCACAACAACTGCTGCTTGACAAAGTCAAGGTCAGCAGCAGTGCGGGCGACTTCCCAGCTCGAGCCCCTAAGGGCGAGCAGGCGCTGGCGGCGTAAAGATGGGATGCTGGCTGAGAGAGAGACAATACCGAGCCCACCGGCCTTGACCGGTGCATGGACATAGGCACTTGGGACACCAGGTGGAAAGCCTAGCCAAGAGCGCACAGCAGAACGAACTTCACGATCTAACTCTAGCAGCCTCCCCGCAGTAAGCCTGCCAAAGACTAACCCATAGGTCAGCTTTGGCAGTAAGTACGTGCGAAGGAGGCGCAGCTTCTGCTGTGGCTTCAATGGAGCCTTGGTGATACGAGCTAGTGCTCCACCAAGGTCCACACGGCTTGCGGCAATGGTGGCCACACCCATGAAGTCAACTCCAAGGTACCGCCAAACCTCCAGCACGGATCGGGTGGGGATGGGTGACTGTCCTATGACAAAACACTCCTCATCCACCACCTTCACCTGATGCTGGCGACCCGACGGGACCAAGGAGACTGACCCACACTTATCTGGGTTAACCACCAAACCACACCTGGCTAGCTGCTCAGCAAAGGCATTGAGGGCAATCTGCAAGCCCTCACGGGTTTCGGCGAGTAGGATTACATCATCGGCAAAAGCCAGTGCACCTACTCGCACCCCAGGGGCGAGATCGAACCCTATTTCAGCTGGCAGCTTACCCAAGGCCGTGTCCACGACCAGGTTAAAGAGGAGTGGCGACAGAGGATCCCCCTGGCGTACCCCGCGCCCAATGACAACATCCCCCGACATCTCACCTCGTGCCTCGAGGACCGTCACGCCTTCGTGGTACAGGCGAGCAACATACTCAATTAAACGAGCAGGTGCCCCGACACCACGAAGACAATCGGTCAGGGCAAAATGGCTGACGGTGTCAAAGGCCTTAGCGACGTCCAGAGCGGCAAGATGGAGTTGCCGTTTCTTAATACGGGCCAGCGAAATGACAGTTTGGAGAACTGTAAGGTTCTCCGCTGTGCCATCCGCTGGTCGAAATGCTCTCTGGACGTCACCTATGACACCAGCAGCTTGGAGGCGAGATGCCAGAATCTTTTGGAAATGGCGGAAGACTACAGACGATATAGATATCGGGCGGTAGCCTCCAGGCCCACTTAACCCTTTTTTTGGGATGAAAATTGTCCGGGCGCGGGTCAACGCTTTCGGGGGTCTTCCCGATAAAAGCAGCAAGTTGAGGATGAGCAGCTTAACTGTTTTTGGTGTTTTGTTCCAACGTCGGGCAGAAACACCATCAGGTCCAGCAGAAGTGGAGTTCTTGACACGGCACTTATGTGCCTCGTCATGAAGCACCGGCGTGCACATGATGCCGCGCAAGGAATCCCTGGTGGAAGCTGGGGGCACCACCGGCTCACCAGGGTTGTGGCTGGGAGCACTCAAGAGTGGCTCCCAAAAGTCCACAAACTCCTGGAGAGGGGGCACAACTTGCTCATCCCCAGGTCCCTCCAGTACCTCCGCAGCGACACGAGCCGGATGCTTCCTCCACAACTTCTGGACCCGCTGATATTCCCGCCTTCTTGCTTGTTTTGCTGCTCTGCGACCTCCACGAGGCACCAAAGTAGGAGGAACTGCTCCCTGATGCCCCGTCACGGTCGCTTCCTCAACCCGTGGGAAGATCCTCTGTATGTAGGCTGCAACCTCGTCCTCGAAGCCTTCAGGCCTCTCAACAGCCCGCCTCACCAGGTCCTGCAGGTAGGCACTCTCATAACCATCAATACGGCCTACCTGCTCCCCGAGCCTCAACACTTCAGTCTTCAAGTCTTCAAGAAGACCAGAGGTCCCGGGGGAGGATTGCTGAACGGCGGGCTGTTGCCCCACGCCTGTAGGAGATGCGGGAGAGGCCCCACGGCTATTTGCCAGGATCGCCTCCTGGACAAGCTGCTTATAGTGGGGCCTCAGGCGAAGAGATTGGATGGCAGAAAGCGTGCGCACGGGAAAACGTTGTTGCAAAAATACATTAATATGACGTACCCCATTGCGCACAGCCTCTGCCTCCTCTGCTGCCATTCGCCGCAAATCCTCAGAAGCATACCTGGGCCGCTCTCGCTCTATGTCAATTGCAGCGTTGGCCTCCACGGGATGCTTCTGCCAGACGTGGGCGCTGAGGCCACGCTTGGAACTGAAGGCTCTCTCACAATGGGCACACTGGTGGGCATTTATTCAGGGCAGAGGAAGAGGATGAAGGGTAGGATGAAGAGGATGAAGATGAGGGGGAGGATGACCGACGCCCCTGCCTGGGGCGCCCCCGAGCGCCTCCCCTAGAACCCCGGGTGCCAATGGGCACGCGGGGGTTATGAGGCTCTTGTTTATTGTGATTCATAACGGGGGAAGCGGGGGATTGTTAGGGACAGGAGGCCCATTGGCATGAGCCGCCCCCCTTATCGCCAGCGGGTCATTTCGCCACCCTCTGTTCACCCAGAGGGTGCCCGGGTTGCGCGACGGGGACGCATGACCATGACTTGGGTAGGGATATGAAGGAGCTCCGAAGAGACAAAAACACCAACAGTTGCCCTACCCCAGCACACACACACACACACACACACACACACACACACACACACACACACACACACACACACACACACACACACACACACACACACACACACACACACACACACACACACACACACACACACACACATACACACACACACACACACACACACACACACACACACACACACACACACACACACACACACACACACACACACACACACACACACACACACACACACACACACACACACACACACACACACACACACACACACACACACACACACACACACACACACACACACACACACACACACACACACACACACACACACACACACACACACACACACACACACACACACACACACACACACACACACACACACACACACACACACACACACACACACACACACACACACACACACACACACACACACACACACACACACACACACACACACACACACACACACACACACACACACACACACACACACACACACACACACACACACACACACACACACACACTTTTTTTTTTTTTTTTTTTTTTTTTTTTTTTTTTTTTTTTTTTTTTTTTTTTTTTTTTTACAAAACTCCCCTCAAAGGCGGAGGGGGCACACCATTAAATTGAAAAATAAACAAATAAAATAAAAAAGTGGGGAGGACGCCCAGGTTTACCCGACGCCGGCTCTAGGGATAAGGGAAGTTGTAGGACGAGGAGGAAGAATGGGATGAAAGGATGTGCCCCTATAAAATGACCACCAGTTCAAGTAAGAACCCCTCAGGACGCGGGTGGTGATACCACGGAGTACTCCTGCCGAGATGCCCAACTCGAGTAACTCCGTGGCGCTTTTCCCGCACCACACCCCGCGCCATGACACGGTCGCGGCAATGACCTTGATGTTATTAGGTGCCACTCCTTTTAGCTCAGATATCGCTTGGCGCAGATCATTCCTATCATATTTACTTTTCTTAGCCCGCCAGGTCTGCTCCATGTCCACGCTGCCACTGACAACCTGGACATCCAGGATAATGGCAGACCCATCGGGCTTGATCGCGACGATATCTGGCTTCTTGCCCCGGTCACTCGGCATGTGGTATAGTCTCTCCCTTTCGACATCCCAACCGCTAGATGACAAAGCGCCTGCTATCTGCTTGGCAACCGCATCGTGACGTAAAATGCGGCCACCGTGAGTACGAGGACACTGCTGCACTACATGATATAGATTCTCATTTTTACCCCGACAGGCACGGCAAAGGGTGTCAACTGTTCCGCGACTACTCCTCGAACACCTCACCGAGGTGGCTAGGGTAGCCACCCGGACGGCGTGAAAATGGCGATAGTCGCGGGCCCCAATGCCCTCTGAAGCCCATTCCACCCACTGGGTAGAAATGGGGGATTCAGAGCACTGTCGGAGTTCTTTACCATCTACTGACTCATGCAGCGCAGCAGCGAACTCAGCAGATGAGCTGGGTTTTGGAGCAGTTGGTGTTGCTCGATCGCACCACAACAACTGTGACACACACACACACACACACACACACACACACACACACACACACACACACACACACACACACACACACACACACACACACACACACACACACACACACACACACACACACACACACACACACATTCACATTTGTGAATTCCTTTATTTAAAAATAAATCACCTAGTAATTAAGGGTGATCTGTTGTTTCATTTTCTGAATGAAGAGGTTGTCCTTTATAATACATTTTACTTTCACCATTGAAATTAAAATTATAGTTTTTTATCCAACTGTTTCCAAACCATGCCAGTTATTTATATCTATTTTATTTCCAAACAGGCAGACTGCTGGATTCTGGAATTGGTTCAATCCTCAGAGTTTACCGTTACCTATTCACAATGTTCTGTAGTCCTGGATTTAAGAATTTCTCCTTCACATTTAACATTTTGACTTGATAATTTTTTTTACCACAATGAATAATACCTTTTTGACAATTGTTTGAAAGGGTTATAGTTGCATTATTTGACGTGGACTCTAAGAAGATAATTGACCTTAGAAAATATTGGAACATAATGATTTTGCTTCAGTGTGGGTATTGCTCATAAAAACTACAAATAATATTCTAATTCATCGGTAAATGTTAGAAATAGAAAATAAAATGTTTCATTAATATGGATAGCACAAGTACCTTGAATGGGGGATTTTATTCCTACATAACTTTTGTATTTAATTTCTAAAGGTACTTTGCAACAGCAAACATGCGACAGTTTCTGAAATTCCAATTATATTCGGATGTAATGTTCCAAGTTTGCAAAATGTTATTGAATTCGCAATATCTTGGAATGTAGTCAATATCAAATTAAATACTAGTTGTTGAAGGTTGAGTATTTCTTTTATGAAATCAGCGAGAGCCTGATCAGAACTAATTTTTATGAAATCATTCATTTCAAACATTCTGTTTTTAGTCGAATTAAAGTTGGACATCAGACCTGAAATGATTGAGAATTGAGAATCCAATTGATCCTGAATACTAATTTCATTATTGTTAATTTGAGTAAACTGTTTTTCATGGCGTCCACCATCACAGGCGTCTAGATTGCCAGTTATAAACTTAATTGTGTTATTAGGTACCGAACCCATTTACTAATCCCCTCCTTTTTCACGTTGATCAACGTTTATGTGATTATTTTTTTCTTTAATAATACGAATAGTACTGGTAATGTATTAATTTATAACATTCTGTTTCTATCTGAATGACCTGAAATGTATTCACTTTGATCTTATTCATCAGGTTTTCGTACTGTGAAGCTGTTTGTCAAAATCAGGAATCAAACTGTGAATTTTGTAATGATATAGGTACCAAAATATGTGGGGAACTTAAAAGCCGTGTTGGTCCTAATAGTGAGCGTAGTATTCCTTGGTTAGTCTTTGATTTTTTGTTTGACAATGATAAATACAACATTCTCCAAAAAATCGAATAAAACCAACCACAACGCTGTACGTTAATCTGTTCGCTCTCTCTAAGGGTTTGCACTTCGAACTAAAGATTAAAAAAAAGCGAGAACATAGAGAAATCATGCGCAACTTTTGAATTTATGGATTAGCCAATCAATCGCTAAATTTTAATAATGATTGCTGGACAGTGGGATTGGAAGACACAGAAATTGCCATGTAAATATCCGCCGATATAATTCCCGTGGAGTTATCAGCCGATATAGTTCCAATGGAATTATAACTTCTCGAAATTGAGTTTATAAACTATTGTCGGAGTGGATCTACTAGAAAAGCATTGGTAGATGCTTTACCTTATCTAATAGATTGCTTCCGAGTCTGTCTGTAGGTAACGGAACTATTTTTTCACTTTTGGGAGATAAAAAATTTATCTTTTCCCGAAATTCCCACTTGCATTTTAAGTTTTAGACCATTCTGAACTACTTTCGTTCCGTGTCTGTGTGTGTGTGTCTGTTGTGTAATCGCAAATCCTTTCAGCAAGCTTAATTCCCACAATTTTCAATCAATTTTTATGAAATATGTTAATGGAATGTACGAATTTGAGTGTAGATGGCCCCCTATCAGTTTCGTTATTCCCAAATCAATGCTTCACTCAGCGCATGCACGAACAAAAATTCTATGAAGCATAATTCTCTCACGACCCCGTCGTCCGATCTCGCTCATTGGTGGATAGTTGAGGGATTACCATTTAATCATGCCGGATGAATTTAAACATGATTGCATCATTAGTAGCTCCTGCGAATGCGTGAATGAACAAGCTTAATGTCTAGTTTTCATCCGATTTTGATGACATTTTCTGGGAGAGTGCCGGTCAGGCTTCAAGTTTTTCCAGCGGCGTATCCAGAATTTGTCTCTAGGGAGGGAGACCACTGAATGCGTGGGCCGCGGTGTGTCTGAGGACCTTCCCTTGGAAGAACTTTGAGTTTTTAATAGGTGGAACCACATTTTAATGAGGTCTTGACGAACTAAGCAGTACTTTTACAAATACCTATAGAATTAAACGTAAAATGCTTAATTTCAAATTAAATTTGCTTTAGCTTAATTTGTACTTTTGATAAACTACTACATTGAAAACACTTATTTAAGAAATTTAAAATCATTTGGTTTCATTATCAATTGTTATTGCTAACTGATTTTTTTTTTTTTTAAACTTCGAAATTGAGGACGGCTGTGTTTTATGTTTTTTATCCATTTCGTACAAATATCTCAACAAACTTAACCTATACTGTATATAGTATGTGGAAACTCTGAAACAACTATACAAATAATGTAAACAAAACACGATTAGTGGAGTCACATGGGTATAACTAAGCAGTGGCCCCAAAACCAGCTTCTGAGCGAGTCTATATATGCTATACGGTGCACAGTCCGTGCCGTGTATATGCCGCGGCATTTTTTAACATAGATTTTAGCTAATTTTCGTAAAAAATGAAGCTATTGCAATAGCTCGGAAATTTCAAAAGGGATTCTGAAACGATTCCTGAAGTTTGTGCTCTTTCATATATATATATATATATATATATATATATATATATATATATATATATATATATATATATATATATATATATATATACAATTTGGGATTGTTGTTGACCGTGATGTTATAACTATCAGAGGATGTTGAGGGTCGGTCAATGAAAACTCTTCTTATTTCGCCAACGTTTCGAGAATATATTTTCTCATCATCAGGGCCTATTGATAAAAGACATGGTTTTATACTCAGGTATATATAAACTTAGAATAAGGAATTTCGTTTAGCTGCTATGTTACAATAGGATGATATATGATGTACTTACAATTTTGTGAGTTAGGTTAGTAGATCATCTCAAGATGGAAAATTCAGTAGTTAAAAACGTACAAGTGGCACATAGGTGTGGTCACCAAGACAACTCTTACCAGACTAGTTTAGGCAGTTACATACTAAGCTTATACGGAATGTGTGTGTGTGTGGGGGGGGGGGGGGGGGGGCGCAGAAAAGACAAAGCAGGACTTAAGGTGAGCGGGAGGGAAGAGGACAGATAATGTTGGCGAGGGAGGGAAAAGAACGGGAGGGGTTCAGGTCAGGCAGGGTAGGACTGGACGTTGGGTGGGGGAATGGTCCCACTGCGCAGCCCTGCTCTTCAGAGTCCCTCTCGGAGAAACGCGCCTCCTTATAGTGAACGACCTCTACCTGTTGTGAGAGGGTAGCTAGCTACCTATGGGTGATATTCTCGAGACATGGACACTAGCGCATCCTTACGTCGAGGCAAGCGAAATCAAAGTTATTTCACCTTGTTGTCATGGTGACGCGTAAACATATGTGAAAATGCCCCATTTGTAGTCACAGCTGGACAACAGCATAACATAGTCTCACCTAGTTCCGAGTCAATATTTTCATTATTTGTAATATGCAAGGTGATAAATTGTACGCAAATTACACCAAGTTATTATCAGGTGTTGACCTCAAACGCTACGAATGCAAGATTTAATCTGTGGGGTAGAGACCCGTATGAAATGTGTGTTGGGGAGTTGACATACAAGTGTTCTAGATGATCCAGACATCAGCCGCAAAAATATTGTGGATTACCTATCTAGTTTTAGAACTGTCCTTTGAATCAATTGAAACTAAAAATCTTTAGAGTACTGTGAAAGTGGTCTTGTGAAAGGATGTGTTTTGAGAGCTCTGTAAGGCGGGAATAGTAAGTTGTATCACATGTGGAAAGGTAAGTACCTAGAGGTAAGGTATACCTACACACTTTCCGTATATTATTACTTGTTCATGTAGGTACTTCATTGATCAAAACGAAAGTAGGTACATAATTACCTTTTTTGTCCATAAAATTTGCGTAACTGCAAAACTCGCGCAATAACTGCACTGCCAATGCCGTCTTTATGAAATCTTACCTTCAGAGGAATGCATTTCAAGGTTTTTTCCTTGCAACTGGTTTTTAATTCATGTTGCATATTCCCTGATTCGATATTTGGCAAACTTGCTAATCAGTGGTTGTATTCGTCGGCAAAGCAACGACCCACCTACTTTGTTTAGGCACTTTAAACCTACAGCAAATCTGGTAGGACGTACGTAACTATCTAAGTAGTTTCGTTTCTTGGTGTAGCAACAACCTGCCTTGTTTATTTTGACAAACTATCAAATCTCTCCTTTTATTCATTCAATATAACAAGTAAAGCTTCCTCAGTTAAGCATAGTACTACGAACTTATAATAAAACGCTGATGAAGCTACCTGAGCAATAGCTAGGTACCTACACAGCAGTACAGACACCTGAGGAATTTTCAATCATCTTTTCTTTACTATTTTTCAGGTTAATAGTTATTCTCAAAGCCTAAACGAATGAAGTTCTTTAGTTTTCTGACACTGATTAACTACTATAGTTAGTAGGCTCCTAGTCCAAATAAAAACTCGTTCACGTTAGATTGGTATTGTTGACAGCAATCTACAATCAATTATTGCGCTGCAGGCATGATTATTATAACATTTAGTCAAATTGAAACTTTGTATTGCTACAATATTATACTTTTTCAAAACAAAATTGTTGAAAAATGGCCTTATAACCACGAATTATGTTGACGTGAGACGGCAAACTTCTTGTGAGAAATAGCTTGGTTGAGTAGCGATTCATTGACGTAGGGCGGTATCATGGTCGACTTTGGCTGAAACGCGAACCTACTCCAGGCGTGACGTCACGAGAATATGGGCCATAGTGGCTGTCCTTTACGTATGAGACCTGAATAGCATTCGTTGAGGTGTTGTATATCTGTTCGGAAATGTACAGTTTTTTCTTTATTTCGCTTAATATGTATCATCTCTAACATTTCGCGTTTAAATAAATTTTGTCTTTTCCTAAAATTTTGGCTGAATTATATTGAAATTATAAGCGAACTTGGGTCTATCCTTAAGGGGCCAAATATGTTATTTTGTCCTGGAAGGTTGGTATCTCTGACACACCCTACTGCGTCAATTCGAACACACCGAGAGGGCTTCGGGGTGTGGCTTCAGTTCGTTTTAAACCTTCAGAGGATAGTTAGGTAGGTACGTATTAATAAAAGTTCTTATTTTCGTTTTCAAACCACGTTTATACTATTTGTTTTCCCTAACTCCTGATAACTGGTTTTAAATCAAATCAGAAGTAGGATTAGATAAATCTAACGCTCTAAAGTGCGCTCTAAATAAGTGCTATTTGTAAAATTAAAATAACAGTGCTTCGGACATAATTGCAAAAGCTCCAACGCGGATCTGGCTTTTGTCGGCGAAAGCGATTGTAGACCATCATGGGTCGACAAATATTAGTATAGGTATATCTCCCGGCACCAACCAAGTCTTTTCGTTCCCGAAGGACGTCGTTATGGCTGGCCTCGATAAACCCAACAAGGCTATCCATCGACGATGTTTTTGACAGAGTCGAGATGCGTTTTTGTATGCCCAAGACTCCAGTATTCCGTATTTTTAAGGTATTGACGTCCTTTGATACCTCTTTCCAACGATTGTTTGATCACCAGGGACCGATTTTATAAGCGGCTTGAGAGGATAAACACCCAGAGCAACAGTATGCAGATTTTCTTGCTGCCTTTTTGGCAACAAGAAATGATAATTTCAGAAATTGGACTTTAAGTCAAACAATATTACTAAGGAGAGTATTTTTAAAGATATGCGAAGGTTGGAGCTGACAAAATCTTCCCAAATATCAGTTCAAAATCAACACACTTACACCGCACCTCCTCAAGGCACAACGTCCCTTGGCAAACGCCCATTTCTCTCCGCCCAAAAGGATTCAGCACAAGCCAAAAAACCCAAGAGCAACAGATCGGCTGAATGCAAGTGCGGATATTGTAGGAACAAAGGACATATAGCCCAAAATTGCTATATCAACCTCAAGTCGCAGCGATACCGCCCTGAATACGTGCCGATACGACTTCGACCTTTTGGAGTCTTCCCCCAAGAGCCGACCGTCCGTCAGCCGCCTCCTGCCAGGCAGCAGGGCCAACTGCCTGTCAAACACGTCCGGGAATGCTGGACGTCACCAGTTGGGGATTTGCAGCATACCGGTAAGGTATTTCAATATATTTATGATAATGAGTCCGATGTTTCGATCATAAACGAATCCACAGCTAACAAATCCAAGGACGGAAATTCATGTACCCAGTTACTTTAGTAGGCATTACTAAAGACCAAATACGAGTACTTTGCCGAGAACGTTCAGCCACAAAAATTACACTAGATAACTTTGATTTAGACTTAGTTTTCGTGATAATATCAGATTCACTTATTTCGAATATTCTTTTAGGGAAGGACATTTTATCCCCAACTCTCTCAATACAAATTCATCATGACCATTATGAAATTATTCTTAATGAAAAACCCAAACAAAAATTATTGAAAGATTCCTTTTCAGAATCACCACAAACTTCTTTTCACGCTGCAGATAAGAAGATTGAGCCAACTCAAGCATTTTCTGCAATAAATAATTTTATTAAACGTACTACCTCATCATTAATTTGTGGCAATTATAATTTATTAGCAAGTGATACATGCTTAGATTATAAGAATAACAGGCCAATATTCCCGTACACGAATGTAAATGCAGATGCTTCAGACACTTTCCCTCTCAACGCTGAGGTGACTGACCCTCATCTACAGAGGCGTGGCTCAGCTCCCGTCGTTCCTTGTTTATATTCCATAATTGACGAGCAAATTGAAACAATTTGCACTACTGAGTTAGCTCCAATTTTGCAAGGTTCAACTTTGGGGGAAAGTGAAATTTTTGAACTAGTCTTGGAGCAATTAGACACCTCTCTCTTAAGGACCCTCGTAATTTGTCTCGCCTCCGTGCACTACTTAGTAATCATTCAGATTATTTTACACGTTGACTTCCGCGACAAGCAGTAAATGTCCATCTAATTAATTAATAAATAAATAATTAATTAATTAATCCATCAAAATAAAAAAATCCATGAAAAATAACCCATCAAAAATCACATGAGATGCCCTTACAGACTCCATCCGCGAGATAAAGAAGCAGTTCGACAATATTTACAAGAATTAATAGATGCAAATATTATTAGTAATTCCGAAAGCCCGTGTCATCATTTCTGTTGCTTGTCCCAAAGAAGAACGGTAAACTAAGATTAGCTTTAGAGCAAAAAACGCTCCTATTTTTTTCTAGAGGGCGGTAATGCAAGCTTTAGGTGAGATACCTAACATCTACTGCTGTCTACCTCGACGACATGTGCGTCATTTCTGAAACAGTTGAGCAAGGTTTCGAACGGCTGGATGATGTAAGTACTTAGGAGATTAACTGATTAAAAGCTTGTGTCCCATTGTACAGAATGACGTCAGACCAGATCCCGTTTACGTGGACCCCAGAAGACCAAAAAATCCGTCAACACATTATAAAACAATTAACTTAGAATATTGCCCTTTAAATTTTTAATCCTAAGTTTAACACGGAGATCTGGGCAGATGAAAGTTCGATGGGTTTTGCCAGAATTCTCTTCCAGATAGAAGAAAGTCGAAAATACATTGTAGGCTATTTCATCAGATGAACGACGGCAACAGAGGCTAAGTACCACTCTTACGAGCTGGAAACTATAGCTGCAATTGAAGCTATACAATTCTGGGAGAGTTACCTAATGTGCGAGCGAAGCGAGCAACTTAATGGAGGGGTCCGGGGGGCTTACCCCCCCGGCTGGTCCAGGAGGCGGGCGGAGTGAGCCGGAGCGGCTAGTACCTTATAATCATACATGATTTCCTAGAGCCCCAATGACAGCCGGTTATGTGTCGTTTTTCTTGCTATTGGGTCTTTTAAATGGCAGCTGATCAGCCGGAATTCATGGTAGGTGTGATTATTCTCCTTTATTTTCCTTGAATGGTGTACATTAACACATGAAAAATAATTTGTATCCTTAACATAAAATGCTCTTCATGATAACTGCATTTCATAATAATTTCCCAGATCTAAGAGCCTCAAAAACATTTTCACTGTGTCAAGTACCACCCACGAGGTGTTTTAACAAATAAAGATCATTCCGTAATAACGGAATCATTATTCAACTCTTAATAACTCTTACATATCCATTTCCTATGCTCGCACAGCGGTTTCTTTAATTTTTGTTGTTATATTACATAATTGTAATATTTTCTGACATTTCGTCATATGTTGTCAGTATTATACATTCGTCCCCGCAAAATCGTCCTTAGTCTTGTTTATAATGTACTGCCCACCCCTTCTGGCTGGGCAACACAATCTATTAATTTATAGTCGTTATAGTCGTTTCTTATGCTCAAGTAACGTTTTTTTCATTCATTTTGACCGATTTTCTGCATTTGCTGCAGCAAAGTTGAACTTTTTCTTATTTTTTTCCCTTAATCACACGAGAATTCCCGTATTGGCAGGGAATTTTCCCTGTTTCAGAACAGTGTTTCACTTCAGCTCGCCCTTGGTACCTTTTCTGGTTGCTCGGAGACGAAGCCTGAGCACCTACTTCTGTGCTTCCAATTTCTCCCTCATGTCTATATAGGTACCATTCTGCTACCTGTTTTTGCCGGCCTCGGTGTTTCAAGGCTTCTCTCGATTTAAAATATTCACCACATTTATCCACCGACCTCCTGTTGGACTTGCTGTTTGTAACTCGCTTGCGGTGCGGTTATATGCGTTACACCTGAGCTGCCTTTTTTTTTTGTATTAATTACCTTTTTTCCTGTTATTGCTGTTTTTATTAATTTTTTCTTATATTATCTCTCCGTTCTAGCGCCTCCGGCATTCCCTGGTCGACGCCACTAAATGCATCTCTATGATTTATATAATTATGTTGTCTGTTTTAA
This sequence comes from Adelphocoris suturalis, assembly GCA_030762985.1. Classification (NCBI taxonomy): domain Eukaryota; kingdom Metazoa; phylum Arthropoda; class Insecta; order Hemiptera; family Miridae; genus Adelphocoris; species Adelphocoris suturalis. The sequence goes on along the minus strand of CM061040.1, from coordinate 66,412,980 downwards.
TGTTCACACTTTTTATTTGGCTTTTTCATTACAATGTCTTATTCACTTTGCATAACTTTTAAATTATTTGATTTTATTTACAATTTTTGATAATTTGCCATTATTTAGAATCATTTGCATTATTTACACTTCTTTGAAGTTATCGAAGCTTATTTGATAGAGTTACTTTGTGGTTATTAGAAATTTTTCTATTTTTTTTATATTACTCCATTTATCATCTTCATATTATAAGCCATTTATATATATATATATATATATATATATATATATATATATATATATATATATATATATATATATATATACTCGGCGCTTCGCGCCTCGCCGGATCTTTTTACTTTTCTACTGCGTAGAAAACGAGGATAGTTTGCTATGCAATTCTTAGCCTGAATCAACTTAGTTTTGGAATGTAGCCAGGTATGTAAGGAGAGGGAAATTGATAGCTTGAAATGTGAACATTTATCACATAAATCAAGCGCTTTCCAACGAGTGGCGAACGATTTTTGTGCGATGAAAACTGTGGAAGTTTCATTCCCCTAACAACGTATATATATATATATATATATATATATATATATATATATATATATATATATATATATAGCTATATAGACACAGACTTACGGCGTCGTTATAAAGTGAGGCGCAGGATTACGGCGTCACCTCCCGGTGCTACAAAACGATGCCACAATCCTGTAATTCACTTGACAAACAGGCTTACGGCACCACTTGTCTTGAAGGCTAGGTATAACCAAAACCAATGAAGGGGCTTAAGTGAGTAACGTGAAATGCAGGATTGTGGCACACATACCGTGTTTTTTTTTCTCTCTCTCTCTTTTTTTTCTTTCTTTTCAGCCGCACCTCAACCAGAAGGGTCATTAGCGGCATAGCTATCCTCTTGTCGTGGGGCTCACCTTGGGTTATGTTTTGAAATCGAAAGATTGGTACAAACAATTATTTTACAGCCGCACCTCCGGGGTGGAGACGAACCTTCCTCTGGGTTGGGGATTCAATTCAGTTGGCGATTGTTATATTTCAGATTTTTAAAATCGGAAAAAAAGTTTTTCACTAGTAAAATTCGTGATGAATTCATTTTCCATGGTCCCGAGGACCTGGGCGGGCAGGGAGAGGGTAAATGTGAAGATTGTTATATTTCAGCTTTTTAAAATCGGAAAAAAAGTTTTTCACTAGTAAAATTCGTGATGAACTCATTTTTCATGGTCCCGAGGACCTGGGCTGTCAGGGAGGGGATAATGTGACGATTGTTATATTTCAGTTTTTAAAATCGGAAAAAAAGTTTTTCAATAGTTAAATTTGTGATGAATTCATTTTTCATGGTCCCGAGGGCCTGGGCTGTCAGGGAGGGGGCAAATGTGAGGATTGTTATATTTCAGCTTTTTAAAATCGGAATAAAAGTTTTTCACTAGTAAAATTCGTGATGAATTCATTTTTCATGGTCCCGAGGACCTGGGCTGTCAGGGAGGGGGTAAATGTGGAATTGTTATATTTCAGATTTTTAAAATAGGAAAAAAAGTTTTTCACAAGTAAATTTCGCGATGAGTTCATTTTTCATGGTCCCCAGGATCTGGGCGGTCAGGGAGGGGGTAAATTTAAAGATTGTTATATTTCAGCTTTTAAAAATCGGAAAAAAAGGTTTTCACTAGTAAAATTCGTGATGAATTAATTTTTCATGGTCCCGAGGACCTGGGCTGTCCGGGAGGGGCACATGTGAAGATTGTTATATATCAGCTTTTTAAAATCGGAAAAAACGTTTTTCACTAGTAAAATTTGTGATAAATTCATTTTTCATGGTCCCCAGGACCTGGGCGGTCAGGGAGGGGGTAAATTTAAAGATTGTTATATTTCAGCTTTTTAAAATCGGAAAAGAAGTTTTTCACTAGCAAAATTCGTGATGAATTCATTTTTCATGGTCCCGAGGACCTCGGCTGTCCGGGAGGGGCACATGTGAAGATTGTTATATTTCAGATTTTTAAAATCGGAAAAAACGTTTTTCACAAGTAAAATTCGTGATGAATTCATTTTTCATGGTCCCGAGGACCTGGGCTGTCAGGAGTGGGTAAATGTGAAGGTTGTTATATTTCAGCTTTTTAAAATCGGAAATAAAGTGTTTCACTATTAAAATTCGTGATGAATTTTTTTTTCATGGTCCCGAGGACCTGGGCTGTCCGGGAGGGGCACATGTGAAGATTGTTATATTTCAGATTTTTAAAATCGGAAAAAAAGTTTTTCACTTGTAAAATTCGTGATGAATTCATTTTTCATGGTCCCGAGGACCTGGGCTGTCAGGGAGGGGGTAAATGTGAAGATTTTTATATTTCAGCTTTTTGAAATCTGAAAAAAAGTTTTTCACTAGTAAAATTCGCGATGAATTTATTTTCATGGTACGTATACCCACCTACCGCCAGAGTTTGATCAAAATCGTACCACTAGATGATATGAAATCGAGGTTATATAGTAAATCAGGAGTAGTTGGATCTCGTTTCTGACTCAATACTTCACTCTGCTCATGCGAAAACGTAAATTCTACCTAGCACCATTTTCCCACACCCTAGTCATCCGATCTCGCTCAAATTTGAATGATAGTTGGGGGATGACAATTTGATCATCCCATATCAATTTAAACATGATTGTATCACTAATAGCTACTGCGCATGTGCCTATGTGAAATACTAGTATCGACCCTAATTTCCACAGTTTTCATCCGATTTTGATGAAATTGTCATTGAATGCGCGGGTTAGGTTGTAGGTGGTCCCGTACCTATTTCATCGTTCATTCTGCGCAAGAGCAAATGTGAATAACATTGAGTATCATTTTTTCGTTTCTTAATTGACCAGTTATGACGTTTTACGCTACTTCTTGATTTAATCTTTTCCGCTAAGGGATTTTTCAAGGTCATTTAAAACTTTTCAATGATCTATACATTCATGATACGCAAACGAGGAAGCTATGTGCCACACCCAAATTAGCAGACTTTTTTTGGGGGGGGGGGGGGGGGATATTTTATAAGGATGTGTTGTTAACTTTGACGACTGGTTAGGCCAATAGTTAACGTTGAAGATGAACTATGGGTGAATAATTTTTTTATTGCTTAGGTAGGTTTGCCTTCACGGGCACTTTATATATGGTATTTTTGCACAAAATTTCGAAAAAATATAGTAGGTTTGTTGGAAAAATATATTTATATCGGTGTAAATAAGTTGTGGATTTATTGGGATCGGAAGAAGAAAGGCAAAAAGACCTGACTTTTTCAAGATCGAAGTTTAACTGCTGATAAATTCGTCTTAGCCTGGCCGAACACTCGAGTATTCGTAACGGAAAACTTGACCCCACTGAGAGCAGATATACTACGGATGATCAAGAAGAAAGCAGAGAAAAGAAGCATCAAATATTCCTGGATTAACAACTTTCTAGTCCATACGAGGAAAAATGAAAATTAGCCAGTGAAGGTAATTCGTACCCTCGACGATCTAGATAACATTCGAAACGTGATATTTGCTCTTGAAAATTGGTTGATCCACATGTAGACAATTTCAGTGATGGATATAATGAATTTTGCTTCCTCACTACCGAAGTTAGGAAAGCTATGTGTTCGTGATTGAAGTCGAAAAAAAGTTTTGTCCTCCAAAATCAAAATGCTCTGTTGCTTTTTGCGTTTCAGAGCTTGCTGATCAATTTTGGTTACGTGTCCGTCTGTCTGTCTGCCTGTTTGAGGAATGTCGTATGAATTATATCAAGATTGGTGGAGTAATAACTATAGCGCATGCTCAAAACTAAAATTGATCGAGACAGAAATAACTACGATACTAATGGACCGATATTTATGAAATTTTCAAGGATTATGGGATTTAGCTCCTAGAAGTTCCCTCATGAATTTCATTACTGTTGGATTAATGGTAGTTTGTGCGCATGCGCAAACGTTTATTTCTTATAACGACGACTTATCGATCATTTTGACTCGTACTTTGTTCTTCAACTAATTCTATACGTCCATGTTATAATATGTAAGGAAGATATACTGCCCACCCAACTTGGCAGACGTTTTTGTGATTTGGTAGTGCGTCTAATTGCATGTCTTACCAATCTTTCAATGATTACATGAGTTAAAATGAACTAGCTATTGGGAACAAAAAATTATTTTTCATAAGCACTTAAGGAGCTACAATTGTAATTTTGATGAAATGAGAGTATTGTTGGAAACTGTTACTTGTAAGCCAGATTTTATTGTTCTTACTGAGGTCTATGGTAGACTTTGCGAACTATTGCAACTTATGAATGGGTACAGGGCCTCAAAATCATCGAATAATAGAAATAATAATGACAGGGTTTTTTTTATGGCAATGATAAATATGATTACAGTATTGAAGAATCAACATTGTGTGATGCAACAGTACTTAAAATTAGATTTGTGTGTGACAAGGTACGATATGTAATCTATGGAATTTATAGATCCCCTACAACCAATCCTTATCAAGTTTATTCGAGATTTGAGGTCGGAACTTGAAAATGTTGATCGAGATTGTTTTACTTACATTGTAAGAGATATCAATATCGTTTTATTGCAAGAAGATAATAGTAATGATCATCTGAATATGATTTCTTCCATGGGGTTACTGAGCCCACCCGAGTTCAAGGGTTGTCAACTAGTTGCTTAGATCATATAATTGCCCGATCAAAGCACTCACAGCTCAACCCTGCTGAAATAAAGAGAGCAATTACCGACCACTTTAGCACGGTGGTGACTATTGTTAATTCACACAATGAAATCTTGAATGATCACAAAAACGCCTTAAAATTTAAGAAAAAAATTGGCTTTGAGGCAGTAGGAGTTTATTTTTCTAACATGGATCGGTTTTCGGTGTATGAAGAAGATTTGAATCAGTCAGCAAATGCATTTATTAATTTATTGAAAAATGTTATTGAGTATCATACTACAGTTGAAACTTTCAAACCCACTTTCAATAGACATACTCCGTGGATTACAAATGGTCTAACGATTTCTACTAAAAGACGCGATAAACACAAGTTTAGCAAATTAGTTAAACAACCCTACAGTAAACGATATGAAGATTACTATAAAAATATTGAAATAAGTTGAAATACATTATTAGGAAAACTAGAGACACAGTAACATTTCCAACAGAAAAAGAGTTTGCCAAGTTGGGTGGGCAGTATAACTTCCTCACATATTGTAAATGGACGGATTAGTAGAAGAACAATTATTTAACATCCGACAGTTCTGTTAGTGGCGAAATGTTGGGTGGGCAATGTAGCTTATTTCCATATTTTAACATGGAAGTATAGAATTAGATGAAGTTTTATTATTTCCACATACTCTTTATTTGGTAGCCCTTCTACGTAGATGAATGGCCTATCTAAATTAAAATAAATATAAAAAAATATAAAATTAATACCTATGAATATTGCTTTCCAAGATTTCATTTGAAAATAGGAACTGTAAAAATACGAATCCTACGAATTTTCAAATTTTCCACCACCAACCCAACCAAGGGCTGTAGGTTTCGATGGTATAGGGACTATATCCCACAACGAGCGAGCGTGAAAAGCCACCCCTAGCGAGCGAAGCGAGCAACATTCCCTACACAGGTCGGATTTCAACGGTGTTTTTCCTACCAACTCGGGATGGACTATTTATATCCCATCGCATCTATACATTCTACAGAGAGCGAGCGAAGCAAGCAACATTACCTACACATTTCAAATCACCCTTACTGATCCACCGTTTCCTATCATTCTACATGTCCCACTCGACAGTAAAGACCATCGGATCTATACAGCCACCGAGCCAGTGAAGCGATAGAGAAAACTGGACTATCTATTTATAAGAATGAAACTCCGTGTGTTTGTCTGTCAGTTTGTCTGCCTATGCTATGCATGGCCGAACAACTGAGTGGGGGTGTTTATGAGTGGGGGGATCTTCTTGGATGTTTCAGAAAGGGGGCATAAGCGATTTTAAAATTTTCTAATCCCACCCAAAACATGGGGTGGAGGGCGGAAAGGGGGTGGAGCCCCTTTTATGCGCTTTTTTTCCTCCAAGCCCTCGTTCTTCTACCACTGCCTCATTAAAATTTGATTGAGAACACTTCGTATGTCTGCGACAAAGTTACGTTACTGAACTCGTAGAACACGATGGTGCCTTCAAAAGTGGCAAAACATACTGTCGAGTTTAGGCTACAAACTAAATTAACTTATACGAAAACAAGTATTTGGTTCAAGACTCAAAGCACAACTATGCTTTTTTATTAGTAACACCATAACATAACTGCATAATTACAATGTAACTTCCTAGAAATAATAATCACTGTAGTCATTCCCTTACATCACTCTCCCTCCCCGTCGAGCTCTTGCAAGGAGCTAGATGATTTGCATGCACCACTCGACGTTTTCCGCGAGGGATCCGAATGCGGAAAACCACGTCACTTATTGCCTTGATAATTTTACAGGGTCCTATCCACTCCAATTGAAGTTTGGGACAGAATCCAACTTGGCGACGTGGCCAGTAATACCAAACTTTATCTCCTTCTGTAAATCGTGGAGCTCTGCTTCTGACATCATAGCGGACCTTGCTTTGATCTGCAACATGTTTTATTTGTTTTTGAGCCATGCCATGTAAGGTCGTTAACTTTTTTCAAAGCTCGTGGGCATGAGCCGACGCAAGGGTTCTCTCCTCTGGAATCTAACCCACCAGTAAGTGTAATGGCAGGGTCAACCGATGCCCCAGGTTGAGCTTTGCTGGTTAAAATCCAGTAGAAGAGTGTTCTGTGGCTCGATATGCCAAAAGTACATAAGGTAGCCATATATCCCAGTCTCGCTGATTTCCATCCACCATCTTGGCCAACATTTCCCATAAGGAACGGTTGAACCTCTCAACCAGTCTGTCACTCTGGGGTCTTCCAGGAGAAGTCCTTGTCTTATAAATTCTGAGCATTCTCATAACCTCCTTGAAAACTTCGGATTCAAACCCTGTGCCTTGATCAGAGTTCAGCTCTATTGGCACCCCAAAACGTGAAATAACTGTCTCTTCCAGTCCACGAGCCAATGTCTCAGCCTTGATGTCACTAGTTGGAAAAGCCTCTGGCCATTTTGTAAAATAGTCAATAAGCACCACCACATATCTATTCCCCTGCTCTGTCAGTGGGTAGGGATGTCCATTCCTACCCTCTCAAATGGGGTAACAGTTACATATGTCTGCATAGGAGCTCTAGTCTTGGTATTTCTTCTGCGCCTACAAACTTCACAATTTGCACAATGAACTTGAACAGCTCCCTGAAGACCTGGCCAGTAGAACTTCACAGAATTTTGCCAGTAGAATTTTGAACAATTTCCAAGATGAATTTTGGGAGTTTTTCATGAAATTCATAAAATTTAATATATCCGAAGAACTAAACGTTGTAGAACAAAACGGATTTCAAATTCGGATTCAAAGAAATAATTTACCTACCAGAACACATTTTGAGGAATTTTAATCAAATCCCAGGGGCTGTAGAGAGGCCTCATACAAAATGGTCGGATTATTTTTTATACTATTCCGAAGCACCTATGTAAGCTGGGGCCTCCAAATTTTGTATGTACCCTTCAAATACTCTGTAGAAATGGCGTGAAGAATTATTTTTCGAATTTTCATGAAATTGTGGAATCTGGCGAACGCAGATTCTGAGAGCAAAATGGACTTCAAATTTGGACTCAGCGCATCGAAAAATATAAGGATACTAATTTTGGTGAATTTTAGACAATTTCCAAGGGCATTTTGGGGAGATTTTAATGAAATTCATGAAATTTTGTATATCCCGTGAACGAAGCGTCCTAGCGCAAAACGAATTCCAAAATCAGATTCAGCGACTCAAAATACATACAGGAAAGCATTTATGTCGAATTTCCTGTGTGTTTTAATGGAGAAATTGCGAATTTGAGATAAAAAATACGTTTTTAAAACAAAAAGTTTCTTCAGAATGAAGCCCGAGTGGTTCCAGTAAGTGCCCGCTCGACTTTTTTAGCAAATTCAGTTTGGTAAATTTTTTTTTTTTTTTTTTTTTTTTTCACCCACCATACAGGGGTCAATCAGTGGGTGGGGTTGGGGGAAGACCTGAAATGTTTGATAATTTTAGTTGTTGCTTATGGAGCACCTGCTTGTGATGGAGATATAAAATTTTGTTTTTCCCATGTCAAATCGACCAAAGAAATATAATATGAAGGAAATTTGGGAAATTTCATGAAATTGTGGTTTTTGTCACTTGCCGGTGAATGGAACGGCGTAGAACAAAACAGGTTCCAAATTCAGATTCAGCGCCTCTATTTACCTACAAGAACACATTCTGATGAATTTAAAACAATTTCCGGGGGCATTTTGGGGAGATTTTCATGAAATTTCAGAAATGCGGTAAAAGGAGCGTCCTTGAGCAAAACAGATTACAAATTCGGATTCAGTGCCCTGATTTCCATAATGTAACACAAGTTGATGCAATTTTTGAACAATTTCCAAGATGAATTTTGGGAGTTTTTCATGAAATTCATGAAATTTAATATATCTGAAGAACTAAACGTCGTAGAAAAAAACGGATTTCAAATTCGGATTCAAAAACATAATTTACCTACGAGAACACATTTTGATGAATTTTAATCAAATTCCAGGGGCTGTAGAGAGGTCTCATACAAAATGGTCGGATTATTTTTTATACTATTCCGAAGCACCTATGTAAGCTGGGACCTCCAAATTTTGTATGTACCCTTCAAAAACTCTGTAGAAATGGCGTAAAGAATTATTTTTCGAATTTTCATGAAATTGTGGAATCTAGCGAACGCAGCTTCTGAGAGCAAAATGGACTTCAAATTTGGACTCAGCGCATCAAAAAATACAAGGGTACTGATTTTGGTGAATTTTGGACAATTTCCAAGGGCGTTTTGGGGAGATTTTAATGAAATTCATGTAATTTTGTATATCCCGTGAACGAAGTGTCTTAGCGCAAAACGGATTTCAAAATCGGATTCAGCCACTCAAATTACATACTGGAAAGCATTTTCGTCGAATTTCCTGTGTGTTTTAATGGAGAAATTGCGAATTTAAGATAAAAAATACATTTTTAAAACAAAAAGTTTCTTCAGAATGAAGCCCGAGTGGTTCCAGTAAGTGCCCGCTCGGCTTTTTTGGCAAATGCAGTTTCGTAAATTTCTTTTTAATTTTCACCTTTTAGGTAGGTTATCTGCATATATTATTGAATATTTCTAGTGCATTTTCATCACCATACAGGGGTCAATCAGTGGGTGGGGTTGGGGGAAGACCTGAAATGTTTGATATTTTTAGTTGTTGCTTATGGAGCAACTGCTTGTGATGGGGATATGAAATAAAGTTTTTCCCATCTTAAATAGACCAAAGAAATATAATATGAAGGAAATTTGGGAAATTTCATGAAATTGTTGTTTTTGTCATTTTGTCATCTGGTAAAGATCTAGGGTGTATCAATAGTTGTGAACATCATATCAATCTCCCACATTGATATGATGTTCACAACTATTGATACACCCTAGATCTTTACCAGATGACAAAATGACAAAAACAACAATTTCATGAAATTTCCCAAATTTCCTTCATATTATATTTCTTTGGTCTATTTAAGATGGGAAAAACTTTATTTCATATCCCCATCACAAGCAGTTGCTCCATAAGCAACAACTAAAAATATCAAACATTTCAGGTCTTCCCCCAACCCCACCCACTGATTGACCCCTGTATGGTGATGAAAATGCACTAGAAATATTCAATAATATATGCAGATAACCTACCTAAAAGGTGAAAATTAAAAAGAAATTTACGAAACTGCATTTGCCAAAAAAGCCGAGCGGGCACTTACTGGAACCACTCGGGCTTCATTCTGAAGAAACTTTTTGTTTTAAAAATGTATTTTTTATCTTAAATTCGCAATTTCTCCATTAAAACACACAGGAAATTCGACGAAAATGCTTTCCAGTATGTAATTTGAGTGGCTGAATCCGATTTTGAAATCCGTTTTGCGCTAAGACACTTCGTTCACGGGATATACAAAATTACATGAATTTCATTAAAATCTCCCCAAAACGCCCTTGGAAATTGTCCAAAATTCACCAAAATCAGTACCCTTGTATTTTTCGATGCGCTGAGTCCAAATTTGAAGTCCATTTTGCTCTCAGAAGCTGCGTTCGCTAGATTCCACAATTTCATGAAAATTCGAAAAATAATTCTTTACGCCATTTCTACAGAGTTTTTGAAGGGTACATACAAAATTTGGAGGTCCCAGCTTACATAGGTGCTTCGGAATAGTATAAAAAATAATCCGACCATTTTGTATGAGACCTCTCTACAGCCCCTGGAATTTGATTAAAATTCATCAAAATAAAATTCATCAAAATGTGTTCTCGTAGGTAAATTATGTTTTTGAATCCGAATTTGAAATCCGTTTTTTTCTACGACGTTTAGTTCTTCAGATATATTAAATTTCATGAATTTCATGAAAAACTCCCAAAATTCATCTTGGAAATTGTTCAAAAATTTCATCAACTTGTGTTACATTATGGAAATCAGGGCACTGAATCCGAATTTGTAATCTGTTTTGCTCAAGGACGCTCCTTTTACCGCATTTCTGAAATTTCATGAAAATCTCCCCAAAATGCCCCCGGAAATTGTTTTAAATTCATCAGAATGTGTTCTTGTAGGTAAATAGAGGCGCTGAATCTGAATTTGGAACCTGTTTTGTTCTACGCCGTTCCATTCACCGGCAAGTGACAAAAACCACAATTTCATGAAATTTCCCAAATTTCCTTCATATTATATTTCTTTGGTCGATTTGACATGGGAAAAACAAAATTTATATCTCCATCACAAGCAGGTGCTCCATAAGCAACAACTAAAATTATCAAACATTTCAGGTCTTCCCCCAACCCCACCCACTGATTGACCCCTGTATGGTGGGTGAAAAAAAAAAAAAAAAAAAAAAAAAAAAAAAATTTACCAAACTGAATTTGCCAAAAAAGCCGAGCGGGCACTTACTGGAACTGCTTGGGCTTCATTCTGAAGAAACTTTTTGTTTTAAAAACGTATTTTTTATCTCAAATTCGCAATTTCTCCATTAAAACACACAGGAAATTCGACGAAAATGCTTTCTAGTATGTATTTTGAGTCGCTGAATCCGATTTTGAAATTCGTTTTGCGCTAGGACGCTTCGTTCACGGGATATACGAAATTTCATGAATTTCATAAAAATCTCCCCTAACGCCCTTGGAAATTGTCTAAAATTCACCAAAATTAGTATCCTTATATTTTTCGAGGCTCGATCTTCTATCCGTTGCCACATTAAAATTTGATCGAGAGCACTTCGTACGTCAGCGAGAAAATTGCGTTTCTGGATCAGTAGAACGCGATGGTGCCGTCAAAATTGCCGAAATATGATGTCTTGCTGGATAAATCAGCGACAGTAGGCGGGAAACGACAAAAAAAAAGTGTTCTCCGCTATGTTTTTTCCCGCCATAGACACAGTAAATGTTTGACGGTCTTGGTTCGGGTTGGTCTTAAAATGTTCGTTGCAGTTCCAATTTGGTCACATGCGAATTTAGATACATGAAATATTCTCTTCCGATTGTAGTGAACAAAAATGTAGACAAGCTACATTTTGAGCTAGCGCGCTCTTCCTATTTCGTCGAAAGTTATGTAGGTCTGAAGTTTGACTTCGAACCTGTCTCTTGATTTAAAAGACACATCCAACAGAAAAATAGACGGTAAAAACGATAGCCCTTCTACGCAGATGAAATAATGGCATATCTTCATTAAACCTAATAAACTTTTTGTGGTTCCACATAGTTTTATAAGATTTAATTTGTTTGAAAGTAATTTCCTTCTGAAAAAAACGTTTGCCAAGTTGGGTGGGCAGTATAACTTCCTCACATATTGTAACATGTACGAATAGAAAGGGAAAGGGATAGCCCTTCTACGCAGATTAAATTATGGCCTACCTTTACAAAAATAGACGAAGAAAACAAATACGAGCAAACATCTGACAGTTCTGTTAGTAAATGATCTTATAACTAAAATTTTGGTGGTTCCACATGAGGTGCCGCATTTGACAGTCATTTCCAACAGAAAAAAAAGTCTGCCAAGTTGGGTGGGAGGTAAAACTTCCTCACATAGAGAACGCACCGAATTATTATACAGCAGTCTGCAGTAAAAATAGTACTGATATGTTCTTAAAACTAAACTTTTCTTAGTTCCACATAATCTTTCGTGGTCTCTCTTGAAAAACATAGCTGGAGGTGACGGGTGTGAAAGTAATTTGAAAAACAAAAAAAGTCTGTCATGTTGGGTGGGCAGTTTTGTAGCATAATACTAAAATGTTCGTGGTTCCACGTGATCTCTATGGCCTTCTTCGCAGATAAATGGCCTATCATAATTAAACCTAATAAAATTTTCGTGGAACCACATAGAAAACGCAGCACTCATTACACAGCAATTTATTATTTTTGTTTTGCCCCTTTTATAAACTTTATTTACGTATTTTGTTTTCATTATTTTAACATGGATATGTTTTTGGGCTGGGGTTCATTCTAAAATTTGCGTAACGACACCAAAATTTGTGACGACCTAGCACTTTAGATTATTATTAACTCGAAAAGTGAAGGCTAGGAAAATCGTAGTCGTCGGGTTTCATAGTAGGAAAATCGTTCGCCACTTCTTGGAATGCTCCCATTTTATTACAACATCTCATGACCTCTATGACATTGTAGTGTCAAGGAATGCTGATTTATTACTCCAAGTTATAAACTAATATTGTTTTGTAACCATAATGGAATAATCTTGTGAAAAGAAGGCCCTACATGGTTGATATACAATTGAGTAGTAGGTACCTATTGGTAAGCAGTAGGTACTAGACATATCCATGATCTTTTGTTTTTCCCATCAAGGGAGAAATTATGGATATGTTATGAGGATATTTTTTATTTCATTCCCTTGGGATTGTCTATAGAAAGGGATTGTAAGTAATTTTCAAATGTTCCACCCCCACCTGAACCATGGGCTGTTGGTCTCGATGGTATGGGTACTAACTATATCCAATCGCATCTATGCATCCCACTGAGAGCGAGCGAAGCGAGCAACATTCCCCACACATTTCAAATCACCCTTAGTGATACACCGTTTTCAATGATTCTACATGTCCCACTCAACAGTAAAGACCATGGGATCTATACAGCCATACCGAGCGAGTGTAGCGAGCGAGAGAACTAGGCTAGTATAATAATTTACCTCTTCATGTGCAGGACGCTAAAACATATCTCTTGGCTTATGATACGTCGATATTGGTTTCTGGTTAGTCCTGGAACGAAGGTATACACTAAAGCTCATGACGCTCTGGATTCATTGAATAACTGGTTTTTGGACAGTTACCTCACGCTAAATGCAAACAAAACTAAATACATTTAAGTAGGGAGTAAAAATTAAATCGTAGAAAATATTTGTCATAATATGATATTAGTTTAGAAAAATCCGTTTGAAAAATTAGTTTATCCATCATGGATAACTGTTTAGAAAAATCGTGTTGTACATGTGAGACTTTGGAGAGAGCATTTACCTATCGTTATCTGGGTGTACATATTGATAATAAGTTAACGTGGTAATCACATTTAGACATTATACATGAAAAACTAAGGAGATTTTCGTTTTTGTTTTCTAATGTCAGGAATGTATTCAGGAATGATAAGCTTAGTCTTTCATATATTATTCTTTGGTACAATCAGTCTTACAATTGAACCGTTAAATATAATTCAAAGGTCCATTATGAAAATAATAATGAGAAAGCCACACCGATATCCGAACATCCAACTTTATGAAGAATTTAGAATACCTATTTACCCCTCGTCAGTTATTTGTAAAATCACTTCTATCAGTGTTCCATCGGAATCCAGGCATGATAGGAATGCTTGTGACCATGATTATGAAACAAGATTTAGATGGGAGGGAAATGTAGTTAACCCAAAGCCATCTATGACGCTAACCACGAGGAGCCCATCCTTTATTTTGTGTATTTTGTACCGGTCTATCGACGGAAATTTGAGATCTCCGCAACTTCACTCCCGCGCTGCCTATGAAAAAATAATATAATAAAGGTGGGTCAAGCTTGGACACAGCAAACGTGAAGCTGTATTCAGTAGTACCTACACTGTATAAATTTAATCAGTATTAATTATTATCTATGTACATGATGATAGAGATTCATTTTAAAAGTATCTTAATTTTTGTAATTCTCCCATGTATAAGATGTGAATAGTTACGAAACTCAGCTCGGAACGAAGCTTGCTTGATACTTAAGGGCTATTGCCTTTCATCTAGCATTAGGTATATTGAGATATATTCCTTGTAATTAATTGAAAGTGATCTTTGTAAAAATTCAATAAAATAAATAAATAAATAGAAATAAATGTCATTCGAAAATTTAATTTTTGTCACTCTTATTACCAAATTACTAAACAAATTTAAATAAATATATAAATTGAAATAAATATAACAAATTGAAATGAATATGATCATGCAATATTGTTTTCCATGATTTATCGTGAAAATAGGAACTGGAAATATAGGGATCCTTGATAAATTTTGAACTACCTACTTTTTTAAACAGCTCGAAAGGGATTCTGTAGAACATACCTACCTCAATCTTTGCTTGAAAATATGACAATTCAAGGTACATGCCCATAGGCGGGTAACTGAGAATAACAAATTAATCACAATGGGCCAGCAAATTGGGGCGTAATATTCCACAGGTACCTACTTACTTCTACTATAAAAACTTGGTAATATCACTACCGAATTTAGATTATTCAGAAGCTCAAAAAATAGTATTTTTGTTACAAAATAACAAAATATATATAGTTTTTTTTTTTTTTTTTTTTTTTTCAAAAATATAGAATGATACTATGAATTATATATGTCTGTGTCTGGCAACCCTAGGCTTAGGAGGCGCAGAGCCGATGTAGTCTACTTCCTCCATTGTCCAATGTATATGAGTATATAGGCAGCTTACAGGCACTGCCCTCTGTTTTTCCAGTCATCCGCGTGGAGCGCATGTGTGTCAAATTTTTCGAGTCTGTCTACTAAGACCGAGAGCTTGTTGTTGTCTCCAAGATTAATGCTTGCTGGGTGGATAGCAGAAGTTATTTCAACTTTTAGCGTTGTGATTATGACTGATGGGGTTAAATTCCCCGTGATGTAGCGCATTTTATTTAGAGCGAGTAAAGGTTTTTGGAATCCGATTGTTGTGTCATCAAGAAGTGTTTTGGGATTTTTCTACTAAGGTAAATGGCTCTCTCGGCCGAATTGCAATTCTGATTTGGAATAAGCACTAGGTACTTGAAACGTAGCAGAAACAGTATATTGAGCAAAATAATTGTTTTCTCGAGTTGCAAAAACGGAAGTGCATTATTCAAGGAACAATACCAGAACATTTGAGACGCGGCTTTAAAAAAAAAAAAAAAAAAAAAAAAAAAAAAAAAAAAAAAAAAAAAAACTTGGCTCTTCGGACCTTGCCAGGGGACAAGCCCCCTCTGGACCCCATAATGGTTACTGCTTAGACCCTTCGTCTAAAATTCAAGAAACATGGAACATACTTTAGCCGTGATTTTAAAAATGGACATTACTTTCCACTCTGTTGGGATGTTAGGAAAGTAAAAATGGACATTACTTTCACTCTGTTGGGATGTTGGGAAAGTAAAAATGGATATTACTTTCCAATCTATTGGGATGTTGGGTAAGTAAAAGTGGACATTACTTTCCAATCTGTTGGGATGTTGGAAAAGTAAAAATGCACAATACTTTACACTCTGTTGGGATGTTGGGAAAGTAAAGGTGGACATAAGTTTCCACTCTGTCGGGATGTTGGGAAAGTAAAAATAGACATTACTTTCCACTCTGTTCGGATATTGGGAAAGTAAAAGTAGACAATACTTTCCACTCTGTTGAGATGTTGGGAAAGTAAAAATGGACAATACTTTCCAATCTATTGGGATGTTGGGTAAGTAAAAGTGGACATTACTTTCCAATCTGTTGGGATGTTGGAAAAGTAAAAATGGACAATACTTTCCACTCTGTTGGGATGTTGGGAAAGTAAAGGTGGACATAATAAGTTTCCAATCTGTTGGGAAAGTAAAAATGGACATTACTTTCCACTCTGTTGGGATATTGGGAAACTAAAAGTGGACAATACTTTCCACTCTGTTGAGATGTTGGGAAAGTAAAAATGGACAATACTTTCCACTCTGTTGGGATGTTGGGAAAGTAAAAATGGACATTACTTTCCACTCTGTCAGGATGTTGGGAAAGTAAAAATGGACAATACTTTCCACTCTGTTGGGATGTTGGGAAAGTAAAGGTGGACATAAGTTTCCACTCTGTTGGGATGTTGGGAAAGTAAAAATGGACATTACTTTCCACTCTGTTGGGATGTTGGGAAAGTAAAAGTGGACAATACTTTCCACTCTGTTGAGATGTTGGGAAAGTAAAAATGGACAATACTTTCCACTCTGTTGGGATGTTGGGAAAGTAAAAAATCCCGATTGTTTTTTTTTTTTTTTGTTTTGTTTTTTTCTGGCTACACGAGGGACGATCATGTTGATTTAGATGAATACGAAAGCGCAAGACAAAGAGGGACAACGTTGACGCCGCAATCCTGTAATCTGTGTTATATATAAAAAGACGGATGTTACAGAAGCGGTATTACGGCACCTGTGCCCTAATACTGGATCTGGTCACCTGTGCCGTAAGACTGTAAAAGTAAATATATATATATATTCGTTTTGTAAATTATTTCTCTTTCTGTCCTGTGTCTAACATGCTTCCCCCACAACCATGCGATGATTTTCATCGCCGAAAATCTCTGATTTTTTTTTTATGTGAAGCTACGTGTGTTGCTATTTTCCTTTGATTCAAATTTATAGGATCTTTTCTTATTTATCGTGGTTTTTTAACGTATTGTTTGGCTATCTCCATGTTGAAGGGTTGGTCGCTCAGGTTGGAGTGTAGCCATCTTGTGCGTTCCGATTTTCTTCTTTTCTCTGCGGAGTAAATGTAAATCCACGATTGCACACCCAGGCTCCCCTTAAACTTATTCCCCTATTGGACAAAATTTTCCCCGTGGGTCGTTTCGGCCTCTCGGACGAGGTGTACCTAGCCCCCCCCCCCCCCCCCCCCCCCGTATCAAGGATGACTGACAATAATTACATAGTTTCTCATTAAAAACCCGCACAACTCATTTATCGTTGACAAACGCATTTGGGCTTATCCTTCAGGGGCCAGGCATGTGTTATTTTGTCAGAGAAGTTTGGTATCTCTGACGCAACCTACTGGGTCAATTCGAATATAACAAGAGCGGTTCGCGGTATGGCTTCAGTTTGTTTCTAACCTTCCGAGGATAGTTACGTATTAATTAAAGTTTTTTAAAATATTTTTTATTAATGTTTAAGCTGTATCTCAACCAGAAGGATCATTAGCGGCAATTAAGTTCTTAAATAAGTAACTTAGCAACATACATAAGTTCTCAAGTAATAAAAGTTCTTAATTTCGTTTTTAGGCTACCTTTTCTAACTTTTCTTTTTCCTCACTCCTGATAACTGATTATTCATCATCATCATCATCATATATATATTTATATATATATATATATATATATATATATATATATATATGCGTGTGTGTGTGTGTCTTCCTCTTCATCCCTCCTCCTCCCTCCTCCTCATCCACTGCCTCGGCAAATTCCCACCAGTGTGCCCATTGCGAGAGAGTCTTCAGTTCCAAGCGTGGCCTCAGTGCCTGCATCTGGCAGAAGCATCCTGTAACCCGTAATTGACATAGAGGGAGAGCGGCCTAGGTATGCTTCTGAGGCGGAAGCAGTGGGTAATGGGGTACGCAATATAAATATCTCCTTGCAAGCCGGTTTCCCCATGTGTACGCTTTCTGCCATTCAATCTCCTCGCTTGAGGCCCTACTACAAGCAGCTTGTCCAGGACGCCATTATGGCAAATAGCCGTGGGGCCTCTCCCACATCTCCTACAGGCGTGGGACAGCAGCCCGCCATTCAGCAATCTTTCCTCGGGACCTCTGGTCTTCTTGACGATTTGAAGACCGAAGTGTTGAAGCTCGGGGAGCAGGTAGGTCGCATTGAAGGTTATGAGAGTGCCTGCCTGCAGGAACTGGTGAGGCGGGCTGTTGAGAGGCCTGATGGCTAAGAAGACGAGGTTGCAGCCTATGAACATAGGATCAACCCACAGATTGGGGATGCGACCGTGGCGAGGCATCAGGGAGGAAATCCTCCTGTGTTGGTGCCTCGTGGAGGTTGCAGAGCAGCCATCAAGCAAGGAGGTGGGAATACCAGTGGGTCCAGAAGTTGTGGAGAAAGCATCCGGCTCATGTGTGGAAAGTACTGGAAGGAGTTGGGGATGAACAAGTTTTACCTCCTCTCCAGGAGTTTGTGGAATTTCGGGAGCCACTCTTGAGTGCTCCCAGCCTCAACCCTGGAGAGCCAGTAGTGCCCCCAGCTTCCACTAGGGATTCCATTCACAGCATTACGTGGACACCGGTGCTTCATGACGAGGCACAGAAGTGCTGTGTCAAAAACTCGACGTCTACTGGACCTGATGGTATTTCTGCCTGACGCTGGAATAAAGCCCCGAGAAATATCAAGCTGCTTGTCGTCAACCTGTTACTTCTTTTGAGAAGACCGCCAAAAGCGTTGACCCGTGCCCGGACCATCTTCATCTCAAAGAAAGGAGGGAGTGGGCCTGGAGGCTACCGACCCATTTCTATATCATAGGTAGTTTTCCGCAACGTTCAAAACGATTCTGGCATCTTGTTTTCAAATGGTTGGTGTCATAGGTGACATCCAGAGAGCATTTTGGCCAGCGGATGGCACAGCGGAGAACCTAAAAGTTCTCCAAACTGTAATTTCGCTGGCCCGCATCAAGAAACGGCAGCTCCATCTTGCCGCTCTGAACGTCGCTAAGGCCTTTGACACTGTAAGCCATTTTGCCCTGACCGATTGCCCTTGTGGTATTGGGCCCCTGCTCATCCAATCGAGTACTTACTGCCAAAGTTAACCTATGGGTTAGTCTTTGGCAGAAATACTCCGGGGAGGCTGCTTGAATTAGATTGGAAAGTTTGCTCTGCTGTGGGCTCTTGGCTAGGCTTCCCACCTGGTCTCCCAAGTGCTTACATCCACGCACCAGTCAAGGCCAGTGGGCTTGGTATTGTCTCTCTTTTTGCCTGCATCAAATCATTACGCCGCCAACGCCAGCTTGCCCCTAGGGGCTCAAGCTGGGAGGTTGTTCGCACTGCTCCTGACCTTGTCTTTGTTAAGCTGCTGTTGCTGTGGTGTGACCAAGCAACACCAACTGCTCCAAAACCCAGGACATCTGCTGAGTTCGCTGCTGCTCTGCATGAATCTATAGATGGTAAAGAATTCCGACAGTGCTCAGAATCCCTATTTTCTTCCCAGTGGGTGGAATCTTCTTCAGAGTACATTGGGGGTCGCGATTATTGCCGTTTTTATGCCGTCCAGTTGGCTACACTAGCCACCTCGGTGAGGTGTTCGAGGAGTAGTCGCGGGACAGTAGACACCCTTTGCCGTGCCTGTCAGGACAAAAATTAGAATCTATATCATGTCGTGCAACAGTGCCCTCGTACTCACATTGGCCGCATTCTACGTCACGATGCTGTTGCCAAGCAGATAGCATGCACTTTGTCATCCAGTGGTTGGGATGTCCAAAGGGGGAGACTATATCACATGCGAATATCGTTGCCGTCAAGTTCGATGGGTCTGCAATAGACCTGGATGTCCAGGTTGTTAGTGGAACGTGGACATGGAGCAGACCTGGCTGGCTAGGATAAGTAAATATGATAGAAATGATCTGCGACAAGCGATTTCTGAGCTAAAAGGAGTGGTGACCAATAATATCGGAGTCATGGCCGGGACTGTGTGATGGCACGGGGTGTGGTGCGGAAAAAGCGCCAAGGAGTTACTCGAGTTGAACATCTCGGCAGGAGTACTCCGTGGTATCACCACCCACGTTTTGAGGGGTTCGTACTTGAACTGGTGGTCATTCTACAGGGGCACTTCCTTCATCCTATTCTTCCTCCTCATCCTTCTGCAACTTCCCTCATCTCTAGAGCCGGCGTCGGGTACACCTGGGCGTCCTCCCCACTTTTTTTAATTTATTTATTCTCTCAAAATACTGGCATGCCCCATCCGTTCTTGCGCCAAAATATCAAGCTTTCCAAACGTAAGGATGAGTTCGTTGGCCAACACTTTTCGCGTACGTTAAATTGGTCCAATTTCAAAAAATGTGCTGAAAAAATTACTAAAAATGGCTAAAACGGCTATAAATGGTTACAGTTATAATTTTTAGCAGAATATCGCTAAAATAAAGTTTATCAAATTTAAAATAAAACATGCATGTACAAAATTAGGATGAAAAATTTACTTACTAAAATTTGATATAAAATCGATCAAAACTGCAAAAATGCTAAAAATCTAAAAGCTCTCTTTGAATAGCAGATTACTATTTAGAATACGTTTTTTTGTCATAAAACTAATAGTTAAGATTTCCTTTCAACTAAAAAAGCTAAAATTTCAAAACACTTCAACATAACATAGTACGATAACCTACGAAAATTCGCTCAAACGATCATGCTGCATTACTTGAACTTTTTTTTATAGAGGTAGGACGGGCCTGAGGCGAAAATTGCAAGAGTGCAAGACTTACATTTTATGCCCCTACCGGAGGGTATGAAATACCCCCAGGTAAAAAGAAAAGTCCGGGGATCCTCCCCCGGAAAATTTTTGAAATTCAAGGTCTAAAAACACAGTTAATGTGGGAATCACTGTCCGCTGGATCTAAGATAAATTCCAATATCTCATGGATAAAAGATAATACAAAGTTCCTTGTAGTTTAAATACTTCTGATAAAAATTTGCCAAATTTATTCATCTTCACCAAAATAATTGGCCAATTTTATTCCCCTCCAAAAGGTTCGAGGGTGCGGCTGCATACGTCGCACTCCTCCCTGCCGGCCCTGTATACCGAGACGTTTTTTAACATCGATTTTTTTGTGTTCATTTTTCTATGTCTCTGTTTTTTCTCTTCAGTGAAAATTATTTTGAAAGCTGAAAGAGAAATAAAGAAATGAAAATTGACGAACAGAGAAGGTCTTTCCGGTCCCCTTCACCCCCCCCCCCCCTGTAAATACGCCCCTGAGTTTTTCCTCTACCACCTGCTGCAGACTTGCGAAATTAGACATTTATTTAATTTTAATATTAATTCATCTATTGATTTATGTTATTTATTTGGCTTCAAAATTACCTATGTGTTTCATATTGTGGTGATTTCGATTATTAAATTCAATTTCAAACAGACTATGACAGGAGATTTGAAAATACTAACTTGAATGTAATCAACAAATAAATAATATTATTGTGTATCAAGTATAAAAAGACAATTACGTGAGTTAAATTCGTTTATAGAAAAACTAGATCACATAGAACAAATAGTATAAAACAATATTAGTTGAAGAATAAGAGAATATAGAAGAAATATTATATAGTGGTAGCAGAGCGTGGTTCAATGTCTAATATGTCTAATGTGGTCCAGTTGTTCCACATCAACACGACAAACTTTTTTTTGGGTCAATTGCAACGATTCATCGAAAATAATAAACTTAGTTTCACATCTCTTCATATAAAATGTACGCAACATTCCTCTCTATTTCTATTTACACTGGTCTTCAAACTGCTTGAATTGATTTTATCATGAAGTACATAGCCACTTCACCTATAATAAGCCCCAATAAGGGACTTTTCAGGGCTACTTAGCGCTAATTTTAGACTGAAAAGGGAAGAGGAGCGAGTTGCACTTAGGGTTTCCTTTACATCCTCGACACCGGAATAGCCACCCGGCCCCTTTGCACTTAGGCCATTATCTCCTCACACCTTGTTGCTCCAAGGGGCTCTACCCACTTCCTTGATTATTTTACTCCTTCCTTGATTATTTTACGTTAAACAACCTTAGACCTAACTTCATTCTTCAACAAGACTACTTTCCAGAATGAATGATTTAGTATTATTTCCAACGGACTTACTTATAACAAAGGCCAAGGTCTGAGCTTGGCCTGGGTTCCTTTACTTCACATTGTTTATTGTATTGTGGCCTCCTAGCAAGGCTATTTAAATGCACGCCACTACTTCATAAATCTGTGCCCGGTTTTATCTCCATCACTTAACCGGTGGCAGTGGAGAGCGTTGTGCTCTCAACCTAAACGGTATGATCAAAAATAAGCGTCACCATAATAAATTGGAGAGAAATTCCACTCACGTTTTGCATATCAAATGTGAAGGACTTTTTCATAATAATGTTACAGAACTAAAAGAGAAAGAGTGTAGGAATAAACGAAATGACATCGTTATTCATTACAATTTCATGGAATTAGGTTGAAATATTAGCTGAGAGCGGTTTGGTTACATTTATTAATAGTTTTTCATCATGGTAAGGCTGTTTGTCATCTGAACTTTAAAATATTTGAAGAGGCAGATGATGTATAAACAAGAAGACAATAAATCTATAGACAACCTTTTAGAGGCACAACATATTTGAAGTGGTGTCATTACTCTTCATCGATCAGTCTGGAAAAAAAAGTGAAAGCAAACAGGTTCATTGAATATGGTTAACGTCGATGTTTGGTAATACATAATAATATTAGATACGTATTTTCGTATTACCTAAGTGACATCTACCACATTCGATAAAACTGTTAACTACCTCTATAACACAAACATCAATGCTATACAAAGTCAGAAAAAAAAACACGTAAAAAATCATTCGTATAGCTGTGATGTATTTATTTATGTGGTAAAGAGGTATTGGAACGATTGTATTGATAATCGGAAACAATCACAGTCAACAAAGGTGAAGACTAAGCATTTGAGAAGCTAAATAACGGTCCGATGTACCTACTGGAAACTATCTACGCTTCTAAAAGTGTCAATTAATATATGCGATGACGGTTATGGATTACACTTATTCTGGTTTGAAGGACTATTCGTTAGGTCCTCATTCAACCTTTTGTAGATGAGTACGAGGAAACTCATGGAAAAATTGAAGAATCGAGTTCTCGGTGGAAACTCGTAAATTCCACGTGCGAGCAACTCATCGAAAAACTGCTTCAAATCAATTTATTCGCCTAAATTCAGTTGTTAGCTTTTTTTCTTACCGCTGTCCAGCACCGCCTTCAGGACACCTTTCAAGGGTAAGGCTAAGGTCACACTGGAGACCAAACCACGACAGGACTGTGGTTTTATGTTCCTGCGCACACTGGAGACCAGCCACAGAATAAGATCAACTGTTGGAACTAATTTGAAGTAGAGAAATTATAATTTTTAAAGCAAAAGCCATGTTTTTTTTTTCAAGTCTTTGAGAAGTTACAGATACTATAGTGTTTAAGAAAAAAGTAAATTATTACTCAAAGGTTTATTAATTATATAATTTAAAAATAAAATTAGTAATTTTTTTTATAATAAAATTTTATAATTTTTCAACCCAGCATAGTATTACAATATATTAATAAGAAGAATTGGTCTCTGAGGTGCCTCAGCAGATAAACTCACCTGCATACCTCGTAACCGTAATCAAAACCATAGGTCGATTACGAAACCAATGACACTCAGAGGTCCCTCAGCTGATTTGTGCGCCCCCTGACATTGTACTTGACTTTATTTTTGAATCATCCAGCTCTTCGATTCTGTCCGTTATTGTTGTTTGAAAGCGATCGATGTCACTGGCACATCCTCTACCGATGTGTGAGCTTTTCAGCAAAATTTCACAAACTTTGTTCGAGTAGTTTCAGAGAAAAGCTTCAGACGTCGACAGATGACGAGAAAGCTCAGGGTCCTGGGTCAATCCAAGGAAAACTCCTGTTGATGGAACTGGCCGTAACAGCGAGAATGGTGAACAACACTGCTTACATCAACTGAAAGTACCCGTAGCAAAGAGTAATCGGTACCGAGTAAACATTAGTTTGTTGCCCTTTGAATAAAACAATTTTATTATTTCCAACCCTTTTCGATACAGATTTTTATTGGATCATTTTTAATGATGACACATCTTACTTTTGAAGTATAAATGGTCAACTGCAGAGATGAGTGATGAATAATGAGTTTCATCCTCCAGAAAATGTACTTGTAAGCTGGCTCTTAACGGGCAAGGGGAGAGTGACTCTAACGGGAGTGGTATTACCAAATATTCACTATACCCTGGTAAGATGTAGGTAGTAACAATCTGGCCACGATATAGTTGCTTGAGGAGGTGACTATTAAAGGTCGTATATGTGATAACACTTGTGGATGGGACGAATTGCCGGGGGCATTTTCGTATACAAGAGTGTTACTATTCCTAATCGAGCTAGAAATGTTAGTGTCTAAAGGGAATATCGTGATAAATGACTATTACAATAACATGTTGCTTTTTGAGATGTTACCAGGTAGTGTAGGGGTTTCTTGAGTGGCTTTTAGCTGTGTGGGAGAAACAAGTGACTTAAATCACAGTGGTAGTACACTGAGCACTTACCGTGGCTCTGCTTGGTGGCTTAATTAATTAAGACCTGAAGTTCCGCGTGATTAATGCTAATAAGTGTATGTTTTCTGAATGTTAATCCAAGTGAGCCGATAGTTGAGGACTCTTACTGCATTGTACGCTCCAAGTGGTAATGATCTCAGATTGGTCACTGAAGGTGTCCTGGAAACCTATGGAAACAGTACGAAAATAAAATGTAGCGGAGGTTGCATAAGGCGACCTCGAAAATGAAACACCTATACTTGTATCTGACCTCATCTCCTCTCACCACTCCCTCCTCCCCGGCTTGCCTTCCTTACATCCTCGTCCTCCTTACATAACCTCCTCGTTGGCAATCCTTGGTATAAAGCCAGTGATGCTCGGGATGGGGATTGGTGCATCTCGTACCTACGCCACCTGCAATGCAGGCAATTCTGTGTGTCGTCCGTGTGCACCGCTTGCATTTCGTGGTCAGATTTCCTTTCCGGAACTTCTGACAAAATCTGTTTTTGAGAAGGTCTCCACGGGAAGAACTAAGATGTATTGAATTTACTTTGCCAGTTAGAGGAGACTATTATGCTTTAATATTTTTCTATGAATTCGAGGGTTTTCTATATAAAAATGACGTTTATCGAACCAATGAGTTTGGGGTCGGTTTTTTGTATGATTGTATGGTCACAGTTGCAGGTCTCTCAAATTCCATTAAAACCGAGTTTTACACTTTAACCAACTAGTTTTACCCTTAAAATGCGCATCAAATTGTGCATAGTAGACTTAAAAATAAAAATAAGAAAAACCGGTGAGCCTGCAGTCGAAAAGATGACATGACACTTTTAAATGTTGCAAAAGCAGAGAACACAAAGAATATCATAAATTATTGTTAAATTAATCAAAAACGAACTGTTTGATAAAAAAAAATTTTTTCGTCATAAATTATTTGGTGAGTCAATAACTAAAGATTGTATATCCTCAAGTTTTCACCCTGGAAAATATGTTTAATTATATACATTAAAGGATTTGGATGAGTCCTTTCAGTCCTTTCAGCCTTTCAGTTTATTAATCTCAATAATGAATCTTTGTAACCAACCAAGAGAGAAAGAGTGTGAGCCTCCTCAAAATTTGATTAACGTCTCATGAAGCGTAGAATAGAATAAAATAAAAAATATCCGTCCGTTATAAAACATCGTGGCGAAATGACCGTTCCACCAACGCTTGACTCAGGATTTTGTAGTGATAATGCACGGATTCCGGAATCCACCTGATGAGGAGGGTTAACCCACGGATCAGTGCTGATCAGCATATTTGTCACCCCCTGCCATCTTAAAAAGTTTTGTACCTAAACCTGTTTTTCCGTTTGTTTCTTCATATCACGACCCCTCCATATTTACATAATTATTTATTTACCATTCTTTCGTGACAAAGAAGAAACAATTTTGTATTCAGAAGGCGATGTTTTTGAGGGTATTGTTTGTTTGTGGAATTGAACAGTGGAAATTCGTTGAATGATAATACGCAAGAAAAGAGAGGACTACTCGCATAAGTGGATGGACAACGATTTTGGCATTTTCATGTTTTTACTTCGACACTTAACGAGAAAAATCGACAGTTTTTATAGCGTTTTACTAAAATTTCTTTCCAATGATTTTCACTTACAACGGAGCCGTTTCAAGGGAACTGAAGCTCCGCCAGTTCTTATCCGACGGAAATTGTTCACCACTCGTTGGAAACATCTCAATTTATGCTAAAATCTTTTGTTGCCTACACCACTCCGAAAATAAAAGCAGCTGTGCTACACGTAAAGTTATGGATGAACTATACTATTTCGGGTGCCTGATTTATGTGTCATTGATCTTGATCCCCCATTGTGAACAGTTGGAAAGACAACTCTCCTCTGTTCTCTGCATTCTGCATAGAGCGGCTTTCTCCGTGTCCTCTACTGTTTTGAAAACACTTTTCTACGCTTGCTTCCAGGGTCGCATAAGCTATGGCATACTCCTATGGGGTAACTCTGTTGGGGCCCATCGCATGCTCCTAGCGCAGAAGAAATCCCTACGAATTATGGCCGGGGTTGATGCGAGATCTTCCTGCAGATCTCTGTATCGTAAGATGAGAATCTTACTGTATTCAGTCTCAGCGGCCTCGAGTTACTATGGTTCGCGCACCAGTATCATGGAAAATTTCAGAAAGGTTGTGCAAAGCACTGCTATGACCCGTGGGCGAAGCCTCCTTCAGCCTGAGCGCAATCTAGCAACTACCCAGCAGCGTATTGTTACCCATTCGGAGGTAAAACTGTTTCACTCTCTGCCTTCTCGTCTGAAGTCCCTGGAGGAGAAGCTCTTCTGCCGACAATTGAAGTTGATTTTTCTGAACAATCCTTTATACTCAGTTACCGAATTTTTCGATACGTTGTTTTAATGATAGTGTCCATTTTTATTATTATTTTTAACATGTGAATTGTTAGCTATTATTATTTACGTGTGTATGGATTATTTCTAGAACGAAAATTATGATTATTATTTTTAGCCTATAAAGCATAAAAAATCCTCGAAGTACGAGTATAATAAATTGATTTGGTAAGTGGTAACCAGGCTGGCTTACTACTCGGGTATTTCATCAACCAAATGAAAAATTGAGGCAAATGTTTTTTGTCGTTATCCAATAGCCCATTAATTTTGTGCTAGATTTGATAGTGGAAAAAGTGATGGACAACATCAAAAAAATCACCGAGAAAAACTTGAAAGTTGTCAAGTGGTCAGTGTGATAACCTACCAAAATATAAACATTGCCGCCAGAGAGTAATGTTTGCCGCCATGTATCTACATTAGTCCAGGAAATAAAGACATTGAGGTAGAAAAAAATAGAACCCAAACCAAAATTGGTACAGACGTAGGTGGAGGTCCCCTGATTGACATACTAAAAGTCCTGGGGGGTGGGGGTGCCGCTCGAGGGGGGGGGGGGGGTCATTAAAGGTCCCATTTTGGGGTTTTTCGCGAATATCTCGGAAACGGTGCATTTTTCGATGAACTATGTCCTATAGTAAATGAAAGCTGATAAAATTTTCTACAACTTTGATTATATACGTTTTATCGAAATTCCGAACCATTACGGAGATATATGCATCCGAAAATAGACGAATTTTGAAAATTAGGTTTTTAGCTCACGTTTTTCGAATAACTTTGTTGATTTGCGTCCAAACCGTTTATCTGAGAAAAACGTCCTCTTTGAGAAAGTTGTAGAGCATCAAATTTCCTTGAAGAATATGTGGCTAAATGCCAATTTATCATTCACCAATCAAAAGTTACGCCAGTTTCAAAATTTTGCCCATTTTTACCCAAATGTTGTCAGGCCACTTTTCTGTGTCCTCCAGCTTGAATCGTCCTTCTTTCTGACATCTGTCGTCATACATACGTCCACACAACCCCAGAATTACATACCACCACATGGGGGGGGGGGGGGGATGAGACGACGATGTAAAAAAGCGATGCGTGTAATTAATTATGAAGTAATTAAATAATACATGATTACATGATTAGATGATACATGATTAGAACATGTCGTATTCTTCGTCACTCTCTTCGTCGGGCAGTTCCGTGGGGGCGGCGTTTGAACATGTTCCGTGACGCCCGATGCAGGCGACGGAGCAGGCAATGCCTGTTTATTGAAGTTTAAGTTGGCCACTACATCAACTTGTGTTATGTTGTTAGGTTCCACATGTTCATATGTTCAATATTGAATAAAGTTCATTCTGTGTGTGTTCAAGAAAATGTAAAAAGTGTATTCTTCAAACAAAAAAAAAAAATATATATATATTAAGTACTAAAACACAGATCAACTGTAACACTAGGTACATTTACAAATTCCACTGTTAGCACTTCATCTGCTTCAACTGGTTATGGGCCCAGCACTAATTTGTAGACAATCAACATGTCTCATGGGGATCCAGGAGCAGGTGGTTCTCCACCTGTGGCATCTACGAGTGTTGCAGTTGCAGGACTGGGAGCAATGCCGAACATTAAAAAATTGGTTGGTTCAGAAAATTATTCCAACTGGAAGTTCGGAATGAAAATGTTTCTGATCGCCGAGGATCTGAGGGCAGTTGTTGCAGGGACAGAGGTTGATCCAAGAAAGGATGCCAAAGCTCGATCAAAAATTTGTTTAATGGTCGATGAGTCTCTGTATCCTATGGTTCGTAGTCAAAAGTCGGCAAAAGATGTCTGGGCTAAGCTTGAGTCAAATTATGAAAGTAAAGGATTATGCAGACGTTTGAGTTTGCTGAAACAACTGTTTTCACTCGAGTTGACACAGTTTTCAACTGTTGAAGAATACCTTGATCGAATCCTTAGCATATCTCAGCAATTAGAGTCAATCAATGCAGGGCTTGAAGACGGGTTCATCGGTGTTGTCATGCTGAAGGGGTTGGGTGACAGCTACCAGCCCATGATAATGGCTCTGGAGAGCTCAGGGGAAAAAATCACAAGTGATTCAGTACGTACCCTATTGAGTCAACAAGCCAAGCCCAATAATGAAAATGATAAAGCTCTAACATTGAAGAAAGAGTAAAAGAAAAAGCATTTTATTCCCAAGTGTTTTGCTTGTGACAAGAAAGGACATTTCGCTTCACAATGTAAAGCCAAGAAGAAAAATGCAAGTGAGCAAGGAACTTCAATGGCCTTAGCTATAGGGAGACTGGATAACGATGAGTGGATCATCGATTCAGGAGCTACTTCACATTTTACCATGAGAGACGATTAGCTTAAGAATAGACGACCAACAGAAAGGGAAATAAGGGTAGCAAATAACGAAAAAATTCTAGCAAAAAGCTGTGGGACAGTTAGTTTAGAGTTACCCGGTACTGTAGAGAAAACTGATATCCATGATGTGATGTTCAGTCCAAATCTCAACACAAACCTACTATCAGTCGGGAAAATAGTCAAAAAAGGCTATAAGGTAGTATTTTCAAGAGATGGCTGTAGGATAATGGATTCCCAGACTAGGGTCAAAGGAAAAGTTTTCATACAGGGCATATATGATTCGGGAGTGTTTAAAATTGTTCCGAAGAACCGTGAACAAGTTAATGCAATCACCTGTGATAATTCACAAATGCTTTGGCACAAGAGGTTGGGGCATTTAAACGTGAGATCCATGAACCTTTTGAGGAAAAATATGGCTCGTGGAGTGAAATTTGCCTCAGCTGGATTTCAACCCTGCGAAGCGTGCGTGAAAGGGAAAATGACAAGACAAAGTTTCCCCACAAGCAAATCAAAATCCAAAAATATTTTGGAATTGATTCATTCGGACGTTTGTGGACCAATGCCAGTGGAAAGTTGGGAAGGAAAGAGGTATGCCCTAACATTCACTGATGATTTTTCTAGGAAAACTTTTGTGTACATGATTAAAAACAAGAGCGAGGTAAAGAATGTGTTTCAAGAGTTCAAACAACTAGAGGAAAATCAAACAAACAAGAAGATCAAAGTTCTAAGGATCGACAATGGCTCTGGGTACATCAACAAGGCATTGACTGACTATCTAAAGTAACATCGCATAAGGCATCAAACGACTGTACCTTATACTCCAGAACAGCTAGGAGTCGCAGAGAGAGTTAATTCAACTCTAGTAGAGAAGGCTAGGTGCATGCTGCAAGAAGCAGGGCTCAGTGAAAGATACTGGGCAGAAGCATTAAGCACTGCAAACTATTTAAAGAATAGGTCTCCAACATCTGCACTGAAGAAGATAACTCCTGAAGAAGTCTGGACAGGAAGAAAAGTTGCGTTATTTCATCTTCGTGTGTTTGGCTGCCGAGCTTTTGTTCATGTTCCAAAACAGAAAAGAAAGAAATGGGACCCTAAAAGCAAAGAATACATATTCGTGGGATACTGTGAAGACACGAAAGGGTATCGATTAAGTGATCCCACTAATCCCACAATCGTAACGAAAGCGAGGGATGTGATATTCTTTGAGGCCGAAACGTTACAAACAAAAACCGACGAAAATCTTCATAATTCAACCACTGAAACAATAAACACTGAAAACGTAGTGATCATAACAAATCAAGAACGATCTGAGCAACCGATAGAACATCCCATTATAATTGAAACAGGGATCGGAGCTTCTCTTGATCTTCCATCAGAACACGTTCCAGAAGAAAATGAAGAATCGGAACAAGAAGAATGGTTTGAAACTGAAATAAATCACGCTGAACCACTACCAGAACTCGCCAATCAAAATTCAAGCACAGTGGCATTAAGGAAGTCAAGCCGGATTGTGAAACCAAAGCAGTGGCACTGTTGTATAGCTACAGCAGGGGATGAACTTGACGAACCAGCAAGTTATAAAGACATGCTTGAAAGTGAAGAAAAAGAAAAGTGGTTAGAAGCGATGAAACGAGGATATGATGCACTAATAAAATTGAAAGCTTGGGAGTTTGTTGATCGTCCAAGCAACGGGCAGGTTGTCAAGAACCGTTGGGTATTTAGGAAGAAAGTTGGAGTGGATGATAAAATTTCGAAGTTTGAATCAAGACCTGTTGCTAAAGATTTTACGCAACAATACGGTGTAGTCAATGAAACATTCTCAAGACCTATGTTGAAGTTCGAGAAGTTTCGGAGCCTGCAGACATGTTGAGTGTGGTGCCCACTTAAGGGGGAGTTTTAAAGTTTAAGTTGGCCACTACATCAACTTGTGTTATGTTGTTAGGTTCCACATGTTCATATGTTCAATATTGAATAAAGTTCATTCTGTGTGGGTTCAAGAAAATGTAAAAAGTGTATTCTTAAAAAAAAAAAAAAAATATATATAATATTAAGTACTAAAACACAGATCAACTGTAACACTAGGTACATTTACAAAATTCCACTGTTAGCACTTCATCTGCTTCAACTCCCCCTCCGTTCCCTCGGCCATCCGGTCTTTCCTGAGCTCACCACCCACCAAATTTGAATGCAAAAGACCACTTCGTACGATCATTGGTAACTCGTGCTTACCATGGAATAACACTTTTTTACATCGTCGTCTCACCCCCCCCCCCCCCCCCTCCCCCATGTGGTGGTATGTAATTCTGGGGTCGTGTGGGCGTATGTATGACCACAGATGACAGAAAGAAGGACGATTAGAGCTGGAGGACACAGAAAAGTGGCCTGACAACATTTGAGTAAAAATGACAAAAATGGGCAAAATTTTGAAACTGGCGTAACTTTTGATTGGTGAATGATAAATTGGCATTCAGCCACATATTCTTCAGGAAAATTTGATGCTCTATAACTTTCTCTAAGAGGACTTTTTTCTCAGATAAACGGTTTGGACGCAAATCAACAAAGTTATCCGAAAAATGTGAGCTAAAAACCTAATTTTCAAAATTCGTCCATTTTCGGATGCATATATCTCCGTAACGGTTCGGAATTTCGATAAAACGTATATAATCAAAGTTGTAGAGAATTTTATCAGCTTTCATTTACTATAGGACATGGTTCATCGAAAAATGCACCGTTTCCGAGATATTCGCGAAAAACCACAAAATGGGACCTTTAATGACCCCCCCCCCCTCGAGCGGCACCCCCACCCCCCAGGACTTTAAGTATGTCAATCAGGGGACCTCCACCTACGTCTGTACCAATTTTGGTTTGGGTTCTATTTTTTTCTACCTCAGGGCCCTTTTTTGTCTTCATTGCCTGGACTACTTGGCATATTTCATTTTTTGATGTCAGAATGGAGATAAGTGGCGGACAAAAAATACTGTATCTCCACTTCTATCAGCTGATGTTCACTAATTTTTGGTCTGATGACAGTAACTCGGATGCTAACTGATTGATCCACTGATCGGCAATC
Organism: Adelphocoris suturalis; assembly: GCA_030762985.1. NCBI lineage: Eukaryota > Metazoa > Arthropoda > Insecta > Hemiptera > Miridae > Adelphocoris > Adelphocoris suturalis. Next base: position 66,380,520 of record CM061040.1, on the reverse strand, counting down.
AAGTTAAAAATTGATGGTGGAACAATGAAAACACTGATTCGCGCGGTTGTTACCTAGATCCTGTGTTACTAAACTCGGGAGTTAACTCTCGTTGGTGGAACCGGCCTATACTGTTTTTACCTGTCTGCTAAACCGGGTTGGCCTAGGTCAGGATCAGCTAATGATGCGAAATGAACATACGATTGTTGCTTCGTCATCAGCTTGAAAAGCAAAGCCCTTTTCCCTTTGTTGTGTTGGCCCCCTGAAATTCCTTGTAAATTTAGTTTGTAAAATTATTTATTCTCGAGCCCCTACGATTTTCTATGGGCTCTTATTCGACTTCGATTGTGGGTGTAAAGTGTTGTATTCACCGGATTGGGAAAACAGCTGTTGAGCCGGCTGTCGATGTAACCACGTCTGGAGTTGCCTTTCTTCTTTATTCTTACAAAGCCAGCCATTACGAAAAGCACGTTCTCGAAAATCTTACAATTTGATTGTCGTTAATTTTCGATTATTCATACGAGCTCGTCGCTTTGTGCCGTTACCTACGAAAAGTTGGACGTTCCGGGAGGACGATCCGGTGAGCCCGAACCATTTATATACCAACTTCTATATTCTATGCGAACCGTTGGCTGAAGCATCTATTCTTTGCGTGGGGCGTGGGCGTTTTTATTACATGCCCGTCCAGTACTGATGTCTTTCTGCTTTCTTCATAGATGCCCGCTTCCACTACCTATATCTATTCTAATAATTTAAACTCTCCGACATCGTTATGGAGTAATAGTAGGACATTTGGTGGAGTTCCATACACATGTGTTTCGCATTAAATGTTCTTACCTTATTTACTTACATCATTTACCGTGGCCACTGGTGTATATAGGCTCTTTAATGCTTCTTAGCTGCTACAATTTACCATCAAACAATTCAAATTCTTTATAAATAAATATTCTGCTCTCCGTTTATACAACTCAAAATTAGTCAGTCAACATTATTACCTAAGCAATCTGCCTAAGTTCCCTCTAAAAGGGTGGTCTTTCGAAGACAGTAATATTTTCCTTTGACTGAAATTGATTAGGTAAGAAGAATTTTCTATAAACCAGCATTTGATAGTCAAAATAAAAGGGATGAACAGAAATTGAAGTGAATGCTTGGCTATCGTCCTCTTAAAATCTTGTTCCAAAGCTGAAGAGAAAGAATCAAGATAATATATTAGAATGGACTGCTTCTAATATTGTTCTTGAATGCTTGCTGGTGGATTTGTACGGTGGACCTGCCTCTCTGATACTCTTTGTAACTGAGGCTGCCCTGATATTTGTTCAGCAATGCTTTCTGTAGAAGTGGGAATAGCTTTCATTTCAGAACCAGAAGACACACCGTGGCCTTCTACGATGGATATAATTTTCTTTATATGGCCTGAGCACTGGAAAACATCTGAGCTTTTGCCTTGTAGGCCATTCTCCACAGGCTCCAAAAAAGTGGTCTACTTTGGTATTTTTCATGTGGACATAATAAAAACAGGCTTGATAGCAGCACAATGCAGCTGAAAAGTAGTTTTTCTTATCGATATGTTAGCTACTGTTGCTAGCTTATCAAGCTCCTGTTATAACGATAATTAGAAGTCAGACGATATTATATGACGGAAAACTATATATTTGAAACACAAGAAAACATTTTAATAATTTATATCGAACCAATCATAATAATGTTTTGTATCTTAGAATGCCGTCGCGATCGGACACGGCTAGTTGTTATTGATTGCAACAATCCTGGAGTTATAACAGTTCTCCTTTAGTTTAGTGACTTTTCGAAAGGAAATTCACATAACTAGGAGCAGGAGTGAACGCGGAGCTATTTGATTATGAAAGGAATTTTGATCAGCGAACGTATAAGTGGTTTCTAATGTTCAACTTAATCGGCCAGCCATGTATGTCTTTTTCTAATTCGGTCAGATCTCGGCAGAATTGGCGATTGTTTCCAGGCTCTTCATATCCAGATGATTGTGATGGGCTGTGTGGCTTGTTGTTAATCGGTGTCTGATGGGGCGCTGGTGTATTTTTGTGGTTCATAGTGGTGCGAACTAAATCACTGGCGACGAACTTGTGGAAACCCATTTCAAACGGAAGTTAGTAAAAAAACGTTGTCTATTTCCACGGAAAATAAAAAGTTACAATGTTAAATCGATTTCGACGGTTAGGCCATCATCAGTAACAAACAATAACTAATTGTCATGTGTTATTGTTTGTTACTGATGATGGCCTAACCGTCGAAATCGATTTAACATTGTAACTATTTATTTTCCGTGGAAATAGACAACGTTTTTTTACTAACCTTCGCTTTCATGGTGGTGTATGGGAATCGTGGAATGTCTCGGATCGCAGGTTCCAGGATGAAATGGGCTTTCTTCTCTATTTCTGAATTTCGCATTTGATCTTTGTCTTTTAATTATGCATCCCTCATCATGGAAGATCAAGTAGTGTTAACGGCCCATAACATTGTGTATAGTTCTTGGTTTCCATTGTAACAGAGTTACCTCCTGAGAGGCCCATCAAGCTCCCGTCAGAGCACCAGAGATAGCGCTGTCGGCGTCCCGTTGAGGAATCAATGGGAACCACGCGCTGTTCTCGATCATTTTTGGCAGCTGGTTTGGCGTTGGATGGATTCCTGGTGACAGGAAAATCAACCTTCCCCGAACATGGCTCATTAAAAGCTATTAGTAGGGGTGGTATCTCTCTGACGGGATGCCTGTTACCTCCTCTACCTGATTTATGAGGATTTAGGCCCCCATTGCACCTCTGGGGGGGGGGGGGGCACCTAAATTCCTTATATGGTAGCAGAGCGTGGTTTGGATTATGCACGGCTGACGCCTAGTAGTCCAATCCACTATTTTTTGGGGCGTTAATGTTTCAGAAGAAACATGGCCCGGGGTTCCAGAAGGAATTCCCATTATCACCCTTTGGTATATAAATAATTTCATTGGTCTTTGATTTCTCTCTTTTATTCCCCATTTATATTTTATATTATTTAAATTTCATTTAATATTATATTTTTTCTGTGCCTAGTCAGCCAGAGATCTGTGCCTCGTCATCCAGTTCACCATTTAAGTCCCCATAGTTGGGCAATTTAATTTAAGTCCCCACAGTTGGGCAATTTAATTTTACTGTGCCTAGTCAGCCAGTGTCTGTGCCTAATAAGCCAGTCGTCATTCTTTGATTTTCATTCATTCAATTTCTATATATATTTTAATTTCCTAAGGTATAAGTCTCCATAGTTGAGCATCCGTTTTGTCCCGATTGTTCAATGAAGATACTTCTTATGAAGCGTCATTGACAATCCAGTTTTAATTTTTATTTCCCCATCCAAAACGCCAATGCAGCTATTTATGAACGAATGAGCATCAGTTCTCAGCTATTCACTATTCCACCCAATTACCATACTTGATCTTCAATCAAGTATGTCTTCAAGGGGAGGAGTGTAACAGAGTTACCTCCTGAGAGGCCCATCAAGCTCCCGTCAGAGCACCAGAGATAGCGCTGTCGGCGTCCCGTTGAGGAATCAATGGGAACCACGCGCTGTTCTCGATCATCTTTGCCAGCTGGTTTGGCGTTGGATGGATTCCTGGTGACAGGAAAATCAACCTTCCCCGAACATGGCTCATTAAAAGCTATTAGTAGGGGTGGTATCTCTCTGACGGGATGCCTGTTACCTCCTCTACCTGATTTATGAGGATTTAGGCCCCCATTGCACCTCTGGGGGGGGGGGGGGGGGGCACCTAAATTCCTTATACCATTGAGCGTTTGACTGGTAAATTCTTTCACGAACACTTTCACTCACGCTTGGTTTCTGTGTCTCTCACTGTTCATGGTCTCTAGCTGAGCGGACGGAGGAAATTCAGCTCAGAAACCACCGTTGTTTTTGAGTTGCCGCCCGAGATATAATTCTGAGGGAGATTTTCCGCATGCAAGCGGAATCCGCAAGATTTCATCTAGTTTTTTTTGTAAAGGTCCTGGGTCATCCGCAAGGGTGTTTAATTTATTTTTGAAGGTTTGGACATGTTTCTCAGGTAATCCGTTTGATGCTGGATGTCCTGGGCAATTAAGAGCTTGTAAATTTGACAAGACTCGCAAAAATGAGTGAATTCTGCACTCTTTATCGAGGCATTGTCTGAGATGATTATCTCAGAATAACCATAACAGGAGAAAATGCTCTTCAAATGTTCACCATAGATGCTTATGTTAGTGCATTATTTTGAGCGGTGACCTCCGGCCATTTTGATTTTGCGTCAATTAAAATAAAGAAATGGTGACATAGGTGACGTCCAGAGATCATTTCGGCAAGCAGATGGCACAGCAGAGAACCAACCTAACAGTTCTCGAAACTGTCATTTCACTGGCCTTCATCAAGAAACGGCAGCTCTATCTTGCCGCTCTGGACGTCGCTAAGGCCTTTGACACTGTAAGACATTTTGCTCTGACCGATTGCCCTTGTGGTGCAGCAATGTCCTCGTATTCACGGTGGTGGCATTCTACGTTACGATGGGGTTGTCGAGCAGATAGGAGGCGCTTCGTCATCCAGTGGTTAGGATGTCGAAAGGGAGAGACTAAACCTCATGCCGAGTGACCAGGGCATGAATCTCGATGGGTCTGCAATAGTCCTGAATGTCCAGGTTGTCAGTGGCAGCATGGACATGAAGCAGATCTGGAGGGCAAAAATGAATGAGTATGATAGAAGTGATCTGCGGCAAGCGATTTTCGAGCTAAAAGGAGTGGGTACCAATAATATCATGGCGCGGGGTGTGGTCCCGAGTTGGGCATCTCGGCGAGAGTGCTCCGTGCTATCACCACCTGCGTCGTGAGGGGTTAGTATGTGAACTGGCGGTCATTCTATAAGGGCGCTTCCTTTCATCAGATTCTTCCTCATCATTCTTCTGCAACTTCCCTCATCCCTTGAGTTGGCGTCGGGTAAACCTGGGCGTCCTCCCCACTTTTTATTTATTTATTCATTTTTTCAAAATAATGGTGTGACCCCTCCGCTTTTGAGAAAAAATTTGTAAAAAAAAAAAAAAAAAAAAAGTGTGTGTGTGTCTGTTGTGTGTCCGCAAATTCTTGGAACAAGCTTTTTTCCACATTTTTCATCTGATTTGGATGAACTTTTCAGGGTATCAGTTTCATCGTTCTTGACTCAATACATAGTTGCGCAAACGTAAATTCTACCAAGCATTATCGTCCGATCACGCTCCAATTTGGATCAGGCTCAAGTATCATTAATAGCTACTGCGCATGCGCCAATATGAAATCCTTGTAACAAGCTTGTTTTCCAAAGTTTTTATCCAATCTGGATGAAATTTCCAGGGAATGTGCGGACTAGGGGGTAGACGGTCCCCTGTCAGTTTCATTGTTGCCAAATCAATATTTCACTCTGCGAACTTCGCAAGCGCAAATTCCATTATGCTCTTTTTTTTCTCGCTCTAGTAATCCGATCTCGCTCAAATTTGGATGATAGTTGCTGATGAGGATTTGATCATTCCATATCAATTTCAACATGATTGTATCATTAATAGCTATTGTGCATGCGCCCATGTGAAATCCTTGTAATGACCTTAATTTCCACCGTTTTTATCCGATTTCGATGAAATTATCAGAGAATGCGCGGGTCAGGTTGAAGATGGCTAGAGATCGTCAATATTTTTTATGCTTCCAAGGTGATCGCGACTTTAAGGGTTTTGTTGAATGAGAGTTTTGCCTCGCAAATTTTTCTCCAATTGAGCAATATAGTACCTATACCACGTGTGCATTGGGCACGGAGAAAAGTGTCCGCAATTATTGATCTACCACAGGTTTCCTCGGGGAAACTGAACGTATAAGTAGACGTAAAACCTCGAAATTTTACATTGAATTGAGATATATTCTCATCGCTTTGTGCATAGAAGACAAAAAACGGTGTTGTTGCACTAGGACATTAGATTTAGGACCAAGATTTTCTCCCGATTTCGAATTATTTCGTCAAATGATCGGGTGCTGGGGGTAAATAGAGTTACTAGAGATGGCTAGAGTGCCTACTAAGTGCCTACTAGAGGAGTTAGACAACAAACCATTGACAATCCACACTCTCGAAGGAAGACGAAATCCTGATTCAATTCGAGGATTTTTTTTCAAAATGTTGTTGATCGAACGCCCACCATACTGTGAGTATACTTTTCACTCGACTTTATTCTCACGAAATGGCGGAGAGTATAGAGTCCCAACTGGCTCTTCAAGCAGACTTAATCAGTCAGTTCATATCAAACGTCAGTGCATCAGTATCAGCACTCACAGCAAACACCAAACTTCAATGCTCCTCTTGCTAATTCTTCACTTCAATTTGAAAATTTCAACGATACAAAGGGCCTTTTACAAGCTGTAAGGACCGTATTCTTAATTTCTTTGAGCTCAGGGGGGTTCCAGACCCTGCTTTACGGGAAAATCTTGTCAATTGGCAGCAAATATTATCAACTTTTAGCATCCCATCCTCGTCGCCAATATGACGATAATTAGAAGTCAGACGATAGCATATGACAGAACACTATATGTATACTTAAAACACAAGAAAACATGATAATCATACAGAACCCGTCATACGTATTTTTTGTATCATAAAATGCCGTCGCTACCAGACACGGCTATTTGTTATTGATTACTATAATCTGGAGATATAACAGGTCCTTGACGATTTCCACAAAACTATTCATAACACAGTTCCTTTGAGCCTGACGGCTAAAAATTAAAAACATGAATATGCTTTAGCCGTACACGACTCACTCCTCGTCGATTCTCTGAACCCGACCCACCATCGGCCTCTGAACTCTGTTTATCATTCAAAACAAAAAAATGTTTTAGCTCCTCGCTCTCACTTTATTATAGAAATTATCACGACCATTGAGCTCTGGTGAGATGATGATCTCCTAATAGAAACTCGCGAGTAAACGTTCACTTTATTATAGAAAGAGGCTAAAGAGGCTACATACGAAATTACAGCTTCCTATAGTGTAAAGTATAGAAATTACCTATTAAAATAATTTAACCACCGCTTCACAAATCTAACCGTTCTCGCAATATTCGGATCACCTGCTATGAATCACATAATCGAAACACCAGCTCAATGAAATCATCAGAAATTAACAAGCGGTTGCAATCATGTTCACAATATCAATAATTGAGAATGATCACCTGTGTGTAAACAATTATTCATATAACCATGCTCATAACTCAGCTTGTTGGCCACGCACTTCGCAGTAGTTAATATAGTATGGTTGGATAAATCGAGAGCTTTCGAACGAATGGTCAACGAATTTTGTGGGATGAAAAACGACGAAGTATCATATCCCTAGCAACGACTCGGTTGTAAGCGGAAATCATCACAATTATTGGCGCTACTTTCGTTGCACTCTCGTGGGACATTTTTCGGTAGTTAGGTGACGGCTAAAGCATATTCATGCTAAAAATGGAAACGCATCGTTATTTTACGGACCACCTTGTTTCGCAAAAACTTGGAATGTTTGGAATCGTCTTCCTTCATAGAGGAGATTTGCCGAATTTTCGTGGATCAAGTTTTAGTATTCTAAAAATAAATTGGTGGCGTAATCTGCGAATTATTCCCTGCAGGGGGTGTGGGAAGCGAAGAAAAGTCGTTCTTTAATTCCTTACTTCCCCTGTAAGGGAGCGTCAATTTATTTAATACCGGTTTCGGTCTTAACACAGACCATCCTCAGTCAAAAAAAATGAAAAACTCCGAGCATCCTAGGAGCAAACAAAACAGGCATAAACGTCAACAATAACATGAGAGAGAAAACTTAACATTTTAACTAGCAACTAATAGGCAAAAGGAACAAACATACCTTCAAGATCATCAATTTTAGTGAAACCATCCAACAAAAGAAATGTTAAACTTATGAGGGAGTGGCAAAAACGTGCAGCAAGCCTCACAGCGTCTGGAAATATAGTAGGTATGCATATGAAATAGTATCATTGGGTGCACAACAACTAACAGATATGAAAAGGGGAAGGGGAAACTACTAACAAGACCAAGAAACATAATTGCAACAACTAAAGTAAAACGAAAATACACTAAAATACTCCTTACCCAATATATAACAGGATGAAACAACCATATCAGCTAACAATTAATAAAGGGCTCTAGGAGAACTAACGTGGCAGTAACAACAATTTCCTACATAGGAATTTAGACACTATATATATATATATATATATATATATCTATCAGAAATTTATCTAAATTCATCCACGTGCGGGAAAAAAAATTTTTTTTTTTTTTTGGTTAACAAAATCAGGTTGCAACTACATAGGTACTAAATAAAACGAGAGTCCCATACACCATGGGAAGGGAAGAAGGACAAGTTGTGCCATGGATACACTTTCAATCCATCTAAACCACTCCATAACGCTAGAGGAAGTTGAAAGAATGCAAGAATATTACACTTCCATCTTATAATAAGGGGAGGGAGCTAATCTAACAATAAACTGACGCTGCGAGCGCTCAACCAACAACAACCAAAGAATCAAACTGTACCAATTATTTAAATTTAAAAAAAAACTCATACAAAAATAACAAACCACTAAAAGACAAATACTATTATCACAGACAATTATGGTGACTAGACATAATACTACAACAACAGGTGATTATATGCGTGATCAATCATCTTGAATTTCTCCTGTATATTGACCCGATTGGGTTCCTTTTTAATTTTGATAGCTTCCAGGAGGCGTAACTTAGTACTAAACCTTTCGCTACCAATAATTTTGACCTCATTGTACTTAAAATCATGAGCACTTCCTAACTCTAGGGTATGGCGACTCAGAGCAGTTTTAGCTTCTTCATTCTTTACATTATATTGGTGTTGGCCTAATCTGGCCTTGGTTTTTTGTATAGTGGATCCCACATATATCTTATCACAACCCCCACATGGGAGCTGATATACAACGGAACTCCTATCCATGGTAGGGGTAGGGTTCTTAACAGAGGGGAAACAATTGCCACTCGGGTTACAGGAACCCATTGAAATTGTACATCCTCTAGTCATATTTCTTTCCAAGATCCTTTTCAAAGCTGGACTAAGTCCAGGAATATAAATCAAAGAATAATATGATTTAACACCAGGCTCAACCCCAACAGGCGTCGACAGGGCTTTATTAGCTAATCTAGCTTTAACCTTACTATTCGTGGAGGAAATGAAACTAGAGTGATAGTTATTCTTCCTAAACAAGGCTACCAATAATTTATAGTTACTTATATGATGAACACAGAATACAATAACACAATAATACAATATGAACACAGAATTTGATATTAGGTTCTTCAAGATCTATGTCGATGACTCCTTTTGTGTTATAAGAAGGGATCAAATTGATGCCCTGAAAGATGCCTTGAATGGCTTCCACCCGGATATAAAATTCACGGTTGAGGTGGAAAGGAATAACTGTTTGAGATTTTTGGATACTATTGTGCATAGGGACCATGGAAGATTAATAACTAACTGGGCTCGAAAGCAAATTGTTAGTGACAGACTGCTTGATTTTAAATCCTTTGCCCCTAAAAGCCACAAAATAAATGTTGTCAGTAATCTATTGCATAGAATGTATAAGTTATCCCATACAAGGTATCATATAAGTAACTATAAATTATTGGTAGCCTTGTTTAGGAAGAATAACTATCCCTCTAGTTTCATTTCCTCCACGAATAGTAAGGTTAAAGCTAGATTAGCTAATAAAGCCCTGTCGACGCCTGTTGGGGTTGAGCCTGGTGTTAAATCATATTATTCTTTGATTTATATTCCTGGACTTAGTCCAGCTTTGAAAAGGATCTTGGAAAGAAATATGACTAGAGGATGTACAATTTCAATGGGTTCCTGTAACCCGAGTGGCAATTGTTTCCCCTCTGTTAAGAACCCTACCCCTACCATGGATAGGAGTTCCGTTGTATATCAGCTCCCATGTGGGGGTTGTGATAAGATATATGTGGGATCCACTATACAAAAAACCAAGGCCAGATTAGGCCAACACCAATATAATGTAAAGAATGAAGAAGCTAAAACTGCTCTGAGTCGCCATACCCTAGAGTTAGGAAGTGCTCATGATTTTAAGTACAATGAGGTCAAAATTATTGGTAGCGAAAGGTTTAGTACTAAGTTACGCCTCCTGGAAGCTATCAAAATTAAAAAGGAACCCAATCGGGTCAATATACAGGAGGAATTCAAGATGATTGATCACGCATATAATCACCTGTTGTTGTAGTATTATGTCTAGTCACCATAATTGTCTGTGATAATAGTATTTGTCTTTTAGTGGATTGGTATTTTTGTATGAGTTTTTTTTTTAAATTTAAATAATTGGTACAGTTTGATTCTTTGGTTGTTGTTGGTTGAGCGCTCGCAGCGTCAGTTTATTGTTAGATTAGCTCCCTCCCCTTATTATAAGATGGAAGTGTAATATTCTTGCATTCTTTCAACTTCCTCTAGCGTTATGGAGTGGTTTAGATGGATTGAAAGTGTATCCATGGCACAACTTGTCCTTCTTCCCTTCCCATGGTGTATGGGACTCTCGTTTTATTTAGTACCTATGTAGTTGCAACCTGATTTTGTTAACCAAAAAAAAAAAAATTTTTTTTCCCGCACGTGGATGAATTTAGATAAATTTCTGATATATATATATATATATATATATATATAGTGACTAAATTCCTATGTAGGAAATTGTTGTTACTGCCACGTTAGTTCTCCTAGAGCCCTTTATTAATTGTTAGCTGATATTGTTGTTTCATCCTGTTATATATTGGGTAAGGAGTATTTTAGTGTATTTTCGTTTTACTTTAGTTGTTGCAATTATGTTTCTTGGTCTTGTTAGTAGTTTCCCCTTCCCCTTTTCATATCTGTTAGTTGTTGTGCACCCAATGATACTATTTCATATGCATACCTACTATATTTCCAGACGCTGTGAGGCTTGCTGCACGTTTTTGCCACTCCCTCATAAGTTTAACATTTCTTTTGTTGGATGGTTTCACTAAAATTGATGATCTTGAAGGTATGTTTGTTCCTTTTGCCTATTAGTTGCTAGTTAAAATGTTAAGTTTTCTCTCTCATGTTATTGTTGACGTTTATGCCTGTTTTGTTTGCTCCTAGGATGCTCGGAGTTTTTCATTTTTTTTGACTGAGGATGGTCTGTGTTAAGACCGAAACCGGTATTAAATAAATTGACGCTCCCTTACAGGGGAAGTAAGGAATTAAAGAACGACTTTTCTTCGCTTCCCACACCCCCTGCAGGGAATAATTCGCAGATTACGCCACCAATTTATTTTTGGAATATTATTTCTTCATATCTGCGTATTTAGGTTTATGTAAAGGAAGTTTTAGTATGGAACATGCTTTTATCATCACCTAACCGGCCAAAAGTGTCACGTTTTTATGTCACGAAAAACTGCCACTAAAAATTTCTTATGAGCTTCACGTACAACCAAGCCGTTGGTAGGAAAATGTAACTTCCGCAGTGTTCATCGCACAGAAATCGTTAACCATTCGTTCCATTCAATACCCGAGGCCCAAAGAGCAGAGATTTTTTTTTTTTTTTTTTTTTTTTTTTCAAGAAAACTGTCAATCCATTTTGCGATTATTTTATTATACATAGCTTCCAATTCAGTGAATCCAAGAAATTCCTCACGAACAACCATCTTTTCTTCGTAAAAACAAAGTCTTACTCCGATTGGCAACGGCTCCTTCCCCGAAAAATCTGCAGTTTCATCGGCAATCACAAAATGAGCAAAGGCTTTTTTGGCGTCTTCCAGAATGATGTTGCACGCAGTGTCTCCACACATTTCAATCAGTTTATTTTGATTTTGAATTCTGGGGGACGTGTAGGTGGCTATGGCTGGTTCTATGAAGTAGGAAATGGATTATTTTCCCTCACTGCGCACGGCTTTTTTCTTCTTCTTTCGTTGGGGAAGGGGGGGGGTTCCCCACGTCCGTACACCCATGTGTACAAATATTATGTTCTTTTACTTAGCAGAAATTCCCATAGAATTCCGATTCCAGTATCCCATTACAGTTGAGATTTTTCCTCAGTATTTGGCTCTATTTAGTCCTGCAATGTTTTCACGAGACCCTCTCGAACGATCAAGTTTGTCCCCCACCTCGGCAACTTCTTGGAACCGTTCCCTACAAGAAGAACTGTGAGTTCTTCAATTCCGTTCAACGCGGAGCAGCTCATGAGTCACAAATGAAAAGTCACATTTACTTTTCTAAACTGTTATGTGATCGTGTTATGAGACCACGAAACTATACACTTCATTCTGATCTACATATCCAACTAATCTGCATTTTTACTAAGGGATTGACTACTTGATGTTATGTATTTTTGAGATGCGAGCTTGAGAGCATCCAGACCACCAAACTATACACTTCATTCTGACCTACATGTCCACTAAACAGGTTGAACGGAATTGAAGAACTCACAGTTCTTCTTGTAGGGAACGGTTCCAAGTAGTTGCAGGGGTGGGGGACAAACTTGATCGTTCTAGAGAGTCTCATAATGTTTTCTTGGGTTAATGAATTAGTAATATGTCCCGGTCGATGTGCCTCATTAGGGAAATTCGTGAATTAATGTCGGTTTGTCCCTACGATCACTGGTCTCGTGTAACTGGAATCCAAAGCAATCAAGAGAAGACTCCCAACACTATCTTGACAAATGGATCGGAACATTCAGTTGTTGTACACGAATCTCTGTTTCACCGATACATTTGGGACAATTGGGTAGCACTTACTCGCGGGCATGAGAGGACGTCAAACATGAGTTCTCTCCGTTTTCATCCGCTTTTGCATTTAGCGTGGCGAATAAGCCGTAAACGGACCCCTTGCCAAGGAACCAATTAACGTGGTTCACCCTCAAAGCTATCAAACAGCTACCCCTAGGAGGATCACTACAATGTTAACGGGAACTAATCACTTTTGGATTCCGGGAGTTACGACTTGGAAGTTCATTAGTTCAATACCTTGAGCCAACAAACTTGGAGGTGTAATGAACGGGAAGGGCACCGACTAAACTTGCAAAGATTCCACTCCATATTGCGGAAGTCAGTAATTTCACTTTTAGGAGGTAAAGTTTTGTTTTCTTATTCTAGAGCGTTCAAAACCATCTATTGATTCTATCTACTAGAGAACTAGAGGATACCCAAATCACTGCATCATGCATATTATAATTTTTATAAGATTTTAATAGGAATAGATATAAAGGGAATAAATGGATAGAAAGTTAAATTCATGCAACTTGATCGTATGAGCGAATTTTCGTAAATTAAATTTTTAATTACTTTGATATTTGAGCTTTTTGAGAGCAACTAACTTACCATTATTATTATTGGGAAAAACGAATTCTCAATAGTTATCTCCTATTCAAATATTGGTTTTTATGGATTTTTTTAAGCAAAATTTAAGTACATTTATCAGCATTCATTTGTACATAAATTTTTGAATGTTCTATTTTATAGTTAAGAAACTTTATTTGAGCAATATTCTACTAAAAAATATAAATTTAACGATTTTTAGCCGTTACACACGCACGCACGCGCGAACGCACAAACGCACGCACGCACGCTCGCTCGCACGCACGCACGCTCGCTCGCTCGCACGCACGCACGCACGCACGCACGCACATGTATATATATATATATATATATATATATATATATATATATATATATATATATATATATATATATATATATATATGAAAAAACGTTTAAACTCTAGGATTCGTTTCAGAATGCCTAAAAACGGATTTTAGTGATGAAATTTTTTAAAAATTTTCCGAGCCATAGCAATAGCTTAATTTTCTACGGGAATTCGCTAAAAGGGAATTGTGTGCAGTGATGATGCCTAATGAAAATAATGGGAGAAGCAAAAAATTATACATGACAGATGAAATTTGAAGGTGACGTTATGCAGGGACGCTAAATACTTTCATTGCACTTTGTTTACCTACAAAGCGTGTACTTGGGTATGTGCTTTTTGTTCAGGAAGATTTTTAGGTCCTTTCGCCCACTGGGATTTCAAATAAAGATAGAGATTTACCTAAAGAAGAAATGGCCATTGCGCTAATGGCCCAGGCACTCTCAATTTTGAGGAAGGCTTCAGGAATCTCCTGGCATTCCTTTTTCTCCTTGTCTGGAATGGTCCCCGAAGGGCACATAAGGCACTGTGTTTCATCATTGGGATTTCTTATCTGAAACAGATTTGACAGAGAGATAATTTGAATGGGTTGGATGAGGGTTAAAATTGTGTTGTAAATGCAAACAATACATAAATTTAAATATCTAAGAACGTTTCTTTGCGTATAACTGAAGATAATTAAAATATTTGAAAAAAGTTCTGGAAATTATTACCTTTTCCAAGGTTTATTTTATTTTATGTAGTTCAACCTGTATAGGTCTTCTTCAGTAGTTCAACCTGTCTAGGTGTTCTCCTCAGTTTATTACTTTTGTACAAACCAGTACATTTCCGGTGAGTAGTTCACTGATGATTAGGATCAATATCATTCGGAATCAGGTTTCTACATTAGCTAGAGTAGTTTGGGCTTTCAAATCGCATTGCGCGTCTCACTTGTGATGAGGATAATTTTTTATTTAATCCTTGCAGGAATCGAATTAATGGAAGTAAGTCCAGGTGACCTAATTACATTAATTAAAACAAAACCTTTCCGAATCAATCGAGCTTCCCACTAATTTTTAAAGATACGCACTGATTTTTGACTACTTTGATTCCCAAATTATCTAGCCCTTGGGATTGATTGAAAGTGCGCCGATAGGTATGTGAGATTTTTCCACAGTATGTGGCGAACGCACGTATTTTATTCTAGTTAATACTAATACTTTGAGAAAAAAAAAAGCCAGCTTGGAGGGCTGAAACATGAAACATCGCAATTTCTACAGTATAACTGTAGTCTTTCCACTAATACCCCCTCTTGAAGGACATGTACTCTTTGACATGCTTCTTTGTACTCGCCCCAGCGGCTCCTTTGCGTTATTATACATGGGTGACCAGACAGAGGAGACGAAATCAACACAAGAGTTAAACAAGAGCAATGAATAGGAGTCTAAGCGAAGCGCCTCAAGACAAGAAAGTCTCTTGTATTTCTTTCGAAGAAGCTCAATGTCCTCATCACCCTTGAGCATACACCCAGGATATGCGGAGTGAAGGATAATTCCAAATCAAAATCAACTCCAAGATGCTCGATAATTGACCTCCTTTGAACAATATTGAAGGAAGGAAAGAAGGAATTGAACAATATTGAACATTGAAGGAAACTATAGTACACAAGTTTATATTTATAGTTCACCTGCCAACCAGGGGTACTTATAACCAATTCTGTTTACTGTACAATAACCGCGATAAGTTTGGTCATAGAATTGGTTAAATAAATTTGAAGATATAAATATGAAATGTATGATAACACCATTTATAATTATTTTCATGATTAAACAGAGAAGCAAGACTTACCTAAGCAATCAAATTATTTGTCATGTAATAATTCGTTAGCTGGTCCTTCAAAGATCTCATGACTGAAATAGATTTATTTGCAAATTATCCGGAAGTATAGGACCAGCGGTTCGTGAACCACGAAAGATATTAGCAGTTATCCATTCCACGATAATATTTGACCCAACAATCAGTCAAAATATGCAACGAGGAAGGCGCTTGCTGAAAAATGAGAGGAACCGAGAAACTCCCACTGGTGTCGACAGAAGGACGGTATAAATGATTTCGGGTCAGGATTAATGTTGTTATGCCAAGGGCTGCTTGGTGATCCCCCACCTCACCGACGTGGCCACCTTTATTTCCCTTCGGTTCTGGAGCACACGCACGGTAGAAAGAACCGGTTTGTCATCTCTCTTCATAATTCTTATTCCCCCAATTTTCGTGTCCTCGAGGTTCTTCGGAGCCATTATTCATCTACGTTAATGGAAATGGCATTATTTTATTTACGAGCGATATGATCGTGGTCTGCTACATTGCTCAACTCCCAAATGAACTGCCACAGATTGGAAATGCAAGCAATTTTCTCGCGAGACTCTACATTTTTTCTCTGACGCTGCCGATTAAAGCGGAGGCATCATGTTCAGCTTTGTGAGGTGACAGGTTTATTATTATTATTGTTATCATTATTTTAAATTATTTTCCTCTAAGACCGAAACTTTCACTCATATTTCACCTCTCAGTAACTACTTGCTTTACCGTTATTGATTTTGAAACAGTCAATTTTCATTCACGGTTTTCCTTCTAATTCGATGCAATTTTCATATTTAAGCGCTTTATAATTCAATTCAATCATTTTGACATTTTCAAGTCTTTACTTTGGCACAAAAACTCGAAAAGCGTTTTCAAAGAGCAACAGGTAAATTTCTGAAGATTTTGCTGACAACCGATTTGTTGCTATTGAACTTCATATTCGCTGTCTTTCATCGTAAAAAATCGTTCACCACTCGTTGGGATCTTGTAATTTTATTGAAAATTTTCTTTTTAACCGTATCCCCGTACTTTGCGTGGTACCTAAGCTGAGCATGATGCAAAAAAATGTGGGTAAACAAAGTAGACAGCAACAAAAATAACTCCATTAATTCTTGACCTACGATTTTAGTCTTCCTACGAAAAGAAGGCACTACTTGTACATAGTAGCTACTAAGTACTTGCATACTGAGAAGGTAATCTGGGAAATTAAAATTCGATAGAGTGAATATCTGGGTCATTAAGAATGAAGACGATTGAAATTATGGTATTTTTGCTAGTTAACTGAGTCAGCTAAATTCTCTCCTGTTCACACTAGGAAGTTGAAATTTGATAGGGAGACTATCTGAATCATTAGGAGACGATTGAAACTAGGTATCTTCCCTAATCCGCTGAGTGAGTAGAATTCTCTCCAGTTAGTTCATCCTACGAAGTTGAAATTTGATGGCGTGACTCTCTGGGACATTAAAAGACGATTGAATTAATGGTATCTTCCCTAATCAGCTGAGTGAGCTAAATTCTCTCCTGCTCCCCCTTTGTAGTTAAAATATGAGAGGGAGACTCTTTGGGACATTAAGGATTAGAATGATGGGCTCATTCCTGAACAGCTGAGTGAGCTTAATTCTCTTATGTTCACCCTGTGAAATTCAAATTTCAACCAGGCTGACTTACTACGAAGGCAAATGTGGTAACCACAACACAATAATTTGGTTTTCAACACATTAATTTCAAAAATAGAGTAAAAAAGGACTAAAAATGGCAAAACGGTTAGACATCAACAATTTACATTTTTTTTGCATAATATTGCTAAATATCAACTATGAACTAGATCATTAAAAAATGTATGATCAAAATCATGCTAATACGTATGCTGAAATTTCATGTGCTTGAAAGAAAAAATGAAAGAAAAAAAGGATAACAACTGTAAAAACAAATTCAAAAATCGAGATCTTGAAATCTTTCTATGTAACGGCCATGATTTTTTGTTTTATTTATAGGTATTCGCCCAAAGAATCGAACGAAACCACCCCGGTTGCTAAGCGTTTATTCGTTTGCTTTCCCTAATGGCTAAAGCATCGACAAGAAACTATTGGTCCATTACTAATTAAAATTTTCAAGCATTTCAATTTCTCCCTTGATGGGAAAAACAAAAGATCATGGATATGTCTAGTCTGCTTACCAGTAGGTACCTACTACTCAATTGTATACCAACCATGTAGTGCCTTCTTTTCACAAGATTATTCCATTATGGTTACAAAACAATATTAGTTTATAACTTAGAGTAATAAATCACCATTCCTTGACACTACAATGGCTTAGAGGTCATGAGATGTTGTGATAAAATTAGAGCATTCCAAAAAAGTGGCGAACGATTTTCCTACTATGAAAACTATCTGAGTTACTCTTCCCAGTAACTCGTTGGTTGTACTTGAAAAATCAATAGAAATTCTACCTAGCCTTTACTTTTCGAGTTAATAATAATCTAAAGTGCCGGAGCGTTGGATTTCGTGTGGAGAAAATTTATAACTTAGCGTAATAAATCAGCTTTCCTTGACCCAACAATGGCTTAGGGATCATGAGATGTTATGATAAAATTAGAGCATTCCAAAAAGTGGCAAACGATTGTCCTGCTATGAAAACTAAGGGAGTTACATTTCGCTAGTAACGCATTGTTTGTAAAAAGGTGTAATGCATTTGGTAGAAAAAGTGCCGGAGCGTTGCATTTTGTGTGGAGAAAAAAAAGTGTCGGTCGCGAAAAATTCCTTGACCCCCAGCCAAAAAACATATCCATGTCAAAAAAAAAAAAAAAAAAAAAAAAAAAAAAAAAAAAAAAAAAAAAAAAAAATAATAATAATAAATATACTTAAAATTCAGAGAACAGACGAATTCCTTTTCAAGTGGGACAACGTCTTTAGTGTCATGAAAGTGCCGGGTACACTTTCAGGAAACGGGACTCGTCTCATACACAGGGGGCGGAATGAATGAGGAGGAAACTGTCTTAGAAATAAATGTTTAGAAAGAGTGTGTACCTACTCATCGAAAAAGGCGCTTCTACACTGACAACTTGAACTAAATGCATTGCTATCAGCGAGCTATGTGAGGGGTTTACTCTGTAAAGAGCTCTGATAGCTATGATAGGGAGCTCTAGTCTACTCAATAAAGCTGGGGCCCACCCGCAAGGTTGGGGGACGAGTGGCGCCTTTCTAGATATCTGGCTGCAGTAGCTGAGCTTGTGTACTTTTTTCACAGTTATCAATCACAGTGCTTTAAGCTTAATAAGTAGGTAGATTAAAATGTATAGGAACCACAGAAATCTAAATAAAATTTAAGCACTCATTGAGAATCTCTAAATTATGGTTCACAACTAAAATGATGAATTCTGTTTACATTGGAAAATTTGTTACCCATGAGCAAAATTCGATAATTATTAATAACACATTATTTCGAATTGGTAAAATTAAAGTACCGAGGCATCTATTATCTAAGTTTTGGGTACAATTTAAACTAGGTAGACAAATATTCAGTCTCAGAAGTTAAATTGAGTCCCAATTGACTAGCCATGTGAGGATATTGTTAGGTTGCGCTTCAGATGGTGTTTTCACTTAAAAAAAAAAAAAAAAAAAAAACTTCAAAATTTGTAATGATGAACAGCGTTTTTACCTATTTACGTCGAAAATTAAAAATAGAAAAACATTTCAGTCTACTACATTACGACGGAACATGCGATGTACCTATGAACAAACCTATAGAAGTAGGGCACTACTGACTTAAAACATTGATACGGCAAAAACGCCAGACCCTAAAATTGTTAAGTTGTAGAGCATTATATAGGCTTAACCAGTGCTTCAGTCAATATTAACTTGGAATCCTTCTCTTATGGCAAATGTCGTGCAATGCACTACCGACGAAACTTCACTTACGTCTCTATTGCTGTTACTATTTTGTATATTACCTTATCTCTTTAATGACTTGAACTTAGATCCGCCACTATAGCTTCATCAGGTGACACCCCCTTCCTCCAGACAGTAGTGACGTTTACTGCTCTCTAGCGTTAAATAATGGAACTACAGTTTTGAAACTTGTACAGAACCTTCAAACACCATTTGAAAATCGAATCACACAATAAACTCAAAAGTGACGTATCTCGACTTCCGTCACTATTGATCTCATAGGTTTTGAGATTACGTCACTAATGTTCTCACCATGCGATATATATATGTGTGTGTGTGATACTACATACAATCAGCAAAGTGAAATAAAAGTACAACTAGATGTATATAAATATATCTCAGATCAGATATCACAGTTCGTAGTCGAGCTCAGCGGCTCAACAACAGGGATCGGACCTTTTCTGGTCCGGATAAAATGTCAACCCACTGAGGGGGCCAGTGCTGGACGCGGAGATCCATAAGGGCTGGGCAGTCCTTCAGAAAGTGGCGGATGGACAGATCACCCCCACACCTCCACACACAATATCTTGAGCTCCTGCACTAAGCAGGTGTCTGTGAATAAGACAGGTATGGCCAGTGGCAACACGGTTGACCACTATTCAATCCCTCCTTGGAAGTAGGGTTACAGACCAGTGACGTCACCCTGCATTGCTCATGCCAGATGGAATTGGCTTTATGTTGCATGTAGGAGATTTGATTCTCAATGCATATAGACAACAAATCAATAGAGTTATCACCAATGACTCTCCTTGCAAGGGCATCTGAACACTCATTGCCATGAATACCCACATGGCTCGGTACACACATAAAAGTTATGGTTGAGCCCAATGTCGTGGCTTGGTGTAGCGATCCACGTAGGCTTTGTATTAGGGGATCATCAGAATATGAGTCCCAAGTCGCCTCGATGGTACTTCGTGAATCGCTACAAACACATAATTCCCAACTCCCAATAATTGGCAGTGTCGAACAGCCAGTGTCACTGCCCACAGCTCTGCTGTGAACACAGATGCAACTGGTGGTAGGCGTCTAGTGACTTGGAAGTTATGGCTCCATAAAGCGAGGCCAACACCATCAGGTGTCTTTGAGCCATCAGTGAATAGAAGAGAGTATGTGCAGCATATCACTGGATTACCTCAGTGTGGCGACATCTGAGGATGTGTGGGGGTGAATTGTCCTTGACCCTGACCCTCATGAAATGGTCAACATGCATCCCAAAAAAGGTCCAGGGAGGGGCAGGGGGCACCTTATATGGGACCAGAGGGTATCTCTCTATGCTATCCCACCTAGTGAGCTTCTGAACACAAATACCCAATGAGTTCGTGTTGGGAGCCTCGATTATGTCTCATCTACGGAGGGACCACTTCACGCAGGTGTTTTTATCTCTTCGGAGCTCCTTCATATCCCTACCCAAGTCAAGGTTATACGTCCCCGTCGTTCAACCTGGACACCCTCTGGTTGAACAGAGGGTGGCAGAATGACGCGCTGGCAATTAGTGGGGAGGCTCATGTCGTCCTAATCGCAGAAACCCGCGAGGGCTTGCAGATCACCCTCAACGCCTTTGCTGAGCTGCCAGCCCGATGTGGTCTAGTGGCCAACCCTTCTAAGTGTAAGTCGGTGTCCTTGGTCCAGTCAGGCCGCCAACATAAGGTGAAGGTGGAATGCTTTGTCTTACGACAGATAACCATTCATGCCTGATCCGTGTTGGAGGTCTGGCGGTACCTTGGGGTTAACTTCATGGGTGTGTGCACTATAGCAGCAAGCCGTGTGGACCTTGGTGCAACATTAGCTTGAGTCAACAAGGCTCCATTGAAGTCACAGCAGAAGCTGCACCTCCTTTGCACGTACTTACTGCCAAAGCTAACCTATAGGTTAGTCCTTGGCAGGTTATAGGGGAGAGGCTGCTTGAGCATGATCATGAAGTTCTTTCTTCTGTGCACTCTTGGCTAGGCTTTCCACCTGGTGTCCCAAGTGCTTACATCCACACACCGGTCAAGGCCAGTGAGTTCAGTATTGTCTCTCTCTCAGCCAGCACCCCATCTTTACGATGCCAGCGCCTGCTAGCCCTTAGGGGCTCAAGCTGGGAGGTCGCTCGCACAGCTGCTGACTTGGACTTGGTCAGGCAGCAGTTGTTGTGGTAGAACCGAGCAACACCAACTGCTCCAAAACCCAGTTCGTCTGCTGAGTTTGCTGCTGCACTGCATGAGTCAGTTGATGGTAAAGAACTCCAACAGTGCTCTAAATCCCCCATTTCTTCTTAGTGGGTAGAATGGGCTTTAGAGGGCATTGGTCCTCAAGACTATCGCCATTTTCATGCCGTACGGGTGGCTACTTTTGCCACCTCAATGAGGTGTTTGAGGAGTAGTCACGGGACAGTAAATACCCTTTACCGAGCCTGTTTGGTTAAAAATGAGAATCTCAATCGTGCGGTTCAGCAGTGTCCTCGTACTCGCGGTGGTCCCATTCTATGTCACGATGCGGTTGCCAAACAGATATCAGCCGCTTTGTCATCCGGCGATTGGGAAGTCGAAAGGGAGAGACAATATCTCATGCCAAGTGATCGGGGCAAGAAGCCAGATATCGTTGCCATCAAGCCCGATGGGTCTGCCATAATCCTGGATGTCCAGGTTGTCAGTGGCAGCGTGGATATGGAGCAGACCTGGCGGGCTAATATAATTAAATCTGAGCTAAAAGGAGTGGAAATCATTAACATCAAGGTTATGGCCATGACCCTGTCGTGGCACGGGGTGTGGTGCGGAAAAAGTGCCACGGAGTTACTCGAGTTGGGCATTTCGGCGGGGGTGATCCTGAGGGGTTCTTACTTGAACTGGTGGTCGTTTTATAGAGGCACTTCCTTTCATCCCTTCCTCCCTTATCTTCCTCAGCTTCCATGATCCCGAAAGTTTGCGCAGGGTAAACCTGGGGAGATTTGTTAAAAAAAAAGATAAAAAAAAAATAAAATAAAAAATACAAAAAAAAAAAAAAAAAAAAAAAAATAAGAAAAAAAATAAATAAATTTAATATTTGGATGGGGGGGGGGGGGGGGTATTTTGAGATATATCGTACATGGATCAGCTCTGGATCCTTTTCTTTAGGTGTGCCTAATCAGATCGGAATTCGTGGGAACCTGGAAAACACTTTTGTAATAAATTAGGCCCTAAAAAAATTTGTTCGTTTTGCGACCTTTTTACAAGATACCTATTTTCATATAAAATTCCGTTTTGTCCGTAGAAAAAATTCAGTTTTGGCGCAATTATCCGTGGATTTATTTTCATGGGTGCTGTGGTCATCCCATGCGTAATGTTTTATAATCAGCCCTCCGGGATCGCCAATGAAGGGCACAACTAGAAATTGTTCCGCCCGGACCTTTTTCTTGTCTTTCAGTAGCGAAGTAGTCTTGGTTTGAAGGCTGTACCCACCCGTGGGGCGGTGAAATCACTCTTACCCCAACATTTTCGTCCATTTTGTGAAGTAAAGTAGCAGGTCTTTCGTCGGAGTTCTCATTCACTTC
This sequence comes from Adelphocoris suturalis, assembly GCA_030762985.1. Lineage (NCBI taxonomy): Eukaryota > Metazoa > Arthropoda > Insecta > Hemiptera > Miridae > Adelphocoris > Adelphocoris suturalis. The sequence goes on along the minus strand of CM061040.1, from coordinate 66,357,542 downwards.
CTTTTTGAGGTTAACTCCTTTCCTGTAGCTTCAGCGTCTGTGGTTGCAGGTCGAGAGGAACGCTCCTGCATTCACTTTTCAGTGGAACTGGTTATGGCCACTTACCTAGTACCACTTTTGTTCTATTCTAGACATCCCAACTCTGCTCCATTTGAAGTTGAAGCCATTTGAAGTAGATTGATTAAGAAAGAAATTAGCCTCACTGGTCCTTTACATAAATCGCACCTTCGTAAGTAATTTGTGTTTGTAGTTGGGCAAAAAGCTGAATTTGTCATCAATATACCTACTTACCTAGATATCGGGCGCCTAATGAGAGAAAAATTAATGCAATAAATAAAACATCTACGTTTTACTAAAGCATATTTATGATCTAAGAATACCGACAATAACTTGGGCACCCACCAACTGATACTCAATGAGATAAAATAAAACACCTAAAAACGCTTCACTAGTCTATCTATAGGTGAAAAACTTGATATTAAACTCGATTTCGCGTATTCAGAATTCCATTGGAGTTATTTCATCTAGTGTTGGAGTTTTTATGAGGCGATTTTTACTATATTCGTACCAGTTCTGAATACCCTCATGTAAAAGTTTTTTCTGTCAAAATTCTAGCCCTTAGAGAGAGCTAACGGATAAAAGTACAGCGTTCCAGGGGATTTCATTCGATTCTTCGGGATGATATCTATCAATTACAAGCGAACAAACATTACTATTACCGTGAGCGTCTTTGAGATCTCGATTTCTATTATTTCAGCCTTTAAATTCTACAATTTAGGGTTGATCGAACTTGATGCCTCTCTTTTAGAACCAAATGAACCCCAAATGTGATTTTTGAGCAAAATTTGGTCCAGTAGTTTCGGAGAAAAGCTCTTATTTATTTTTTATTTATTTTAATTTGATTTTTGGATTCTACATATCTTGAAACTAAACCTACAAATTTTGAGGTGGTGGTGGAGAAGGGGGTCGGAGCGTTGAAAATGTTTCTTCTTGGCTTGTTATTATTATTATTGTTGACGAAGGTTGATTGTAAAATATAATATAACAAAATCGCCTTACAAACCTTGACAATCGAATCAGCTAATAAGTACCTATAATTTCAATGAACTTCATGAGTTTGAGTTCATTATAACTCTTGTCACCTATAGATGGGCTAGACAAGCGTAGGTAAGTGTTTCATGTTTTATATTATTACTTTTCAGTTGGTTTGCGCCTACGTCAATGTCGATATACTTAGATTTGAAAGTACCATTTTACTTGCATCAGCTTTTGTTACGTGCAAAAAAACCAGTATAGTGTGAGTGTTTTATTTTTCACAATAATTTCTCCTCAGCAGGTGTCTAATAATTACGTTTAATAATATAATATTAATTATTTTTTAAATAAATTAATCGTTTAAGTTAACGTTTAATTAATTAGTACGTAAAAATTAATAATTTAATAAATTAAAAATTAATAATTTAATTAATTAAAACTTAATACGTTTAATTAAATTGATAATATAATATTATTATAATAATAAATACATTTATTATGTATAGATTTGCCATCTTCATAGGAGAGCTACGTATCTGGTAAATACAGGAATAATAAACTCTTGTATAGTAATTTGCAGCGAATTTCTCATTTTTAAGCGTCATCATCAAACCCAGACCAAAAACAATAGGAGAATTAATTACTATTAAGGAGTTCATCTCTTAAAACTAAAACCGTTTTTGTATCAGGATCGTTCAATAGCGATTTTTGAAGTCGTATTCCAAACTAAGTTTTAAAAGGCTCAGGATCCATTTACTGCTGTTTTCACCGCATAAAAATTGAAAATTCTATACCCCTACGCTTTTTCCCTTTCTTTTTTTCAAGGTGGATGAACAACGAATAAGGATGTTTCCGACGGTTTATCGCCCTTTACATCACGTAATTTCGACCTCATGAATATAAATTACGGCTTTCATAACCTTAGTGAAGTTCGCTATTGGCTTACTCAGGGCTTAGGTCCCGCCGTAGGCATGTAATCCCGTCCTTTGACTAATTTGCTTCCCTTACCATCTATTATATAATAGGGCTCGTAGTAGGAAGAGGAATGGGAGAAAAGGTGGTGGTCTAGATATGGTTGAAGTGGCCCGGTCATCCGAGCTGGACGTCCCCTAATGCATGCAAGCCCCTCTCATAGCATCCGATCCCCTACTTGACATTGGAACCCTTCCATTTAGCGGATTAGTGACAGCTGGCAAGAATCGCTTTTCTAACGACCCCCACCATCCCCCAGATCGAAGTTAAAGCACTTCTTTCATTGATTAGCGAAATTACCCACGTGGCGTTAGAATGTAATCAGGAAAATCCAAGGTCATTAAAAAAAGTTCCAGTTGTGGTGGATCGACAAATTTCACTAATATTCACATTTTGCTCATGAAATTCGAAAACTTTAAGGAGACCGAAAAATTCTGTCCAGCGGACAAATCCTTTCTTTTAGGATGCTTTAGTTTTCGGAGATGCAATGAATTTGGTGTACTGTTTTCAAGCTGACCAGAGGGAAAAACGTTTGAATCCCCCCCCCCCCCTCCCTGAAAGTTTGTTGGTTTACGTATCAAGATGTTTAGGAAAAAAATGAATAAAAAATCCAACCGTCTACCATACACCGAACCGTCCAAAACTACCTTTATGAATCTTGAGAAAAAAATCACGAATGAGGACCCCTAATTGAAATTGAATCATTGGCATCCCTTCTACCCTAAAGAGCAGAATTGACAAAATTTAATGGTTACTTTCGAAATGAGGGTCTAGTTTTTTTGGCTAGTTATGATAAAAATCAGTTCATTGAATCGATGTTCTAAGGCTTAATAGTTAATAAATATTGAGCTGCCATAGAACTCTTGACACCCCAGTTTGCTGATTACAGTAGGGTTTTAACGTTCGTCTTTCCTCTTGGATGAACGGTTGATAAAAACGCTAACCACACATGACCATGATAGTAAATTTTAATTTTTACTTTAATTGAGTGGCAGAGCAACAAAAATGCCATCGATACTGGAATTCAAAAAATAATTGGGACATAGTACGTCGTTTGTGTTTCTGGGGATTCGGTATGCTAACGTTTGTTACAATGTATTGTGAGTTTCCGAATCGTACTGCTCTATGGTCAAATAATAATATATATCCCCATCATGTACTTTCCACATTATTATTTCATCATGTATTTTTATTTTTAGTTACAGTTATGTCTATGCAGGATTCACCCAGAGAAGATAGGTATGTGGGTGATGTCACTCTGTTTTCAATTAACAAGTTATTATAGTGACGAAATTCGATTAAACTAAGTCCCCTATTGCCGTCTCTGTTGACACCCCAAAGTCTCCAGCCATGCCCATTAGTCCAAGTCCATGCCAATTAGTAATCCATTGTACTTAGCTAGTGCATTTTCCCCACCAGTCACTAGTTTTTACGTTGTGATTTGTTGCTGTAATCCTGTGTCTGCATAGTACGATAAAACTATGGTATTCTTATGGCTATTGTTCTTACCTATTCTTTATCCTTAATGTCACAGTTTCGCTGTGGCAGTAATAATTTTGTAAGTACTGTATTCCTGGAAATTAGTATATATTATGATCTAGAATTATTATCAATACATGTTATGTAAAGTTTGCCTACACTTGAATCCAAAGTGATGTAGGTACTCACAAATTCTAGTTTAAATAATAAATGTACACAGATTCAACGTGAGATCAAACTTCACAATGAGTTTTATTAGTATCGTAGTCACTCGCTACATATCAACCACATCTGATTTTATTGTTGCTAATTAAGTTTATAATCATCACTGAGCAGACTCGTAACACCACCCGCCCCTCAAGATCTAACATTGCCCCCTGCAATGGTAACAAGAGAACATTCTTGATAGCAGCGCATGCTGTTTGGTTATTACTTTCTATCTGATATTTGACGGTCTAGGGAAATCCATCTATCATAATGATTCCGATTATTGTGAAGGGGCCTTTGACAATTAGGGTTTTTCCTGCCATGCTTTGTTGTACCAAGGATTTTATCAGGTACCAATATTGATCTGCGGAATACGGTTGCTGTGAATTTTGTCAAAATCGGTCTTTATTCTTTGATGATAGATTTTCTGTTTGCTAGCGCTCATAAGGTTCTCACGAAGCATATATCATTCTTGTATACCGTATTGTGAGAGGCTTTCAAATCGCGAATTTTTCGTTCTGCGAATCCATTAGCCCCTGGATGGTAGGTTATCAAAGTAATTCCATGGTCATTTGAAAATTTTTGAACGGCTGCCGACACGAACTGAGGACGATTATCCGTTACTATCCTTCTCACATTTTTTAAATAGGGGAATGCTCGTAAATAATTCAGTACAGCTGAGGAGCTCTCTTTCATTGCCTTAGCAAAAGTAAATCACGTAAATTCATCCACTAGAACAGGGGTGCTCAAACTTGAACTGCTGGCGATCTACCTCAATATTTTTAGACTACTTACGATCGGCTCTGAGAGGCTGCAAGTATGTGTGATGCAGGGTTGTCGTACATACACGATACACCCTACCTACCTAGGTAGGGTGTACCGTAGCATATATAGATATTTGCTTTCCGCACAATTTACATTATTTCAGTCAAGGTTTGGGTCAGGTTTACTTAAGTTCTTCTCTACAATATCAATGAAAAAACTCCTAGTTATTCAAAATTGCGAGTTTATTCGTTGTTACAAAACAAAAGAGTTACATATGGTGTTAAACTCAACTAAGGAGTGACTTTGGATGTTGAAGCGTGGCACTGCATGTCCTAAGCATACTTTTCATAAGATGGTGCCTAACCACTGAGTGCCAATCGCAAGCATGATGACATATGATCGTCAGTTAGTCGATTGCGATATTTTGACTTAATTATCTTCATTTCAGAAAATGCAGACTCGCACAAGTAAGTTGACCCAAACATTGCCGTCAGTTGAAGGGCGATTTGCCTTAGATTCGGATATTTATCTTCAGATATAAAACACCAGAAATTTGTATCAGATGCTGTAGCTTTGAGATGTATATGTGATATAATCTGCACCAACTCATTTTCAACAGAACATGAGTTCATATTAAACTGACTTGCTACTTCAGTAGCTAATTCCTCAATGTTTTTACATGAAAAAGGATAACTCATAAATGATGCTATATTTGCCAATTGCTATATGTCCCAAAATATTTGATAATTCAGCCTCATACGTATCATAATTCAACTGAGGAATCCTTGCTTTCAAAGACGGAAAATGTTTCAGATCCTTTCTTTTCAGTTGATCTATCATAAGTTGCAATTTACTTTTGAATGCGTTTACTGCGCTAATCATCTCAATAATAGTTTTTCCTTTACCTTGAAGCTCCAAGTTAATGGTGTTTAAGTGCATTGTGATGTCAGTCAAAAATGCCAAATCAGTCAGCCATTTTTCGTTTTTCAACATCTCAGTGTCATCACCTCTTTCGTCTAGAAAAGCTGTTATTTCGGGCAATAATTCTTGAAACCTTTCTAGGAATTTTCCGCGACTCAACCACCTGACGTCCGTGTGAAGAACTAAATCATTGTGTTCAGCTGACTCCCTATCTTCCAACTGCAACTGCCGAAGGGCCGAGTATATATATATATATATATATATATATATATATATATATATATATATATATATATATATATATATATATATATATATATAAAAGCGTTAAACACAAACATTCATTTCAGAATATCCAATAAAGAATATTTTTGAAAATTGCAATAGCTTCATTCTCTACTAAAATTTGTTAAAAAATGATTATTTATAAATATGAATATTTTCCTTCCCGCATCTCAACATTTCTACTGGAAACTACGATTGTCTTGACAGTCACTGATGAAAAGCTGCGTGTTTATTCAACGTAAGTAGATAGTTTCTAGGATACTTAGCCTTTCTGTCAGTGATCGGGTTTTGATCAAACATAATATCTATTAAAAGTGTCTACGTTCTAAGTAGCGTTAAATTAGAAGCTTCCGACTACTGTGTCTCGATGTTCGAACTTTTCTCCTCCATAAAGACAGTATGGGAGGGGGGGGGGGGGGGGCACAGAAGGTAGTGTACAAAAAAGTAAAGTGTGAAGCATACAAGAAGTAATAAAATTTGTTGCTTATTATAAACTTTTGACGCCCGGGTGTTATAAAATAAAGGTGCCTCTGCGACGCGTCCTCACTCTTGAAACAGTGTTCCGTAGCACTGCCTCATCACAAAGGAATAGCTAACCAAGTTAGTTCACACTTCGGTACATTTTATCTTTCGTTAACATATTTTCATTTACAAAGAACTTGGTAAAGCTGAGAGCCGGGGATGTTACAGTCTACTCCTCCTATTTAGCTTTCAGCTCCTAATTTTTCGAATTCACTTCTTATACCCGATCGGGGTTACCACATCCTCATATATATATATATATATACTTTTGGCGATGGAGATGACTAGTCCAATATATAAACTTTGGTTGATGGGTTTGGTGAATGACCAAAACTAGTCTGGGTTTACAGAGAAAATAAAACTCTGAACCATAGGACATCATGCATGTATCACACACTCAGAGAGTCTTTACGAGATTTTGAAAAAAAAAAAAAAAAAAAAAAAAAAAAAAAAAAAAAAAAAAAAAAAAACAATACCACTGTAGGAATAGTAAACTGCCAGGACTGTGGTTCAGTATATTATGGTGAAACAAAACAATTAGGTTTTGAACGAATAAAAGGCCACAATAATGATAATAGGAAAGCCTTCAATATGAACATAAAGACAGCCCCAACCCTGAAAGTGTGAGGTACGCTATTGCATTTGCCAAACACATATTCGTCACCAAATCACAGCCGTCAGCCGTCAGCACACCTGAAGTGGGCGATTTGGACATATGCTGCATTGAGCCCAATTATGAAAAAAGAAAAATGAAAGAGATGGCAAACATTGTAAAAAACAAAACTAACATGAATTTCAAAAAAGATGTGAAAGGGTTATCAACTACCTATCATAAGTTGATAACACAAGAATAATTTATTGTATTAATCAACCCCTTCCAATTATCATTCATAGCAGTTATAGCAAATAATATCCTCATCATAATGTATATGATGATCAGCATAATGCTATATATAGTATCAGCTATATAACATACATAAATATATATATTTATGTATATAGTATATAATATATTTATATATAATATATATATTTATATAAATAAATAAATAAATAAATAAATAAATAAATAAATAAATAAATAAATAAATAAATAAATAAATAAATAAATAAATAAATAAATAAATAAATAAATAAATAAATAAATAAATAAATAAATAAATAAATAAATAAATAAATAAATAAATAAATAAATAAATAAATAAATAAATAAATAAATAAATAAATAAATAAATAAATAAATAAATAAATAAATAAATAAATAAATAAATAAATAAATAAATAAATAAATAAATAAATAAATAAATAAATAAATAAATAAATAAATAAATAAATAAATAAATAAATAAATAAATAAATAAATAAATAAATAAATAAATAAATAAATAAATAAATAAATAAATAAATAAATAAATAAATAAATAAATAAATAAATAAATAAATAAATAAATAAATAAATAAATAAATAAATAAATAAATAAATAAATAAATAAATAAATAAATAAATAAATAAGTTTATATATATATATATTTGTAGCGCCACGCTACCGTGTGGCGCTCCATGCATCACTGTGGTTCTCCTACTGAATATTGGCTAAACTGCGTTGCACTCCTCGCGCCACTGAACCGCCATCTTCATTCATTCGTTTCCTGTTCGTTCTGCCTGCCAGCGACCAGTGCTTTATAGCGAACTTACTATATATTAACTATATTAATCCAACATTCACTATAATTCAGAATATTGTGTCCATTCATGGGGATAGAAAGGGGGGTCATCGTTTGTCCAAGGTAGGTCATCACAACTTTGGCATTTGAGGTTGTACGCTAAATTGGAACTTGTACAAGAGGCTGATGTTCGAATTTGATAGGAATTTGGGGTATTTGATGTAGTTAATGTTGTTGAATCATCAATTAAGGTTCAGGTTTTAGATCGGGGTCGGTAGCAGGGGTGGGTCTCAGGGAGTTCATTAATAAAATTATTATTATTATTGAGTATAGTGCCTAAATTTGGCGGTCTCTTGAATGTTAGGGAAGGAGGAAAAGTTAGTAAACCTTTGATTAAGGTATTATTGGAGATAATAGGGAATAATGACTTTAAAATGGGTTTAAATTTTTCGATTCCTGAAAAGTGTGTTGTAATTAAATTTTGAAATTTGAGGGCTTCTGAAATTTTTGGTCTAGAGTTAAGGGAGGATGTTGCAGGAAGGATCCGTTTGTGAAGTAGACTGGAAGGGTAACCACGATCTAGTAGAGCCTTATCGAGGTTCTTCAAATACTCCTGCTTATATTCTACTGTACTACAAATGCGCAGAGCTCTTATTGAGAGGGAAAAAGGTATTGAATATTTGGTGTGGGGGGGGGGGGGGGTTGACAACTCTGAAAGTGAAGATATATTATCAAAAATTTCATTTCTACACGATTAGTGATTAAAAGGTTGGGATTGATATGGAGTTAAAATGCTGGTTTTCCAATTTAGCCCATGCTTGTACCACACAACTTCTTCTGTGTCAAGATTCTCAGCAAGATCTTTTTCACATTGTATTTGGAGCAATGAACATAAACCCTCATCAGTCATGATAGCCATTAAACTATTTTTCATATGTTTCACAACTAAATGTTCTCCATTGAAGTACAGGGTGGATTCGGATGAGCGTGAAAAACGTTTTTGGGTAAAATTAACAGTAGGCCGGAAATGGAGAAAAATGCCGTCAAGCGCAATTTTCTATCTTAAACCGTTTTCGAGATAAATAACATAAATAGGAAACGCTGAGGATAGTTGAGAAAATTAGAACGAAAAAATTCAGTTTCATGAACAAAATGAAAATAATTCAAGTCTTTCAAGAATTCTTGGTACCTCAAGTGAGAAAAACGATGATTTGATTAGCGTTAGACTTCCAAATAGGTCTCCAAAAATGGGATTTATTGCCACCTCCGAAATTTTCCCAATTTCTCCCAGATCAGAGAAAACTGAGGGGGCGGCTCTCCCCCCCCCTCCCCCCTATAGCGCGCCCCTCGTTGCATGACATGGTCACTCTGTGAGCTTGTTATGCAATAATAGGCCAAGTCGATTTGGTTTGCTTCGTTCAGCCAATTCGTGATTTCCAATAAGCGCCTATGGTGGCATGGTTACTATATTTCAACCTCACAATTAGCTGTTTACGATAGGTACTGCAATAATGAACATCCTCCATATGGCTGGTTATTCATCAAACCGTTACAACAGGGTGATCAGCAATCAGTGAAAAAAAATTTTGAATTTCAATCATCCAATTTTAATGGATGTAAAAAATAATAAATAACAAATTTATTAAAAAATTATAGTACCTACAGGTAACCATCACACCTATAAATTGAGAATATTTGCTTTAAAATATTAGGAGGTTATTTTATCGTGTTTTCCATGAAATCGGCTGAATTCCAAGGTACTTCCCAAACAAGGATTTGTGGAGACATGTGTTTGCGCATGCGCAGTTACTATCATTACAGTGATTTGAATGAAAATCGTGAGGTAACAACGACATACTATATAGTTACTATACTAGAGGTAGTTACAGTAACCAGACTCATACTAATTGCAAAGATGAATACGGAACTAAACTTGCTCACAAAGCGCGGAAAAAGTTTTCGCAAGATTGGTTGACTCGCTAGAAAAACTTCGAGTGAGAAATGAGCGTTATTGGTTCTGGCGGTTATTGCATAACACAATCAATAAGCAAGTGAGTTATGCTACAACTGCTTTCCAACTTTTAAAATTGAAAAATTAATGTAGGTGATGTTATGTTTCTGTAAACTAATATAACAGATCAAAATGGATATATTAAACGGAATAGCAAATCAATATGAATCAAATTACGACTGGTTGGTGGTGTGCAGTGTGTTTCGCGTTTTTCTCAGAATCAGCTTTCCAACATTTGGCTATTTATTGCAAAACACGGTCCAATTGCGAGGTTGAAATAGTAACTAAGGCATTGTAATGATGTTCGATCAAGTTAAAATTCTTTTACCATAATTATGTTCCTTAGATACCTTACCACATCGTTACCCCAAACTTGTTATTTCATAATTCATTATCAACTATGTAAAGTTCTTGATTGAATAAAACTCACATTTGAGATAAATCATTTCAATTTATCCAACCAAGATAGAATCATGGAAAATGCACTGAAACCACGTCGTTTCAAAACATTATCAGATGCTCCATCGGCAAGCAAAGAATGGGCCCATTGGTTTGTCACATTCCACAACTACCTTGAAGAATCGGACCCTAACATTACCAAAGTTAAGAAGAACAAAGCATTCATCAATTTTTTATCTCATTCTATTTATGAATTCATCTCCGAATGTGCTTTTTATGCTAAAGCTATTGAAACTCTGAATAGTTTGTATATTAAACCCAAAATCGAAGTTTTTGATAGGTTCCAGCTCTTAACTAGGAAGCAACAAGCTGACGAGTCAATCGATCAATACATTCAATCTCTCAAAATTCTGAGTAAGGACTGCAATTTCAAGGTAGTTTCGGCGGATGTCAATCGTGATGACATGATTATAGATTCCTTCATAAATGGAATGCCTTCCGGAGAAATACGCAAACGTCTTTTGGAAAATATTACGCTTCCTTTAGAGGAAGCCGTAGACAAGGCACGGGCTATGGAGTCTGGAAGCAAACATGCTCAGTACTACTCCTCACAGCCCTCCACATCCACCTCCACTTGTTAAAACCTTCAAGATTCTTGCATTTCAGACAATGATTATCAAAGCATAATGGCTTTAAATAGGCAGAAAACTAACAGTCATAAGTCAAAAAAGCAAGGATCGTGTTGGTTTTGTGGAAAGGCTCGACACCCTCGTTCTGTATGTCCCACGCGAGATGCTACTTTTGATGTTTTTTGATATTACTTTTGAATTCTGTTGATCCTGTGAACAACGACATTTTTAGATGTACAGATGTTCTGTTCCCATACTAGGGAGGTTGAGAGTGAATGTGCATTCGTCGATACTTTTACGGTTTTATAGTAGATACCTACCTACTTGCGTAATGTAGTATTTGTAGGCATTCGCATATATATTTCGTACAACAAAGTTGTTTCTACCAACATGGAAAGATTTAGGCAACTAGCAGGTTAATAATAAGTTTGTATATAAAAGCTGTGGTCAGTTAAATGCCATATTGACCTACCTACTCCGATATTTGAAATTACAATTCGATAAAGTAGAGAAGGCACTAAAATCGAACTATTTCGAATGCTAAATGAATATATTTGGGGTTTATAAATGAAAAATTAAATGACGAGAGAGAGAGATAGATAGATAGAGAGAGAGAGAGAGAGAGAGAGAGAGAGAGAGAGAGAGAGAGAGAGAGAGAGAGAGAGAGAGAGAGAGAGAGAGAGAGAGAGAGAGAGAGAGAGAGAGAGAGAGAGAGAGAGAGAGAGAGAGAGAGAGAGAGAGAGAGAGAGAGAGAGAGAGAGAGAGAGAGAGAGAGAGAGAGAGAGAGAGAGAGAGAGAGAGAGAGAGAGAGAGAGAGAGAGAGAGAGAGAGAGAGAGAGAGAGAGAGAGAGAGAGAGAGAGAGAGAGAGAGAGAGAGAGAGAGAGAGAGAGAGAGAGAGAGAGAGAGAGAGAGAGAGAGAGAGAGAGAGAGAGAGAGAGAGAGAGAGAGAGAGAGAGAGAGAGAGAGAGAGAGAGAGAGAGAGAGAGAGAGAGAGAGAGAGAGAGAGAGAGAGAGAGAGAGAGAGAGAGAGAGAGAGAGAGAGAGAGAGAGAGAGAGAGAGAGAGAGAGAGAGAGAGAGAGAGAGAGAGAGAGAGAGAGAGAGAGAGAGAGAGAGAGAGAGAGAGAGAGAGAGAGAGAGAGAGAGAGAGAGAGAGAGAGAGAGAGAGAGAGAGAGAGAGAGAGAGAGAGAGAGAGAGAGAGAGAGAGAGAGAGAGAGAGAGAGAGAGAGAGAGAGAGAGAGAGAGAGAGAGAGAGAGAGAGAGAGAGAGAGAGAGAGAGAGAGAGAGAGAGAGACTGTTATTTTACGAGTCGTGTTAATGTATACAATTTAGGGCCTCAAGGCCCTCTCTTACAAATGTACACAAATTTTTAAACAAAAACGCTGCAAATTATTTCACAAAGGTTTATTATTTTTTCAATAAATGGAGTATGATCGTAGTTTTAGTTGGCTTGCGTACGTCATAAGGCCCGTCCAGACTCCTCGGCATGTCAGACCTCATGGTGCCGCGGTGTATTATATGGGTATAACACGTAAAAGTAATAAATTCGCCAAAACCAAGGTTATGCGTGCAGAACATGAAAAAACTGCACAGAACTTATCTGCTACTGAGGACAGATTTAGATCCTTCTGAACCAATCCAGAGAGGAAAATGCAAATGGGGCAACTACTATGGACGATTTGGACACTCCAGAATTTTTCAGAGATCCTCGTTCTGGGATACCTGAGTTTTTTCACAAGCTGTCCTGGTGTGAAACCTCTGTGTGCTTTTTTTGGGGGGAAGCTTTGTGGGAAGAATCTGTCTATTCTAAGTACAATTAAGCGCATATGTACTGCAACTGATACTTGACCAGCGCATACTGAAGGCAGGATCCTTCCCCCAAGTTGGCATTTTCCACTGAGTTGTGGCTGAAAACCCTGGGAATGTATCTTTGTAGAATCCAGACGGGATGATTCGATGGTTCGGCCATGTTGCGAGGGGCGGTTGTAGACTGAGCCCAGAGTCCTAGGTGCGGAGTCCTAGGCGTTAATCCTATGTGTAAACTGAGCCCACTCCACCGGTCACTCCTTATCTAACGATTCATCGATGTGTAGACTGAGCCCACGGCAGTTTGTACGTAGCTATTGAAATAGGCAGAACTCGCGAAATATGTCACAGCAGCCGAACGTAATGTACGGGCAACGCGGCCACATTTTGTTGGAGATGGGCGGTTACAAGTATAAAAAACATCGACCTATGGCTACAGGAGAAATGAGATGGCGGTAAGCTTCTTTTCTTGTGCTTTAATTACATTGTATAACATATGCTTTAATGTACATCACAATTATTATATTACAATTATTATATTGTATTGTAATGCACATTTTTTATAATTAATTATTTGTTCGTTATAGCTGTTGTAAGAACTCGTGCGCTGCATCACTGAAAACTGTTGAACCTAACCACGCCATAACGGAGATAAATTCGATTCATAACCACGAGCCTCTATCAGAAAGAGATCGTCAGAGACAGGTGATGTTTGACGAAAATTCTCACTTTCCTCGCGTAAATTCTCTACTTTACGTCGTAATAAAATTAATTTCCGCTTAATATCACAACATGTGCTGAGTGGTGTAGCGAAACAAAAAGCTGAAGAGCAGATTTCTGAGAGGCCAGCGAAATTATTGCGATCTCTACTGACTGAGCAAAATACTCAAACTTTACAAGTAGGTACCTACTTGTGCATGATCAACCCCCTTTTCAGACCTCTGGTGAACGGACTAGTCGGAGGATTCCAAAAAATACCTACCAAATTCAAACAATTGATTTAATTACTTATTTTTTCTTGCTTCAGACCTCTGATTTGTCGAAAATAAAGAGGAATATGTACGATGCAAGGCGAAAAACCCTACCAACCCTACCGACATCCCGTGAGGAGGTGCAGGAAGCTATTCGATCATTGGATTTAAAAACTATCAATGAGGAGAAGTTTTACTAGGGTTTCAAAAAGAAATTGTAATCCAAATTAATACTTCCCACACTACACCTTCCACTAAGAATGCCCACACCCGTAGAAAAAAAGAATTTATAGAAATCCACCTCCAAAAATATTTATCCGGTGAGCTGTCTTGTTTGGGCCTCGTTTCCAGGGTCAGCAGCCACTACAGTTCAACCGTAGATTAGACTTAATGATTTTTGATGATTTGATTTTTGTGTGACTTACTGTATTGACGACCACTTTTTAATTGTGCAATATTAATTTATGTTATATTATCTTGGCTTACGTGTAAGACCCCTTGACTGTTCATCAATTCTTTCAATATATTATGAATACATAACACTGTATACTCTTATTTGCGCTCATTTCACATTACTCAGCACAGCTTGTTGAGGTCAGTAAGTTAACGAAAGCCTTCCGAGGTGTTGGGCTCAGTTCGTATTCGTCGGGGGTTGGGCTCAGTTCGTATTCGTCGGGGGTTGGGCTCAGTTCGTCTTTTTCAGATTGGGCTCAGTTTACATTTCGATAAGAAGGTCGGATTAGGGAGAAGGAAGGCATGGGCTCAGTCTACAACAGTGGGTCGGGATTTGGGCTCAGTCTACAATCGCCCGTTGCGAGAAAGCAAGCAGAAGACGACCCAAAGATAATGATTATAGCCAGATTGGGCACAAGAAGGAAAAGAGGTCGACCTATAGGAGCCGCTGGTTGGGTGAGGTTATCCAGGACATGAGGATTAGGAAAGGAGTTTGGGGAGCCAAGGACCCCTCTCCCATTCATCTTCACCTCAGCATGTAGTGCTCCTCACCAAGTACGTAAATAGCTTAATTGAAATAGCGATACTCAGGATTTATTACCGCATACCCATTACCCACTCCCATTACCCGTTAATGGGTTCCACCAATGCTTAATTGACGCCACGTTCGCCGGCTAGTTGAAACTTTTTTGTTGTTGTTTTGGTATGCTACCCAATATTTTAGAATTTAAAATTAGGAAACATTTCCTCAAAGAAACACGTAACTAATACATATATCTTAGAATAAATGCTGGTTTAACAATCAGCATCGAATCTTATTTGTTGATAACGTTGATGGTAATATTGTGCTAGGGAAATTCTTGACCGTGACAATAATACCTTGTTGGGAATTTTGAGAATCGGTCGAGTAAAAGAAGTGTTGGTCTGGAAACTTCTTTTATTCGACCGATTCTCAAGATACCAAACGAGGTGTTATGGTAATGTTAACAGAATCACTCAACGAACCGAACTTAAATCTTTTAGGTTATTTTGAATTTGATTATAATGTCACCGTTTTGAATGACTTATGTAGGTTACTACGATTCAACGGGTACAGGGTATAAAAATGTTGCCACCTTACACATTCTAAATGAGAAGTAGGATACAAAAATCGAAAAACCATGGCTTTCAATAAATGAATAAATATATAAATAAATAAATTAAAAAAAATATATATATATAATCTCTTACCTGGTACTGGGTGCAGTTAAAGCAGTGCCAGCAGCAGCTTTCTCCTTCCACGTACTTTTTTGCTTGACCGATTTCGCAGTCTAACGAACATACAGATTCTGGAGGGGTTTTATGGCCCAGTTTGAATTGAACTTCTGAAACAGATTAACGATACGCAAATTAGGAAGAAAATGATGAAGCTACGTAAATGACAGAGGATAGCTCGATAACAGAATCCAATGACCGAATTAAAAACAGCTGCAAATTATAACACAAAGTTTAATGTTTCTGTATTAAACTTCAACAAGTTGAACAAAATGAAATAATGATTTGAGAAGTACGGAATTAATAAAGGAGCATTAACAGATCCCCCTGAATAGTTCATCAAAACTGTTGAAATTAGGCTTGTTTGAAAAGGAAAATACGTTTGCGCATGCGCAGTAGCTATAAATGATATGATGTTGAAATCGCAAGAGAATGCTCAAAATAACCTTTTCCACAAATCCTTCAAATTAATATGGGAGATAGGACGACGGGGGCGTCAAAAATGCTGCTTGGTGGATTTTACATTTGCGCATGCGCTGAGTGAAGTATTGATTCCGGAACAACGAAACTCACTCTTGTCAGTCATCACAGAATTGAAATATAAAACAAAATATCACTAGTAGAAGGAATTAGAACGTAAATAGGTATATATCTCAAATGAAGTTAATCATTGCTTATGATTGTTGTCACATGGAGTTGCTCACAATAATTGACTCATTAGTTATATCGAATCAATAATTTTTCTTTTAAATTTTTCTTAAATGTTGAAATATAATCACCACAATTATACAAATTAGGAAATTCATTATATATTCTAATGGCTCTTACTTCAAATGAACCATAATATAATACAGCTATTATACATCATATAATATCAGTGTTTTTATTATCCTTAAGATGTATTTATATCCCGAATTAATTTTTGCATTAGATATCATTTCCACGAGAACAATTTCGAACAAGCTATAAATGTTTTTCACCTCAACTGGTCTAGAGCAAAACCGTTTACTTATGGGTAAGTGCAGTTTGCACACTATTGATTCTCTAATTGACCTTGTCATGTTCACATGGGGGGGGGGGGGGGGGGGGGGGGGCGCAAATTAGTAATGAGTTCACCGAAAGAGTACCTTTCAGATTTTATACCTCATCATTATTATCTGATCATCTATCATCTATAATCATATACATCAGTGAGTCTGTGTCAGTGAAAAGTAGTTTTACGTGTTCTCTATCGTATGTTTTCGTAATATGATTATAATGGAATGAGTACATGAGATTTTTTGCAATTTCAAGCATGGTAAAAACCAACGTATAAACTCGTAGGTTGTTTTAATTGACAACTAGCCTTTTTCAACGCTAGACCCGCTAGTTATTCATCGAATGTATGTAATAATTTTAAATGTTGAGATGATGACCACTTGAGTAATTTTTTTCACACGCAACCAATTTAAAATCTGTATGGGTACATAATTTTTCCAAAGATTTACCATACACAGAATTAACTTAATTGAACTTTGTCTTTTTACGTATTAAAACTTATGAATAGTTTCATCCATGCCTCTTGCGTAAAGGATAAAACTTGATACATTTTAACTAATTTTAACACTAATTGAAGGCACAATTTTAAATTTTGATAATGTATTATATAAATTTTTCTATTTTCTAAAGTGGTTAACAGCTTTTTTATCTTTCCACTTAATGAGAGATGACATTGTTTTGAAATTTTCTCTGAACACAGAACACATTTCTTTAGTTATTTCACAATTTGGTCGTGCTAACGGGTAATCATTATGTATACTATGTAATTCTTTAAGATAGCCCACGTCTACCTGAGTATATACCCTACATTTTATGTACTTGGCCCATGTATGTATACCCTACTCGTATTTGACACATTTCTAAAATCGATACTCGCTATTTTACCATCGTTGAGCCATTTGAAGTCTCCTTTTGGTAAGAATTGAGACATTGCTGTACCGTACAAATTTATACAATCGTACTCGTAGTAAGGAAGAGTTAAGGAAGAGTTGGGGTTGGTAGAGTGGAGACCTCTGCAGCTGGGGCGAGTGTCCTGGGGGAGTTGCGAGTGGCACTTTTGGTACCCATAATAATCGTAGTGGACATTTTTATGGTGTTTAGTAGGAAAAGTTTGTAGGCGTGTGAGTGTAGATCGTTACGTATAGTGTACAGGGGTGCTGTTTTTGAAATCGGAGCCAATGCCACCTCCACCGGCGTATTGATTATAGCCTCTCCGGTGGTAGGAGTGTGTCAAAAGGGGTTGAGGGGGGGGGGGGGGGGGGGGACATGCCCTGCAACATCCCGACGCGGTCTCCAGCTGTTACTACAGGACATGGGGGATTTTTATGGACCCCTGGCGAGGCGGCGTCAGGACCCACAGCTACTGCCACAGGCAGGAGTACTGAACCTGCTGCTCCCTCCTTCTCATTGCAGGTGCTGCCAGAGGTTGTAGCACAAGCCTCGCCCCTGTTTGTATTGTGATTGTTTAGTGTTGTGATATGTTTTTGTGTGAAGACTGTGTTGGGAATGTAGAAGGGAGATAAGAAAAAAAGCGAGGGAGAGAGAATACTAAACTCAACACGCTTGTTTTTGTGACGACTGAAGATCAGTGGAACAAACTTGGAGGGATCGTTGGATCAACATCTAGGTCTTTCACTCAGGGTGAACCAACGCTATCTCGGGCAGAAGGGATGCTAACCCTATAGGACTTGTAGGGTCCTCCCCTACAGGGTATTATTATTATTATTATCATTATCATCATTATTATAATTTTTAGAATTTAAGCCGTCTCTCGACCGGAAGGTTCATTAGCAGCAATCAACAAGGTGCCAAACGGATACTGCATTGAAAGATAGTGGGAGACAATAGTTTGGAGGGTAGAGACTGCAACTCTGGAAGCCACTGCCTGAAGGTTTGTGTTGAGAGGCACCTCTTCCACTCGCACATTATTTCTTATCATGATCATGACGAGGACCTACCATTGGGCTGGGGCGCCACCTCTTTTCTGAGGATAGAGTAGCCACGCATACTGAACCCATCAAGTGGTTTCTGGTGCGTCTCTTGTAATGCTACTGCCACTGGCAAGTATGATCTCAGCTCATCAGGTCGTCCATATATACCATTGGCATTCCATTGAAGGAAGCACTCGCCAATGGTGTTATTAGGTTGAGTGGTCATAATAAGTATCTATAAATTATTTAGAGAGAACAATGATGCAGTCAATGCTGCTTTCTGGGCTTTCCGTTTGGCTAGCCCTTCTTTTTCGTAGAAAGGGCCTGAAGGTGAGAAGGATTTGGGTGGTGATGCAGACCCAAATCGTGCGTCTTTCCTCTTTCTAACCTGGGTCCAGCCACCACTGGCTGGCTCCTTGTCGAGCTCCATTTCGAAGCCAGAGGAGTTGGGGAAAGAGGAGGCCGACGTTATTTGTCGCCTCGTCCGGAATTTTTGTGTGAGGACCTTACAAGCGTCCTTCACATTTTTCTCAGAGCCATCCCCCTTTGTTGGTGTGGGGGGTTTGGAGGATGACTTCAGTGGGGGGGGGGGGGGTATTGTTGGGGGAGGGTGGTAATTGTGGTGGATGGGGGGGGGGGAGTGGGCCAGCCTTAATGGCTGGGGAGGATTTGATTAGCTGGTCTTGGATCAGTGTCAGTTCAATGGATTGTTTCAACTTGGATGCATATGATTCTTTTTTGGAAATAGAATCATTGCACATTCGTCGGGCCACAGGATAAGAGACTTTTTCAGTTGCAACTTCTTTTTTAAAGATTGGGCACTCCTTAGAGAGTGCTCCATGCAGACCATTGGGATTGGCACACTTTGGGGGTTTCGAGCATGGTGTTTCCGCCTTATTGTGTCGTGGAAGACAACAAGCGCACATTTCATGCTCAGCCTTGCATCTGCGGCTAGTATGCCCAAATTTAAGGCATTTGTAGCATCTTATTGGTAGGAGAATAAAAGCCCTTATCTGCAGGTAACAAAGCAAGGGACTAGGTGACACAGTCTAGGGCGGATTTTGTAACGCAAATGTTAGCAAAAAGGTGTCAGATGACCCCATGATGCGCCTACCAGTTGAAGAGGCATGACTTCAATGACTGAATACTCTTTGAGACTCTCGAGGATCTCGTCAGCAGAGCACGATCGAAGGTAATGGCAACGGATTGTGCCCAAGTTTCTGGTTAAGAGTGACTGTGAATTCAGTCTCTCCCAACTTCGCTATTTTTCCGAGTCTTAATCCCTGTTCCTCTGGGGCTACTTTAACGTGAACCTTGGAGTTGGAAATGATTTTCATTTCAGTTGGTTTGCCTATCTGGCGCATCAACGCATTTCCGATTTTCAGAGGACTGAAGGTTTTAAAACCATCCCCCTTAAAGTCAACCGTATGAAAACGTGCGCACCCATTCTTCTTGAAAAGGTCGAAGAAGTTTCTTGTCACTTTAGGCCTTGATCATTTTGTTTCTTTGATGAGCTCAGAGGCTTCACAACAGCATCTGATTGTTCAGTGGGGGTTACAGTATTGGGGCTGAACAATCAGCGATTCCTTTTCCAGTGTTTACAGGAATTTCATTGTTTGCACCTCTCAATGGGGAAGTAATAATAACAGAGTTGGATTTCCCTGTATTCATGGTGAGAGATACCTCGCCATTCTTGGTTCCTTCCACTGCTGGAGACACTGTTTTGTCAGTATTGACAACAGAGACCTTAGTCTCTGTATTCATGGCGAGGGGGACCTCGCCATTCTTGGTTGCCTGCACAAGGGAAGGCATTTGTGGATAAGGGGGAGTTGGGGGAGGCGGAGTGGAGACCTCCGCAGCTGGGGTGGGAGCCCCGGGGGAGTCGCGAGTGGCACTTTTGTTACCCGCAATAATTGTAGTGGACATTTTCATGGTGTTTTTGGGAGAAAGGTGTGTAGGTGTGTGTGTGTCTGAGTGTATTTTGTTAGGTGTAGTGAACAGTGGTGTCGCTTACGACATCGGAGCCAATGCTACCTCCACCGGCATATTGATTATAGCCTCTTTGCTGGTCCGTTGAGGGTCATGAGGGGGGCCCCTCACATGTCCTGCAACATCCCAATCCGGCCGCCAACCGGTACCACAAGACATGGAGGATTTTTCGAATGTTACTTGGGTCAGCCCACGGGCCGCTGGCGAGGCGGCGTCGGGACCAACAGCTACCGCCACCGACAGGAGTACCGAACCTGCTGCTCCCTCCTCCACATTACGACGGCCACCAGAGGTTGTAGCACAAGCCTCGCCCCTGTGTGTAGTGTGAGTGTTTTGTGTTGTGACATGTGTTTGTGTGAGGACCGTGTTGGGAATGCTGAAGGGAGATCAGGAAAAAGGAAAGGAGAGGGAGGGATGACTATAAGACCCAACACGTTTGTTTCCTGATGCCAGAAGATCAGACAGACAAACATGGAGGGCACGTTGGATCAACTTCTAGGCCTATCACCTAGGGTGAACCAAAGCTAGCTCGGGGCCGCAGGGACGCCAACCTTGTAGGACCTGAAGGGTCCCCCCCCCTAAGGGGTATTATTATTATTATTATTATTATTATTATTATTATTATTATTATTAATTCATTTATTTATTGTCTTCTGTACTTATTTTTCACTTTTAGTATCCATTGTACTCGTAATTTGGATCAATGGTGAAATCTCCTTCATCCAGTAATGATAAAAACTCAATAGTGATGGATTAGAGAACCTGATTTAAAAGCGGGATGAATTTTTATGAAGGATAATAAGCTAAATTAGAAGTTCCTTAATTTCGAGTCGAAAAAATCTTTTTTTTTTCTTTTTTTTTCATTTTCAACCCCTTCTCATACAAGTTCAGTGACCGAGACTTTAATAACTTTCTCCTTTTTCAGCTTTTCTGCCAGGGCCTCTCGTTCACTTTACTTCCCCTTTGCTCTTTTCTTTTTCTCCGGGGTATTTTTTAAATATATTTTTATTTTTATCTGAATTGAAAAGCGCAGTCCGTCCGAGTGAAGAGTCGAGGTAGAGCTCTTTTCTACCGTCACTATCCCCCTACCCATCTGCCTTGTCGCACTTCGTGATCCCTAAAAACCCGTCTTTGCTTTTTCCCTTCCGTAAATGAGTACCTAGATGGAACAAATAAAGCTGAAGAATAATGGAGAAAAAACCTCCTACACCGGAGAGTAAAAAAAGAAGAAAAAAGCTGCGGGTATCTTGTTAGCGAACCCCTGAAAGCGCCCGGAGTTGATGCCCAACGACAGCCCCATTACTTTTTTCTACCATTGGTAAGGGAGATTGCTTAAAAAATGGTTGATACCATTACTCACCTTGGTAGAACTCGGTCTTAAATTGTGCTCATTTCTTAGAGAATCTTGGCTCTCACAGTTCAATCATTGTAGGCCATGAACCGTTAAAAGGAATGTTAATATAAATCGTTACTTAGCCCCTAATGGTATAATCCGTTTACTCAATAGAATGTAATTGTAAAAAAATAAAATGAAATGTTTAGTTCTCCAAAAATATGTTGAAACGACTGAACCGGTTCGCTTTATTGGTTCTATGTAGCAGGATTACTGAGCATCTGCCCGTTTTTTCCAGCTGCATAATAACGATGACCGCCCTTTTTCCTTCGTAAAAAGACCTTCCATCCTTAACAATCTCTTTTTTGTAAAGAGTTGCCACGCAAGATTTTTTCTTTTATTCCACGTTCAAACAAGATTTGAATGAGATTGGCTGAAAATTCAGAGAGTTGCCTTCTCTTTTACTTCTTATGAATTGATAGGGTAGCAATTTCTCTTACTGAAAAATTGTCCATCAATGCGATTTCGTCTCAATAATGAACAGCGATCAGTATCGGTCAGGGTCAACAATCGTAGACTCAGCAAAATCACACATAACAAAATAATGCGTTCGCGACTCGAGCTGTCATATTACGCCTATCAAATAGTCTTCATCTTCCACGAACAGCGAATCTCCAAACGGTTCATCGAAATTTTTGTCATCCTGGAGTCACTAGACTGGCTCATTGGGTTCGGTGCGAAAACCTCCCATTTTCAATCGAAGAGATCAGAACAACTACTGCCGCATGTATAAGATCTTGCAAAACTGAAGGCAGGATTTAAACAAGAACGAGGGTACACTGGTTCACGCTGCCTCTCCTTTTGAAAGGCTTAATAACGACTACAAGCCGTCTGCAACACACAATCGGTATCTACTCACCGTCGCTGACGAATTCTAGAGTTGACGACAGGAAAAATCCCAGAGCACCCATTCGCATTTCCCTGTACAGAAACGTCTGCCTCTGCCGTAACCCGTCATCTCACAACTTTATTTGAGAGTTTTTGCTTTCTTTGGAAGCTGACCGCACGCGGCCGTAAAGCGTTCCCAGTTGACCCGTTGATAACCGAAAATTTAACGAACTAACACGACTCGGCTCACGTTCCAAAAACAAATGAAGGCGGACCGTAAACTTGAAGCTCCATACGTCGCTACCCCCATGGCCTTCGGCACCTTGCACGCAAAGGATAACCTTAGTGAATTTACACTGATAAGAGCTCCCAAAGCCGACATTCTCGTCTTTTTGTTATTTCAAGGAAAGACCCCGGTGTGAACTGAACCGTCTAAAATACATTGAGATAATTTCAATTGTTATTTTAATTTTATTATTATTGTTAGTACCATTAGGTATGGAAGAAGAACTAAATAAGTTTTTTTAAATCTACATTACATTGGAGTAATGGAACAAAGTGAACTCCAGGATGCAGTAAATGCATATCTAGAAGTATCAAGTTACCCCACGGCTAATACTCCTCGGTCGTTCAGGTAAGTAAAAGTGATATCAATTTTCCTACATTATTTTTGTGGTAGCTTATTCATTTGATAATAATATACTTGAGTACACTTGCAGGATACTAACTTTTAGGAATAAATTAGGCATTAGGTACCTGAAGTTTATCAATTTATATTTTGGGAGTGACCAAGTATTTTAGATTGACAGGACGTCCACCTGAAGCCAGGTTAAGGCTCTTAGCCAAGGCTTTGTCTTTGAAAGTGATAAAGAGTATAGATAATAGATCTAGGGATGCGTGAACCACCCTGAGCACGAGAGAAATCCTTTTCAAATCAAAGACCGAATTGGCCTAAATGGGGAAAACTGAATAACTTTAGGGGTTTTCTTTTTTGCTTAACGTTCATAGGCATACTAGGTTGCCTAACCTAACAAGTTTTCCAAGGTTTCAAGTCGGTATCTCAAAAGAATGGAAAAAAAGGGGGGGTTTGTGACACTCTATGAAATAGTAGGTAGTTTATAATGTACTCAAATTGATTTTTTGTATAAGACATTTGTCAATTTATTTATTTTGTTGTCGGATCATTGAAAACAATAAATTATTATATTGATTTGAGAGCACGGTTCGGTGAGTTCGATCTCCATGGAATGGAAGACAATGACATCCTATTGAACTTCCGATTCACCCGCGCGCAAACAGTGGTGCTGAAAAGATGCTTCAACATACCTTCGGAAGTGGTGTTGCGCAAGCACGCTGCCAGCGTGGACCACCGCATTTCTGGGATGGCGGCCCTATCCATTGTTTTGCGACAATTAGCATACCCAAACAGGTTAGTAGGTACCTTCAAACCACTCCAACGATTTTAAAACAAAAAGTTATAGAGATGCATTATTAGCACATTTTAATTGTGTGTGTGTGTGATGTGTTTGTGTCTGACAAATATTTTCCACGCTGCCCAAGCCACGATTATCAACCTATTATCCTGAATCTTATTTTGTTCGACCCTAATTTTAGTGTGAATGGAGATTTCATTTTTATGACGGATTTCTATGAACAGTGCTTTTCTCAACCGATTTTGATGATTTTGTTTTCGAGTATTTTACTATGCTGCTCGAAGTGTTTGATCTCTAGGTAGAACCGCTCTCAGTGAAATGAAATTTCATTGTGGTGGGTTGGGTTGAGGGGGATACCGATATATCGTAATATTTTCAACAAAATTGTAAAACCAGTTATGCAATACGTTAGGGAGGTAGTTCCTCGCAGCACATTTACGTCAGGTTATAACGGGGGTGCATCCAGTAAAATCACGAGCTATTCGCTATTCTCACCAAAATCATATGCAATCCATACTCAGGGACGTCCCTGTAATGCATGCATTGCTTACCAATATCTTTCTTCCAGGGATTCCATTTTGTGGATTCTCAAAAGATTGTTGGAGTAAATGGGCTGTATACTATTTACAACAGTTATTATTATTATTATATTTTTTATTTATTTGTTATTTTTTATTGCTATCCATTTCTTCGCGCATCAAGTGCTCAAGTTGCGAAAATAATTATAACATACGTATAATACGACGATCCGCTCAGACGATCATACTGCATGACTGAAACATTTCGGAAATTCTCTAAATAGTCACGTGTAACTTTTATGTACAGGGTGTCTCACGATGTACCCGGCAAACTTCTCACACGTATTGTGGAACTATTTCCCGACCAAAACTTCCTCATAGAGATTTTTTTTAACGCTTTGTTTTCGTGTTATTCAGTTTTAAGATTTTTTTCATAATTTCGACCTTTACTCACTAAAACGGCCAAAACTCCCCTAATTACCTGAGAAAATTGAAATTTTATCATACCGTTGGAAAGTGTTGAATTTTCCATCTCTTTAATGGATCATAAAAGTTTTTTAAGGTGTTTCAATTGTTGAAAAAAAAATCAATGAAATTCTACCTACATGTTCAAATAAGCCTGTAGTGCTAAAATTTGGGCCAGAATCTCAGCTTTCCAAAGGTGTAGTCAATTTTACTTTTACTCTGCTCATCAGGGAAGAGAATTATATGTTAATGTTAAAAACCTTTTTTTTTTTTTCAATAAAATCGAGCGTTTTCTTGAAAAATTACCTACTACGAAATTACTAGTTCGGGGTCGGTTTCTACGGATGTTTTCACGCTGAATCGAATGGTAACTCTTGCATACCTCCTCAACCCCATTATAACAGTAATTTACACGAGACCCTCTCGAATGAGCAAGTTTGTCCCCCACCCCGGCAACTACTTGGAACCGTTCCCTACAAGAAGAACTGTGGGTTCTTCAATTCCGTTCAACCTGTTTAGTGGACATGTAGGTTAGAATGAAGTGTATAGTTTGGTGGTCTGGATGCTCGCAAGCTCGCATCTCAAAAATACATAACATCAAGTAGTCAATCCCTTAGGAAAAATGCAGATTAGTTGGATATGTAGATCAGAATGAAGTGTATAGTTTCGTGGTCTCATAACACGATCACATAACAGTTTAGAAACGTAAATGTGACTTTTCATTTGTGACTCATGAGCTGCTCCGCGTTGAACGGAATTGAAGAACTCATAGTTCTTCTTGTTGGGAACGGTTCCAAGTAGTTGCCGGAGTGGGGGACAAACTTGCTTGTTCGAGAGGGTCTCGTGTAGTTTACTCTTTAGCTTACCAGTTTCCCTCCCAAAATCACATGAAATTTGCCTACCTAATGAACTGAAATGTTTTATAAAGTGTAGAATTCGGTTATAACGGGGTTGGGGAGATTTGCAAGCGTTACCATTCGATTCAGCGTGAAAAAATACGTAGAAACCGACCACAAACTCGTGATTTTATAGAAGGTAATTTTTCAAGAAAACCCTTGATCTCATTGAAAAATGCTCAAGCCATGCAGCATGATCGTATGAGCGAATTTTCGTAAACTATCTTACTGTGTTATGTTACATTGTTTTGAAAATTAAGGACTTTGAGGGAAAACAAATAGTTAACTACCAATTTTATTGAAAAAGAACTCGTTCTAAATAATATTCAGAAATTCAATGAGAGATTTTGGATTTTTAACTTTTTTGCAGTTTTTATCGATTTTTAGCACATTATAATGAAATCTAAGTACATTTTCAGCATAATTTTGCGTACTTATACATTTTTAATGTTCTATCTAATAGTTAGCAAACTTCATTTGAGCAATATTCTGCTAAAAAATATAAATGTAACTATTTTTAGCCGTTTTTTGCTACTTTTAGTGATTCTTTCAGCACTTTTTTGAAATTTGACCAATTTAATGAGTTCAAACAATGCTGGCCAAAAAACTCGTCCTTTCGTTTGGAAAGCTTAATTTTTTGGCGCAAGAACGGAATTTTTATCTCAGTCTTAAGAGAGTAATCGTCTGGAAGGACATATATATATATATATATATATATATATATATATATATATATATATATATATATATATATATATATATATATTCAGATTGTCTCAAAACGTATTTCAATGGAGAACATTTTCAAAAATATTGATTTTAATATTTTTAGAGCCAACGCAGTAGATTCATTTTCTACGAAAATTCGCTAAAACAATGTTGTTCAACATTAGAACTCCCCTAATTTTCTCCCCTAATTAGCAAAGTAAAAGTGAAATTGACTACACCGTTGGAAAGCTGACATTCTGGCGCAAATTTTAGGACTACAGGCTGATTTGGACATGTAAAATATCATTGGACCCACTGAGTGTGAAAAAAGATTGAGCGAAGATTGAGTGTGGAAGAAAATTGATTTTTCACCAATTGAACCATCTTAAAAAACTTTTATGGTACATTAAGGAGATGAAAAATTCAACTTTTTTTCCATAGGTATATTCAAATTTGAATTTTCTCAGATAATTAAGGGAGTGATATCCGTTTTAGTGAGTTAAGTTTGAATTCAAGAAAATAAAAAAAAAAAAAAAAAATGGAACTACTCGAAAACAAAGCGTTTAAAAAATCTCTAGGAGGAATTTTCGATCGTAAATTAGTTGCAAGATACGTGGGTGAAGTTTGCCGGATATAACGTGAAATACCCTGTATACAGGGTGTCCCACGGAAAGGTACACCCCCCCCCCCCCCACTCCTCTTCATTTTCCTTGAATGCAGTGTACGAAATTGGGACCAACGCCATTCTTCATCATTTTTCACTTAGATCTCAGGAAGAATCATTTGTGCGCACCACTAGCGCCAGAAGTGGCACCAATGACATAAACTTTGTTTTTTCAACCGGGAACCCCCATTTTTTATTGCAGATTCGAATTCTACGTGAGCTTCCATGAAGAAATGACCCATCACTTGATTTTTTAACTGTGCATAAACGTGAGCGATTCCGCTCCAAAAGTGCGCGATTCCGCTCTAAAAGTGTTAAAATGGTGAAATACCTACTGAGTTTTTGAAGATATTTATTCGCCACATGTAATGGGGGTATTTTTTCTTGCTTGACCTAGTAATGATGTTCATTTATTGATATTTGCAGCATCAACTTGGGAAAATACCGAAAAAACGACATTTTAGCACGCTTTGTGCAATGCGTAGAAATGAGTAAGATAGGTGCAATTCTGGTTGATTTTTCGGTGTTTTCCCAACTTGGGGTTACAAATATCTATAAATGAACATCATTACTAGGTCCAGCAAGAAAAATGTGGCAATTGAATATGTTCAAAACTCAGTATTTCACCATTTTTGCACTTTTAGAGCGGAATAGAGCTCGAGTACGAGCACTTAAAATATAGAGTGATGGGTCTTTTTTCATAATAATTCACGTAGAACTCGAACCTGCAATGAAAAATGGGGGTCTCTATCTGGAAAAACAATGTTTTTGTTATTTGCGCCACTTCTGGCGCAAGTCGCGCCCTCGAAAGTATTTTTCCTGAGATCTACGTAAGGATGGCGTTGGTCCCAAATTTTTACGCTGTAATCAGGGGAAATGAAGGGGGTGTTTCCGTGGGACATATATATATATATATATGTATATATATATATATATATATATATATATATATATATATATATATATATATATATATATATTTCCGAGCCATTTCAAATTTTCATTTCTTACGAAAATTCGCTAAAAAGCTAAAAATCCAAAATCTCTTTATAGCAGACTATTACTTAGAATTCGTTTTTTACCCAAAAAATTAATAGTTAACAATTTCGTTGCACTCAAAAAGCTAATATTTCAAAACAATTCAACTTTATAAAATACGATAATTTACGAAAATTCCCTCTTACGATCATGGTGCATGACTGAAACTTTGTTGATTGCACCTACCAATCTAGTTTCCAACTAGACATGGAAGTTGACTTAGAACTTAATTATAAATCACTTTTCTAACCGCAATTGAGTGCTATTGTTCTGGTCTTAGTTTAGAGTAGTTTGAAATTGAGTCTGTACCCACCAGTCTAGTCTTCAGGATAACTACTTCGTCATTGTTTGTTTTCTGAATGTAAGTTAATATGGGTTGAAGCTTGTAAAAATTCTATTAATGGTAGGGCTAGCGGGGGCTCCTTGTGTGGAATATTTAGGAATGAAGATCTCAACCAATTCGTTCGTGCTGGGAGAAGGATTGGTCAAATGATAGAGGTAGTAGTAAGGGCGGGTGGTGGCCATTTAACTATCCTACACACATACCTAAATTGCAATAATTGGAATAGGGACTTCATGAACTTGAGATCCTGAGAACCCGTTCAAGAATGTAGCGACACCAACACCATTGGAGCTCTCTTGGATAGTATTGTGGCTGAATGGAAGCGGAACTGGATCACCAAGGCAACAAATACCACGCACTATCTCCATTACCGTCAACTGAACCATGAGGTGAAATGTGCAGATGTGAGCCAGGAGTCCAGAGTGGGTCAAATCAAGTGGATAATGAAGCTGAGATCCGCAACACTGAATCTAAACTATCAACCTTGTATCGGAGACCGTGTGGAACAGTGTTCAATGTGCAACAGGAGAGCTACAGAGGATATTACCCACTTTGTCGCCCAGTGCCCTGTATTGGGAAAGTTCCGCCGTAAATGGTTTGGTATGAAGGAGTTTTCGGAAGCCCACCTTATCGAGATGCTGGACGAACTGAAACATTGGCCAAGATTGGCGGGATACTGTCCAGATGCTTGGAGATACAGGAGATTCCTTGTAGCCGAGTTTAACTACAACTAAATGGTGTTGCCAATTTAGATCGAAGTTTTGATTTTGTAATTTGGTGTTGTAGCTGTTATAAATAGAATTTAAACTATAATCTGTACATGTATGTTGAAAGAAAAAAGTTATTTTATCTAATTTATCGTATTAAAAAAAAAAAAAAATATATATATATATATATATATATATATATTTTAAATCTAATTATATTATATTTTATCTATATTAATATATATTTTTATCTAATTTATCGTATTAAAAAAAAAAAAAAAAAAAAAAAAATATATATATATATATATATATATATATATATATATATAGGTATATATATATTAATTGCTATGCAATTCTTAGGCCGACCCCCAATAATTTTTTTAAAATGTCCACTTTTTTTGTGTAACGTTTTTTGTCCCGAGATGGGAAGCGAGAGGTCGTGGGTTCGAATCCCGGCCAGGCCTGAAATTTTTTTTTTTTTTTTTTTTTTTTCCTCGTGAGACGAAGGTTGTGGGTTCGAATCCCGGCCAGGCCTGAAAAATTTTTTTTTTTTTTTGCTCGTGAGACGAAGGTTGTGGGTTCGAATCCCGGCCAGGCCTGAAATTTTTTTTTTTTTTTTTCTCGTGAGACGAATTGCATAGCAAATTATCCTCGTTTTCTACACAGTAGAAAAGAGAAAAGATCCGGCGAGGCGCGAAGCGCGGACGGAGGCCCGTTATTGTAGGATAACTACTTCGTCCTTTTGTCGAAAAACTTCGTAACACAAATAAGTAAAATAATAATAGCAATAATAGAATGATAGAAAATCTATACTATTCAAAAGAATGAAACTCTGTCTGTGAGTGAGTCTGTCTGTGTCGCTTTTACGGTGGAACGGATGAAGGGATCCGAACGGGGTTTTTTTAATCGTGACCGTAAATCTGCCGGCCAGACTATAGGCTTTGTTTTATTCGTTTCCCCCCACTCTTTCGACCTTAAAATTCCGTTTTTTACCTGAATATTGACACTTGTCGGCGCTTTTTCCCATTCTTTTCGACTTCCCCGCTTCCCCTACCCCTCTAAACGGCCGTCGAAAATTCCGAAAAAATACCGATTTCAATCAGTACGATCATGGCGATAGCTGCGATAAAAGGACTGACATTACGCCACAACTGCTTATCTGAATGGAGAAATCACGGAAAATATTGTGATGGAAATTCCTGTGATGTAGGTGAATAAGTTCTGGAAAAAATAAGCAAGAAAAAAGAAAAGGGAAGGGAAATCCAGAAGAAAGTAAATGAACACCTGAAACAGTTTACTACAAAGGGGAGAAAAGTCTGGAAAATAAGCAAAGAGCTGTACAAACTGAGACAATCAGGGCACTTGTGGTATTTCAAGTTAGATGAAACCCTAAAAGCTATTGGGTTACGACCGTCCACAGTCGATTCATGCGTTTGCATTGGAGAAATAGAAAATCAAACAGTGATCATATGTGTCTATGTAGACGAGTGATGAAAGCATTGAAGAAAAAATTGAAAGAGAAATTTAAGACGAAGTATTTAGGAGTAATCCACTATTGTCTTGGGATAGAGATATCACAATCTCAGAATGGGGGGGGGGGGGGGGGGGGAGAGAGATACGTATGTCACAGAAGAAATACATCAGTGAAGTTCTGAGAAGGTTCATCATGGAGGGTTCCAAGCCAATAACAACTCCGGTGAATTTGAGATTGAAGAAATCTGAAAAAATGAACACTGAGGACATGGGAAAGTATCCATACCAAAACTTGATCAGGAGTCTGAACAACATGGCAACATTTACCAGACCATACATATCGCATACAATTAGCATGTTGAGTCAGTTCAATTCCAAATATGGCAAGGAATACTGGGACACTGCGAAGCGGGTTCTACAATACCTGAAGGGAACCATAAATTTGGTGGTGACGTTCAGCAAGGCTGGAGGATCCTGTGTTGAAGATTGGAGATTGAACACTGGATACGTGTTTACTCTCGCGAGAGCAGCTGTTAGCTGGGAATCAGGGAAGCAGAGAACAATGGCACTATCCAGTACGGAAGCCAAATATGTGGCAATGACAGAGGCAGCTAAGGAAGCTATTCGCATTGGGCGACTGCTTGGTGAGCTGAAATACGAAGAGGAAATACCTATCATACTCCATAGTGTAACAACGAGAGATGATAGATAGAGTGTAATTACTCCTTAAAAGGTGAGAGGCAATTAACCTGCTACACCCAGAGGCTATCCTGAACGCTGAATCAACGTCAGGGATATCTCCAGCTGCAGCGTATTCAAGAATCGAGAAGGGGGAACAACTCCTATCCATTACAATAGTGACAGCAATGGAGTTAAGGAAATAGCAAAGAATTCTGTACACCATGCAATGACGAAGCATATTGACATCCGCCAACATTTTGTCAGGGAGGCAATCACGGATGACAAGATCAAACCCAAATACTCATAGATTGAGAGGATCATAGCTGACGTACTGTCGAAGCCGCTGCCAGGTCCGAGGCACCAGACGACGAGGATAAGCTTAGGACTTCAATCCCAAGCTTGAGGGGGAGT
The DNA here is from genome assembly GCA_030762985.1 of Adelphocoris suturalis. Lineage (NCBI taxonomy): Eukaryota > Metazoa > Arthropoda > Insecta > Hemiptera > Miridae > Adelphocoris > Adelphocoris suturalis. Next base: position 66,325,649 of record CM061040.1, on the reverse strand, counting down.
ATAAGAGAACGAGCTACTGCACGAATTAGCAAGTAAACAGGTGTGAAACCAAGGACTTTCTATCCCGCTACATTACCCTATATATATATATATATATATATATATATATATATATATATATATATATATATATATATATATATATATATATATATATATATATATATATATATATATATATATATATATATATATATATATATATGTTTATATATATAGGTATATATATATATATATATATATACTCGGCCCTTCGGGCCTCGCAAGGGGCTTCGCCCCCCTGGACCCCCCTAATCTATACTCGGCGCTTCGCGCCTCGCCGGATCTTTTCTCTTTTCTACTGTGTAGAAAACGAGGATAATTTGCTATGCAATTCACGAGAAAAAAAAAAAAAAAAAATTTTTCAGGCCTGGCCGGGATTCGAACCCACAACCTTCGTCTCACGAGAAAAAAAAAAAAATAAATTTTCAGGCCTGGCCGGGATTCGAACCCACAACCTTCGTCTCACGAGGAAAAAAAAAAAAGTTTTTTTCAGGCCTGGCCGGGATTCGAACCCACGACCTCTCGCTTCCCATCTCGGGACAAAAAACGTTACACAAAAAAAGTGGACATTTTAAAAAAATTATTGGGGGTCGGCCTAAGAATTGCATAGCAATTTATATATATATATATATATATATATATATATATGCATTCAGGGTGTCCCCAAAAACATCCCCCTCTCCCCCCCCCCCCCTGCTAAAATCGTTAATAACGGGCAAAAAAAAAAAATTTTTTTTTCAATCTTAATATTTTCTTGTAAGGATCTAAAAAATGCAAAATTGCGCATTGTGCACCTGCGCAAATGTGCGCAAGTGACATCAAATTTGTTATTTTACATGAGAACCCCATTCTTTGTTGCAGTTTTGAAATTTCATGAAAAAATGACAAATCACTTGATTTTTTTAGGTGCGCGCAAACAGGCGCAATTCTGCTCCAAAAGTAAGCAATACCGCTCTAAAAGTGCAATAACTGGGTTTTCAAAGATACTCAATTGCCACATGTTACAGGTACTCGTACATGATTTTGGAGTATTATTTCCTGGTGAACCTCGTAATGATGTCCATTTATTGATATTTGCAACACCGACTTGGAAAAACACCGACAAACCTACATTTTAGTACGCTTTGTGATGTGTGGGAATGTGTTAAATAGTGCAATTCTGGTCAATGTTTCGGTGTTTTCCCAAGTTGGTGTTGCAAACATCAATAAATGAACACAATTACCTACGAGGTTCATCACGAAAAGATACTCCAAAATCATTTATTACATGTGGCAATGGAGTTTCTTCAGAAACTCATTTATTGCAGTTTTAGAGCGTCATTGCGCACTTATGGAGCGTAATCGTGCCCATTTGCGCGCATCTAAAAAATCGAATGATGGGTCATTTCTTCTGGAAGTTTCACGTAAAACTCAAATCTGCAAAAAATGGGGGTTCTATTCCTATTCAAAATAAGAAGTTGATGTCAATTGCGCATGCTTGCGCACGTGCGTAATGCGCATGTTTGGTCATTTTTGAGATCCTCACAAAAAACATTGTTTGAAGAAAAAAAAAAAAAAATAGATTTGTTTGACACATTATTAACGATTTTGACTGGGGGACGTTTTTGGAGACACCCTGTATGTGAAAAAGCGTAAACTTCAGGAATCGTTTCAAAATGCCTCCAAACGGATTTCAATGAAGAATTATTACAAACATTTTGTTTAAAAATTTTTTGATCGATTGCAATAGCCTAATTTTTACGAAAATTCGCTGAAACACCACGATTTTATTATAAGTGATAATTACTATTACAAATAAATCATGAATAGTGATACTTGCCATTCATTCTGAGCCTGAGGTGGCCTTCTTCATACTCCCCAACTCGGACCCACTGGTAGTCGTTTTGCGAGATCTGCTTGAAATGAATGATGTTGTATCTTGCTGGACCGTCACCATTACTGTCGAATTTGAACTTGTCTCCACTCAACCCTGGAAACCATTAAATCATTCCAACATCAAAATTTCTCTTCAATAGTATGCAACATTTTAATAAGGCAGTTCAAAATTGTCATGGTAAGTTAAAGGATTCGAGCAGGGCCGTTGCGTGGGTGGGGAGACCCGGGAGATCGCCCCCCTGGTAGCAAGGGGGGGGGGGGGGGGGGCACTACCAGGCATCGGCAAAAATAAAAAGTTATATAAATAAATTAGAGGCACATAACTTCTTTTTTTTTTAAAGCGGGTATAAAGTTATACATATCTTTGAATACTGTACTGAGTTGGATGTATTATTAAACAAATAAGTTTGCAATTGAGCAACTGGATTTGTTTACACCAATACTGTTATAAAAGCCTTACACTGATGCGCACTGTGCTGTAGGCCTCAGCTTTTCTCTTGTATTATCTGTGTATAAATAGTGTTTGTGTGTGTGTGTGTGTGTGTTTGCGCGCTTGCTTGCATGTGTGTGTGTGTGTGTGTTATTATCTCTACAGTGCTATTTCATATCCCTACCCAAGTCAAGGTCACACGTCCCCATAGTGCAGTCCGGGCATCCTCTGGTTTACCAGAGGGTGGCAGAATGATCCACTGGCGATTAGGGGAGAGGCTCTTGTCAACGGGTTTTCCAACCCTTCTAATCACATCATCCCCGTTATGATGAATACAGATGAAAATGAGCCTCATAACCCCCATCGGCTAATTGGCACACGGGATCCTATGGGTGGCGCTCTGGTGCGCCACAGACAGGGGCGTCAGTTTTCCTCTCTTTCTTCTTCATCCTCATCTTCCTATCCTTCTTCCTCTTCCAAAGCCTCTGGAGATGACCACCAGTGTACCCACTGTGAGAGAGCCTTCAGATCCAAGCGTGGCCTCAGTGCGAACGTCTGTCAGGAGCATCCTGTACAGGCCAACGCTGCAATTGATATAGTGCGAGATCAGCCCAGGTATGCTTCTGAGGATTTGCGGCGAATGGCAGCACAAGAGGCAGAGGCTGTGCATAAATGTGGTATGCCATATTAATGTTTTTTAGCATGAAATTTTTCCCATGCGTACTCTTTCTGCCATTCAATCTCTTCGCTTCAGGCCCCACATGTAGCTTGACCAGGATGCAATCCTGGCCAACAGCTGTGGGGCCTTTCCAGCATCTTCTACAGGTGTGGGACAGCAGCCCGCCATTCAGCAATGCTTCCCCGGGACCTCCGGTTTTCTTGAAGATCTGAAGTATTGAGGGGGAGCAGATACCTGAGGGATCCGGTATGGCGGGCTGTTGAGGGGCCTGAAGGCATGGAGGACGAGGTTGCAGCCAATTTGCAGAGGATAATCCCACAGTTTTAGGACGTGACCATGGAGAGGTGTCAGGGTGGGGTTCCTTCTACATCCGTGCCTAGTGGAGGTTGCAAAGTAGCAAAATAAGCAAGAAGGCGGGTATATTGGCGGGTCGAGAGGTTGGGGAGGAGGCATCCGGCTCATGTAGCTGCGGAAGTACTGGAGGGAGCTGGGGATGAACAAGTTTTACCCCCTCTCCAGCAGTTTGTGGACTACTGAGAGCCACTCTTGAGTGCTTCCAGCCACCACCCTGGTGAGCCGGTGGTGCTCCCAACTTCCACTATGAATTCGTTACCCAGCATTTTGTGTACACCGGTAGTTCATGATGAGGCACATAAGTGCTGTGTCAAAAACTCCACGGCTGCTGGACCTGATGGTATTTCTGCCCGATGCTAGAATAAAGCTGTAAAGAATGTCAAGTTGCTCATCCTCAAACTGCTACTTCTGTCAGGAAGACCTCCGAAAGCATTGACCCATGCCTGGACCATCTTCATCCCAAAGAAAGGAGGGAGTGGGCCTGGAGGCTACTGTCCGATTTCAATATCGTCAGTGGTTTTCTGCAACTTCCAAAAGATTTTTGCATCTCGATTCCAAGTGACTGGCGTCATCTGTGATGTCCAGAGAGCATTTCGGCCAGCGGATGGTACAGCGGATAACTTAACAGTTTTCCAAATTTGACCGGGAAATCATAATGATGTAATCTCTATCTCTAATATAAGAACGAAACTCCGTTTGTTTGTCTGGCCATGCTATGCACGGCCAAACGGCTGAGTGGCGGGAGTCTTGGAGTGGTGGGATCTTCTTGGGATTTTCCGAAAGGGTGTATGAGCAATTTTAAAATTTCTAATCCCACCCGAACCATGGGCTGTAGGGCGTAAGGTGGGTTGGAGCCCGTTTTAATGCTCTCTTTTTCCCATTCTTTTCGACTTCCCAGCTTTCCCTACCCCTCTAAACGGCCGACGAAAATTCCGGAAAAATATCGGTTGCATAGGTTTTTGTATGAGGAAGACAACACCGCAATTAGATCGCGAAAAAAGTATCGAGAAATGCGTCAAAAAATGAAAGAGTACGGACCCGTTTTCTCGAAAATTCAGACGAAAAACTTCGTTTTTTTCTCATTAAAATTGACCCCATGAAGAGACGTTTTTCGGGACAGTATTTGCGAGTGAAAAAGCTCGATTCGTTCATTTTTGTCTGTAGGTTGTTTCTACTCTTCTAGGTTCTATTCTAGGTTCTCTTCTAGATTCTAGGTTCTATTCTTAATCAAAGAAAATTTTATATATAATTACATTAAATTTAAATTGTATAAAGTTTTTCAATATTTCATAGGTTTTTGTGGGCTTTCTCTGGCATTTTTGGACAGATTTCCATGAAATAAATCTCACTGACTTTTATTTTCCGTTCTCTTTCCGCTACACCAAAGAAAACAGTCAATTTACGAGTTTGAAAAATTGGTAAAAAATGACCTGAAAACCTCGCCATTAGGGGCCCCAACCAATGTCAGGCTCCCCCTCGCCACTACCCCACCCACTGCATCGCGTTGGTGGTAAAGTAAGTTGTAGAATAAATAGAGCGGCCGTCAGCATAATCGAATGGCGCTCGCTATGTCACCCTTCCCCTGCCCACAGACTGAACCACCGCTCTGGCGCTCTGGTCCTCCAATGCCAAAAATTTGCTTGCTTTCAATCATGTCTCGCTCGATTTTTGTGTTTCCTCGAACGTTTGTGGTAAATCTGTGTAGTCAATGAATCAGCTATATGACGAAGCAAATGATTTGAATGCCATACCAGCTCCTCAAACAATCCATAAATTCCTTTCTTTTTTTCTCTGGACACACCTCACTAGACGATGCTGGAGAACACAATCACTGACCCCGCTTGAGGAAGGGTGGGAAAACCCAACTTCTGTGTTGGAATTAAAAATACATCCGCAATGAGAATAAAAAAATTCCAGAACAAAAAAATATGGACACATTACCTATTCATCTCAAAGGGCAATAAAAATCGCATTACTTATATAAGACAAAAATAGAAATAGAAAAAAATTAAGAAAATATTTAAACCTGTAAAGCAGCATGATCATGAGCAAATTTTCTTATTGATTTCTTGTGTTATTTACATTGAGTTGTTTTGAAATGTGAGCGCTTTAGCGCTTTTAAATGGTATGAATGTTATGAGAAAAACTTGTTCTCAATTATAATCTCCTTTTCAAACAAATTTTGGATTACAATACCTTTTTTTTTAAACTTAGTTTATACCTATTGATTTTATATAATGAATTTTTAAAAGTGCTTTTTAGGCATAATTTGATGAATAAATTTGTTAATGTTCCAGTTCATTGATGAACTTCTTGTGAGTGATATTTATCCCAAAAAAATATAAAAAATGATTTTGTACCGTTTGTTACCAATTTTAGTTTTACATTTCAATCAATAACAAGCTGATGAAAACGTAATGCGATTAAGAAAACAATCTATTATGAGCAAAGGAATTAGCTCTGATTCACTATTTATACTCGATGCTATGGATTCTTCAGCCAATTACGATGTGTTCATTCAAAGAATGATGACTTGTTAGAACGTTCCTCTGAAGCGAAGCTCCATCAATAGAGGGACGACCTATTGGAATTGATTGAGGGGGTGTTGGACAATCTATGCACGAAAAAAAAAAAAAAAAAAAAAAAAAAAAAAAAAAAAAAAAAAAAAAAAAATCTGCCAAGTTGGGTGGGCAGTATAACTTCCTGTTATATTATAACATGGACGTATAGAATTATTGAAGAAAAAATTAGGTACGAGTCGAGAGTTCTTATAGGCCGGCGTTATAAGGAATAATTAACGTTAGCGCATGCGCACAGACCAGTGTTGGGCATAATCTTATCGTCGAATACGAATACGATTGTAATCCCGATAATTATTCGTCGGTTATGAGTCAACTGCGATTATATTCGTATTCGTGTAGTCGTATTCGTCTGTCGGCAATTTTTTTTTTTTTTAACTCATTTATTTAGATAGGTATTGCAATACAAAAAAAAGTTACACAAATCAGGAAATGCTACTCTCCACTATAAGTCGTAGACTTGTGCTGTAGGGAGGAGTAATACATAATCAGCAGACTGATTCAATACCTTATTCAATAATCATCTTGTAAGTAAATATAGGTAAATTAGAATCAATAGGTATACATCGGGTAAATCAGAATACATAGGAATTATTCAGTTACCATCTTAAAGTTTTGATATTATCTAGTAGGTCACAGATTGCCTCATTATTATATGTTTTTTCAGTTCTTTTTTGAACTTTTCAATTTAAGAAATAGAGCGGAGCTCATGGGGTAGGGCATTGAACAGTTTCGCTCCCCGGTAATCATACGCCCATTGACCATGGTGAGTCCTACGGATTGACAGTTTAGAAAGAAATTGTCCACAAGTTCTTGTTTTTCCCTCATATATATATTTTATATTTCCCTTATATATTTTAATTATAGTTATCTTGTCAATTAGCTCTCCCAATTTGAGTACTGCGAATTCTTTAAAGTGAGCTTCTGTCGAATATTTTGTCCTTTTTGTTAAGTAAGACTTTGATTAAGAGCTTCTGAGTCAGGAATAACGAATCAAGAAGGGACACGCTACATCCTCCCCAACCAGATGCACCATAGATCATGAGCGACTGAATGAGCGCATTGTATACCATCTACGTCTATCAATATCTAAAAAGTTCCTCAGCTCCCTACACACATGGATCATCTTTCTCATCGAGGATGTCACTGTTTTCAGGTGTTTGTCCCATCTTAGGTTCTGATCAACTTCCGTGCCTAGGTATCGAACAGAAGCAACTTGTTGTTTGACTTCACAGCAGCACTGAAGGTTATCTGTACATTCCGGTACATGGCATTTTAGGTTCTTTATCTGCGGGATATCACTTTCTCTAAACGCAAAAGTCAAGAAATTAGTTTTAGAAAAATTGGTCTTCATTCCCATACTTTTAAGACAATGAAGGATTTTGGTCAGACATGATTCAGCTTTTATGATGACTTGTTCCCAGGAGTTACCTGTTATTATAAAGGCTGTGTCGTCAGCAAAAGACACTGACTCTCCTTCAGACTCCATGTTAAGAAGTCTGTTCATGAATACTATAAAGTAAATCGGCCCGAGGACAGTTCCTTGAGGGATTCCACAGCTGCAAAATTCATGGTCACTAATAACATCATCAACTTTAGAAAAATGAGATCTATTCTCCAGATAACTTGCAGTCCTTGATAAAACCTAGGTTGACACCAGTTTGTTCTACTGCGGAGATTAGTTTTGAATGTGCAACAGTATCGAAGGCCTTGGCTAAATTCTGATATGTACACATTACCTTCTCTCCCGCATCTAATGCACGCAATATAGTCTTCGTCATAAAACAAATTGCATCATCAGTGCTCCTACCTTTTCGAAACCCAAACTGCCTATCACTGATCTTCCCCTGACTCTCCGAATACTGCACAAAATACACTTTAGCCAAACGTTCAATGATAGGAGAGAAATCGGATAGGAGAGAAAACGGATAGGAGAGAAATCGGTCGATAATTTGTCATATCTTCTTGATCCCCCTTTTTGAAAAGGGGTATGAGCAAGGCTTTTTTATAGATGGCAGGGAAACGGTTTTTGCTGAAGCTACGGTTACACAAATACAACTACACAAATACAACCCATAAAAATGCGTCACGATCATGGACATAACCACAGACGCAAGTGACATAGCCGTGGGAGCCGTTTTGAACCAATATAACGATCAAAAAGCAGATTTACCGATTCATTTTTCGAGCCGAACATTATGTGATTCTGAGAGAAAACTGTCAACAATAGAAAAAGAACTTTTGGCCATCGTTTATGCCCAAAAACGTTCCGCCCTTATTTATATGGACGCAAATTCACACAGTACACTGATCACCGTCCCCTTCATTGGATTTTCAGTTTAAAGCATGGTTCATTTTATTAATTTAGATAGCGATTAAAATTGAGCGACCACGACTTCCCTATCAAATGTAAATCTGGATCTGCCAATCACGTAGCCGATGCTATATCTAGAATAGAACTGAACAACAGCGATAGCCCCCAACCTAGTTCATCAAATGTAGATAATATTCTAAGCGACGAAGGTACAATGCGCGAAATAATTACGGATTTCGACAATGACCCGAATATTCGCGAAGTCGTAGAAGAAATAATGGAAACCTATAGACGATCTAGGGAAGGTATCGAAAACGCAACCAATAGAGACAATCAGTCCCTGGCCGTCAACCTAGAATCGGCAGCGCCCGAATTAGATTCCAATGATACCATACATTCCAACGCCGAAGGCAATGCAATCCTGACCATCCCAATTAAGGAAGGTATAGTCAACCATGGACTCAATCAATATTGATAAAACTCGTTTCAAATAAACCCAAAACCCCAAAAATAACAAAGCCAACTAAAACTCGATTAAATGTAGAATTCTCAAAGACCAATTTCAAAAATAATGTTATCGATTTCGTGAAAGAATACGCACGCCCAAATATAGAATACTCTCTGTATTTCTACAATGATGATAAGGGAGAAATTTATCAAGAATTCGCATCCGTGATGACGAGCGTCTTTAGAGAATGTAATTTAAAAATGACTAAGTATACTTATCTTGTACAGAATGTCCCTAACGAAGACGAATTGAAAACATAATAGGTATCTAATTGTCATATCGGGAAAACAAATCATAGAGGCATAACGGAAACTTATGCAAAAATTAAACGAACATATTTCTGGCCGAACCAAAAAGGTGCAATCCAAAATTTTATTAACCGTTGCGAGACTTGTCTAGCCACTAAATACGACCGCGTACCCATTAAACCAAAATTCAACATAACTCGTACGCCCACGCGACTTTTCGAGATAGTACACTAAGATAAGTTTACCTTGGATGGTAGCGAATTCCTCACCATCCTTGATGCTTTCTCGAAATATGGTCAAGCATATCACCTAACCACTGATTCAAGTCTTGACGTTGTGAAAAACCTGTTAACTTATTTTACCCATCACGGTATCCCGAAAATGATAATATCCGATAATGGGGCAGAATTCGATTCCTCCCTAGTAAAAGAACTCCTGACTCTTCACATAATAGAAATTCATTTCCTCTGTAGCCAAAATCCTAATAGTAACGAAACAATAGAAAGATTCCACTCAACCTTGATTGAACATATACGACTCCTCAATAACCGATCAGAATTTTCCTGTGACTCCATGGTCACAAAAGTAAAATACGCCTTAATAGCGTATTACAAGTCGATTCATTCGGTAACCGCTCTTACTCCTTTTGAAGTCGTTTATGGTCATATAGAACCAGGTAGCCCCCTCGAAGCAGATATGTAACGAATAATACTAAACGATTATACCTCAAAACACAGGAACAGAATAGCCAGGTTATATTCCGAAATTCATAATCGCAGTACTCGGACAATAGAAAGAGCCATCAATAAAGCCAACGAAAGTAGATAGACCATACCAGAAATTCCCGAAACTATAGTTGTAAAAAACAAACATTACATGAGCAAAACAAAAAATAAATACAGTAAGGAAACTTTAGAAAAATTGGACGTAGATAAGAAAACGGCAGACATCGTTCCTCGTCATCTCAACACCCAAAAGAAAATTCATATTTCCAACAACAAACGACCTAGGAAGTTAGGTACTTCCAGAAACAAGACTCCAGAAACTTCAGAAAACTCAGATGACTCAGACATAGATTCAGATCCAGACTCCCTCCCTCGCGGACCCTGGAAATCAAAACAGCATTTTGGTCCTAGGAAATAAACTGTAGGAAGTAATCCCATATTTCGTTATTACAGGTTATTGCTTACAACTGCAGCCCGCTGTGTAGAGGTCAATAACCTCAATAGAAGTGGAAGAGTAACCCCAATCGACCTGGGACCTTCCAAATTAGAAGAGACAGAACACGTATTAACACACTATCACGAACTAACTGGAATTTATACAGAAATTGGCAATTTAAATTCCAACTATTCTTCTCTCATACGACTAACTCAAAATTCTCGAAAACTTCATGACAAGCTCGACGAATATTGTTCATTCTTCAAACATGCACAAATGCTCGTTGAACAAAACATTTCGAACATAAGACTTCACGGAGAAACCAGACAGAAACGAGGACTGATCAATGGTTTAGTAACTGTGATAAAAGCAATAACTGGAAATTTGGATAATGACGATAAAGAAAAATTCGACAGCATTATTAAGGATATCGATAAGCGCAAGAAGAACCTTCAAACGAAGTTCTCTCAACAATATCCCGTGTTTAATCAACTTATCACCAATTAGAATAAAGCCCTCCAAACCATATTTAATTTAATAGTGACCAAATAAAACATAAATTTGCGGAAATAAATGCTATCATAAACTCAAATACTTCAAGGTAAAATACTTGTTTACAAAGATATAATGTATCATCTCCACCTTAATCTGCTATCGGAAATTGAAACTTTAATTACATTTTGTAAACAAGGCATTCTACACCCTAGTATTATAAGTACTCACGTTCCGGAAATCGAATTAATCACATAAATTGTCACTAAATCTAGCTGATCCGCTGACCTATGAGTCTTTGATTAGGGTGCATTGTAACATTCGTAGCAGCAGAATTGTATATTTCATCACGCTACTAGTTTACAAAAATGTCAATCATCACCTGTACTATTAATACTCTACACCGAGTACACTACAGTAATACCTAAATTTAAATATCTGTTGAAGAATACTGATAGAGATAATGAGATCCACTATCCGATCGTTGTATTGTTAATGAGCAACTTTATTGCAATGTGGAATTGCTATCACAAGCGAATGGTTTGTGAACGTAACATTCGGTCTAATGGCTCTACGAGTACTTGTCCATTTACCAAAATATCAATTGCAACAAATGACAAATCTATCGTCCCCAAAACCGACCAATTATTGGTAGTTTTTCCTTATAGAGGACCAACTACAGATTGAAAATATAATATATAGATAGATAATTTATTATAACGATAAATCGGAAACACTTACCCAACAAGGTATCCATCTCGTGAACCCCAGCTCTGACTCAGTTTATTATCACGACAAATTAATGTCATCAAAACTTATCAGTCAGAGAAGTCTCACCTTGCTAAGCATATCTACCCCGAAATTTGATTCCCTTCACTCACATGTCTATGCGTTTTGACGACATCAACCTCAAGAACTTAGACAACTTTCATTTAAACTTAACCCCTTTTGACAACAACCAAAATAGTCTTAATCATTGGTAACCCTCCATATTGCCTAGCCTATGGACTATAATACTCTACGTACTAATATTATCACTGTTCGGGTACTCAATCATAAATTAAAAACAGAAATGTGGGAAAGCATTCGGGTAATCCCTAGGTGACAAAAGTCACGGTGCAAAGAATGAAGCTTCGATACATTTATTGCTCCGCAAATTCTGGAGAATGTATCGGCTACCTGATTATTTTTCCCAGGTCAATAAAGGGTGTCGTAAGAATAAGCATGATAATTCCAACCCCCACCTGAGAATTTTTTCGTTTTTAATCTTATTTTTATGTTTCATGTCAAACATGAATGCCACAGATCTCTGATCGGTTATCACTCTGAAATGACGACCTAAGAGGAAATGTCTCTACTTCCTGAGTGCACCGATTATCGCATAGGCCTCTTTTTCTACTGCAGCATGTTTTCGTTCCGAATCAGTTTTTTCGAAAAGAAGGCAACTGGACGACCTGACTGCGAATGAACAGCAGATATTGAAAAATCGGAAGCATCTGTCTTGACATCAAATGGAATTTTACTGTCAATAGTGGTTACTATTGACTTTGATATTACTTTTTTGAGGTCTTCAAACTCCGTTGTGACTGATGAGGTTAGTGGAAATTTCTTAGTTTCAAAAAGATTGTGAATTTTTTCTGAATATTTCGGAATGAATTTTGAGTAGTGGGCGAACATACCAATGGTACGCTGTAGTTCCGTTGCGTTACTGGGAGCAGGAAGTTCTAAAAGAGGTCTTAAGCGATCCGGATCTGGAGATATTGTGTTATTAGAAATTTCGTAGCCAAGAAGTGTGATGGTAGTAAGTCCGTAGTGACTTTAATTTTCATTGATCGTAAATTTATATTTCCTATCATCTTGTAAAAATTGAGCGAGATTAAAGTCATGTTCTTCCTTTGTTGTCCCACAGACGGTCACATCATTAAATAAGCATAGGTTTTGTTCAACCTTTCCTCCGTTATTAATTTGTCTATAACTCTTTGAAATGTAGGTACCCAATCTGTGAGACCAAAAGCAAGACGACATGACCACATCGAATGCTGTGAACGGACGATCTTGCAATCGCAACGCCACCTGGTGATAGGCACTTTTGAAATCGGTAGTGCTGAAGTGAGAATTTTGAGAAACCTTCACTACAATTGACTCTAAATCTGGAATGGGATACTCATCTAGTACAGTGTATCTATTAATAGTTTGGGAATAATCTATCACCATTCTTTTCCTATGATTCTCCTTTGACGACAAATGTCTGGGCCAAAATATATGACGAAAAATAAAGATTTTTCGCTTGTCCATGGTACATGTTTGACCTAAACCTCAAGTGACGAGAAGTGGATCAAAATAACAAAAAAAAAAAAAAAAAAAAAAAAAAAATTAGTGTAGATGCACCTGTATCATACACTGCTCTAGAATCATACACTTTCAACTTGTATTTCGAATAAGAGTTCTAGGTGTTGTATGAAACTGGGTAAGGGCTCCAAATGTGGCAGTTCATCCACTTTAGTGGTCCCAAAAGAATCGGAGATCCATGGTAAGGTTCTGTGTTTTTAGTGAGTGTTATCCTATGGCGCCTCCGCCTTAGTCGTTTTTCAGCTGTGCCCGTGGACTTAAGGTTAAGAGGTGAGCTAAGTTCTTTTTGTATTTCCTAGCCATTATCTTTCACACTTACAATTCCTGCGGCGTGGTTTCAGATGTTTTGGGACCTGTAGAGTTCATTTCCGTGGTTTATTTTGATCGGAAAACGATTTTTAGCTTATTTTGGAGGGGTGTACGATACTGGTGACTGTATGATACTGGTGCATTCCGAAAATTTTCAGTTTTTCAATTTTCTCATTCATTTTATGTGTTAGAGACTTGAAACACATGGCCCAAATCGTATTTGAGTTTACCACCGATTGGACCAGTGCCAGGGGGTGTATGATACTGGTGCCAAAGGCTGTATGAAACTGGTGTCCCTCCAGTATCACAATTCCGCACCAATATTTTCTTTCATTTCCTCCATTACCATATATCTACGCCCTACCTTATTTTATTACTTTTTTTAATTTTTAGGTAATCATGACCCCTCAACCTATCAAGAGGTCCAAATATTCTGATGATGCGATGAATAAAGCCTTAGGGTAGGCGCACCATATCATACACAGTTGTGGAGATTTCCCAGTTTTTGGTTAATTTCATAGTAAGTGTTTATCCAGAAGCGTTCTGAGGGTTAGTAGCTTATAATGCCAACTTTCTGACGTAGTGAAACTAAGAACGAGACAAAATTATGTTTCCTCTAATTATAGATAATATTTTTCAAAACAGAGTTTTTGCACCAGTTTCATACAAGGCGAAAATAGGATGTCACCAGTATCATACACGCTTGAGTACTAATATCATACAATTGAATAAACGGTTCTTTTATTTTTTAAAAAGTGCATCAAACTATATAAACAAGAAATAAACTTTAAAGAAAAACATAGTTTGGTATTTATCAAGAAATAGGAGTTTGTATAGGTAGGCACCTCTTAAAATTTAAGATTGGAAGTTGACCTAGTAGGTCAGACAGTCTCGCAATACACCAGAATCAAAACAATGTTGGTTCAGAACCGCAATTCAGTGGACATAATGGACCTGACGAGGATTGAAACTACGTATGTCCCACATCCCATGAAATTAGGAGCAAAAGAAAATAAAAAATATAAGTTCACGACCATTATTGAAGTAGATTGGTAATATAATTTACCAATTTTTGTAAGGCAATTTAACCAATTTTTTCAACGATCTCACCAAACTTTTGTGATATTGCTAGTTAATGTTAATTACCAGTAAGTAGGTACCTAATTTACCAATTTTTCTATAGTAAATGTCACCATTACCTTTGTGATATTGCGAGACTGTGAGACCTACTAGGTCAACTTCCAGTCTTAAATTTTAAGAGGTGCCTACCTATACAAACTCCTATTTCTTGATAAATACCAAACTATGTTTTTCTTTAAGTTCTTAAAGTTTATTTCTTGTTTAGGTATATATAGTTTGATGCACTTTTTAAAAATAAATAACCGTCTTTATGGGCGTTATTATTCAAGTACTACTGGTATTACTGGTCCATCCTATTTTCGCCTTGTATGAAACTGGTGCAAAAACTCTGTTTTGAAAAATATTATCTATACCTAATTAAAGGAAACATAATTTTGTCTCGTTCTTAGTTTCACTACGTTCTTAGAAAGTTGACATATAAGCTACTAACCCTCAGAACACTTCTGGATAAACATTTACTGTTAAATTAACCAAAAACTGGGAAACCTCCACAACTGAGTATGATACTGGTGCGCCTACCCTAGTAGAAAACAAAAGTTTATTATAATCAATAGCAATGTAATACCGAGCTCCAATAAATAATTAAAATATATAATTACATGCTTGAATTTCGTTAAGGCTCTTATAGCTATTAGTTCTTCACTTTTATGCAGTGGAAGCTGAAGATTTTTACTTAATAGTCTTTTATAAGTGGAAATAATCCGACCTTGATTTCGCAAAGATGGCGATTTCCTGCAGTCCACCAGAACGCACCTTCTGAAGACGCCGGCGACTCCTTGCTTTGATATTCCGCGAGTGAATCTTGACTAGTATGAAAAGTATATCACTGCATAAGCTTGCAGTGTAATATATATACAGAGCATTTCGACAAATAACACTGAATACGTCTCGACTAGGGATGGGCATCGGCTAACAATTAATCGATTATTGGAATCGACAATTATTTCAACCAGATTAATCGATTAACTGATTAATCGGGGCCTAAATAATCGATTAATCGATTAATTTGGAAAAGGATGAGAAGAGAGAGGGTACAATAAAAACATTGAATTTCTAAGTAATATCAGTGTGTACAATAGTACTGTCAGTGTGTACAAGACAAATTAATTCACTATTTAGAACAGTTGAAAACAAGTTAAAAGAAAAAACTTTAATGTAAAAACAAAGTTAGTTCCAGAATGAATCATCTATATCTTTTAGGGCCGGTTTATAAATTATCTTCATTAACTACAGGATAGCTATACTGAGTATAGCGGTATACTCCAGATAAAGAATGTGAGTCGTTTATCAATGCCGAATTACCTAGCGGATAAAATTATCTCTTAGATAAATTCTGTTTGGTAGATACCTAGCGTCAGAAAATAAGGGCGATTTACACATGGAGCAACCACAGAGTAGAGTAGGAGCTATATTTTCTTCATGGATTGACTATTTAAAAAACCGGGTCTGTCGTTATTTCCACACAGTATCCATCATGTTAACAAGCTCGGCAAATAAGAAACCACCACATTTTTGCCGTTTGCTATTTGCTTCATTTCTAGATAGAGAAATACATATCCAAATTCCAACCTGAATTATTATGAATGAATTATTGTGATCAGTAAGTTGTGGACATAATTTCACCTTCGATTTGTGTTAGAATGTAAAGAACGATATCCTTGTCCAACCGAAACCTCAATAAAAACACGCGCTCGTTCCATATTATTAGGTAATCTACACGGGGTCTTACTGGGTATAAACGGTCTTCTTTTCCATTCAACGAATTATGCTACGATAGGATCTTCGCCGTTGCTGCTATTTGAAGAAAAATCCCCAAATATATCCATTGGAAGGTACAAAAATAAATACAATCAATACCCACTTTCTTGCCCTGGGTATTGTTCCGCGATAGACTTGATTCTGAAATCTCAATTGAATAATCGTTACAAACTAATCGATTATCCGATTAATTATTCTACAAGTAATCTTTTAAACAATAGTCGATTATTTGGACAATTAATCGATTATTTCGATTAATCGATGCCCATCCCTAGTCTTGACGCTGATGATGATCCGCAAAAGCCTGGATCTAATTTGACCAGAAGACGGAAATATCGAATCGGTCTTGATGGCACGGGAATTCGGTTGGTTACTGACTAATAGCGGGGATAGTAGCGACGAGTGATCCAAGCGGAGCGTAGATGCGAAAGCAGAGCGTCGAAAGGTTGAGGGCGGATTAATACAAATACATAATTATAACAAGCACTTATCAAAGAAAAAAAAGAGAAAAAAAAAACAACAGTAGAATAATCCCAAAGAATCGATTACAACCATTAGCCCTGAAGGTTCGTTTTCCCTAAGGGCTAAAAGTTCGATAAAACATCTTCGGATTTCTAAGCGCGAGACCATAGAGAAATCATGCACTGCTAGAGAATCTATTGATTAGCCAATCAATCTCTAAGTTCCATCAATGGTCGCAACATAGTGGGACCAGAAGACATGGAAATTGCCTTGTAAATATCAGCTGATATAATTTCAATGGAATTATCAGTTGATATAGTTCCAATAAAATGTATTCTAACTTTGCGAAATCGAGTTAATTAACACTGTCCGAGAGGATGTGATACTGGAGCATTGGAAGGTATTTATTTCATCTCATAAATTTGTAGCTGGGGTAGGGTAAGTAGTTTAAGTTATTGCTTCGGGTTAGGGTAGTTTTCCGCCTAAATTGAGCGTTTTATCCAGTGTGCGTCGCTAAGAATCAAAGTGAACAGCATTCTATCAACGCCTCCAAAATGATTAATTAAAGAAAATCTGAACAATAAAATAACATAAATAATGAACAAAATAATAGATGAAATAATACCTAAAAGATTAATTGTAGAAAAATACTTAACTTGAATAAATCAACCTATTTATGCCCACTGAGCTTAGATAGTTTAAAAACAGACTTGGGAATTCTTCCACAAAATCCTAAATTTATTGAGGTGAAACTTCCATCAAACTCCTAGGATTTAAACTGTCTCAGAAGAATCCATAGAATATTTGACTCTTTGATATTCCTCTATAAAATAGTACGAAACTCACATTAAAAATGGTATCTGCTTGTAAAGACTTCCGTCTGTGGGATGAAGCACTTGGGGCCGGTCGGCTCCTTTCGTGAGCACTCGGGAACGATCGGCATTCGCTTCACAAGAGCAGCCAACGGTTGCCAACACTACGGCATCGCTCCGACCGGTAAATCCACGGATTTATCCATATATGCGAAGAAAAATTCCACTCAACAGGAAAGAGCATATTATACTTGAATCAAGTACCTAACTAAACAACTCGTAAACGAGTTCCACTATCTGCTTTACAGGCAGATACCATGTTACATGGATATGTCTTTGATTGTTGGGTCTTTGATATGTCATAACGGTTGGCCTCGAGAGTTGTAAACAAATCCTTTAACTTTAAACAAATCCCTGGGCCGCATCCCGACTAATTCCAACAAAATAACGGTTTACTTATAGAAATGTTGAATATAACTATAACTGTGGAGAGAAGCCACTACAACGAGTTGTTGTTAACAGTCGACTGTTGTCAAGAGGATGAAAATGTTTCCTATGGAGTGGAGTAAATGATGCTCTTGCTTTACGTTAAGAATATTGTAACCGGCTTACTAAAATTGTTTATATTCCAATCAACTTAGTTTAGAAATGTAGCCAGGTACGTAAGGAGGGGTAAATTGGTAGATTGAGATGTGATCATTTATCACATAAATCAAGCGCTTTCCAACGAGTGGCGAACGATTTCTGTGGGATGAAAACTGCGGAAGTTCCATTCCCCTAGCAACGGCTGGGTTGTACGTGAAAAACACTGAAATTGTGACACAAATCTTGCGTCACGGAAATTTTTGGTTGACCCCCCAGAGCAAAGACATATCCATGTCAAAATCCTAAAACTTAATATCCAACCACATCTCTTAATATCCACCTAAAACTTAATAAACCAACTCCAATCAATAAACTTGACCTTTGTGAAAAATATATCCAGTTTTATTTCATATTTTAATTTGCCCGATGTCTATTTCTCACATTATTCAGTTGATATTACTAGGTAAATATGATGCTATTGATTAATTTAACGGTGAAATGATTTGCAGCGCAATTGGTGTAGTTGAAGGCAGTATCTGAATTAACCATAGAATTGACAGTACGGTGAAATTTAGAAACGTAAGCTGTCAGTCCTTTTGCCTCTCAGAGAGTTGCGTTGGATCAGCTTTTTCGCTATAGGCAGTGGACTGTCCATGACAGTCGACTTTATTCTTTATTTAACGGTTTTGATGATTTTGGTTGGACTTGGAGGGAACTTGATTTAGTAACAGTTTGATAATATTATCTAAATTAGACTTAATTTGGTAAATATCTATCAACAAGTGTTGTGCGCAAAAGGGTAGACTTCAGGACTGAAGAGCGACTGCAGAAATAATTAAACATTTTTTTTTCTTTTAATTGAATTCGGCAAGATTCCTCATTTGAGTCAACTCAGTCTTCAATTTTTGAATTTAGGATTGAATTTACCATATCAGAAGGCTACACATCCCATCAGGAGGTGGGAGGTTTTGTCTGGTACTAGTTCGAGTTTATGAGACTATAGATTTTAATCACTAAATAATATTCAAACATGAAACTTCTAATTTAAAAGTTTACTGGAAAATAGAAAAATAATTTTTGCACAATAAAGGGACATTTTATCAATTTTACTGGAAGATGATTTGATAATATGGGGAAATTTCTTCTTAAAAAAAAATTTTTTTTCGTTTCGTCATGGAGATAATAATAATAATTTTAGCTTTCAATCCCAATCATTGCTTCAGACTTAAGAGTGGTTGTGCTTCGTAGTGAATGGAGAGTTCGATAAACAGGACATCGCAGACAAAGAGCTTGGGGTGGAGCTGTCTTCAATAAGGGTTGACAGGGTAATCACAACTGGGCAGCCCACTCTTCTATCTAATTATAAACCTTGTACTCCGATGATGGTACGCTGGAGGCTCAGGATCTCATCATGCATTTCAGAGCAGTTCTCTGTCACAGAGTTCGGATTCACCGTGCAAATGAATTGTAAGCTTAGCGAGAGAATTTATTAGAGACACCGGGATTTTTGATGTTCAGTATCAAATTATGAGCGTACGCGTTTGCCTCATCTCTTTGATATCAACTTCCATAAGTATATCTTCTGTCAATCAAAATACCCGTATCTATGATATACCTACATTGTGAGTTACAGTTTATTGTGAGGAACCATTGTTAAACTAGTTCGTCAAATACCTAGAAGTTGCATATCTTAGTTTTTATTAATGACAAAGGCATTATACCGCTGTTTCCTCACAAAAAAACCTAAAATATCCTTGACCCAAAAAGCTCGACGAGGTTACTAACAAAAAATAAGGCGCATCAAAGAATCTGGGTCTTCGGTTCAATTGTGCGGAAAGACGTATTCTAATATTTATTAACATGGATACCTATGTTTTTGGGCTAGGGGTCAGTTTAGAATTCGCGACACCGAGACTGACCCCGACCCCGACCTTTTTAATAATTCTCCAATGGTTTCGAATTATAACGAAGCCGTAACAAGGGATGAGTAACTCTGTCATCCCAATCTCTAGTGGTCATTATCGGAATTTAGCGATTGTCTTGCTAATGAGGAACTTGCCCCCGTCTGAAATTCGTCCTGAAACCTTTTTTTAATATGTACTCTAGACCACCTCTGATTCACAAACGTATTATGAAATATGCCCACAAAATTTATTGTCGTAATTAAAATAGAATTTCAAAATCAAGAGAAGAGGAAGACGTTGAGAAGGCTATGTTATAGGATAGCTAGTCTGTGAAGTCACCATTTTGTTTCAATATGGAGCATGGCCATTTCCAATCTGGAATCAACCACACAGATACATAATATAGTATAAAACATGTTGTTCCCGTTACTTTTTGTGATTTTTCAAAATCCACTCGCTCACAAGCAGTGGCGCCTCTGATGGGTCAATCGTGGATAGGCGACAGGAAAACAAAATGGTTTTTTCCCCAGTATTATTTACACCAACTTTTTATTATTTACACCTTTTTTTTTCCAACACACATCACGCGGATCCACAACAGACAACTAACCAATTTGTTCAAATTGTTTGTTACATGAACATCACAACGGCGAAGTGCGGATGGCAGACAACCAGGACCCGGACCGCGCCACCATGACCGACTCGCTGGAAAAGGAAAAAGGACAAAAACACCGACACCCACAAGCACCAGGCAGCCATACATCTCCTGCTCGAGGCACAGGCTATCCAGGCGAGTTTCAAATCTTTCTCACGAATTTCTGCCGAAAAATGGACTTAAAATTTCGTAGTCATGATAAAAATTCAATAAAAACTATTAAAAAGTTGCTAAAAATCCTATAATTGGTTTTCATACTAGATTATTATTTAATCTAGTATTATTATTTAATCTATATATTAATTAATTAAGCATAAAATATTAATCACCAAAGTTTTCATCTGAGATTGATGAAATTTTAAGGGAATGTGCAGATTTACGTGTGGATGGTCTGCTATCAATTTCATTGATCCTAAATACTGCGCATGCGCAACAGTAAATTCCATCAAGCATCATAAGAGATAGTTGGAAAGGGAAGATTTGAATATTCAATATCAATTTCAACCCGATCGTATCAATAGTAGCACCTGCGCAAGCGCGATTGTGAAATCCTTGTAACAAGCTTAATTTCCACAGTTTTCGTCAGATTTTGATCAAATTCTCAGGGAATGTGCGGATATAAGTGTAGATGTCCCCCTATCAGTTTCATTGTTTCCAAATAAATATTTCATTCAGTGTATGTGCAAATGTAAATTCCATCGAGAATCATTTTCTCACATCCTTGTCGTCTGAAAACATACTCCATCTTAATTTGCCATTTCCCTCAACCATGGGAACCAGCTATGGAATCATAAGAGAATATAAAACATTTCAATGATCTAAACATCTTGTTAAGGATTCGAGGAAGCTATGTGCCTTACCCTACTTGGCAGACTTTTTTAAACTAATAAAGGTTGATCGAAATGATATCTTTTCCTTCTTAGAACCAATATTCTTATATTTTCTATGCTACCTGACCTTCATCAAATCAATTTATAAAAAGTATAAACCTTACGCAAGTCTTGCCTCTTTTCAACCTTTTATCTGGTTAATCCTAGCATATTATTTGACCATATTATCGACTCGTACGTAAAAAAAAAAAAAAAAAAAACTGTATGAAAACATATCATTAAGACAGAGATTTCTTATCAAGGAATTAATTAAAGCGCTATGGTTAATGATCGATTAGACTAACGCTTTGAATCACTATGTGCCGCTGCAACCCTCCTCCTAACCTGTTGATTTAGGGAAGTAGAATGTTTTCAAATTCAGACAATGAAATAAGCCTATACGACCTTGGCGTTTTCAACCGATGCGCTTACTAATGTGCGAACTCATTTTCATTGCATTGTGTCAAGAATGATGGAATGGCGAATTATTTGTACTAAACTGAGAGAATGTGGTGACTACTGACCTTCAAAATGAACTTGACGAAGATACTTAAGAAGCTCGGGTCCTTTAGTTGGGACCATGGCATCACAAAGGCCGTGAGCGTTAGGGCACAACTCTTTGTGCATGTCTTGGAGAGCGACTGCCAGAGCCATTACTGCGTCCGAGACAAACTGTAACTGGTTCTCGAATGCAGTGTTGTTCTTCGTTAGTTTTTCAACTGTAGTGCACGGACGGGTATATTTCCTGTTGTAAGGCGTTCTGCTTGAGTTGGGATACTTACACTGAAAATGGTCTTCCCAGAATTCTGAAATCATAGAAGATTATATTTTAAATTAGAGCTGTACCTACCTATGACTCGCACAGTGAATTATTTCGTTTGTTTGGTCCTTAGTCAACATGGAAGTCAACCAGAGCAGAAAGTAAGTATATTTACTTAATGAGTAAGTCACATTAAAAAATGTTTTTCGGATTTAGACAAAGAGGTTATTGTGCATGCTTTCTTGAAGAAATCATCAATTTAATCCAGTACGGTTGATCAAAAGTGACGATGATGATTCAGGACCAATTGATCCCACATGTGAATTTTAAGCCAAATTTCATAAACCCCGGTCCAGTGCCTAGTTGCGGAAAAAAATTTCCTACGGTATACGGCAGATAGTTGGAATTTGAATAATATAGGTATTTATTATTTATTTATTTTCTGTAATTCAATGTTTGGAAACTACGTATCTTGAAACATAAAACCAACAAATACAATTTTAAAAAATAGGGGGGGTGGGGGTGGGGGGGGGGGGGTTCAGATATAGATTTTTGGGAGATTACTAAGATTCATATTTACTGAAAAGATAAACAAAGGATGGAAGGATATTTTTCTAATTTCCGTGGTGAGAAATTAGGTCTAAATATATCTGCATGGGTGTAGACGCTTACTGATGAGAAATTAATCAAATTAAATAACTCACATATTTTTCTCGTAATTATTCAACAAGAGCTGATGCCCAGCAACGCGTTGGCAGTGCTGTGACTTTGCGTATCCAATGCTTCTGCAGCGTGTTTAACACTATCTGGCGGTAATTAATGAAACAGAGGTTAATACGCCAATTCATAGGATTAACCTCCTTTAACCCTTGTAGAGAGCAAACGGATTAACTAACCTGTTTCCAGATGATTTAATTTGATTCTTTGTGATAATAGAGATTAGTTATAGTTCTCGTATTCCTGTTTATTGTAATAATACAAAAACAAGCTGTTAGAGCGAGTATGATGAATGCTAACTTCACTTCGATTTCTCGTAGCGTTTTCGTGAGCCTTAAGAAAGAGAACTCATAGAGACGTTAACGTGACTCTTGTAAAGACTCACTGCTTAAAACTCACGGTAGACAATTTTCATAATATAGCATGAAATAGGAAATAACGACCCCTTACCTCTATATCATACAAAAAAGATTCAGCCATGAATAACACAAATCGTTTAAATTTGTAAAATAAGTCTTGAAAGTTTATACCTTGAAACGAAATCTTGAGAATGAGAAAGCTGAAATCGTCGCGTTAAATCGTCAAAAAAACAAAAACAAAATGCCGCTAATGATCCTTCTGGTTAAGGCGCTGAAGAAAAAAGGGGAAAAGGGGGAAAAAGATAAATACTAAGGTTAGACAAACAACAAAAGAGAGCACGAAAGCGAGAAAAGTCAGGCAATTTTGTAGGGTGTGTACATACCAATGTGTGTTTTTTTCCATACCAACTGCATGGTGGATGCAATGTCAGGGTTATCCTGGAGAAAGGTCACGTTGCTGTCTCGTAATAATAATTCCAAAAAAGCTGAGCACGAGTAAAGCTAAATCTTCCCTCCCCGAGAAGCGTTTCCACGTAACGAAAACGTCTTCTCGTACCGGGAAGGCTATTTTCGTATACGAGAAAATGAATACGAGAAGTAAAAAAACTCTCTAATAGGTATCGTCGTTTTGGCAACAAACAATTTATATATATATATATATATATATATATATATATATATATACCTATATATATATATAAAACTGCCTGGAAGCTCTTGTGGACTCTTGTACCATCGAAGAGCTTCCGGTGAATATACATCCTAATACATCTGCTGCATACAGCAGCCTCTTTTAATTTGACCCAATTAGCAGCATCCGCATGAGAACAGACAATGGGCCTTCCATATATCATTCCAAATGTACACTTGACCGACATTATGGATACCGGCAACGTTGCCAAATATCTCTCAAAAACTGTACCTTGTATCCAAGCGCGTATATCAAGTTAATTCCTTGCGCCCTGGGCTTTATTCTACTTTGGCAAGACCTAATTGCCAGAGCTCGCGGTCGGAGGTATTAAAACGGTGATTGTTCTTCAGATATAGTTTTGCACAGCTACTGCGCATTCAAAAGTGGTATTCGTCGTTAGTAGCAACTGGCTGCATATATTCTGGCCAAGTATTTTTATGAACTTTCCTGGTTTGGGAGGAGGAGGGGGGGGGGGGTGTTCATTGCCGTTGACTGTAATTTGAGTCTGTAAAAATTGGACAATTGGACAATCACGAGTATCAAATACCCATAAAATTGAACAGAGTATCCGATATCGCATAGTGATAAAAAACGGTCAAAATCCTTTTAAAAAATTTAAAAAAAATGTTATTCCATGAAGGCTAAAAAGGCAAGGTGCACTATTTGGATTCCAAAGTGTTGACTGAGGTCTTCTAATGTAATGGTAAAGAATGGTACGAGAGAGCTTATTGCTGCGGTTGAAGCACTTGCCTATTTGAAGAATGCACAAAAAACCGTGCTTATTGTGTCGGACATTTTGTCAGGTCGTGTGGTCATTGGTTGCCCTCAAGAGTGGCCGTATCTCTTCTTGGACCCGCCATATTTTTTCCTAGACAAAGGAGGATGTATTTAACATTATTAAAAAAGGAAGTGGTAATAAAATCCATAAGGATGGCACACGATGAAGTTTGGGAAAGGGAGGTACCTATACGACAGAGCCGCGGAGCGAAGTTGTCAATCAGGCGAAGAGTGTGATTTTTCCTACCACACACCAACTTATTTTGTGTATTCATACATAATAGCTGCCAAGAATTCAACGATGAACATCTGGAGAGGAATGAGTATCGCAGCAAGTATCCAGAAATAAGAAGGCTATCGTTAAACAGTTTGGCAGCAGAAGAAGACAAGCGATTTTCTTCGAATTATGCAGTGCATATCTACATAAAATTTAGCCAATGACTTCAGAAAATTGTGTCTTGGGGAGGGATAATTCATTTAGAGCATTGTCCTTGTGAAAATTTGATAGAAAAATGACTATATTTTTTGAAAGCCAACAAATCTTACCATATCCGTTTAATTGATATTTTGTCATGGTTGAAAAAAACATGGATGCGTACTGTGGTGAATTTAACACCCCAAAAAGATATCAATCATA
Organism: Adelphocoris suturalis; assembly: GCA_030762985.1. Lineage (NCBI taxonomy): Eukaryota > Metazoa > Arthropoda > Insecta > Hemiptera > Miridae > Adelphocoris > Adelphocoris suturalis. Next base: position 66,300,183 of record CM061040.1, on the reverse strand, counting down.
TCTTTAATAGTCAAAGACTATTAGATGGGCCGCTGCAAACCCATCATTCAGAGCTACAACACGAGAGCTCCCTAGCGGTAAAGCAGGGAAGCCAACTCACCCACGAAAGCGGACAGAGTGTAGCCATCCGAAATCGTCCTCATCATCCAGGGATCCAGGGAAAGACAACTCACCCGGGGGGGATCGTCAAAGATCTTATAAGATCATCTAAGATCAATATAGACGGCGAAACGGGAATACAGCATTCCTGCTTTCAATATCGCCCGTGGGATCCCGGCTTAAACCAAGAGCGCGGGGAAAGACACAAGTTCCCCCCACACAACATAGGCAGCGCTCGGCCGCTCCCACTATAGAGTTCACCCCGAAACACGAATCTAAGACTACACAACAGATTACACTGGGCCATTCCCGAGCCACCCCCGGCGCGGCAAGGGGGATGAATAGAACCCCCGTGGCCCATGAGTATTACTCCCAATATAGGGTATGGCAGTACAGATTATTGTCTGGAACGGTTCCCTTCCCGGTACAGAACGTCGAATAAAATAACGTTCGCTACAAAATTACAAATCAGAGCTCAGACTAAAATTTCATTCAATAGGAAAGAATTATTGAAGCTAGTGTCAATAAATTATCATTTAATGAACGAGTTTACCTATACAAATAGTTTTTCGTTTTGATTTAAACAAATTAGCATACTAGGTTTTTTGGGACTCAGTGAGCTCCTTGCTCCTTCTGTCCGACATAATTGCCCCTGCTTTGGAAAAAAGCTCACAGGGGTCAGACGTAGCTACCACACAGTGGCGTAGCAAAGCCGTTTATCAAGGAGGGGCAACAACAACAGTAAAAAATTATATATATGTAACTATGGTACATGTATCTATGGTGGGTACTACTAGTCACAAAGAGGGCATTGTAGCACCTATAAATGGTGTCCCACTTAAAGGTTACAAGGTTAGTCGGTTACAAAGGTTCATAATTGAAAAATGAAAGAGCAAAAACAATCACATTAGAATTAATTTGAATTTGAGTCCTATGTACCGACCTATCTATCTACTCCTATGTATTATACCTACCTATCTACCGAGAGAAAATGAACGTAATCATGTAGAGAAATAAATAGGGAAGAGCAGGCACACTGTATTATATTTACAGCATAACCTTACAATCTAAAAAATAAGGTAATTAACCCTTCTCTTGGTGGAAAAAAAAAAAAAAAAAAAAAAAAAACATTCTTACCAAACTAAATTTATCTTGCTATATGAAAATGCTCATGAACTTGGGAGCACTTTAGACTTTGACTTACCGCTTCCAATCCAATCGTGTTTGTATACCTATGAGGATGGATCTCTCCAAGGGGTTCATAACTCGTTACTTTAGCGCTCACTTTTACACTGATTACGATTTTGTTTATGTTACACATTGTACGCCAATTACCACGAAATAAAATACAGGATGTATACAGGGCATTTAACATCGGTGAGAGAATCACAAAAGGTAAACAAACCGAAGCCGGCTTGAAGGTTGTGGTACAATCATTTATCGGTTGGTTCAGATATCGATTGTTTCAATAGTTTCCATTCGACTATGGATATTTCAATCACCACAGCACAGACATGTTTTAGTCTGTGTAAGATTCTATTAATGTTATTTTACCGTTACTTACTTCTACTGGGACTCATACCAAAAATCAGGGACAATATTGAAGACTTTTATGAGTTAGAAAACTTATTGATGGAAAGAAGGACGCAATCGATGCTACTGCATTGAATCGATCAATCGAACGTGAATCGGAGGGCTGTAAAGGTGGAGAAGTTAGGGGCAGTGAGAGAGTGGCAAAATGACTTTTGGCTTCCTGAGGGAAATGAGGATGGGCGAGCCCCCAAAAAGACGTGGGGGATCGACGTAGTTTCACCATAGTTTATAGTGTCCGCACTTTATAGCATCCAGCATTCCATTATTTTCACTGTAGTTATTTCGCTTCTGTTGGATGGGCAATTATATTATCCACGGCGTTTGGCCCTCCCTGGAACCAGCCTTGGAGGAGCGTTCTAAGTTGGTAGGTAACTGGACCCCACATAACAGGCGTGCTTTGCGGGTTGCATTCTCGAACTTACCGTAATTGGTAGTGACGTTAATTACATGAAATTATTAATTATTGTTCACGCAGCATCCGTTTCAAGAAGAACTACTACATCCTCTGTGATCGTGGGGGGGCTCTGCCCACCCTGCCCCTCCTCAAATTACGCCACTGCTACCACACATAGCCTTTCCTCGGCAACTTTGGAGAGCAGTGGAAAAATTTGCCAGTTAATGTTCCACCAATTAATAAGGTCAGCTCCCAACTCGATAGTTTCTTCGTCAAGATAACGTTGCAGCTCAATTATAGCGCGGCTCTCGGGAGTCTCTGTTGGAAAAAAAAGTTGCGGTAGGGTTGGAAATATCTATAGCTTGATAATAAGCCTGTAAGTAGGTACTATCGAGGAAAAAAATCGAAATAACAAGTAGGAGCCTCTGTTCCTTCCCGGTCCGTGGAACTGTGCCGAGACCTTTCCGGTCCATGGAACTGAACCGGGAAGGGCTGGATTCTTGTCACTGCTCGGAACCGTTCCGTGGTGAGACTAGGTTCCACAGTCCCGGTACCGCTGTACCGACACACCTGTACTCCCAATCCACGCTTCCGACTGGAGAAAATCTGTTAACCAAGTAGAACTTCTCCAGAACCAACAGTTGTGATTCAACACCACTGGTGAACAAGGAAGATGGATCAGCTACTACGCTATTTATTGAGACTAGTCAGACCTTCCAGATAGGGATGCAAAATTGGTAGCCAACAATCGATTTAGACAATCGATTTTCAATCGAGAGCTCACGATTGATTGTACCGATTAATCGGGCCAAAAAATCAATTTTCAATAAAAATCGATTTTAAACAAAAAAATTATCTGTTATATGAAAACAAATGATGTATCTAGATACTTAAAATATTTTACCTTTTAAAATGATTAAGGAAAATATTGGTAGGTACTATTACTGTAACTATGCATGACTCATGACATCTTTTGCATAGTAAAAATATAATGAGGAAGTTGGGGTGATGAAGTGGCTGGTGGCTATTAAATGAATAATAACACGCATTTATGATATAAGTCGAACTTGTATTTTAGGACGCTAGAAAGAGAGCTTTACATTCACAGGTCAGAAAAACATACATAACGCCGAATGGCAGGCGGTAACTCTGGAGAAGTGGTGGTGGTGGTTCATATTGCTGTTTAGTACATGCAATTAATGGGTGACGGACATAACAGGTGATCAATGACAATGAGCATAGTTGGGGTGAGCCAAGTTTAATAAAGAATCATAAACAAAGTATGTACAAGGTATTCTGGACTACACACTGAAAAATTAATCTTCGGGTACGCTGTTCAAAAATAATACCTAACTTAGAAAGTGTGTCGCCTTTCAGTCTGTTGCATTCTGGGTAAGCCAGAGACCTGCCTTAGAAAAAAGCCTCTCGCTTGGGACTGAAGTAGACACTGAGGCTACGTACTTGATTGCAATATTTGAAAGGTCGGGAGAGTCTGTTGTCTATTTTCCTTTTCGTGGGTCTGCTGCGTAGGCACACACACAATACAAAAAGTAGAAAATACAGAAACCGCTCCGAAACCTTCCTGGGATTCCGGGCTCCCCCGCAAAAGATATATCCATCGTGCCTGGTCGAGTCCCGTGCCGTCGCAGCTCGCTGAAGTCGCCAAGGGGGCTTCACCCCCCGCGCCGGCTGGCGCACTGCAACCCAGCCCTTTTCAGAGCTCCGTCTCCCCTAGGGATGACATGGCCCATCGGCCTCCACATCTTTCCAACATGAAAGATCAACGTCCTTTCAATAGTCCCCTACAGGATTATAGGACCTCCACCATCCGTGGACAAAACCCGGGCTACCATGCCCCAAAAATAGCCCCCCCGGAGCCAAAACTACAGTGTCCTCATCAGGACACGTTATCGGGTCTAAACATCCTTCTCGGGATACCTACTCCGAGTTTAACATACTTAAATTCTCCATATTGGACAGATCCGCATAACCAGTCAATAAATCCACTACACGTACAAAGTGAAAAACTAGTCATTTGAAAGACATATAACACGAAATATTTATTGTATTTACAATTAAGTAACAATGATACCCATAAAACCCTTGAATTTACTCTTGAGGGTCGCCTCAAAGCGATGCCGAGAATCAAAACCAACTAGGTCCCACTCTCGATTTCAGTCCAAAGTCCTTTGAAGATCGATCCACTCATTTGGGAAAACGAATCCTCCGAACGGTGCGGTGGACTGATGACCCCCCCCCCCTCCCCCCTCCCCCCATGAATAAACTTTTGTAGACGACTTATGAGGAGAGAAAAATACCGTCGAACTTTGTTTTTTTTTTTTTGTTTCAAGATCCGTAGATTCCAAAACTCGGGAAAAAAAAGTTCCGTCTGTCGTTCGCTCTTAAGAAGCTTTTCTCCAAAACTGAAGAAAAAAGGAAGGAGGTTAACGCAATGTGATTGAGAAACCATAAGAGAGACCACATGTGCTTATGTGGTCAGTCTTGGGATCATTTTAGATCTACCTGAAGGATTAGACTTGAAAATTGAAAAAATAAAATAAAATAATAATAATAATAATAAAAGTGAGTGAAAATTTTGAGTGATTGTGAAAATTTCTTAAGTGATTGTCTTGATTGAATTTATTTTTGACATTTTATGTCTTTACTTTGGCACATAAACGAAAAAAACGTTAACAAACTTCTAACAACGCAAAGAAAAAATTACACGTATACCACTGTTACACAGAAATACCTACTAGTAAGTATCAACAATCCTCGAGGTACGAGTATAAACGCTTGCATACGAGTCTGGAACACATTGGGACATTTTATGTCTTTAGTTGCAGACTCTATGTGTTGCAGACTCGTATGCAAGCTCTAAGAACCACTCAGCTGATCCGGACCCTGGGCATCGTCAGGTAAACGTCCTAAAGAGGCTACATACGAAATTACAGCTTCCTAGAGTATAAAGCATAGAAATTAGCTTTATGAGCCACACATCTGATCCGGACCCTGGGCGTCGTCAAGTCATGTCCTAAAGAGGCTACATACGAAATGACAGCTTCCTAGAGTGTAAAGTATAGAAATTACCTATTAAAATTATTTAACCACCGCTTCACAAATCAAACCGTTCTCGCAATATTCGGATCATCTGCTATGAATCAAATCATCGAGACAACTAATGAAATCATCAGAAATTAATAAGCGGTTGCAATCACGTTCATAACCATGCTCACTCATATCATAACAGCTTGTTGGCCACGCACTTCGCAGTAGTTAACATAATATGGTTGGATAAATCGAGAGCTTTCGAATGAATGGTCAACGAATTTTGTGGGTTGAAAAATGACGAATCACCATTTCCCTAGCAACGACTCGGTTGTAAGCGGAAATCATGAGAAAACCAACCGTAACGCCTTTTTTAACACTTTTATTTAACGCTTTTTTCGTTTATGTGCCAAAGTAAAGACATGTAAAAAAAAAAAAAAAAAAAAAAAAAAAAAAAAAATAATAATAATAATAATAATAAAATAAAATAAAATAAATAAATGATCTTAAAAACTAATTGAAGTTTCAAGAAACTTTATCCGTTTGCTTCACATATATTATCTCCAAGGGGATAGTCAGGAGTCACACCATGAGGCCGTCTACGCAAGTGCATTGAGTCCATACAATATACGATTTCAACATTTCTTCGGATGGAATCTATTTTTATTTAAAAATACAAATGAATAGTTGGGTAACGCTCATTGTGGCCTGTGCATCTTTGAAAAAATTTGTTACACACTCTCCAATTTGTGTAATAATGTTCTTCTCCTCTCTTGATTCGACCTGTTATAGTAAGCAGTAAATATCAAAAGTAGTACGAGTATAATGATGTGTGGCACTTTGCTCCAGGTTTTAGTGGTTAAAACCTATAATCACAATCTTATCGGTCATACCTCTATAAGGTTTTTCTAGTTACTTAATGGTTTCAGAGACCGTTGATACGATGAACAGCTGAAAGATTTCTTTGGTTCCTCTCTCGCGGACCCGAAAAATTCTCTCTTTTTCATTTTCTGAATAAAGGCTAAAGCTTTAGACATCAATGAGACTCTAGTCCTTAAACTCGTGTTTATTTCCTTTCAAAATCAAATGACCAAACATCACTTCGAAAGGGAGGTTCAGGATATTATATAAATATGTGAACCTTCTGATATCCGCGTCTTGATGTATAATACGAACGATGACTGGAATACTTATTTCAGTTTCGAATGAAGGTTTATGCTTCAAAGAGATATGAAGAAGTTGAAGTTATAAGAGAACTTTGAAGGATTCCCTACAGAACTCATACCTTTGATATCTGAAATTACATGGGTGAATACATCAGTGGTATTCATTCTGTCATCTTGTTAGGTTCCGATGAAAAGTTTGGCTGAGCAGCGCACTACAAGAAACTCAAACTCACAATCTACGTTGAGAAACTAATACCTATTTCATTCTTGTAATAGCGTTTCATACGACTGAGTAACACACTTCTTTACGAAGGGCAACACATTTTTATTCACTAACTATATGAGTATATTGTTAGTGTTTATTGTAATCTCTTAAACCATGATGGTGTAATTAGACTCACAGCAGAGCTTCACTTCAAGAATTTATTTTAGCGAATTTATGTGAATAATGAAGCTATGTTTGTATATCAATGGCTCCACGAATTTAAAGGAAAGTCCAGTGTGTACCCCTGGTATCGAAATTTTAGGACAAACTATGCTAGAAGTGTTTACTAAAAGTTTTAGGGGAGTAGAATCGCGGTTCCGTGGAATAACCTCGTCATCCCTTTAACAAAGGAGGATGAATATTTGCTAAACAGTGGACAGGACCACGTAATTGTCAGCGTCTGTGGGGATGAACTCCACAATTGCACTTTGGAAATGCCCCATCGCGGTGTGCATTGGTTCTTTGTTCCCTGTTGTTCTTTGCTCACACTATTTCCAGTTTCCATTAAATGGTAAAGTTTGAGATTCGATTTTCTCAACTCAGTTTTGAGGCGATAATGTTTTTTCTTGTGGACCCTTATTAAGGAAAAATTGCTCAAATTTCAAAAACGTTACCGAAAAAAAGCACCAAAAATCGGTGAAAACGGCTAAAAATCGTTATATCTCTTTCCTTCTCTCTTTTTTCAACAATATATTACCCATAAAAATCGTGCCAACAGTGAACAGGAACATTCAAAATTTCAAGCACAAGCTATAGAAACTGTTGACGGTTTCTACTATAACTCCAATAGATTGATTATTATTTTGTTGATTATCAAATGTTCTAACTGTTGACAAGTTAAGATGATGACTTGTATCTAATAAAAAGTTCAGTTCGAGATGTACAGTCCGTTTGCTTTATTATCTCATCAGAATAACAATAATTATAAATATTATAATTAGGTGAATAATAAACATTAACTTTGGAGCTTCAAGCGGGATATAAAGACAGCTCTACTGGAAAGTAAGAACAGTGTAATTTCATAATGGATGTCCACATGCGAGTGTAAGCTGGCTTAGGTTGTAGAGTTAAGAGGGAAGAGTAGACACGAAAATTATCGTGACTATGACCGTGTCTCACAAAAGAGTAACAATGATGAAATAATCAATATCTCACTGCTGCCGCCTTTTTGTCAGGTGGCCGACTCAAATCTGGGGTATGCCAAGACTGGTTCAGTGGTGAGGTGTGTCAATCTTTTCCAGTTCCATGCCTATTTCTTATTGCATAACTGGATGGTTGAGGTACCTCACCTCTCCATTCAAAAAGTCACATATTAGGAGGTTCGCCTGGAGTTTTGCTAACCGAATTCTATCAAACTCCCGCCTGAGTTTCTTTCTTGGGTTTTGGAGGACATGAATAGGAGGTGAGGATTTTAACATCATTTCCCAAGGGCTTGGACAGAATATGTCTTCTTTACGACAGGGGATGTTTCCGGCCTCGTAATTACACAACATTGCTGCTAGGGTGGCTAAGAAGTGCTCTTGTGTGTGCTTGGTAACAGTGGTTTCTTCGTGACTATGTTCATGGCTGGATTTTTTTCCGGGCTTATAATAACCTCTGGTAGCATCTAGAATGTAATTCTTGAAACATTTCGTGACTTCTTCGTGACTGGGTCCGTGACTCTCAAGAATGACTCCTGGAGTGTCTGGGCGAAAGTTCTTGGAGTTCAAAATTGTCGTGACTTTTTCGTGACCAGGTTTGTGACTGGGTCCGTGACTTTCAGGAGTGACTCCTGGAGTGTCTGGGATGACTTTCTGAACATCAGAGGAAAACGTGTCTCTTCCGTTACCGGGTTCGTGACTGGTCCTGTGACTGCATTTCGTGGCTGTCTGGACACCACGGATAACTCTCTAAAGGTTTAGGGAAAACGTGTCTCATTCGTGACCAGGTTGGTGACTGGTCCTGTGACTGCATTTTGTGGCTGTTTGGACACCTGGGATAATTCTCTGAACATCTGGGGAAAATGTGTCTCTTTTGTGACCGGGTTTGTCACCGGACTGGACTAATGGACTCATTGAGCTAAAATTGTACAAGTATCTTCCTAGTCATAGTTTGTAACGGCCTGTTATGTGTTTTTTTAGAAACGAAGACGCCTGAGGATGACATGTTTATGTCGAAAGCTTGCGATAAATAAACTCTGAGAAATACTTTTCTACTTATATCCGTCACACCCTGACAACCCCATTGGAGAAAGTCTGGAGGATTGTAATAGTAGCCCATGCGCTAACCAGGGACGCTAAGAATGTCCATGTACAATTTTAGCTCAAAGAGACCGGTAATTTTTAGGTGATTGAGTAACACACACACAATTAGATATATATATATATATATATATATATATATATATATATATATATATATATGTATGTATGTATATATATATATATATATACTAACCGCTCCGGCTCGCTACGCTCGCCTCCACGTCCAGCCGGGGGGCAAGCCCCCCCGGACCCCCCATTAAATTGCTCGCTTCGCTCGCAAAATGTGGCGTGTGGAATTTTGCTCGCTTCGCTCGCAAAGTGTGGCATGTAGGGAATGTTGCTCGCTTTGCTCGCAAACGGTAGGTCCCTAAGGGTAGGTTTAACGTGTGTAGGGGATGTTGCTCGCTTCGCTCGCAAACGGTAGATCTCTAAGGGTAGGTTTAACTTCTGTAGGGGATGCTACTCCCTTCGCTCGCTTGAGGAAGTTATACTGCCCACCCAACTTGGCAGACGTTTTTTTCAGTTGGGAATTCTTACAAACAAATTAAATCTTATAAAACTACGTGGAACCACGAAAAGTTTATTCGGGGATGTTGCTCGCTTCGCTCGCAAGGTATTGCTGTATATTTGTAGGAAAAAATCCGAATTTATTCTGTTGAAATGGCTCTCGCTTCGCTCGCAAAATTTGGCATGTGGGATTTTGCTCGCTTCGCTCGCAAAGTGTGGCATGTAGGGAATGTTGCTCGCTTTGCTCGCAAACGGTAGGTCCCTAAGGGTAGGTTTAACGTGTGTAGGGGATGTTGCTCGCTTCGCTCGCAAACGGTAGATCTCTAAGGGTAGGTTTAACTTCTGTAGGGGATGCTTCTCGCTTCGCTCGCTTGAGGAAGTTATACTGCCCACCCAACTTGGCAGACGTTTTTTTCTGTTGGAAATTCTTACAAACAAATTAAATCTTATAAAACTACGTGGAACCACAAAAAGTTTATTCGGGGATGTTGCTCGCTTCGCTCGCAACGTATTGCTGTATGTGTGTATGAAAAAATCCGTATTTATTCTGGTGAAATGGTTCTCGCTTCGCTCGCAAGGTACCTATGTGTACCTGCTCGCCTCGTAACATTGCGAAACACCTGTGTCATCGAACCCCTTGACGTCTTCGTAGAGCCTCCTCGCGTCCGGGGATGTAGGGGATGTTGCTCGCTTCGTTCGCAAACGGTAGATCTCTAAGGGTAGGTTTAACTTCTGTAGGGGATGCTGCTCGCTTCGCTCGCTTGAGGAAGTTATACTGCCCACCCAACTTGGCAGAGGTTTTTTTCTGTTGGAAATTACTATCAAACGCGGCACATTATGTGGAACCACGAAAAGTATAGTTATAAGAACACTTCAGTACTAACAGTACAGTCAGATGTTGAATGTTTGTAAGTATTTATTTCGCAAAGTGTGGTATGTAGGGAATGTTGCTCGCTTCACTCGCAAAGTGTGGCTGTATACATGCGATGTATTTCAATTGAAACATGTAGGGGATGTTGCTCGCTTCGCTCGCAAACGGTAGATCTCTAAGGATAGGTTTAACTTCTGTAGGGGATGATGCTCGCTTCGCTCGCTTGAGGAAGTTATACTGCCCACCCAACTTGGCAGACGTTTTTTTCTGTTGGAAATGACTATCAAACGCGGCACATTATGTGGAACCACGAAAAGTATAGTTATAAGAACACTTCAGTACTAACAGTACAGTCAGATGTTGAATGTTTGTAAGTATTTATTTTCCAGTTCTATTTTTCTAAAGGTAGACCATTATTTTATGAGGTACCTATGTGTACCTGCTCGCAACCCGTTCCCGTCAGGTAGGAAGTTATTCCTAAGCAACGTTGTGTAACGGCGGCCCGTGGTCGATTAATTTCTGAAGTTAAACGCTTCTCCTTGCTTCCGCTCGCAATTCGACCGACTTAAGGTCACTTTTTTCGATATCCGATTTCGGATTCAGATTCGGCGGACCCAAAGCTGTATTTCGCCCGCAAAAACCGTTCCGAAAAACGTACCTTTATGGGGTATATTTTAATCGGAAAAAACGTAGTTTTTGTCGGACTTTTCGAGAAAACACGGTCCGTACTTTCGCTTTTTTTTTTACGCATTTCCCGATACTTTTTTCGCGATCCGATCGCGCCGTCGTCTTTCTCGTTTCAAAACCTACGAAACCGGTATTTTTCCGGAATTTTCGACGGCCGTTTAGAGGGGTTGGGGAAGCGGGGAAGTCCAAAAAGCGCACATTAATTATTACTTCGACCCCCCTCTCGCCCTACGGCCCATGGTTCGGGTGGGATTAGAAAATTTTAAATTCGCTTATACACCCTATCGGAAAATCCCAAGAAGATCCCCCCACTCGTAGATCCGGCCCACTCAGCCGTTTGGCCGTGCATAGACACGACAAACAAACAGACAGACAGACGGAGTTTCATTCTTATAAATAATATATATATATATATATATATATATATATATATATATATACATATATATATATATATATATATATATATATATACATATATATATATATATATATATATATATATATATATATATATACATATATATATATATATATATATATATATATATATATATATATATATATATATATATAATTTGTTTTGAATTATTAATAGATAAATGAAGAAAGGAAAAAGTTGTTTTTGATATTTCGAATGAATCTTGTTCACAAGTTAGAAGTTGAAAATGAAAATGAAAAAATAATTTATAGATTGTTCAGGTGATGGGATGGCTTGTTGACAGGGAGATGTATGTAGATAATTTCAATCGCAAGGTGAAGATAATTTCAATCGTTAATGTTGAGGCCGGGAGGTACGTTTGCTTTCAAAACCCACTTGTGTGCTTTTTCTGATTGGTGGAGAAGTCGGTCGTTAGAACCTGGTGGCATCTTCTTCAAAACCTTCACCCCAAAACATTGATCAAATGATGCATCATGAGATCTTGCATGTTCGTTGATTCGGAGTGGCTGATTATGGGTAACTGAAGCACGATGGTTATTCATCCTCAGATTCATTTGCGATGCTTTGCCAACGTAGAAACCTTGTTGATTGTTCGTGCATTTCTGGCATATTAATTGGTAAACACACATTTTGGATTGGCACTCTGCTGAGTTTACACATTTGTAGGAATGTGTAGTGTTTGCCGAAGTAAAATGTGTGCTTTCAATCACAAGGTTGCAAAGTTTGCATCTGAGTCGGCCGCAAGGATGAAACTTTGCAACCTTGTGATTGAAAGCACACATTTTACTTCGGCAAACACTACACATTCCTACAAATGTGTAAACTCAGCAGAGTGCCAATCCAAAATGTGTGTTTACCAATTAATATGCCAGAAATGCACGAACAATCAACAAGGTTTCTACGTTGGCAAAGCATCGCAAATGAATCTGAGGATGAATAACCATCGTGCTTCAGTTACCCATAACCAGCCACTCCGAATCAACGAACATGCAAGATCTCATGATGCATCATTTGATCAATGTTTTGGGGTGAAGGTTTTGAAGAAGATGCCACCAGGTTCTAACGACCGACTTCTCCACCAATCAGAAAAAGCACACAAGTGGGTTTTGAAAGCAAACGTACCTCCCGGCCTCAACATTAACGATTGAAATTATCTTCACCTTGCGATTGAAATTATCTACATACATCTCCCTGTCAACAAGCCATCCCATCACCTGAACAATCTATAAATTATTTTTTCATTTTCATTTTCAACTTCTAACTTGTGAACAAGATTCATTCGAAATATCAAAAACAACTTTTTCCTTTCTTCGTTTATCTATTAATAATTCAAAACAAATTACATAGTTCAGTAGAACAGTTCATTTAGTTTATCAAGAAGTATATATATATATATATATATATATATATATATATATATATATATAATACTTAGTAAGATTTATATAGGGATGTGTATGCAAAATATAAGAAAACTCTAATTTTTTCTCATATCATAATGAAAAAAAAAAAAAAAAAAGATGAATTTATTCAGCGAGACGCAAGTATTGCTGACGCTTGCATTGTCAAGCCTTAAAAAATACTAGCTGTCACTGCAATGAAGGAGACGTGCTGAGATACGTAACATAGAAGAAATTTGGCCAACATTGGCCACCTTCTGACCTCACCCTAATGGCACAAACTTAATTTTCTTTCCAAATCCTGGGAGATACCTCCTGAGTAGCCTGATGCCATCTATGAAACGGTAGATCGATTCTACAAGTTTATGAGCTAAAACAAGGCGTCAACATACATGCTCCCGGACCTTCTTAATTTTTTTCTGGTCTCAGCTGATTTTACAAGTTCTCCTCAGCCAATGTTCATGAAATTTGGAACATAGGCTACAATTCACCTGACAAAGTGCCTTTGGGTTTTTGGAGCCGTTAGGACCAAGTGGTGGGGGGTTGTGATTGAGTTGATAAATTTGAATTATCTCTAGAAAGTGGAAATTTGATTGCGAAACTCTCTAGGACATCAAGATACAACTAATCTTAGGGTCCTTACCTGATCAGTTGTGTGAGCTAAATTCTCTCCTTTTCACCCTAAGAATGTGAAATTTGATTTTTGGCTCTTCAACAAAAAATTTGAATGAAATTACTGATCCCATCTTGAGCAGCCTGTAGGTACATTCCAACGTTTTGGTTCTAGACTAGCAAAAATGTGTGATTTCCCCTAAAAAGACGCTCCGCGTACAAAAGATGCTAAGCCATAAAATGCATATCTTCCAATTTGGGCCGAGCCAATAGTCGGATTGCCATCTCCTAGTGCAGTGCATTCATTCTTTCACTCTTTTTGACATTTAATACATAAATGAAATACATCATTATCCAACATTAGTCCCGGTGATATCAGTGAATTTGGGGTGTATAATAACAAAGGAGTCATTCGGAATCTGCGCAAAATGTCTTGTAACAATAGTAAGTAATGTTTTAATTAGGTACTCATTTGCACCGGCATTTTAAAGGAGGTGACTAATGGTTTTCATTATTGGATATCCAATCAATCAAGACTATATCTGATTCAACTAATTTAATCAATCTATGTTTTCTATACACCTACGTACGTAACATAATTATTTTGTTTTCTATTTTCAGCGATTGCCCAATTTGATTTGTGATGTAAATTTGCAAAATAAATTACTTTTATTATTATTATTATTATTGTTGTTGATATTAAATATGGGATCAATAATTTTAAAATTGTTCGCGTACTATGCCAAAAGCCTAATAAAAAACAATATCTTTCTGATATTTCATCAAACAGAAACCTGCATTTCTATAGCATTAATTTCTTATCACCTATTCGTCCGATTGTGTTTAAACTCGGGAGCAGTTGGATATGGGTTTCGGGATAAGTTTGCGTTGAATCGAGATTAGTTACGTGACGACGATTGCGCATGCGCAAAACTAAAATTTGTCGACAGTTAAAATCCTACCACTTAAATACCGATTTGGATGGATTTTATAGGGGCTTTGCGGGTCAGATGAGATCCTACCAATTTCCTTGCTGTCGAATCAATAGCATAGAGTGCCATGCGCAACTATAACTTTCTTAAGAGTATAACGTCCATTTATAATCTTTTGTGAGTCCGATTTCGTTTAACCTAGAGGGATATTCGTTTCAGAATGGTGCACTTGAGAATATTGTATCGGGATTATTTCAGCAGTAACCGTTGCACATGCCCAAACGGAAATTTCCTGGAACATCGATTTAAAACATTTAATCATTGGTCCGACTTCGATCAAGCGTTGGGCGAATATTGTTTAAGTTCTTGGGATTTTATCCTGTGAATTGAGTTGCGAATGGTATCATTTAGCATCGCACTTGCGCAACTGCGACATTGGTAGTTGCGGGAGAAACTCAGAGACTAGGTTATAGACCAATTTTGATGACATGGTATAGGATGGTGCCGGTTAGAATTTAATATATTTCTCATTTATCTTAGACAGTGAATGTTATTTGGGTTCGCACATACATTTGAGAACGTATATTGTAGCTATTTCGCTTATTAGCATGTATACACTATAAACATACATTAATGCTCTGTTTTACAATAAATAATTTTGACTATTACTTTCTTCGTTACTAATGGTTTATATATGTCCATGTTCAATAAGTGCGGAAGCTGTACTACACATTCAACTTGGCAGACGTTTTTTATTCATACTATTGGGCACTCTAAATCCTGCTTTGCAAACTAAATTACTCGTAATCATAGTTTCCTCAAAATACAAACCACTAACTTCTCAAAATTTATTATCGACTGTTCTCACTATAACTGCTTTCAAGCATCGACAAACGTCTCACTCCGTTAAATGGAAGAGTTGAGTTTCAGACGGTACTGACTTCCTCAAAAGTTTCAAACCTGTGAGTAGAATGTACGTAGTAGATGATGCCACCAACTTTGATACTTAACTTGAATAATTACTAAACTCTTGACGGGGCCTCGCTGTGTGCGTTATCTTCAGCTTTCTCCAACTCTGCAAGGCCTCTAGCTGCAAAAGGTTTATGAACGTTTTTGAAAACGACTTATCAGACTGTTTTAATGGATCACACGTGAGCTCATTTTTCAACTCGGATGAGAAAGGGCATCACCGTATTTTACTCGTATATTGTGAATCAAGGTGTCAGTTGTATCTACGCACTTCCAATTCTGTAGTCGTATAATTCTGGTTACCCAAAATTTACCGGGATACTAGGCTTTAACCTGTATTGTTGAGTTCCCAATTGAATTAACTAACTCCAAAATATTATTATTAGGGATACTCCCAGTGTACATGGATACAGACTAATATAAATTACGCTCATAATTCTCTTCCAAGTCATCCAATTTAGATCAAAATCTCAAGGATTGTGCTGGGGTTCACTCTTTGTTAGGGCCTGCTCCCTACGAGTTTGATCGCATTTGAATTTACGATAGTCAGTGAGTCCGTAAAACCTAATTTCTTTTAAAACTTATTACTCCCAAAGTTGTCAAAATATTTTAATTAAACTGTTGGAATGATCTATACTGCCGCGTCCCCTGTGAATGTCGAGGCTTTTTGTCGTTGAGGGCGTTGCATGACTGGAGGAAACGGGCAGAATCGTGATTTTGGCACTTCTGATTCAAAGAAGGTACCAACTTTGAAACGGAGTTTTTTTTTTTTACACGTACATTTAAGACCATTGCGTAGATGCCTTCAGCATGGTGACGAACACTATTGTTTGTTGCGTTCTGTACTTCAAAGCTTCTATTGTTGAGGTAGGTGGAGAGGGTATAGAGGTTGTTGGGTAGGTGAGGTCTAAATTTTTCTAGCAGGCCAGGATGTCATATCCTATCAAATGCTATTCAGTACTAAAATAAGATGCTCTGCATACTTATCATGAAATGATTGCTTGATAAACTTAGTAAGCCTTTGGAGTTGCAATGGACATGATAGAGTCTCACGGATTCCATACTGCTGATTAGGGATTAGGTGTTCGATATATTTCTGGAAATGGGGTGATAATAGGCGCTCGAAAATCTTTGCAAGTGCAGATAACAATCTTATTGGCCTACATGATTCTCGATCGTTTGCTACTTTGTTGGGTTTGGGTACCATGATGATAGTGTCATGTTAATTCTAGTTTTAACAATTTGAAAACAATACTAGGATTTAATCGATTTGCGACTTACTCTAACGTGCAAAGTAATGTTCAGCTAGAGTCAAAATGACGATGGCTTACTGGAGACATGACATACGAGATCACCTGTACTCATCTTTATTCGCCGTGGAATTCACCAACCCTACGCTACGTCCTATCATACCATCATCAATCAACTTATTGAAACGAAGCAACAGAAGCGCCAATCCGTCATTCTTTATTATTGTGGTGACTACCGCGATGGATGGTTCTATTCCGTACATAAGCCAGAAAATCGAACGCACTATGTTTTTCTGAAGTGTTGCAGTTCCTCAATATTTCTCGATGTCTTGGAAACGACCGGAATTCATCACTATGATTCATAACTTTTCTTGAAATCCACTCTCTTTCGATCTCTCCGTCCATATTTTTTCTAGAGAACTGAACCAACTTGTTGCTCGATTCCATCCGTAGCGTCGTACCCTTTCGCGTTGAAAGGGGAGCGAAGTGGGTTGGTTGGTTGTCGAGTGGAAAGGGTTTGAAACTACTTCGCAAGTTTTAGGAAAGTACCAGCTACACTCTCTCACAATATAAATTACAACACCCGGACTTGGTGGTACCTCTTTCCTCAACCCTAGATGTACTAATAGCATATTCTAGACTTGGGGTTTTTCTTTGGTACCTAATGAACTTGTTATGTGATGCACATATTTCTCGGAATACCCATGATGTGGATTTTACGGAAAATGTTGATCGAGATGAGTTTTTCAAGGATCGTGCGTGTGCAAAACTAAGCTCCACTATTCTTCAATGTACCTACCAGATAATAATATTAATTATTTGTCATCATATTATTATTTATTTACTATTAATTTATCATATCCTTAGAGTGTCTTAAAAAATATTGTATATCACTTGACACTTCCTTCAACATATTCCTTCATTCTGACTAGAAACACACTTCAATGACCTATAAAATAATATTTTGGATTTTGAGGTAATATAAGCTTACTGGATAAAAGGAATCAAATAGAGGTTGGTTCAAGAAAATCCGAGATCAGACGGTAAAAAGGTATGGCGGACTTGAATTCAAGAAGGAAAATGGGGGAATTCCAACAGTGTTGCCCCGACAAGCCGCCCGGTGAAACTAACGGGAGAAACTAAGTTTTGCAATGACTAAATACACGCCGAAAATGGAAGTACTCATTTGCACTTAAATAAAAATAAAAAGGTACCGGAGTTGGGAATGCGTAAAAGGGGAAAAAATTAAGAAAATGGTAAAAGGTCTTGATGTTGCGGTCGTCAAGTTGACTGGTGATAGTGGTACACCAAGTTCAAGTTGGTGGTGGAGTGAGCTGGTCATACTTACTCACCTGAAGAAGTTTTACCTTGACCGAGTCTTTCTGTGCCAGGCTAAACTTCCAAAATCTTCCCAATAGACCAGTGAAGGTAAGGCGTATCAAGTACTAGCCGCTCCGGCTCGCTACGCTCGCCTCCACGTCCAGCCGGGGGGCAAGCCCCCCGGACCCCCCCTTAAATTGCTCGCTTCGCTCGCAAAATGTGGCATGTAGGGAATTTTGCTCGCTTCGCTCGCAAAGTGTGGCATGTAGGGAATGTTGCTCGCTTTGCTCGCAAATGGTAGATCCCTAAGGGTAGGTTTAACGTGTGTAAGGGATGTTGCTCGCTTCGCTCGCAAACGGTAGATCTCTAAGGGTAGGTTTAACTTCTGTAGGGGATGCTGCTCGCTTCGCTCGCTAGAGGAAGTTATACTGTTCACCCAACTTGGCAGACGTTTTTTTCTATTGGAAATTCTAACAAACAAATTAATTCTTATAAAACTACGTGGAACCACGAAAAGTTTATTAGGGAATGTTGTACTGCCCACCCAACTTGGCAGACGTTTTTTTCAGTTGGGAATTCTCACAAACAAATTAAATCTTATAAAACTACGCGGAACCACGAAAAGTATTTATTATTTGAAATGGCTCTCGCTTCGCTCGCAAGGTAGGTACCTATGTACATACCTGCTCGCCTCGCAACATTGTGACATCGAACCCTTCACGTCAATTCTTGAGCCTTCTTTCGTCCACAGCATCATTTTAATCGCTTTGCTCGCTTCCGCTCGCAATTTGACCGAGTTCTCGTCACTTTTTTCGATATCCGATTTCGGATTCAGATTCGGCGGGATCAAACCTTTATTTCGCCCGCGAAAACCGTTCCGAAAAACGTACCTTTATGGGGTATATTTTAATTAAAAAAAACCAAGTTTTTCGTCGGAATTTTCGAGAAAACGGGTCCGTACTCTCGCATTTTTTTGACGCATTTCCCGATACTTTTTTCGTGATCCGATCGCGCCGTCGTCTTCCTCGTAGGAAAACCTACGAAACCGGTATTTTTCCGGAATTTTCGACGGCCGTGTAGAGGGGTAGGGGAAGCGGGGAAGTCCAAAAAGCGCACATTAATTCTTACTTCGACCCCCCTCCCGCCCTACGGCCCATGGTTCGGGTGGGATTAAACAATTTTAAATTCGCTCGCTCCCACTTTTGGAAAATCCCAAGAAGATCCCCCCACTCGTAGATCCGGCCCACTCAGCCGTTTGGCCGTGCATAGACACGACAGACAAACAAACAGACGGAGTTTCAATCTTATTAATAGTAGAGATAGAGATAGAGATGAGCATGAAAACGACGTCTCCAGGTGGAAGGTTTTCCTTGGTAGTCAGTCCATTTTGCTCGGGGAATGAGTGAGGGCAAATATTCATTTTTCCATTGCCTCCAAAAGGATTGAGATGCGTATTGTATCAACTGATGGCGGTTGAGGCGGTTTAGCGGCACATCAAGGACATCAACCCCAGGGACTGCAAGGAGAGGCATACCCACGTAGAAGTAACCAGGCGATAAATAATTGGCTGCTTCAAAATATAAGAAGGAGTACTGCCAAGCGGTCTTCTGTTAACCCTAAAATGGAAAGGTCAACTCTGGCAACACCCTGAAAAAAATTGCCACCCAAATCCAATGAGTTTTCTTCTTATTCTACCAGTACAAAGATGAACCTTTTTTGATGCATTTGAATCCCTATCATATAACATCTGAGCGTTACACTTTTCCCAATAAAAGCTGATGTGCAATATTTATGTAGGTAATGATTTTTTTTAAGGATTTGAGAGTAGCAGGGGAAAAAGACAGTTTTTCGCCCGTTTTTGGCCCATAGCATCTATGCGAGTAAAGCGATCGGGATGATTAAACGTTAGGACCAACTAGACCCCAAATGGAGTCTATGTGCGAAAGAACGGGTTTTTTAAGTCAATTCTTAGGCCTTTTATGGCCCGGACGGCGGACCGCGAACGGACATTTCAAATTTGGATTCTACGCACCTTGAAACGTAAAGTGACAAAGTTTGAGGGGGGGTTATAAAAATTTTTGCTACACGATCACATAGGCTTATTATTGAAAATTTTTATTCAGGAACTTAGCAGAAGCCCATCTGCGCAGGTCACTTGGGTATAATTTATGACTTAGGTATCACACTCGTATTGAAAGTTTAATTTAGTAGAAAACAAACTCTTGAAACTCATACGGTGGATACAGATTTCGTACAAGTACGCAACCACGAGAGACTTATATGTCGTTGCCCTTTCCCCTTCTTATAAAACCCCGTATTGTATTCTAGAGCCACTCAGCTGATCTGGGATCGATCAGTTGTGTTCAGAAGTCCCTCAAGGGCCCACATACCAAATCTCAGAATCGTGGGATCATTAGGGAAAAAACTGGATTCTAGATCCACTCAGCTGATCTGGGATCGGTCAGTTGTATTCGGAAGTCCCTCAAGGGCCCACATACCAAATTTCAGAATCGTGGGATCATTAGGGAAAAAACTGGATTCTAGAGCCACTCAGCTGATCTGGGATCGGTCACGTGTGTTCAGAAGTCCCTCAAGGGCCCACATACCAAATCTCAGAACCGTGGAATCATTAGGGAAAAAACTGGATTCTGGAGCCACTCAGCTTATCTGGGATCGGTCACTTGTGTTCAGAAGTCCCTCAAGGGCCCACATACCAAATCTCAGAACCGTGGGATCATTAGGGAAAAAACTGGATTCTAGAGCCACTCAGCTGATCTGGGATCGGTCAGTTGTATTCAGAAGTCCCTCAAGGGCCCACATACCAAATTTCAGAATCGTGGGATCATTAGGGAAAAAACTGGATTCTAGAGCCACTCAGCTGATCTGGGATCGGTCAGTTGTGTTCAGAAGTCCTTCAAGGGCCCACATACCAAATCTCAGAATCGTGGGATCATTAGGGAAAAACTGGATTCTAGAGCCACTCAGCTGATCTGGGATCAGTCAGTTGTGTTCAGAAGTCCCTCAAGGGCGCACATACCAAATCTCAGAACCGTGGGATCATTAGGGAAAAAACTGGATTCTAGAGCCACTCAGCTGATCTGGGATCGGTCAGTTGTATTCAGAAGTCCCTCAAGGGCCCACATACCAAATTTCAGAATCGTGGGATCATTAGGGAAAAAACTGGATTCTAGAGCCACTCAGCTGATCTGGGATCGGTCACTTGTGTTCAGAAGTCCCTCAAGGGCCCACATACCAAATCTCAGAACCGTGGGATCATTAGGGAAAAAACTGGATTCTAGAGCCACTCAGCTGATTTGGGATCGGTCAGTTGTATTCAGAAGTCCCTCAAGGGCCCACATACCAAATTTCAGAATCGTAGGATCATTAGGGAAAAAACTGGATTCTAGAGCCACTCAGCTGATCTGGGATCAGTCACTTGTGTTCAGAAGTCCCTCAAGGGCCCACATACATAATCTCAGAATCGTGGGATCATTAGGGAAAAAACTGGATTCTAGAGCCACTCAGCTCATCTGGGATCGGTCAGTTGTGTTCAGAAGTCCCTCAAGGGCCCACATACCAAATCACAGAATCGTGGGATCATTAAGGAAAAAACTGGATTTTAGAGCCACTCAACTGATCTGGGATCGGTCAGTTGTGTTCAGAAGTCCCTCAAGGGCCCACATACCAAATCTCAGAACCGTGGGATCATTAGGGAAAAAACTGGATTCTAGAGCCACTCAGCTGATCTGGGATCGGTCAGTTGTATTCAGAAGTCCCTCAAGGGCCCACATACCAAATTTCAGAATCGTGGGACCATTAGGGAAAAAACTGGATTCTAGAGCCACTCAGCTGATCTGGGATCAGTCACTTGTGTTCAGAAGTCCCTCAAGGGCCCACATACATAATCTCAGAATCGTGGGATCATTAGGGAAAAAACTGGATTCTAGAGCCACTCAGCTCATCTGGGATCGGTCAGTTGTGTTCAGAAGTCCCTCAAGGGCCCACATACCAAATCTCAGAATCGTGGGATCATTAGGGAAAAAACTGGATTCTAGAGCCACTCAGCTGATCTGTGATCAGTCAGTTGTGTTCAGAAGTCCCTCAAGGGGCTACATACCAAATCTCAGAATCGTGGGATCATAAGGGAATCTCCGCGTAACGCTCTCCGCGTGACGCTCCCCTCGTGACGCTCCCCTCGTGACGCTCCCCCGCGTGACGCTTTTTCATTTATGTGCCATAGTAAAGACATAAAATGTCAAAAAGGTTAAGAAAAAATTTAAACTTCATTATTTGGATGGTCACTTAACTATTCGTTATAAACCGAACTACGTAAGTACATAGGTATTTGTAATAAAAGTACACATATTTATAACGTAAGAAGGTACCAAAATGAGTGCCTAATAATAAATGAGTACCTATAGGTAGTAAAAATAACTAACGATATCATCAAGTATTGTTAGGTATTGTAAAGGTTCGTAGAGGTACGAATCTTGTAAAAAAGGGTAAGAAATGTCTAAATGAAAGAAATACTTGAAACCGCGGAAATAACTTGGGCGTAAATGTTCTTGTATTCGTGGCACTCTTCACAAGTTATGGTCATCACTGCATGGTTGACAAAAAAGTGCCAACCGTTCATTGAACCTGCGGCTGGTCTTTTTGTCAGCAGAACGTGGGCACTTGCAGCAGCGATGGAACGATCTCAAATCGGCTAGTGCTTCTTTTGGTGGTATCTCTAGATATCCTAGAATCCCTAAATATAAGCTCATCAATTGGATCGGTACTTTGTCTGATAAGCAAACTTTCAAGAAAGTTACGAAATGTAAGAAATAACTGACTTACCAGTTGGTTTTCCCGAGATTCACACAGGGGTCTTTCTGTACGTCAATACGCTTTGAACCACACACTCGGATGATTAAGTACCTCTGCACACTTTTGTACGCAAATTTCACGAATTCTCGGAGCCAACAGAACTCGGTCAGTGCGTTTACTGCTTAATAGGTATGGGAACTGGATTTACATGGGTACCAGTCAGACGAGAAAAGTTTTTTGACGGACGGGCGCCCAAAGGAAGAGACATTGGGGTACATTTGTACCCTTGTGTGACATCCTAGTGTTAAATGACCACCATATCAAGTAAGAACCCCTCAGGACGCGGGAGGTGATACCATAGAGCCCTCCTGTCGTGATGCCCAACTCGGGGAACTCCGTGGCACTTTTCCCCCTCCACACACCGCGCCTTCACATGGTCACTGCCATTACTCTGATGTTGTTGGCCGTCACTCCTTTTAGCTCGGAAATGACTTGCCTCAGGTCATTTCTGTCATACTTATTTTTCTTAGCCTGCCAGGTCTGCTCCATGTCTGACAACCTGGACATCCAGGATTATTGCAGACCCATTGGGCTTGATGGTAACGATATCTGGTTTGTTGCCTTGGTCACTCGACATCCTAACCGCTGGATGTCAAAGCACCTGTGATCTATTTAGCAACTGAAATATGACGTAGAATGTGGCCACCCTGAGTACGAGGACACTGCTGCACCACATGATACAGGTTCCCATTTTTAACCTGACAGGCACGGCATAGGGTTTCCACTGTCCCACTACTACTCCTTGAACACCTCGCCGAGGTGGCTAAGGTTGCCACCCGGACAGCGCGAAAATGGCAATAGTTGCAGGCCCCAATGCTCTCTGAAGCCCATTCTACCAATTGGGAGGAAATGGGGCATTCAGAGCACTGTAGGGGCTCTTTACCATCTACTGAATCATGCAGTGCAGCAGTGAACTCAGCAGATGAGCTGGGTTTTGGAGAAGTTGGTGTTACTCAGTCCCACCACACTAGGTCAGCAACAGTGGAAGCAACCTCTAAGCTCGAGCCCTAAGGGTGGCATAATACGATACTGGGTGAGATACAATACAGAGCCGGCCATGAATGGTCCGTGAATATAAGCACTTGGGACACCAGGTGGAAAGCCTAGCCAAGAGCGCACAGCAGAGCGAACTTCGCGATCCAACTCAAGCAGCCTCCCTGAGTGAGCATACCAAAGACTAGCACATAGTTCACGTTGGCAGCAAGTACATCTGGTGGAGGCAGAGCTTCTGCTGTGGCTTCAATGGAGCTTTGGTGATACGAGCTCGTGCTCCACCAAGTTCCACACAGCTTGCAGCCATGGTGGCCACACAGGGGCAGCCCGTGAGGGGCCATCAGAACATTGCGCCAGTACTTTTGAGAAGAAAGTAACAAACTAGAATGAAGCCTTTACCAGCAACTCATCGTTTCAAATTAGAATGGAAAGGGCAATGTTTAGCTCCATGCTATGGTTCCAAGGTGGATGCTAAAAGGAATGGGTTTATGCCAAGGATCTATCTACGATCAACAAAATACGTAGATTCCGATATCAACCTATCAAAAGAGAAATTCCATCGATTCAGGTTAGACTGTGAAAGGGTAAGTACAGGGAAATAAAGGGCATGGAACGGGAAATAAAGGGCAAGGAACGGGATAGAAAGATCATAAAGGGATATTTCTTATGATATTCGGGGCCTTGCACCAGACAGTGTTTCCCTTTTTCTAAATACTGTAGAATGAAATTTACGCCATTAGTGGTTTCCGCTAGAGGAGTTTCAGTTTATTCCATTAGCCAAACCGATTCTCTTCTGGTCATTCCATGGTTCAAGGAAACCACTTCTAGTTTCATGCCATGGAAGAAGAGAGACTCTTTTCTTCCATGTTCATGCCTTCTTCTACTCGGTGATATCTTCCCTACCATCCATGCTAAGAGTTCTCTTTGCTCTATGGCTGTGGAAAACAACAACAACCTATAAAGTGTAGAAGTAAGATCATAGTTAAGCCAGTAGTAGAATCCTATTTATTCTGCTTTTTTAAATGTAAAAATGTGTTAATATTTCTCTAATTCATTCCCAGTTCTTAGACTATGCACGTTTTACTTTTGAATAAGGATACCTACGTAGATTTTAATGTTCAACAACAACACCTGGTGCTTGATCTTGATGGAATAAGGGCGATTTGGGACTTGAGATTAGTTTCCTTCACATTTTATTCCACATTGTCGGTTGTACATATATATTAACTTTGTTTTTACTTACAGTATTGGAACTTGATAGCAATGTTTCCACCTGAGTCAAACACTGTGGCGAATTTGAAATCAAAATCCTCTACAAATCGTAATTATGAAGAAAGAGTGTTCATTAACACAAGTTGCAAAAAACGGGAAGGGAACTCGTAAATTCAACCCTGAAATTTATAGCGAACACGAATGGATCACCGGGTAACCTAAAAAGAATGCTCTGTTTTGTTTTCCTTGCTTGATATTAGGTAGAGATGGGGTGTGGACTTAGAGTAGTGTGACTGATATAAAACATCTGACAGATCGGATCAAATCTCACGAATCTAATAAAAAACATCTCAATTACATCACAGAATTAGCTTTGATTGGCTGAGCTAACATAGCTATTCAGTTAGATTCAGCTCATCAACTTGCTATCAAGAAACACAATGAGCAATTTGACAGAAATCGATGTATACTTTCTGAAATTATAGATTGCATCAAGTTTTGTGGTCTTTATGAAGTAGGAGTAAGAGGCCACTATGAGAGAGATAGTTCATTAAACCGAGGAATTTTTCTGGACTTAGTAACAAAAACAGCCAAAACTGATGACATTTTGAGTTCACATTGAGAAAGAGCTACAGTTTTCTAAGGCACCTCCAAAACCATACAGAATGAGTAACGAAAACGTCTCAAATCAATATTTTCATTAGAATATTGATCATTCTGGATATGTTGCATTAAAGAAAAAGGTTATACATGAGTGAGTGGTGGTTGTGAGGTTAGACAACATTTCTATAGCCTTTTGAAATACCTATCCGATTTTTGATTGACGTCTGACCTCACACTTCTATCATTTAATCGTAATTTAATTTGAGTTCTTTAATATTCCTTCAGAATCATTTCTCCTAAGTAGTTCACTAGTGCAATACAATCGAAGCCTTGATAATGTTTAATACTTTTAATAATAATACAGACCATTCTAAAATTTTTAGATACTTAGTAAGTAGGTACCTACCTATAAGATAGTATTTTTAATTTAATTTATTTATCTAATCAATTTATATTTAATTTATCAATAATATTTTATGATCATGATTCATTATTATTTTAGTAGTCATATTCTTTTATAACGGTTGCCAATGGCATTTGACATGACCCTAGTGGGATTTATGTTTCATGTGTTTAGATCAAAATTAATTCACACTGAAAGCAAAACAAATGGAAGAAAAACCTCAATACTCTTCTTGACTATCAAATAGGTAAATATTTTTGTGCCTCACTCCTTTTGAAGACCACCGGCCGCCATTTTGGCCACACCCATGAAGTCAACTCCAAGGTACTGCCAAACCTCCAGCACGGATCAGGTGGGGATGGACACTGTACTGACATGATGACTTGGTGACAAAACTCTCCTCATCCAACACCTCCACCTGATACTGGCAACCTGACGGGACCAAGGCTGACCCGCACTTATCAGGGGTAACCGCCAAACCACAAATGGCTCAGCAATGGCATGGAGGGTTATCAGCAAGCCCTCACGGGTTCCAGCAAGAAGGATGACATCATAGGTAAAAGCAAATGCATCTACTCACACCCCAAGGGCGAGATCAAACCCCATTTCAGCTAGCAGCTTACCCAAGGCGGTATCCACGACCAGGTTGAAGAACAGTGGTGACAGAGGATCCCCCGGCGTACCCGCAAGGTAGAGCTGCCGTTCCTTAATGCAGGCCAGTGAGGTGAAAGTTAGGGGAACTGTATGTTCTCTGCTGTACCATCCACTGGCCGAAATACTCTCTGGGCGTCACCTATGACACCAGCCACTTGGAGGGAAGATGACAGAATCTTTTGTAAGTGGCCGAAGACTACAGACAACATAGATATCGGGCGATAGCCTCCAGGCCCACAGCCCTTTATTCAGGATGAAAATTGTCTGAGCACAGGCCAACACTTTTGGGGGTCTTCCTAATAGAAGAAAAAAGGAGAGGATGAGCAGCTTAACTGTCTTTGGTACGTTGTTCCAACATCGGGTGGGAACACCTTCAGGTCCACAGAAGTGAAGTTTTTGACACGGCACTTAAGTGCCTCATCATGAAGCACCAGCGTGCACATATTGCTGTGGAAGGAATCCCTGATGGAAGTTGGGGCACTACCGGCTCACTAGGGTTTTTGCTTGGAGCACTCAAGGGTGGCTCCCGAATTTCCACAAACTCCTGGAGAGGGGGCAAAAGTTGTTTATCCCCAGCTCCCTCCAGTACCTCCGCAGTGACATGAGCCGGATACTTCCTCCACAACCTCTGGACCCGCTGATATTTCCGCCTTCTTGATTCTTTGGCTTCTCTGCAACCTCCACAAGACAACAATGTTTGAGGAACCCATCCCTGATGCCCCGTCACAGTCACTTCCTCAACCTGTGGAAAGATCCTCAGTATATCGGCCCCGACCTAGTCTTTCAAGCCATCAGGATCCTCAACAGCCCACCTTGCCATGTCCTGCAGGTAGGCACTATCGTAACCTCCGATAGGTCTACTTGCTCCTCGAGTCTCAATACTTCAGTCTTCAAGAAGATCAGAGGACTAGGGGGAAGATAACTGAACAGCAGGTTGTTGCCCCACGCCTGTAGGAGATGCGGGAGTGGCCCCACGGCTATTTGCCAGGATTGCATCGTGAACAAGCTGCTTATAGTGGGGCTCCAGGTGAAGAGATTGAATGGCAGAAAGCGGGAACTTGGGAAAACGTGCTTGCAGGAAAACAATAATGTATCCTACCCCTTTTCGCACAACCTCTGCCTCCTCTGCTGCCATTCACCCCAAATCCTCAACAGTATACCTGTGCCGCTCTCGCTCTATATCTATTGCAGTGTTGGCCTGTACAGGATGCTCTTGCTAGATCTGGTCACTGAGGCCACGCTTGGAATTGAAGACTCTCTCACAGTGAGCACACTGGTGGGCATTTGCTGGGGCAGTGGAAGAGGAGAAGGGAAAGGAAGATGAGAAAGGAGAAGAGGGACGATAGTCGGCGCCCCTGCCTGGAGCGCCTCAGAGCGCCTCCCTAGAACCCCGCATGCCAATGGGAGGGCGAGGGTTCTGAGGCTACTCGTTTTGGAATTCCGGAATTCATAACGGGGAGACACGAGACCGATATATATATATATATATATATATATATATATATATATATATATATATATATATATATATATATATATATATATATATATATATATATATATACATATATATGTAACAAAAATTTCAGGAATCGTTTCAGAATGCCTCAAAGAGGATTTCAATGAAGAAATGTTCCAGACATTTTGGTTTCAAAACTTTCCGTGTCACTGCGATAGCTTTATTTTCTACGAAAATTCGATAGCAGGGTAGTTATTCCTAAAAATCTCCATTTGTTTTTCCAACTAGAGTTTCTTTTAAACATTTACCCACGATTTAATCATCCTAATCTTACCTCAAAAACAAAATTTATTGACTAGATCGTTGGAGGAAGATTAGAAACAGTTTTTCATGCTCACTTGCATTCATCAACATGCAGATTTAATTGAATAAATATGAGTTTCCAGGCGTGTATTACTTGTCTCTCAAGTCCAAACATGTTCGTTAAATGTAAACATCTAAAAGCCCCTATTATGGGTTGGCTGTAATAATTTTGATAACGAATAATAAGGATACCTACTCCAACAGATAAAAATTAATTTTTGAATTGAAATAAAAATGAATGAATAAATAAAATAAAATGAAGTCACCAATCGCCATTGGTTTCAATGACCCCTCGTTTCAACAGATCGGTTGGTTTCTCAAACATTTTCAATCCTTCAGTCCTTTTCAGCTCTCAAGCCTAATAATTCCTGGTTGTGAAAGAGCACAAAGACGTTTCCCCCAGCTCTTCGAGCTAATCCCGGACCCAGATGGCGGTCGCTGGTATGGGCGAGCTCTCGAAAGTGAATGGAAGAGATTCGGAGCAAATAAAAATAGAGGTCAACAAGAGAGAAGTAGAAAAGGTCCTTTTTAACGTTAGTATGATGGAGAGGAGAGGAAGAAGTAGTTTCTAAGAGTTTCCAAGGCTGATTCTACTCTCTATGCCTTCCTTCCTCCACCTCATAACAGTTCTCCATTTTATGGTTTATGGAAGTATATAATTTTTTATATAAGAGCGTGCTCTTTTTCAATGATTTCCTGCCATTGCATCATGTGGAGGGATATGTGATACCTTAGCAATGACCTCACATTTGTCCACTTCAGCGTTTATTATACTCTTATCAGATCGGTATAAGCAACGCCTGTAAAGACTTAATGAACATTTCTATGGTCATTCGTGTTGTTTTTCGAACCATTTGAACTCTAAACACTGCGAAATGAACAGCCAATCTGCTTAAATCACAATTGTTAGCTCTGGTAAATAGGTATGCATCTCATCACTTGCTGGTTGGGTGTGCTCCCACTTTTATTTTATCCATAGAATTCGATCCCTTCATTCGTACTATAGAACTCAGGTCTCAACGATCATAATCTTTTACAATATCAATACCTCTTAGAGTACAGTATGATACGCGAGTTGCTAAGCGCACACTGGAGACCGGACTACGGCAGGACTGTGGTTATCTGTTCCTGCGCACGCTGGAGACCAGACCACGAAAGGGCTATTGGTTTCATATACCTGCGCATACGGGAGACCAGATACTCTTTTAAAGTAGGGAAATTAGAGATTTTAATGGTTGAGGTTTTTTTTTTTAAATTTACATCTTGTTGACGGATTGGTACAGAAAATTGGGCTATACAGCTTTTTACTCCATTTTCTGTCCTATAGTAGTTAAAAAAGAAGCAAATTATTACACAGAGGTTTATTATTTCTGTTTTAGACAGCGCTTGTACGTAGAACATTGGACTTTAATTTTTAACCCAATATACAATATATAGTTGAGAGACATTTTTGAAACTCGCGACCCACGAGTTTTATATATTCCAACAAATCTTTACACTTCACCCATTCACCCTATGTTTTCTCCAACGTACTCGTAGCAGGTACCAAATAACACCAAATTCGAAACTCCAACATTTTTTCTGAAATTCATACGTAAGAGACAAATAAGTTTTAAATATTGAAAATAGATAAATAACTTAGGTGGGTATATAATTCAAATAAATCTGAAAAAATTAAAAAACAAGTATATTGACAAATGTTGCCAAGGCGGGATTTCACTAGGTTGACAAAAACAGTAACAAAGAAATTAAGTGGGAAAGTATAGGCTACTCGTCTATCAGATAACATTCCTGGTTAGTACAGACAAGATTTTATTTTATTTTTTCATGTTTTATATTTAACTGAGTTTATAAAATCATATTAGGGAATCATTGTTTCTTGGCTTAGTGAACTAAACAGTTTGATGAAGAGAGTAGACTAGAGTACCTACAACCTGCTTCTGTGGTAGTTTCACAACAATGATGGACAGATTCGACCAGGCGTGAACGCCTGTAAGTCTGTTCTGCGTTACTGGCCATAATTTGAGCAATCAACTTCGAATTAGGTAAAACTACGCATTTTGATAAGAATTTCGATAGGTTGGGTCGTAGTGAATCGATTGGAACGAATTTCACAGCGATTTGACGATATTATCGTTAACAAACGGCTACCATTTCGGACAAAAAACTCAATAATAGTGTTTGTGGTAGTTATTGTTGTTTATGGGATGTTCATAGATTTACCAAAGCTCAATATTCATCTTCATTAAAAATATTGACAAAGTAGGTACCGATTTTCGGTTCTCAATAGCCTCGCCTTTTGGTCAGTATGGTTCTGTTATTAATGCTGAACGATTCGGTCACGTGAAACAAGGAACAAGTGATTTTTTCCCCCATTGTGCACGGCTTTTTTCTTCTTCTTCTTTCGTATAGCCCCCCCACCACCCCTCCCCGCGTACGCCCATATATATATATATATATATATATATATATATATGCATGTGTGTGTGTGTGTGTGTATGCTGGCATCTCGCCTCCAAGTGGCTGGTGTCATAGGTGACGTCCAGAGAGCATTTTGGCCAACAGGTGGCACAGTGGAGACCCCAACAGTTCTCCACGCTGTTATTTCACTGGCCCCCATCAAGAAAAGGCAGCTCCATCTTGCCGCTCTGGACTTCGCTAAGGCCTTTGACACAGTTAGCCATTTTGCCCTGACGTGGTGTCGGGGCACCTGCTCGTTTAATTGAGTATGTTGCCTGTCTGTACCACAAAGGCGTGATGGTCCTCGAGGCACAGGGTGAGATGTCAGGGGATGTTGTTATTGGGCGCGGGGTACGCCAGGGGGATCCTCTGTCGCCACTCCTCTTCAACCTGGTCGTGGATACGGCGTTGGGTAAGCTGCCAGCTGAAATAGGGTTTGATCTCGCCCCTGGGGTGCGAGTAGGTGCATTAGCTTTTGCTGATGATGTCATCCTACTCGCAGAAACCCGTGAGGGCTTGCAGATCTCCGTCAACGCATTTGCTAAGCAGCTAGCCAGGTGTGGTTTGGTGGTCAACGCAGCTAGGTGTGGGTCGGTCTCCTTGGTCCCGTCGGGTCGCCAGCATAAGGTGAAGGTAGTGGATGAGGAGTGTTTTGTCTTAGGACAAACTTCCATCCCTGCCTGATCCGTGTTGGAGATCTGGCGGTACTTCGGGGTCGACTTCATGGGTGTGGCCACTATAGCTGCAAGCCGTGTGGACCTTGGTGGAGCATTAGCTCGTGTCACCAAGGCTCCATTGAAGCCACAGCAGGAGCTGCGCCTCCTTCGCACATACTTACTGCCAAAGCTTACCTATGGGTTAGTCTTTGGCAGGCTTACTGCGGGGAGGCTGCTTGAGTTAGATCGTGAAGTTCGCTCTGCTGTGCGCTCTTGGCTAGGCTTTCCACCTGGTGTCCCATGTGCTTACATCCACGCACCGGTCAAGGCCGGTGGGCTCGGTATTGTCTCTCCTTCTGCCAGCATCCCATCTTTACGCCGCCAGCGCCTGCTTGCCGTTAGGGGCTCGAGCTGGGAGGTCGCCCGCACTGCTGCTGACCTGGACTTTGTCCGGCAGCAGTTGTTGTGGTGCGATCGAGCAACACGAACTGCTCCAAAACCCAGCTCATCTGCTGAGTTCGCTGCTGCACTGCATGAGTCAGTAGATGGTAAAGAACTCCGACAGTGCTCTGAATCCCCCATTTCTACCCAGTGGGTGGAATGGGCTTCAGAGGGCATTGGGGCTTCTATCGCCATTTTCACACCGTCCGGGTGGCTACGTTAGCCACCTCGGTGAGGTGTTCGAGGAGTAGTCGCGGGACAGTAGACACCCTTTGCCGTGCCTGTCGGAGTAAAAATGAGAATCTTTATCATGTGGTGCAGCAGTGTCCTCTTACTCACGGTGGCAGCATTTTACGTCACGATGCGGTTGCCAAGCAGATAGCAGGTGCTTTGTCATCTAGCGGTTGGGATGTCGAAAGGGAGAGACTATACCACATGCCGAGTGACCGGGGAAAGAAGCCAGATGTCGTTGCGATCAAGCCTGATGGGTCTGCCATAATCCTGGATGTTCAGGTTGTCAGTGGCAGCGTGGACATGGAGCAGACCTGGCGGGCTAAGAAAAGTAAATATGATAGAAATGATCTGCGCCAAGCGATATCTGAGCTAAAAGGAGTGGCATCTAATAACATCAAGGTCATTGCCGTGACCGTGTCATGGCGCGGGGTGTGGTGCGGGAAAAGCGCCACGGAGTTACTCGAGTTGGGCATCTCGGCAGGAGTACTCCGTGTTATCACCACCCGCGTCCTGAGGGGTTCTTACTTGAACTGGTGGTCATTTTATAGGGGCACTTCCTTTCATCCCATTCTTCCTCATCGTCCTTCAACTTCCCTTATCCCTAGAGCTGGCGTCGGGTAAACCTGGGCGTCCTCCCCACTTTTTTATTTTATTTGTTTATTTTTCAATTTAATGGCGTGCTCCCTCCGTCTTTGAGGGGAGGTTTCTAAAAAAAAAAAAAAAAAAAAAATGTTTGTGTGTGTTTGTGCGCTGTTGAGAGGCTTGTTGGCTTGGAGACGAGGTCGTGGCTTATGTACAGAGGATCTTACCACAGGTTGGGGATGCGACCATATCGGGGCATCAGGGAGGTCATCCTTCCGTGTTGGTGCCCCGTGGAGGTCGGTAGGCAGCAAAGCAAGCTAGGAAGCGGGAATACCAGCGGGTCCAGAAGTTGTGGAGGAAGTATCCGGCTCGTGTCGCTGCAGAGGTACTGGAGGGAGCTGGGGATGAACAAGTTTTGCCCCCTTTCCAGGAGTCTGTGGAAATTCGGGAGCCACCCTTGGGTGCTCCCAGCCGAAATTCTGTTGTACCAGTGGTACCCCCAGTTTCTACCAAGGATTCCTTACGCGGCATTATGTGCCATGTCTGCTGGACCTGATGGTATTTCTGCCCAACACTGGAATAAAGGCTCACAAAGTATCAAGCTGCTCATCTTCAACCTGTTACTTTATCGGGATGGCCCCTAAAAGCCCCATGCTCAAACCAACTTCATCCCAAAGGAAGGAGGAAGTGGGCCTGGAGGCTACCGTCTGATTTCAATGTCATTGGTAGTTTTCCGCCACTTTAAAAAGATTCTGCCATCTTGCTTCCAAGTGGCTGGTGTCATAGGTAACGTCCAGAGAGCATTTTGGCCAACAGGTGGCACAGCGGAGACCCCAACAGTTCTCCACGCTGTTATTTCACTGGCCCCCATCAAGAAAAGGCAGCTCTATCTTGCCACTCTGGACGTCGCTAAGGCCTTTGACACTGTAAGCCATTTTGCCCTGTCTGATTGCCTTTTTGGTATCGGGACACCTGCTCGCTTAATTCAGTATGTTGCCTGTCTGTACCATGAAGGCATGACTGTCCTCGATGCACGAGGCAAGATGTCAGAAGATGTTGTCATTAGGCGCGAGTTACACCAGGGGGATCCTCTATCGCCACTCCTCTTCAACCTGGTCATGGATACACCCTTGGGTAAGTTGCCAGATGAAATAGGGCAAACCCCCCCCCCCCCCTGGGTGGGATCTTGCCCCTGGGGTGTGAGTAGTTGCATTGGTTTCTGCCAACGATGTCGTCCTACTCGCAGAAACCGGCAAGGGCTTGCAGATAGCCCTCATTGCCTTTGCTGAGCAGCTAGCCAGGTGTGGTCTAGTGGTCGACCCTTCTACGTGCTGATCGGTCTTCTTGGTTTCGTTAGGCTGCCATCATTAGGTGAAGGTGGTGGATGAGGAGTTCTTTGTCTTAAGACAGACACCATTCCCGCCCCCTTCCATGTTGGAGGTCTGGCGATACCTTGGGCTCCATTTCATGGGTTCGGCCACTATATCCGCAAGCCCTGTGGACCTTGGTGGAGCATTAGCTCGTGTCACCAAGGCGCCATTGAAGCCACAGCAGAAGCTGCGCCTCCTTCGCACGTACTTACTGCCAAAACTAACCTATGGGTTAGTCCTTGGCAGGCTTACTGCGGGGAGGCTGCTTGAGTTAGATCTTGAAGTTCTCTCTGCTGAGTGCTCTTGGTCAGGTTACCCACCTGGTGCCCCAAGTGCTTACATCCATGCACCGGTCAAGGCCAGTGGGCTGAGTATTGTGTCTTTTTGCTATCATCCCATCTTTAAGCCGCCAGCGCCTGCTTGCCTTTAGGAGCTCGAGCTTGGAGGTCGCCCGCACTGCTGCTGACATTGAGTTTGTCAGTAAGCTGTTGTTATGGTGGGAACAAGCAACACCAAGTGCTCCCGAATCCAGCTCATCTGCTGAGTTAGCTGCTGCTCTGCATGAGACAGTTGATGGTGAAGAACTCTGGCAGTGCTCTGAATCCCCCATTTCTTCCCAGTGGGTGGAATGGGCTTCAGAAGGCGACATTTTCATGCCGTCCGCGTGGATACATTAGCCACTGCAGTGAGGTGTTCTAGAGGAAGTCGCGGGAAAGTAGACACCCTTTGCCGTGCCTGCGGGGTAAAAATGAGAATGTTTATCATCTGGTGCAGCAGTGTCCTCGTACTCTTGATGGCCACATTATACATCAGGAAGCAGCTGTCAAACAGACCGTAGTCAGTTCTACATCCAGCGGTTGGGATGTCGAAAGGGAAAGAAAATATCACAAGTCGAGTGACTGGGGCAAGAAGCCAGATATCTTTGCCATCAAACCCGATGGGTCTGCCATATTCCTGGATGTCCAGGCCTTCAGTGGGAGTGTGGATATGGAGCAGACCTGGCAGGCTATTAAAAGTAAATATGATAAAAAACTGCGACTAGCGATATCTGAGCTAAAAGGAGTGGCAACCAATAATATCAAGGTCATGACTGCGACCGTGTCGAGGCAAGGAGTGTGGGGCGGGAAAAGTGCCACGGAGTTACTCGAGTTGGGCATCTCAGCGCGAGTGCTCCATGGTATCACCACCCGCGTCCTGAGGGGTTCTTACTTGACTGGTGGTAATCTCATATTGGCATTTCCTTTCATCCCACTCTCCCTTCTCTTCCTTGACGGGTAAACCTGGGCGTCCTCCCCATTTCTTTTATTTATTTTTTTCACTTTGAACTTTGATGGTGTGCCCCCTCCACCTTTGAGGGGAGATTTGTAAAAAAAATTCATTAAATTTAGAGGCGTTAGTTTTTGTTCTCCTTTTTGGTCTATTATAAAGGTTTAGTAGTGTACACTGTACATGCAAGAAACTGAAACGGAATGCTATAAATCAAATGAGAATCTCGTTTATAATTTAATATTTAACGAAGCCGTCATCACTTCCGAAAACTTGAATAATCATTTATAAAGTTTCGAATTTTCAATCATGGATCGATCAGGTATTCTGTTTTATAACTCATAATAAATATCTAGAGCGGAGAAAAGGTTGACTGTAATTAAGAAACTGATAAAGAAACTACAAACACTTTGCCTCGGTTCTACTCTTTGAACTCAAGAATTTTCCTGAAGAGGAAAACTTTATGAACTTTGATTCACCGCTAAATGCATTAGGAGGCCTGATTGATGCAGCAATAAACCTTCTTTATTACGTGTAATTTGAATGATTTATTCTGGGCATATTCACTGGCCTTTCGTGTTGCATTTTTATACTAAAAGAAAAAAAAAACTTGAGGAGAAGGAAATTTAGTTCTACAATATCCATATCGACTGGAAATAGTGGAATATTCATCTATACCATTGAAAAATTATGTGATAGTGATTTTTTTATTTATTCAACTTGTACGAACTGGATGTTTTATGTTATTCTGCAATATCTCCAGATGGACTGGCTGAAAATTTCAACTGATTTATCCTTTCGCAGAGATTTATCATTCTTGTGATTCATTCACACAACTTGGCTTATCACTTACCACGCGCGTCGGAATGTGGGCTAATCGCGTAATATTCGAATGTTAGGCTGAACAACTTTGAGTATTTCACCTGACCTTTCGCTCATTTTCGGAACTCTATCCGATTGCTGACGTCCCACCGAGTGATCAAAGTGGTCTGGCGTGTTTTCGTTGCGTTTTTATTCACTCATACTCTCACTTGAAATTTATTCAATATTGACTAATTTCATATTAAACTACTACTCGGAATAAAGTATGGGACACCAGGGGCTAAACTAAAATAAAGCATGAACCCGACGGATAGTTCACAATTAAAGAATTTATTACAAGGCACGAACAGGTAGCGAGATCAAGTTGAGACTGAGGGTCCATGCATGGATTCCCCCCCCCCCCCCATTCTACGTATACAAATTCGTATTGCCGCTTAAACACAAACGCAAACACTCCCCTTCAATACGAAAACATGGTAACTCAAATAAAGCATAAAGAATAGCAAAAAGAAATCACATTTCAAGTTAATAAACAAAACTATGGCTTTGACATATAGGTTTAACCAATCCTTATTTGGGAAAAATTCACAATGAAAGACAAAGGGACATCAAAACATATTCGGATTCACAAGAGTTTCTAGGTACATATAATAGCCTGTTGCAACATACTTGTAATTTTGTTGCAATGAACCACGGGAGGTCGGGACCAAAATGACAATGCAGTGACTATTCGTAGTTCAATGGTGACGAGGGTATGGGGAGGGGGTGCATTATTTGTGATCGTTAGTCTCATAGAATACAAAAGTTTACTCTTTGCTTGTGATTACAAGCACAATATCCCGAATAAACTCTCCACAAGGCCTGCAGAATGCGCTGATGTTCGTCCCCGTTTCGCAGGCTCCAGACACTGCTTTTATATTGGAGTTTGGTAGATTACATTCATGGTTCAGATGGCACATGAACGCGCTGGGAAGGGACCCTCACGGGTGGGTGAGTTGAATTTACTGATTCACAACTTGTAGGTAGGTATTTATATTTAAAAAGATGGCATCCTTTAACGCATAGTATGCCTTGGAATCATATTATTACCTCTTTAGCTCCATACATTATGCAGTAGCGATTGACAGTTTCAACTCGTGAATTTTGACATTGAAAATGTCGTAGTCGACGGGTCAACCGGAAATTTTGTTACGCAAAGAAAAAAACGTTACGCAGCCTATAAACAAGTTAGGTGTCGTTTTCCTTGGATTTTCTCGTACAGCCAAGCCGTTGCTGGGGAAATTAAACTTTTTTAGTTTTCACCGGACAAAAATCGTTCTCCACTTGGAAAGCTCTCGATTTATCACGAATTTCTTTCGTACTTGTTCTTCTATTCATGTCGTAGTTTTATATTTATTTATGTTATAAATGGATACAGTAAAAAATGCCGCTTGTTTTGTTGTCACTTGGTAGAGAAGTTAATCTTGGTTATAGTAAATGTAGACGCGCACCATAACAGAAAATTACCTACCTGTGAATTTATATTCATGGAAGAATTGAGCATCGTCGAGACCGGATTACAGCAAACTCAGTAATTGTGTTTCAATAATTATTTTATGTTTTCTAATTGCTATTTTATTTAAAACAATAAAAAAACATTGAAATTACTGAGACATTTTCAATGCCCATAGCTCTTCTCTCATAAGAAAAAAAGTACGAGCGGCCTGCCGCGTTTTTTTTTTCTCCAATTCACTTACTATGAAAAAATGGGGTACCTA
This sequence comes from Adelphocoris suturalis, assembly GCA_030762985.1. NCBI lineage: Eukaryota > Metazoa > Arthropoda > Insecta > Hemiptera > Miridae > Adelphocoris > Adelphocoris suturalis. The sequence goes on along the minus strand of CM061040.1, from coordinate 66,262,241 downwards.
CTTCACAAAAATAACGTCATAGAATTGAAATTTTAAGGAACAAAAGATATTTCAGGTGTAGGGATGTGAATATGTGTTAATAGGTATATCTGAATCATCTACAACTGATTTTCACTGTATTTCACTGAATCTTACCTACAAACCATGGATTCCGTCTGTTGTTCTCGACCGTCAAGTTTAAGAAGTATTCTTCAAATCCTTTCACCTTATTCGCTTGAGGCTGGACGGATAATGTGCCTTCAACTTCGGGTTCGTTTCCTGAAGACACCAGCTCCCTTCCTACAAAATGAAATCGGTATTATTTTTACAAATGTAACAAATTTTCTGGATGGACTGCAATTCCTCACATGTGGACATGTCTAATAGTCCTGTTGCCAAGGCTGAAAATAGGTAGTAATCTTAGGAGAAAGTTTGAGATTTGAAAATTTAGTCCGTTCTGAGTGAGAAAATCTTTGTCAGCCATCCCAAAATTGGTGTTATAGAAAATGTCGGCCGCATAAATTCGGCTTAATCCGCCCATTTTAAAGTTCTCGTCTAGTAATGTACCTTTCATGCTACAAAGTTTTTATACGTAGCAAAGGTGAAGAACATGAAAATGCAAAGCGATCCGATCCAAAAAACTATGAATTCCTTCCCAAAAAATCGAATAACGAAAATTGAAATTGAAAATCGGGTTAATTTTGGGTCAGTCATCTTCTCTCACCGTTTAGACTTTTGACTTTCAAAATCATCCAGTGGACTCAATATTGGTCTGATTTTGGTCTACCAAACGTCATTCCATTCAGGATTAAATACTTTCCAAAGTTCATACAGAGCAAGTTTTAGATGAGACCTTTTCCCATTAAAGTACAAATTAAAATGCCCTTTCTGCTAACTTTATGAGTAAAATGACGTAAAATGCATGAGATCGGGAGTAGGTAAGTCAAACGAGAAAGGTCTCAGTTAAAACTTGTTTGATCCGTACTTAGGAAAGTATTCAAACCTGAATCGAATGAAGTTCGACAGACCTAAATCGAACCATTATTAAGCCCGTTAGAGGATTTCGAAGGGCAAAAGTCTAGACTGGGGGAGTAAAGGACTGACCCAAAATTGGCCTTATTTTCAATTGTCTGTAATTCGCTTATTTTGGAAGATAATCAATAGTTTTTGGGTCGAATAGTTCTGTATTTGTATGCTCTATAATCCTCTTGCGTTTAAAAATGTCTGTTGGATGAATGGTTTAGGATTATTAGAGAAAACAAAAACTATAAGATGGGCAAATTAGGCCATTTTTATGAGGTCGCCATTTAGTATTCAACCACTTTGAGGTGACAGACAACGATTTTTTAAAACTACGAATGGTCTATAATTTTAAAATTTAATTTCAAACCTTCTCCTTAAATCACTACCTATTTTCGTCCTTGGCTCATGGACTATAAAAAACTGCATATAGGTGATAAGGAAGGGAACTGTTAACACTCTTATTTTGTAAAATTTTGAGATTGCGAACTTTGAATATGTGTCCCCTTAATTTTACATCCTAAGGTGAATTAAAGCTTATCTCTGGTTAAAAAAAGCATAATTTTTCGATTTATAGAAATGATACATATATGAATATATATAACTAACTACTTCAAAACCATCCATCCATAGTAGGTACTTCAAATAACCCTTTACTCCACAAGCATGCGGCCTGGATGAACCGTGCACTACCTATTCCAATGAGTGAGCAAAATTTATCCACAGAACAAACAATAATTATTAAAATCTTAGCGGCAAGTAATAGATACGGAGAAGATTTTGTTGGTACAATACGGGATAGGTTTCTGAGAAAAAAAAGAGTGGCGATAAAGGCTCCAATTTGGCTAGGAAAGATGTAACTCCGGGAAAAAACTATGTTAGTTATACCCTATTACTTATGGGTGAATTTCTGATGAAGTAGCTGCAACATCGAGGGGTCACAAAGTGGGTTTTGAAAATGAAAATATCTTTACTAGGGTGCGTCAAAGGTAAAAACATATTGGTAATGCATGCATTACAAGGGCGTCCCTATGAATGGATTATATATAATTTCCGTGATAGTTAAAATAAGAGAAAAAAAAAAATCTTCTCAGACATACCCCCCCCCCCCCCCCCCCCAAATCTACTCCCTCTAAAGACACTGAATTCCTATCATAACTATGAAATTTGAAACTCCTGACATAATTTCAAAAACTAGACTAAATTGATTATTGAATCTGACGAGAATAGTAGAAACATCAAGATTTATTACTATTACCCCTTTGATCCACCCTCTTCCATAATGAAATTTGAAACTCTTGATATATCTTCCAAAATAGACCGCATTCCTAATTGGAAAAAAAACAAAAAAAAAAAAAAAAAAAAAAAAAAAAAAAAACACATGAAAATCAGACTATAGTTGTTAAAAAATCATGATTGATTACTATAACTCCCTCCATTCACCCCTTTCATATTCCAATTTTAAATTCCTGATATGCGATCCAAAACTAGACCAAATTCATTGTTGAACATAAAAATAATCACAAAAATCGGTCGAGATTTGTAGCTTGGGCAGCGCCTAAAAGAATCGATAATTATCCCCTCCACCCCCACCTCGACAATTAATCCGAAACCCCCAAGATTTCTTGCACAACTAGACTAGAATTGGAATTGAGCCAAATAAGAACCATGAAAATCGGTTGAGAATTGTAACCTGGGTGGCGTCGACAAAAATTGTCGAAAAAAAAAAAAACAAGTTTTTCGGACTTTATCCCCTCTATTCCCCCTCTTCCATCATGAAATTCAAAATTTCCGAGGTTTGCTGCACAACTACACTAAAATTGGAATCGAACCAAAATAAGAATCATTAAAATCAGTTGAGAGTTGTAACCTGGGCGGCGTCGTCAAAATTTGTCGAAAAAACTACGTTTTTCCGGCGTTATCCTCTCTATTCCCCCTCTTCCATCGCGAAATTCAAAATTTCCGAGGTTTGTTGCACAATTAGTGTAATGTGAAAGTGAAATTAAAAAAATTTGTCCTTCTGCCATAAAATCGAGCATTGTAATAGAAACTTTCTTTTGAAAAAGAAAAGTTGTAATGAGACACTGTGTAATTTCATAAGGAAGCTTTGGCCCTCATGTTTAGAGAAATTTAGAAAACTATTTACTTCGTTTAGAATATCTTGAACATTATTATCATCATGATATCATAGATATTATAATTTGGGGCATTCGAGTAGGGACTTGGTGTTTATTTTTCGATATGTTGATCACCGTCAGCCAGCGTTTTGGTAGGTGTAGAGGAAGGGGGGCTCTCGGGAAATTTCGTCCCTTTCATTCACCAGACGAAATCCTAAACCATTTAGCAGTTGGCCAGCTAATTATGTCATCATAAGGCAAACATTCCATGAAAAAAGTATGGATCTTTAGTTTTAAACCTTCTAACTCAATAAAGACCTTGATATTCTTTCTCTAGAACCGTTGAATTTCTTCACTTTCTCTTGTTCCACACAAGACCAATAATTTTCAGAAACTAATTTCATTGAACCCAATTCACCTGCAATAAAGCAAAAACCCATACAAATTGAATAGGGAGAAGTTCATATGTCTACAAAACAAGATTAACGAGCCTTCCAATAATTCAATAATTAGATATTCCAATTCAGAGTGTGCATCGCCCTGCGTCATTGTGGCAAAAGAAAATGGCAGTTTAAGATTGTGCTAGGACTTCTGGGAAATTCATGAATACACAAAACTAGACCCTTCCCCATTCCATTTAATCGATGAGATCATACCTCGAACTTCAGAGGCTGTATACATTTTTCTAAATTCAACCAAGTTTCTTGACAGAAGAAACTAGAAAATACACAGCGTTCGTTCTCCAGTTTGGACATTAGGCGTTAAACAAAATTACCATTAAAAACTCTCCTTCAGTGATCAGCGTTGTATGGTGGATGCTTTGGAAGATCTTATTGATGATCCATTAGTTTGGATATATATTGATGATCGCATCATTGGAGGATATACTAGGGAGGAGTGGGACTCGAAAACATATAATGTAATTAGGCGATTATTAGAAGAGCGTCTGCAGTTAAATAGGAAAAAAAAGATCGTGTTGTCTACCCAAGGTTGCTTTTCGGGGCAGGCATTTGATGAGGTTTCCAAGACCACAATGAGTCAATACAGAAGGTGCGAACAATGCAGAGACCTCACTATCCGCGTGCCCTCAGATTACTAACAGGTCTGACAGGCCTTTTCTGAGCTTTCATACCAAAACTATGCAAATATTGTAAAACCATTAGATCAACTCAAACAAATAGGGGATGAATTCTTAATGAATGATGAAGCTGAAGCTGCCTTTTAGACTCTCTTCCCCAGAGTTACTACTAACCCAGTGCTACAGTTACCCGATTCGCGCTTTACATTCAAACTGTGGAATGATTCATTTACATAACTAGGCCTTTGGGGCTTTCCTCCGCCATCGTTATGAATCGAATCCCAGGAAGCTCCAACTGCGAGTAGTTGGTTATTTTTCTTATTATTTCTCAAAAGCCGACCTAAATTACGTTGTGGTGGAAAAATAATGCCTTGTAAAAATAATAGCCATTAAATATTTTTGCTCTACCTTGATGGAAGAAGATTAAAAGTTTACTCTGATCACCAAGCACTAAAATACCTGAAAACCTTGAAAGAAAGGGAAAGGTAGGCTCGCTAGGTGGCAATATTCCTCATGGGCTTTAACACAGAAAGTAATCATCGAAAAGGAATTGATCTTGAAGCCATAGATGCTCTGTCACATTCGATTCGATTTAAAGGTTCAAATTATTCTCGAGGATGGTAATGCAAGGATCTGGGAGGATACACATAAGACAAGGGGATTGCCCAGGCAAGTGAATAATTGCCTCCTCCAATGAAAAATTCGAAATAGCTGAAAGAGCAACGTCCTTTAGACTTGATCTGTGGCAGTGAAACTTTTTGATAACGGAGAGATTCTTGTCTGGGTGAATGAACGATTCAAATAATGAACTAAATCCAAGGCATTCTTTTATTTTCACCGAAAATGCGGGTAAAAGAATGCGAGGAAGTTGGGAGGGAAAAGAGATGTCTGACTCTGAGGGTGGTACTGAACTGGGATTAGTACTAGTATGTGCAACACCGCTCGCTTTTACGAAAATCACATAGGTGTTGCGTGAAGAATCGATTAAACTACAATGAGGTTTTGATACCTATATCTATAACTAGTGACTAATCGGGTACAGAAGAACTGAATTCACGAATTTTAGTATAGCTTCGATCCAATTTGTCGTCTATACTAAACGTCCGGTCATACCTTATACGAAATGAATTAACATTAGTGGCAGCAATTTTCTTAGTGACATCAAAAATTTGCTGTAGGCCAGTAAATATTTCTTCCATAAGAATGGTATGTAATTCCACAAGTTTTGGACCAGTGGTGCTATCACCACCATCAGCCATTATAGTGAGAAGACTTATTAACAAGAAAAGTCAAGTAAGAGTGAAGTGTTGTGGACGCTAGGCTTAAACAATAATATTAAGAAAAGAAATGAGGTTTGCGTATTGTAGTGATATCATAAACAATCAAAATATCAAAACTGCGGTCGACGACAGAGATTTAAATATGAATGAACCAAATGAGAACATTTATGTGGGAATAATTTAATACCTACTACTCGCGATTGAGATACAACATTATAGCTTGAATGAACTGCAGGGTATGCAACGATCCTATACTGCGTCTAACTAATAGTGCAATAAATTTGATCTCTTGTATACCTTCTAAACTTTATGCAAGATATATGAAAGCAAAGTAACTCTTATGTGAACCAATGAAATGTTGGTATGAATTAGCAATACGATGCTATGAATTACCAGTAAGTTGGGCGCCATATTATTATCTGTGCTATCACAAACTAAATAAATAGATAATCGTAGAAAATTTTAAAAGATGGGGATGAACCCACTTAACCTACCAAGTCGGGGTTATGAAAACTCTTCAAAATACGAAAGGAAAATAAACTACATTTCTCAAAACCTTGGCACAGTGATAATGTGAGATACGAGAACAATATTTTTGAAGTTAGACTCTGGTCGGTAGTATATTACCAACTAGGTAGATTTTGGAAAAATAGACAATTCTTCATAAGTCTACCTACACTTATGATTTACCCCTTTGGTAACGTGATGTAATATTATAATAGGGTAATAATATTCAACGACCGTATGGAAGGTGGTGAAAAAAGGTGGAAGGTGGGGAAAAAAAAGAAAAAAAATACTTTTTACTTTTTGTAAACCAATTATTTGCAACACCTATACCCTTTTGATAGCTTACTTGATGGATCCTGGCATGATGGCAAAATTTTAAATTTATAAAGGACTTCTCAGGTGAGGGAAAACGATCCAGGAAAAGACACGAGGTCTTTGCATCACTGGAATTTTGGCGACGGGTGACAGCCAATCTTGGGTCCTTTCCAAATTCAAATTTCCTTGAGAAGGTACGACGGTACCTAAAATGGAAAAATTCGATACCTTCTTCAGAAATGAAGAACTAAAAAATCAAATAACAAATCTCAAAGGAAAGCGACGGAGGTTAGGACATACGGTCCGGAAGATCCAGTTCACAGACGAATTGACCATGAAAATTTGACAAACCTTCTGAATCTCCTGAGAAGCGGAGACAGTAAAATTAGAAATTTGCGAGACGAAAATGGTAGGATGATCATCAACGGGAAAATGTACTTTTCTGCAGCCTCCACAATATTGAAATCCAGGTGTGCTGACTAAATTTTCGGAAGTACAACATTTTGTGGCTTCTATGATGCCAGAACAAGTGATAATTAAAAGTATGAATTATAAATCCATGATATTTTAAATAATTAATTTCAAGAAATTAAGTAAAGCATAGATCAGATGGAACGCCTGAGGTGGTCGTCAGTCTCCATCCCACGATGCATCGCTGACGTGAATTCATTTCTGAAAACTCTTTCGAGTATTGCGTATAAAATCACACCAATTTCACAGCAGGTTAACAGAGATCTCCTATCATTCATGGAAACACAAAAAACAGAATTTGATTTCCACACATACCTACCTCCCAAAAGAATTCAAACCTCATAGAATCGTCATCATGAGTCTACCTCCGAAAATGAACACTAATATAGCGCAACAACTAGAAAAAGATCATGGAATCAAGCCCAAGTAAGCGTTTTATGCAGTGCACACGTTTGAGGATTTGGAAGGTACTACAATGCCGATATATTATGTCGATTTTTCTCCGGAGGATGATTTAACACTTCTGATGTCAATTAAACATATAGTACCTGCAAGATCGAGGAATATATACGGTACTACTATCCCGGCTGAGCAACACCAATGTAATTGCTGACCTAAGTTCTGACCACCTTCCTGTCCACACAACATTTCATGCCACTCCACTGATATACATAAATCGGCCAAAACTAATTAAACATCCATGAACTCAGCCCAACATTCACACTCACAGGGATATTGACAAAGCAGTTGGAAATCTCACCATCGATGTAGCAACAGTTAAAACTACAGATGCTCCAATAACACTCCCACCGCCAAAAATAAAATGTAGATTTTCCTCCTCATGAAGTCGAAATATAGTCAGCAAAGAAGAAAGGCAAGAGACGGTGGCAAGGGCTGGGTTCGGTACAAGAGAATCAGTTGTCCAATAAGCTTGGCAATGCTTTGAAGATGAGCTCATAATTCTCATGGATGATCATCTTCGACAAAAACTTCTCTCATTAAACACTAAATACTAGTATCTTTATAGAGCCTCCAAAATTCTAATTAATACATATCAGAAAATGCCTCAACTGAAAATTGGGAATAAATGGTTTTCATTGCCACAATAAAAAGACCGATCTTTTTGCAAATATGTTGGAAGGAAGATTCAAACCCTTTCAACAGTCTGGTATTCCCCAACATTTCAATCCAACATTAGAAGACGAATGGGAATTTCTCCATCCCCCCCCCCTTCCCCCCCAGTATAGTTCTCACCCAAAGCGGTATAGCAAGTAATCAGAAAACCTGGGAAAACGTAAGGCTCCTGGGTCAGATCTGATCCTTCAACCGCTTCTCATCCATGGCCCTCGACGGTTCTATGCACACTTTGCCCATATTTTCTCTGCCTCAGCATGACTTCGCTATTTTTCTCAACAATGGAAGCAGGCTGTGATTTGCATGATTCCAAAACCTGTCAAACCTAGAGACAACCCGTCATCTTATTGTCCTCTAAGCCTCCTCTCGTTGCCAACTAAAGTCTGAGCGCCTCCTACTATCTTATTTCCAAACGTACACTAACCATCTCATACCAAATGTACAGTTTGGATTCCTAACGTCTCACTCATGCCCACTTCAGTTCCACATCACACACATTTTATTAAGAATAGCTTCCATAAAAAGCAAATCTGTCATTCGTCTGTGGCACGATGGTCTAATGCTGAAGATGATGCCCAACAATGTCTTCTCACGTAAAATCCTACCTTCAAGAACGAAACTGTGCTGTTTAAGAGGACATTCAACTATCCGTAGAATACTTGCAGGTATACCTCAAGGTAGTATATTAGGTCCTTATCTATATTCATTATATTGCCATGATATACCCTTGCCGGAGGAACCAGATTTCTCAGGCCTTTATGCTGACGATTTGGCGTATTCAGTTTGTGACTGCGACTCGGCCATAGCTGTGAATAGACTTCAACGATATCTAGACGCACTTGGTCAGTGGAGGACAGCATTGAGGTTGAAAGTGAATACAACAAAATCACGTATTGCCACTTACACTTACAGATTAAAATAATGACAAACCCACTCTCTGCTTCCTTAATGAGACCACACCATCAGCCAAGACCTACAGGTATCTAGGTGTGATTCCTGACCGCTGTCCGACAATTGAAGATCTCGTAAAACGACTCCTGACCAAATAAAAAACGCGAATGAACGTTGAAATCCTCACTGAACAGAAGAAACGTATTCTCACAAAATAAAATGGCGATTTGTAAGATTTTAATACGGCTCATAAGGACATGCGCCTCCATTCGTGCTAAATCTGGCATACCTTATCCTTCGTTGAAAGAAACAGGGACCACTCCAACAACCTCATCACCGACGGATTCAACGCGATCTAGATTTGAAACTACGAACCTGAAAACAGTTCTAAAGCAATTACATAAGTAATTAATGAACTAGTATTAACCTAATCACTGAAAAATAAACCAACTTTTAACCAAATTTTCTCGCATCACAACAGTTGCGTTCTGTATAATAATGTTTATAATACCTATAAAAATAACAGTGCTACCTGCAAATTCGAAATTTAGGTATATTTATTATTGTAAAGGTCTCTAACAGTAAATAAAAAATATATATATTTTAGACAACATGACATTGTTCAAAAAATAATGATCGCTTACCTGACCACCCATCAGAGCCAATCCAGCTGAAAAGACCAGTAGCGTTGTTTCGGCGTACTGCCCTCATCACTCCAGCTACTTCCTGGTCGGATCCAAATATTATACACCCTGTAATAAAAATAAAGAAAAGAAAACATAAATAAATATGAATCTGTAGGTACTTGAGTATATGCTCCACCAAAATATTAATCACAAATTTATAATCAAACTGATACTTAGGTATACGATCGAACGGGGGATAAATCAGCCTAAAAAGTGAAATAAGTCGATTTTGGAAAATCTTTGGTTTTTTTCAACGCTCATAGGTTCCAGTAATTAGACACGCAAATTTCTGCTGGTAAGCCTAAAATCTGTGCCAGGATCTCAGATTTCCAACGGTATAATAAATTTTTATTTTACTTTGTTAATTGGGGGACAAAAGTATGTTTGCATCTTGAATAACGAGGTTTTTTTCTACGAAATTGAGGGTTTTTGTGAAAAATGACTCTCTGTGAAAATAATAGTTTGGGGCCCGGTTTCCAAGAATTTTTTTAAGCTGAATCGAACGGTAAAACTTTCAGATCTCCCTAACTCTGGTAAACATACACTTAAAAACACAATAAATTGAGCATAAAAAATGAACAAAACTTTGTGAGTTGAAGTGTAAAACTCGGTCATAACGGAGTTTGGGAGATCTGCGAGTATGGCCATTCGATTCTGGGCCAGGGATACAAGTCAACGTTTAAACTGAAACATGGCCAAGCGTCGTTTTCTTTTGAAACTTGGTTTAACCCACTGATAGCGTTTGGGGTGTGTACAAGCCGTTATCACTTTGGTTTAGGAAACTAGAGTTTAAACGTGAAAGAATGAGAAAAAGAAAACACAGAGGCCGTATAAGCTCATGGAACTACAAGGATAGTTACATTTCCATGTTTCAAACTGCTGATTTCGGACATAGTTTGTTCATGGCCTTGTGAAAAGGGGAATGAATGTGTTGGTTTTCGATGTCTTGATCAGTGTTATTCATATTCAGCTGAGTTCGGATTAGTTACCTTGAGTGTTAGTAGTATAGATCTTGCTGCTTCTAGAACAGGGTCAGAAAGGTCACCAGAAATGGAGAAATTAAAAAATATGAGAGGCTGAGACGGGGTTTGAACTGTGGACGTTCGGAATGCGAACCGACGCCTTAGCTCGCTGAGCTATCTCAACCAGATGGTATATGTGTCGATAAAACTGATTGATACATCTCCGTATTTTTTCGCGCCCGAGCGTGGGGCGTATGTCATAATCTAATATTATCAGAATGAGTCAATTAACTGCAGTCGGAAGCCGCTCGCATTTCTTGTTTCATATTCAGGAATGGCGAGGGAGTGATATTATTGAGAGGTTATCTTATTGGTTGATCCCTAAACTATTACGTAATATAGGTATATCATCATATATTATCACTCGCCACGACATTGTTTCGAGCGTCTTACCAAATTGATACAAAATTGATTTGTAATATTTATTATAACTGTCGTGGAAAGGTAGGTAATTAACCCCATAACTTGAAGAAAAAAGGAGACAATAGCTAACTAGGATAGGATATTGGTTTCCAAGCTTCAGAAGCGTTTACTCAATATGAACCCCTAAAATACGAACAAAATGGACGTCATAATTCATGATCTGAAGAGTGATTGTGAACAGAGTATTGTACCTAATGTGAAAAATGAAAAAAACGGGTATAATTCCAACAAGGAAATCCAATTGATGGGTACCTATGAATAAGAATATTAATAATAATAATAATAATAATAATAATATGAACACATATTACTTAGTTATCTCTGTTCTCTTTCTTTTTCATCTCAAATATCATAAGGGAAAAGGAATAAATAAGGAGAAAAACAACATTCGATAGTATTGATTTTATCAGATCCACTCATTTATTTCCATTGCATTTTTAATGAAGGAAGATCCTTTTACATTAATAATATGTACACAATTTGGATAAAATCTCGCATGCTCCTCCCAAGGACAGTCTTGTAACTTCCAATCTATGATTCTTCTCATCTATGATTCTCTTTGAAATAATTTTTCTCGTTCAACAGAGTTATTCATATATTTAATGTTATCAGTTTGTGCGACTTCAGATGAAATTTCAGGAAAAGGAAGAGATAAATCTGTAATTCTGATGAAAGTATTTTATTGCACTTCGTTAAAATTATTCTGGATAATGAAAAAAAAAAAAAAAAAAAAAAAAAAAAATTAAAAACAGATGCTGATGACAAGGCAGCAAAGCAAAAGGAATGGGAACTAATAGTGTTGTAGAATCCAACAGTTCCTCTTCAATCTATTTTCGAAATAATTAGGGCCTTCCTGTAAGATATGTAGCTGCCCTGAAAACACGTCCTTCAATTCCACAATAGATTCATCATCAGAATAATTGGTCTGTACCACCTTTCCTCAATACTATAACTCGCTAGATGAATTCTCCATTGAAAACCCATAGAACTGAGTTTTAACGGCCCTCAACGACCGTTCAACCTTAAGCAGAGCTTAGCACTTATCACAAACTAAGAGCGCTGTTTAAGAACTTGTACACCTGGTGTAAACTGCATTCTCCGTTTAGACAGCTATTCAAACGTTGAGTGAGATTTAAACTGGTTTTGTGCCCCTGGCCCTCAGCACGGGGTCATTTTTCACGAAAACCCTCGATTTCATCGGAAAAAATCATGTTTTTCAACATTCAAACATACTTTTTTCTGCAAAGTAAAAGTAAAGTTGACTATACCGTTCAATAACTAACAGTTTAAGAAAGTTTTTCCGAAGAGTGCACGCCGATAAATCCCCATAACGCTAGCAGAAAAACTTCAATTTTAAATATTTTTTCTAATTTTGTACTTTGGCCTCTTTTTTGACCAATTTAAAAAAAAAAAAAAAAAAAAAAAAAAAAAAAAAACTCAACCAACTTTACTTTATATCAGGCCTAGAGAAAATCTAACGGTCTCTCCAAAGATGTGCTCAGTTTTGAGTTTAGAGGGATTCTAAACGGAGCTATGACCGTTCTGTTGTCATAAGGTACAAAACACACAAAAATCTTGAAATTTGAATAACATGAAAGCAATGCGTTTAAAAAGAAATCTCTTCAGGTAACTTTAGATCAAAAATGAGTTCTGGAATCGACTCCTTGGATTTGTCCTAAAATTACTGTAAACACACACACACACACACACTATATATATATATATATATATATATATATATATATATATATATATATATATATATATATATATATAATGTGTTTGGGCGCTTCGTAGACGTCGGAGGAGTATAGTTAGGCAACCCGCAACACTTTCCCATCCTCCTAATACGAACTTCCTTTCCTCCGTCAACTTCATAATTACTTGCTCACCGCTCCTCGCCGCGTGCGTACAGCCCCAAATCTGCCGTCGTTCTCTATTTTGAGTTTTCCAAGTTACCTACCTGTCATCTGCCTGTTTTCCAATAAAATTATCAACATCTTGATCTGGAAACTGCTGCTGAAGACAATCCCAGGGCCCTGGGAATCCACGAGGTCGTCCTTCGCAAGGTACCTACCTATTTTCTATCCTTTTTGCTTCCTTACCCCTAATAATATTTTTCTTGTAGGATAGTCTTTATATAAATGCTCCTTTTCTTGCGTTCCCGAAACGCTTCAGGTATATCTATCTGTAATTTTCATACCTTACATACAGTCCACTTATTTAATACCGCGTATTGATTAAGGTCAATTGAGCGGGGATTTTGGTATAATTTGGGGGGGTTTGATTAATTTACTTTTTCATTTTTTTTGGATCTTTTGGAGAATTAAATCTGAAAAATCTAATATTCATATACACTTTACTGTTCATTAACGTATTACTGTTTGCCTATCTTGGCTGAGTATTTCGGTTCAATTTTGGTGGGTACAATTAATCGCTATTTTTTTAAACACCTATTAAAGCTAAATTGGTGCGGTGACGGAGTTCGTTATATAGCAGGTCACTTATCCATATCAAAATCTATCTTTTGAATGATCTTGTTGAATACATATTACTATAAACACCTTTTGTACGTTTGGGACATATTTGGATATATATGTATAACTCGGCGCTTCGCGCCTCGCCGGATCTTTTCTCTTTTCTACTGCGTAGAAAACGAGGATAATTTGCTTTGCAATTCTTAGCCTGAATCAACTTAGTTTTGGAATGTAGCCAGGTACGTAAGGAGAGGGAAATTGGTAGCTTGAAATGTGAACATTTATCACATAAATCAAGCACTTTCCAACGAGTGGCGAACGATTTTTGTGCGATGAAAACTGCGGAAGTTTCATTCCCCTAACAACGGCTGGGTTGTACGTGAAAAACACTGTAATTGTGACACAATCTATAGCAACTACTCAACTACTCGGTTGTACGTGAAAATCATTTTTAATTTCGTTTCGGACGTTACAAAAAAATTATTGGGGGTCGGCCTAAGAATTGCATAGCAATTAATATATTTCAATATAATCAATCATTACTCAGTCCGTGGTTTTCGATCTAAGTTTCTGAATTACAATACATCTGTTGGAACACGTGGTTTATTTTTATGAAAATGAAATCAAATGAAAATGGGTAACGGCTGTCGATCAGTGTCATAGTTTATTTTAGAAGTCATCAGATTATAAAGTTGTATGATATTTACACCCCCGTTAGTGAACGACGGTCGTCGTTATCTCTGTTGGGTCCTTTTATTCAGTTTGGTTCAGGTGCCTGAGGCTTCTAGTTCTTTCGGTGTGCACTAACTTGTTATTGTTGAGATGGAGCCTAAACGGTTATTTGATCAAATCCCAGCACGTAAGGAAAAGGTTTTTCGTAGCTTGAATACAACTTACGATATGATAGCCACGTTACCAATAAACAGGCTTATCGCTTATTGCGAAAAGTTGGACGAATTATACTATTACTTTTATAAACTTTTAGATGAGTTAGAGGAAATTTGTTACAAGCAGGAATCAAAGTTTGATAGTGTTAGCGCTATTGACGGGTTTGAAAGTATTTATTATTCTACCGATGCTGCATACGAAAAGTTCCGGACTTTGTTGATTTCCTTCTTTTGAATATAGCTCTCCAGCTGCTGCCTAGTGATATGAGGTCGTTATGTCAAATCGGTAGAGCATAATTGAGCGTCTAATAAATATGTACCACGCAATAAAGCATTGGTGACTACTCAACAAACTACCGATGTCATCAAGCCTTCGGAAATGACCCTTTATAATGGACATTCGTGGGGAGTCAAATGGGAATAAGAGAAGAATGCAGCGAACATAACCATTGGCGTGGTTAGGTCTGGATATATCAGTATATTGCTCAGCCTCTCGGTTATAGGGAGAAGTTGGATAAATCGTATAAATGCCAAATGATATATTCTAGTAACAGGGTATGACTTGCCAATTGCAAATAAACTCATACTTCTTCGAATAAATACTAATGAGAAAGTAAATAAGAAATGTAACAAGCATGACGCGTTACTAAAATAATTGAATTGAAGTATTTTAGAAAATTTAATCCAAGTGTATCTATCATCTTTTTGAATGGACTTTCGTTTTCCCAAAATTACATCTTTCAATAATGGAGAAAAGTGGTGATTTTCCAACCGTAGATAAACAAAAGATTGCTGTGAAGCTTCGAAGCCTGGATTACGTGTCATTTTCAGTTGAGATGTTCCACAGCACAAGTCTGACGTTGAAAGCTTGCCTCACTGTTGAAAAATTTCGCAATCGGCATTTTCAGCTTCCATTTACCGAGAGAGGACCCTACCGTTGGGGAAATGGTCGGAATAAAGTAAAAATTGATTGGGGTGGTGGGTTTTATCTATCGCTCTCCCCAATACAAACTTAATTACGTCTTCACTTGTCATGGAAGTGACGTCTATTGCCCTTCATCTGTAGAAACAAGGGGGTTTATGATGGATAATCATAATAATTTCGGAGACTTTTTTTTAGTTCTAAAAAACCGAAGGTAGATAAGCTTTATATTAATAAGTCTCACGATTTCTATGATTATCGTAATTAGATCACATTTTTTCACGACGTGTTTACGAACGTAAATTCATTAGAGAGCTTTAGTGGTCAATAAAGAATAAATAAATAAATAAAACATATTGCCTAGAACGTATACCCTAATTTATTGGGGATGCGTTTTCGCTGTAATGCCAACGCATCAGCGGTACGTCTAACGCATCTCTCCTCAACCTAGAAGTAACGTCGAAATTTGCGTCAACTTTCCATCAATCGTCATTTTTCTGCTGATGTCGAAAAATCATATGAGAACGAGATTAGCTTGGTTCTTACGAACTGATTCTACGATTAAAAATTTTAATAATTGAATTGACATATACAGGATGTTCACACTTAAGATTGTTAACCTCCTAGGTATCAATTCTCCGACTAATTTCCAACAAAAATGTCCTCTGAAAAATGGTCAAAACTATTGTTTATTTGTCTACTTTTGGAAAATGTAACAAGAGTTTCAAATTTCATGATGGAAGGGTGAATGGAGAGAGTAAAAACGATAAATCGTGATGTTTTCATTATATTCATCAGACATTTAGTTCGGTCTTTATTGTTTGTTCGATCCAGATTTTAGTCCAGTTATGCATTCTCTGAGGTTTCAAATTTTCTGTCGGTTAAGGGGTTTAAAAGGGTCCATATGATTTAAAATCAAACTTTTTTCTCTTATTTAATTTCTCACCAAAATTATATAGGTACAATCCATTCATAGGGACGTCCCTGTATTGCTTGCATTACTTGCCAACATGTTCTTGTCTGAGGACATGTGAAAGTTATTATGTTGAATTAATGGAGACCCTCTGGTTAACTGACTTTCGTCTACTGCCAGAGGGCCCCATCAACACAAAAGATGGGGGGGAGGGGGACTGCTGCCTACCTTCTAGCGAGTTCACTGCCACCACGAATCCAACCTCTATCGGAGGGCAGGCCGGTGAAGCTTTGCCAAAGGCGATCCCATGATGGATACGGTCCCGAATGTTTTACCGCCACCTGAGTCTAGAGGTCTGAACTCAGGGGCCCACCGCTCGTTCTACCTAACCTAACCCAATCATTCAAAATAATTTACACTCATACCTTAAATTACATTAACTCATTCCTACCTAACAAACTACCTACCTAATATCACAGTTGCTAGGGAGGCTGGCTACTCGATATTCGTCAGCCTCCCGTCCAACCTAAACCTAACTTAAATATCTACCTAACCTACTATCACAGTTTTTCGGGAGGCTGGCGACTCGATATTCGTCAGCCTCCCGTCTTACCTAATACTATAATGCTAATTCTAACCCTATTCTACCCTACTGGCCCCGATGGCCGGACGCACGGAACACTCCTCCTTCCTACCCAAAACGTCCCAAGCATACTTCTTCCATACCTCATAACTTTCTTCCTTTCTCACCACCGTCTTATCCCATTCCATACCTATCTCATTCATCCTCCTTTCTGCCCAGCTCCTTTCCTCCACAAACAGCCCACAGTCAAACACAAAGTGATGGACAGTACCAGCCTGTCCACACTCACACAAATTGTTCTCTCTCAATCCAAAACCATGCAACTTGTCCTCGAAGTCCCCATGACCAGATATCATCTGAGTCATGTGGAAGTCGAAGACCATCCATTCCACTTCCACTCTCTCTTTCACACAAGGTAACCATTCGTACGTCCACCTGCCTTTCATACTCTCATCCCATCTCCTCTGCCATTCATTCAATAACATTTTCCCTAACATCCCCTTTCTTTTGCATCCTACAATCCTCTTACCCAGCCATTCAACATTACCATTCACTCTCAGCCAGTACCTAGCCCAACATCTACCAATTTCGATGTCAATTGGGCAGGCACCAGCCACCACGCACACCGCATCAGTTGAAATGGTCCGATACGCCCTAACCATCGACACCAGCACCCTTCTCTGTCCACTCGCTAACCACCTCCTGGTGTGGGCTGTCAACAGGTCCCACGTCTGAGGACAGTAATTGTCTGAGGACAGTAATACGGATGCTAACTAATTGATGTACGGATCGGATAATCAGGGAATAATAATCGATGGAGGAACGATGAAAACACTGACCCGCGGTTATTATCTAGATCGCGTGTTACAAGACTCGGGAATTAACTCACGTTTGTGGAACTGGCCCATGGGCTAAGAATTCAGTGTGTGCTACTGAAAGATATCTATATTACATTCATTAGTAATTTACGTTTCAGAGGAGGAGGCCAGAACAAGACGAATAGAGTCAGGTAAAACTCCAAGATATAATTGTCGAAGGAGAGAGGCCAGGGTGCCAGTAGGCAGCCATCTACAGAGGCTTCTACCATAGGCTGAGGGAGTAGTGTCATCCAGAGAGGCACTTGTGAGGAGCTTGACGAGGACCGTGCCGTCTGTGGGCTTGTATGTGTTTCAGAGTCTCGTTTAGAGCATAGTGTAGGCAGAAGAGCTAGCTAGGTCAATGTGGACATCTAATTCAGCTGACTTGAAGTCGACTGCAAGGAAAGCTTGCCAGACTCTGTCCGCCTCTGTATTGCGTCCCTCCGTTTTTCATGTGAGCTCTAGTAGCTGTTTAAGCCAGACTAAAGTGTTAGCCGGGTCAAAGGGAGGTAACTTGACTGGCGTAGGTGAAGTGGAAGCCTCCTTGTTTGTCATTTTCCTTGTGGGGACAATAATGCCTGAAACAAATGGGGCAGGGGCTGAGATTTCGGCCTAATAAACCACCGATGGGTGATTATTCGGTCAATTCTCAGCAGAAAGGCTCTAACAAACCTTAAGGGGCGATGGTGGGTTGACATACCAGTCTCAACTGCCAGATGTCAGCTGACCCTCAGAGATGGCGAGAAATCACGAGCCACTTGACATTAAGTATAAAAAATAGCATTATTAGTAGCTCCTGCGCTTGAGCAAAAGTGTACTCCGAGGAACAAGGTAAATTTCTAGTTGTCATCAGATTTTGATTACATTTTCTGTGACTTTGTGGGTTAGGCTGTTGATTGTTCCCTACCAGTTTCATTTTTCTCAAATCATTACTCCATTCTGCGCTTGCGCTAACGTAAATTACTTCAAGCCTCATTTTCCCGTTTCCTAAATAAGCGATTTCGATGTTGTACGTTATCTACATCTTGATTTACTATATTCATTATGGAGTTTTTAATGATTATTGAAACCATTTCAATGATCTATAAATTTATGTCATTTCAATTGGTAGGTTGGTACCTACTTACTTAAATATCGTTGTACAGAGATCAGGGGTACTAGTAAAATCTAGATGTTTTAATTAATTGCATTAATTTTCCCTCTGCAGGTGCCTCTATCAACACAAGCATATTGATGTTAACCTTTGGATCTGCAATTTGAAATGAATCCCTTAGTAATAGTTAACATAGTTAACATAATATGATGGTACGATGATCTACGAAAATTCGTTCTTACGATCATGCTGCAAGACTGGAACTTTCTATAGTTTTAAATCGAAATAGAATCTAATTTAAGAAATTCGACACCATCCGCACTTTCCTAAGATAAATGGTTCTCGTTCTAGAATTTTTCAGTTTCCTGCACTGGTGACTTCAGACTTGGCAGGAGGATCCAGGCCAAGCGAGAGGGATGTTTAGACGTCACTAATAGGCGAAACATTGAAAAATCATAGAAAGAAAACTATTCATTGCTGGAGAGTGCCGTTTATATCAAACTTCTTAAGCTGGACCCTTCCCTTATTTAAAAATTGTTATAGTACCTTTTTCGCCCCATGGATGTTACTCATTCAGCCATAGAACAGCAAACAGGATCAAATTAAGAATGCGCACTTACTTACTTTAGAATTAGCATTATTGCAGGATGGATTGAGGGAAAGTAGAGTAGAGTAGAGTAGAGTAGAGGAGAGAGAGAGAGAGAGAGAGAGAGAGAGAGAGAGAGAGAGAGAGAGAGAGAGAGAGAGAGAGAGAGAGAGAGAGAGAGAGAGAGAGAGAGAGAGAGAGAGAGAGAGAGAGAGAGAGAGAGAGAGGAGAGAGAGAGAGAGAGAGAGAGAGAGAGAGGAGAGAGAGAGAGAGAGAGAGAGAAGAGAGAGAGAGTGGAGAGAGAGAGAGAGAGAGAGAGAAGAGAGAGAGAGAGAAGGAGGGAGAGTGAGAGAGAGTAGAGTAGAGAGAGAGAGAGAGAGAGAGAGAGAGAGAGAGAGAGAGAGAGAGAGAGAGAGAGAGAGAGAGAGAGAGAGAGAGAGAGAGAGAGAGAGAGAGAGAGAGAGAGAGAGAGAGAGAGAGAGAGAGAGAGAGAGAGAGAGAGAGAGAGAGAGAGAGAGAGAGAGAGAGAGAGAGAGAGGAGAGAGAGAGAGAGAGAGAGAGAGAGAGAGAGAAGGAGAGAGAGAGAGAAGGAGAGAGAGAGAGAGAGAGAGAGAGAGGAGAGAGAGAGAGAGAGAGAGAGAGAGAGAGAGAGAGAGAGAGAGAGAGAGGAGAGAGAGAGAGAGGAGAGAGAGGAGAGAGAGAGAGAGAGAGAGAGAGAGAGAGAGAGAGGAGAGAGAGAGAGAGAGAGAGAGAGAGAGAGAGAGAGAGAGAGAGAGAGAGAGAGAGAGAGAGAGAGAGAGAGAGAGAGAGAGAGAGAGAGAGGAGAGAGAGAGAGAGAGAGAGAGAGAGAGAGAGAGAGAGAGGAGAGAGAGAGAGAGAGAGAGAGAGAGAGAGAGAGAGAGAGAGAAGAGAGAGAGAGAGAGAGAGAGAGAGAGAGAGAGAGAGAGAGAGAGGAGAGAGAGAGAGAGAGAGAGAGAGAGAGAGGAGAGAGAGAGAGAGAGAGAGAGAGAGGAGTGAGAGAGAGAGAGAGAGAGAGAGAGAGAGAGAGAGAGAGAGAGAGAGAGAGAGAGAGAGAGAGAGAGAGAGAGAGAGAGAGAGAGAGGAGAGAGAGAGAGAGAGAGAGAGAGAGAGAGAGAGAGAGGAGAGAGAGAGAGGAGAGAGAGAGAGAGAGAGAGAGAGAGAGAGAGAGAGAGAGAGAGAGAGAGAGAGAGAGAGAGAGAGAGAGAGAGAGAGAGAGATTGATTGATTGATTGATTAAGCTTTTTATTTAACCACCAAGGACAGGATAGGGCCATGCGGCCCTCTCTTACTCCTTCCTTGGCTACTTTGTTTACATATCCTCGCTGTAATCAAATAATATTATTGTAAATTATAACATTCTCTTTCTTTATGAATATCTAACATAAATCAAATTCTTCTTCATTTTCTTTAGAACATACATTTTTAACATAATAAAAATATACATATTTAGTAAGACAAATCACATCTAAATTTATAATATTATCAATAATTATTAATATAGTATTTTCATTAATTACATAGCATTAGTTTATTAGGATCTTAATTTTACGTTACTGTATTCATTGTCATATTTCATCATATTTGCTTAACAAACTATTTTTAAATTCATTTTTAAAGTTCTTGACTGTTTTGTTGGTGTCAAACATAGTTGCATGTTCATTGAATAATTTAATACCTTGGATCAGGAATGACTTGTTAAAAAGTCCGGTCTTGTGTTTCGGAATTTGGATCATATTCTTTGCATGTCTTGTGTCTTTGCCGTGTACATTATCCATAAATTTAAACTTATTGTATAAATACAAAGGGGTCTGAAATTTAAGTATTTTAAAGATCATTGTGGCGTGAGCTAATTTTTTCTTGTCGGCGAATTTCAACATATTCAACTTTCTGTAGTAAGGGGTAATGTGCACGTCTAATGGAAGCCTGTAAATAAATCTGATAGCGGCATTTTGTGATTTTTGAATTTCGTTAATCAGTTCGGCATTGAGGTCGCAGAAAGCTAGTATGGCATAATCTAAATTCGGGATAAGCAGGGATTCTACAAGTTGTTTACGTACATATTGGGGAAAATCCACTGCTATTCTGCGTAATTGATAAATTCCACGAAACATTTTTGCACAAATTGATTCAGTCTGCTTTTCCCACGAAATAGTATCTTGAATAAGAATGCCGAGATTTTTAAATTCACGTTCGTAATTTAGTGTTACTCCTGAAATAGTTATTTTTGGAATCGTATTATGGTCTATTTTAAGAATCTGTTTATGATAACCTAATATGATTGCTTTACTCTTTATTGGATTTACAGTCATCCCGTGCTCACTACACCACAACTCCAATTGTTCTATATCGAAATTCACTTTTCTTATTGTTTGTTCGATTTCGGCAACACTACAGGACAAGTACAGTTGGAGGTCGTCGGCGTAGCTAATATGTTGGCAAAATGTGAACGAATCTGGCAAAGAGTTTATATACAACAGAAATAATGTTGCCGACAAAATTGACCCTTGAGGGGTTCCCGTATTTACAGATTGCCATGAAGATAGTTCTCCATCAGGACCTTTTACACACTGTTCCCTTCCTACCAGATAAGACTTGAACCACAGTACCATCTCATGTTCAATGCCTATGGAGCTTAAGATTTCCAATAGAATTTCGTGACGAACCATGTCAAACGCACGGGAAAAATCTATTGCGGTGACAATGAACTATTTATTTTCCGCTATCTCGAGCTAGCAGACTGTGCTGATCATAAATCAGCCCATCAACTCATTTTTATTACCGTGCATTTTCGTAAGCGCCTCGAAGCGACAATAATGGGGTTTTAGGAGATGAACGGCGTGAAGGCAGGATGTGCCTTTGGTTGGAAATATCGAGTAGGGCTCACGCTCGGCTTGTGTGAATGGGAAGACTCACGGATAAGAATGGCTTTCAGCAACCTGCCGTCGACGGAGAGCGAACATTGAAGTAAAATATTTGAAAGGGTGTTTGTGAAGAGGTTCTCAAAAACACAATCCGATACACGTTTTAGCAAAAGTAAAGTAAAAAAAAAAAAAAAAAAAATAAAATAAAATAAAATAAAATAAAATAAAAACAAATGAATAAATGAAATAAGATATAATGTAATAAACATAAACAAATAAATGAAATGAAATGAAATAAAATAAAATAAAAATAAAAATATTAGACTAGCCTTTATTCCCGTCTTTTCACTACACGTCATACAATATCTATATCTATAAAAGAGGATGTATGTATGTATATATGTATATTGCCTATAGACTCCGAAACCGCTCGACAGATTGTAATGAAACTTTCAGGTATTATTAGGCATGATTCAAGGATTGTTCCTGTAAAGTTTGGTGCAAATCCGTTCAAAGGGCTCTGACCCAGAGGGCATAAAAGGGTGCAGTGTCAGGTTTTAGAAATTTATTGTTTATGTTTATGTTTATGTTTATGTTTATGTTTCGGAGTCTATAAGCAACATAAACAATAAATTTCTAAAACCTGACACTGCACCCTTTTATGCCCTCTGGGTCAGAGCCCTTTGAACGGATTTGCACCAAACTTTACAGGAACAATCCTTGAATCATGCCTAATAATACCTGAAAGTTTCATTACAATCTGTCGAGCGGTTTCGGAGTCTATAGGCAATATACATATATACATACATACATCCTCTTTTATAGATATAGATTGTTTATGTTTATGTTTATGTTTCGGAGTCTATAAGCAACATAATTAATAAAGGTAATTATAGCGGCTTCACTCGGGCCGCGAGGACAGTTGATGCAACCCGCATGACTCCAACCAATCAGCTGTTAATAACCATTTGAATTACAGTTCAAATGTAAACAACACAATATATTATCGTTTGATTTGTGGTTCAAACTTTATTTTTATACATGCCACCAAAAAAAGCGTCAATCGGCAGAAAATTGGCCAAATCAAAACAAAGTGCAGGAAAAAGAGCAGCCGAAAACGAAGGTGAACGCGAGTTACGGCTTCGGGACCTGCGGAATCGGGCGTCGACCTCCAGAGCAGCCGAAACCAATGAAGAACGTGAGTCACGGCTTGAAGACCTGCGGAATCGGGCGTCGACCTCCAGAGCCACCGAAACCAACGAAGAACGTGAGTCACGGCTTGAAGACCTGTGGAATCGAGCGTCTACCTCAAGAGCAGCCGAAACCAACGAAGAACGTGAGTCACGGCTACGTGAGTTGCGGAATCGGGCGACTACCACTAGAGCAACAGAGTCGGCCCAACAGCGAGACGAACGACTTAATGCTAACCGTTTAAGAATAAATCAAAGAAGAGAGAGATTAGATTTAAGGCTGGCGGCTTTTAACTATGACGAAGCCTATGATTACAAAAATCACAGTGACGTGAGTATTGGTCAAATGAATGTAGTTTGTTTGCATTGCAATGCCTTAAAGTTCCAAAAGGAATCTCCTGGGATGTGCTGTTCTAATGGTAAAGTTACCTTGCCTTCATTGACTGAGCCCCCTGAGCCGCTCCTGAGTTACCTTTCTGGAACCTATCCAATTTCTAAACATGTCCTGCAAAACATCCGTAAGTACAACACATGTTTTCAGATGACTTCGTTCGGTGCAACAAACATTGTAAACAACGCCGGTTACATGCCAACATTTAAAGTTCAGGGCCAAATATACCACAAAATTGGTTCGTTGCTTCCTTCAACAGGTCAAGATGAAAAGTTTTTGCAAATATTTTTTACTGGTAACAAAGAAAAAGAAGTCAAACTGCGGAGGTCAATTAGTGATGGGATCAGACCTCATATAATTTTAAATTTACAAACTATGTTTCATGAACACAACTGTTTTATACGTTTATTCAAATCTGCTATTGATCAGATGCCATCAGATGACTATGCAGTTGTAATACGGGCGGACAAAACACCATCTGGTGAACACGAAAGAAGTTTCAATGCTCCGGTAACAGGTGATGTAGCAGTTGTAATGGTAGGCAATCGTCGAGACATAGTCATTCAACGGCGCGATGCGACCTTGCAACGTGTTTAAGAAACACATCGGTCTTATGACGCTCTCCAATACCCAATGCTATTTCCGCGTGGAGAAGATGGATATCATTTCAATATAAAACAAATTGATCCCAGAACCAATTTAGAGACGACTAAGAAAGTTTCATGTATGGATTATTATGCATACCGCATTATGATACGTTCAGAAGAAATAAACTACATACTGACAGGCCGTGAGCTATTCCACCAGTTTATTGTGGATATGTACGCAAAAATTGAAAGCGAACGTCTTCTTTTCATCCGGTTAAACCAAAAAAAGTTGCGTGTTGAAGAATACATTCACTTGCGTGATGCAATTGGCAATGATGGGAACGCTGCTGATATTGGACAATTGATAATTCTGCCATCAACGTACACAGGGAGCCCGAGGCATATGCATGAATATGCACAAGATGCAATGACCTATGTAAGAAGGTATGGACGCCCAGACCTTTTCATCACCTTCACATGTAACCCAAAATGGAGTGAAATCACAGATCTGCTTCTATCGGGCCAAAACTCCACGCACAGACATGATCTTAGCTCACGAGTATTCAAGCAGAAGTTAACTAAACTGATAAACGTCATCACCAAAAATGATGTTTTTGGAGAAACTCAATGCTGGATGTATTCAGTTGAGTGGCAGAAAAGAGGCCTTCCCCACGCCCATATTTTGATTTGGTTGAAGATCAAAATAGCGCCAGCACAGATTGATAAAATCATTTTTGCTGAGTTACCGAATCGAGACGAGGAACCCATACTTTTTGATACAATCAAGAAGCATATGATTCATGGGCCATGTGGAGCGCTTAATGCAAATTCACCATGCATGAAGGATGGGAAGTGTACAAAACGATATCCACGTCATCTAATAAATGAAACACAAACTGGAGGTGACAGCTATCCATTGTACAGGCGCAGGAATCCCGATGATGGTGGACACACAATAACTATCAAAATGGGAGATGTAAATGTTGACATCAACAACAGATGGGTTGTGCCGTACTCACCATTGCTTTCTAAAATGTTCGACGCCCACATTAATGTAGAGTATTGCAATTCGGTAAAGTCCATAAGATACATTTGTAAGTATGTCAACAAGGGTAGTGATATGGCAGTTTTTGGACTATCGAATAAAGGTGACGAAATTACACAATTCCAGATGGGATGCTACATCAGTAGCAACGAAGCCGCATGGCGTATTTTTGGATTCAACATACACGAACGCTATCCAACTGTTCAACATCTCGCTGTTCACTTAGAAAATGTCCAGCGAGTTTATTTTACCGATCTAAATGCGCAAATAAGAGCTGAACAGCCACCGAACACTACATTAACGGCTTTTTTTCAATTGTGTGCATCCGATGACTTTGCTAAAACATTGTTGTATCACGAAGTGCCAAAATATTACACTTGGAACCCATCAACAAAACAGTTCATGAGAAGAAAGCGAGGTGCAATTGTTCCAGAGTATGGTGGTATACATTCGTCAGATGCTCTAGGACGTGTGTACACAGTGCATCCAAACAATGCAGAATGTTATTACTTGCGATTACTATTGCATACTATTACAGGCCCAACATCGTTCTCTGCCTTGAAAACTGTGAATGGCGTAGAATATCAAACATATAGAGAGGCATGTTTTGAGCTAGGCTTACTTGAAAATGATAATCATTGGAATATAACGCTTACAGAAGCAACACTTGCGTGTCATCCAAATCAAATTCGAAATTTGTTCGCTATCATTTTGACAACCTGTTCACCTTCAAATCCTCGAGAACTCTGGGAAATGCATCGTGAAAGCCTCAGCGAAGACATTCTTCGGCAAACACGCAACACCAATCCAAATGTGGAATATTCTCATGAAATTTTCAATGAGGCGCTAAAACGTATTGAGAATGTTTGTATAACCATCAATAACAAAGTCCTAAGTCAACTTGGTATGCCGGCACCAATACGAGACAGAACAGACTTGCAAGATAATGATCTGGTAAGAGAACAACAATTCAACATAAATCAACTACGACATATCGTAGAAACACAAAGAGGACTTTTAGTTCCAGATCAAAGAGATGCCTACGACAAAGTAATGCAACGTGTAGACAATGGAAGTGTTGGAATTTTTTTCCTTGATGCTCCAGGTGGCACAGGAAAAACTTTCCTCATAAATTTAATTCTTGCTTCAATCCGAATGGACAATGGAATAGCACTTGCAGTAGCGTCATCGGGAATTGCTTCAACACTTCTGGATGGAGGACGAACGGCGCATTCAACACTCAAGCTCCCATTGAATTTGAACCAGACAGAAACACCAACCTGCAACATCAAAAAAAATTCTGGGATGGCTACAGTCCTTAAAACAAGTAAAATAATTATATGGGATGAATGTACAATGGCCCACAAAAAATCACTTGAGGTGAGGCGCTTGACCGGACTCTAAGAGATTTCCGAGGTAACCCCGAACCAATGGGAGGCGCTCTGATCCTTCTTGCTGGGGATTTTCGTCAAACTTTACCTGTTATACCACGATCAACACCTGCTGATGAGCTGAATGCATGCCTAAAAGCATCTTATTTGTGGCACCATGTTGAAAAAATCACTCTAACAACAAACATGCGTGTGCATTTATTGAAAGAAGCCTCTGCAAAAACATTTTCAAAACAACTTTTGGACATGGGAAACGGAAAAATTGAAATTGACCTAACAACTAACGAGATTACGTTTCCACCACAGTTTTGCAAAATGCAGCCAAATATTCAAGCTGTTGTAGAGAAGGTATACCCGAATTTAACAACCAACTTCAAAAATCCTGATTGGCTTTGTGAGCGGGCAATTTTGGCTCACAAAAATGATGACGTCAACAAACTAAATCATCAAATTCAATTGAAATTGCCTGGAGAATTGATCAAATACAAATCAGTTGACTCATCCAGTCGAATTTTTGAATTCAACAGAGCCACCAGGAATGGCACCACACTTACTTTACATTAAAATTAGGATCACCAATAATACTTATACGAAATTTGAATCCACCAAAGCTTTGTAATGGAACAAGACTAACAATAAAGAAATTGACACCAAATTTGATAGAAGCAAAAATTATAAATGGAAAGTTCAAAGGAGAAGAAGTCTTAATCCCAAGAATACCTATGATTTCATCAGAATTGCCCTTCGATTTCAAGCGGCTACAATTTCCTGTACGTCTTGCATTTGCGATTACCATCAATAAAGCACAAGGACAATCTTTGACTATTGCGGGTTTGAATTTGGAGAAGGCCTGTTTTTCGCACGGACAGTTATACGTGGCGTGCTCACGAGTTGGTACGCCTGAAAATTTGTACATTTATACACCAAATCAAAAGACAAAAAATATTGTTTATCCTTTGGCCTTAAAATAAAATTAATATACTTTCTATTTCATGACTTTTTTTGTTATATTTAAAACTATTAAAATAGATTTACTTCAATAAACAAATTTAATTTGGGCGCAGCAACGCGCGCCGGGGAACGCTAGTGTAGTATATAGATCCATCCTAAGAACTGTACTGAATGATAAAAAATCAATTCTTTTGCTGGCATAAGAAAAATTATACTCGTAATAATACATTTTACTCAAGGCAAGCGCTTTGACGACATCATTTTCAGGCCGTCAAAACAGTACTGGAGTCAGTGAATCTGTCTGTCGCTTTATATGAAGGGGTCAGTGGAGGGGAAAGAGTGGTGATGTGGCATGAGGGGGGAGTGGTAGGGAAGGGTTAGGAGTAATGTTTCGACGGCGTGATGATGATGTCCTTTCATCGAAAGCGTTTGCCCCCTGTACTCGACTTACTAGTGCCAAAGGGCTCTTCCAAAAGGTATGTAAATGCTAATTTCACTAATACTGATAGTGGAAATAACCCTTCAGATTCTATATAGTAACAAAGTACTTCATTTTAGAGAGCGAAAGTATGGTCAAGTTTCAAACAAATGCAGTCATGCAACAGTGGCTCAAGTACGAGTATTTAGGTCATCATGACCATTAGAGCAAATTTCCGGAAGTTCTTGAGGATTTAATTCCATAGGGATTATATCAGCTGGCCAATAGTCATAATTTATTAAGGAGATTTTCACGGTGTTTACAAGTGCTTTCGTTCAAGAATGCGCAAATAATTCTTGTTGAAAGAGCATGGGGAAAAAATCGTTAACATTCTTGCTGATATTTTTTCTACCTGCTTAAGACCGTTAGAGAGAGCAAATAAATGAACCTTAAGCGCTCTGGTTATGGATCTCATTAAACTGATACCTACCAGTAACGAGAAGTAACATCTCTTCTGAGTTTTGAGATATCGTTCGTTATTATTTCTCTAGGGTTGATAAAAAAAAGTTGCAAACGATTCAAGCTCGATATGTGATTTTGGACCCAAGTTCCATGAGTTTTGGTCCAGTAGTCTAGTAGAAAAACTCCAGATGGTACACGGACGGATTGTTTTATAATTACTATTATTTATTATTATTATAATTTTAATTATTTTAATTTTATTTATTTTTTATTTATTTATTTTATTATTATTATTTTTTTAAAAAGAATTTAAGCCGCCTCTCAACCGGAAGGGACATTAGCGGAAATAAAAAAAGGTGTCAAATGGACACTGCTACGGGCACGATTCTAAGGGGAGCCATGCATACCAAAGGGGGAGAAATGATAGTAATAATAACCCGCAATGTGAGGCATCGCCACTTTGTAACGCCTACAGCGGATAAAGATACCCCATAATAAAAAATAAACTACGCCTAAATAATCCTTACTAATACATACATACTATTGATGAATATATAATGATAAATACTACGCATCTTGCCGCTAATGACCCTTCTGGTTGGGGTGCGGCTTAAACCTAATATGCTACTGGATCTAGCCGGTGTCTGTGAGTAATACGGGTCTGGCCAGTGGCTACCCGATTGACCACTATTCGGTCCCTCCTTGGAAGGAGAGTCACGAAAGGATTAACTGGGCAAAGGTCCTGAAGGTTTCCACGCTGCCCTTTGACCTCGCCCTGCCATTGCTCGAGCCAGATGGGATTTGGCTTTATGCTGCATGTAGAATATTTGATCCTTAATGTACATACATACGCAATATATCTATGGCGTCATCACCAATCGCTCTTCTTGCTAGAGCATCAGCACACTCATTGTCGTAAATGCCCAAATGTTACTTTCCTATAAATAGAAGAATTATGCTTTTTTGTTCACCAAAGACATGGACAGATCTAGAAAATTGAGTTTATTACCCCCGAATTCGAGGGTGATCTATTTTATTGATGTTTTCCGTGAAACGAATCTAGTTGTTTCTGTTCCTTTCCACAGTCATAAAATATCATCCAAGGATCAATATCAATAGACAAGGTTATTTGAGTTGGATGTTTTAAATATTTGTTGTTCAATATAGTCCATGTAAATATCTGCGAGTAGAGGAGATAACGGGGAACACATGGCGACTCCTGACTGAGTATAATGCCTCCTCTACACAATGGCCAATGCCAGCCGAGTAAATTTGCCTCGCATCGGCAATGGTGCAAAGCTGAGGCTGGCCAACCTTGGTGGCAACAAAAAACTGAGCCAACGCCGGTCGACGTCACACGTCCACATACTGGTCACCGCAAGGAGAACTGCGACTGGCCGACGCCGGGAATCAAGAGCTGCATAGCTCTGCTCCACCTTGCCAACTTTGTTATTTTATAATGTTATTTTCATTTTGTTTTGTTAATCGGGGCTTCGCAGGTATAATTTTATGAATGGGGAAATACCTATTAACTGCTGTGGCTATTTCCGTGGTGTTTCCAACCAAGCATACAAAGCTTTGGTACTGAAAAAACAACTTGGTAGAGATCAAGAAGAGATGGCGGAAGACAAGATATTGGATGGTTTGGATCAATAGGTAGAAAAATTTCTTCAAAAATACATTGGTATCAACAGTTTATCGGAGAAAGCTAGGAGTTCCCAACTTCGTTTGTACCACCAATGATTACGATTGATTTAAATGAATGAATACAATGAATCTATCCTCTTTAAAACCAGCTGAGACCCGTTACATTTTATATACAAACATTTATTTAAATCAAGCTCACATCCATTCATTTATAGGATTTGCAATACGTGTCCGAGATAATCTTGCAAAATACCACTCTATCTACTTTTATTGAACACCATGATACTTTTAATCTTTTAATAATCAAGATGGAAATATAAATACATAATGTTCACAGTCTGAAATATACCTACTTAGCGTGAATCTTTGAGCCTAATTTTTTGTTATAATATAAGCCCATATAATAATTTAAGCCCCAATAAAAAAGCCCCAAATTCCAAGTAACTAGACGCCTACCACCTGTTGCGTCTGTGTTCACAGCAGAGCTGTGGGCAGTGACTCTGGCTGTTAGATACTGCCTACTATCGGGAGTTGGAAATTATGTGATATCTAGTGACCCACTGAGTACCATCGAGGCGATAAGGGACACATATTCATATGATTGCCTAATACAAAGCCTGCGTGTGTCACTACACAATAACCACAACCCTTAGGCACAAACATAACTTTTAAGTGGGTGCCAAACCATGTAGGTATTCAGGGCAATGAGTGTGCTGATTCACTAGCAAGGAGAGCTTTCGGTACGGAAGTTAGTGAAAAAACGTTGTCTATTTCCACGAAAAATAAAGTGTTACACTGTTAAATCGATTTCGACGGTTAGGCCATCATCAGTAACAAACAATAACTGAAGATACATTAGAAAGGACACAGCTTTTATAGTAACCGGTGAAAGGAGATTGAATCCCATTAGTCAATAGAAAGAAAAGGGGCAGGAGGTACAACCAATTAAGTGCAAACAAGGTGAAGGGGGGTTATAGCTAATTATATGAAGTGAAAGGGGGAAATAACTAAATATGGTTTCAACATTGTGAAGGGAGAATTCCAAGCTTTATAAAAATGGACCTATTAGTGGTGAAATATATTGAGGTATATCCTCATTTAAACATTTACCAGATCTGTCACTTTTGATAATTTCGAATTTTTCAAGTAGGTACATTCAACATACCTCCCTTCGGACAAAAATGGAGAAATTCTACAAACTGTCTATCTGTCAAATCAAAATTGTAACTATGATTGGATTCCTTAAGATGTTTTGCAAAAGTAGACTTACCCTTATTTTCCCTGAAATCCTCCTGATGCTCGTCTATTCTTTCCCTGAATTTCCTACCAGTTTGCCCGCAATATTCGTAGCCACAAGAACATTTTAGTTTATAAACCCCACTTTTATCCTGAACATTGATTTTGTCCTTAACGGATCCTAGTAATGCTTTAAGACTATTTTTAGTTCAAAAACCTACTTTGTAACCTCTCGATGATAGAATTTTGCCGATTTTATCCGAAATTTTCCCATAATAAGGTATACTTATCCATTGCTTTTCTTCTAAATTTTCATCTTCCCTGGCCAGATTGGAAACTTTTCCCCTACTCTCTTTCCTAAGAACATTAGCCCATATGGTATCAACGAGATCTCCTCCATATCCGTTACTAGCCGCTATGCTTTTGATAATGGATTTTTCTTTTGATAAATTTTGTTCACTCATTGGAATAGACAGTGCTCGGTTAATCATACTATGGA
Organism: Adelphocoris suturalis; assembly: GCA_030762985.1. Lineage (NCBI taxonomy): Eukaryota > Metazoa > Arthropoda > Insecta > Hemiptera > Miridae > Adelphocoris > Adelphocoris suturalis. The sequence goes on along the minus strand of CM061040.1, from coordinate 66,230,301 downwards.
AGGCTGCATGCTTATGGACTAAAGGGTGATTTGAAGTACTATGGATAGTTGTATCGCTATATTTATCTTTTCTATAAATTGAAAAATCATGCTTTTCGTTTACCAAAGAGATGAATAGATCTAAAAAATTTAGTTTATTTCCGCCGAATTCGAGGGTAAATTTGATAAAGGGATCTAATTTATTGATTTTTTCGTGAAAAGAATTTAGTTGTCTTTCTGTGCCCTTCCATAGAATGACAATATCATCGAAATATCTATACCAATAGGGGGGGGGGGGGGGGGGTAGCCCACCAGCAGGGCAAGGTTTACAATAACAAGAACTACGGGTCTGGTGTCCATATTACACCCACTTTGTTCTTATATTTAAGAGAAACTGGCCTAGTTTTCTAGCTCCCTAAGCTCGCTCGGTATGGCTTTATAGATCCGATGGTCTTTATTGTTGAGTGGGGCACATGTAGAATGATTGGAAACGGTGGATCGCTAAGGGTTATTTGAAATGTGTAGGGGTTGTTGCTCGCTTTGCTCGCTCTCTGTGGGGTGTATAGCTGCGATGGGATATATCTTTCATCTCGAGATTATAGGAAAAACCCCAATGAAATCTGACGTGTGTTGGGGATGTTGCTCGCTTTGCTTGCTAAGAGTGGGTTTTCTCGCTCGCTCGGTGTGGGATGTATAGATGCGACTGGATATATTCCCCATTCGATCGAGACCTACAGCCCATGGTTGGGTTGGGATGAAAAATTTAAAACTGCTTACAATATCTTTCTATAGAAAATCCCAAGGAAATGGCAAAATAATAATAATTAATATATAAATCTTATAAAAGGGGCAAAACGAAAATAATAACTCTGTGTAATTATTTGCTGTGTTTTCTATGTGGGACCACATAGTTTAGGGTTTATTGGGTTTAATAATATAGATGCGATGGTCTGTACTGTTGAGTGGGACATGTAGAATGATTGGAAACGGTAGATTACTAATAGTGATTTTAAATGTGTGTGTGGGTGGTTTTTCTCTCTCACTCGGTGTTCGGTGTGGGATGTATAGTTATGATGGGATATAGCCCCCGTACCACCGAGAACTACAGCCCATGGTTCAGGGGGGGGGGTGGGGGGTAAAAATATAATTTAAAAATTGCTTACAATCTCTCTCTATTGACCATCTCAAGGAAATGACAAAAAAAAAAAAAAAAAAAAAAAAAAAAAAAAAAAAAAAAAAAAAAAAGCCACAGTTCCTTTGAGCCTGACGGCTAAAATTAAAAAACATGAATATGCTTTAGCCGTACACGACTCACTCCTCGTCGATTCTCTGAACCCGACCCCCCATCGGCCTCTGAACTCTGTTTATCATTCTGCCATCAATCCTAAAACATGGAATCATGTTTTAGCTCCTCGCTCTCACTTTATTATAGAAATGATCACGACCATTGAGCTCTTGTGAGATGATGATCTCCTAATAGAAACTCGCGAGTAATCATTCACTTTATTATAGAAATGATCACGACGATTGAGCTCTTGTGAGATGATGATCTCCTAATAGAAACTGGCGAGTAAACATTCACTTTATCATAGAAAGAGGCTAAAGAGGCTACATACGAAATTACAGCTTCCTATAGTGTAAAGTATAGAAATTACCTACTAAAATAATTTAACCACCGCTTCACAAATCTAACCGTTCTCGCAATATTCGGATCACCTGCTATGAATCACATAATCGAAACACCAGCTCAATGAAATCATCAGAAATTAACAAGCGGTTGCAATCATGTTCACAATATCAATAATTGAGAATGATCACCTGTGTGTAAACAATTATTCATATAACCATGCTCATAACTCAGCTTGTTGGCCACGCACTTCGCAGTAGTTAATATAGTATGGTTGGGTAAATCGAGAGCTTTCGAAGGAATGGTCAACGAATTTTGTGGGATGAAAAACGACGAAGTATCATATCCCTAGCAACGACTCGGTTGTAAGCGGAAATCATCACAATTATTGGCGCTACTTTCGTTGCACTCTCGTGGGACATTTTTCGGTAGTTAGGTCACGGCTAAAGCATATTCATGCTAAAAAATAAATAAATAAAAATAAAATTAAATAAATAAAAATAAAAAATAAAATTAAATAAAGACTACCTACAGCCCATGGTTCGGGGAAAATTTGAAAATTGTTTGCAATCCATTTCAATAACAATCCCAAGGGAACTACAGAAAAGCAAAAAAAATTAAATCTTATAAAACTATGTGGAACCACGAAAAGTTTAGTTCGCTTCACTCGCTGGGTATGAGATGTATAGATGCGATGGGCTATAGTGGGACACCATCGACACCGACAGCCTATGTTACAATATGTCAGGAAGTTATACTGCCCACTCAACTTGGCGGACTTTTTTCTGTTGGAAATTATTCACGAACAAATAAAATCTTATAAAACTATGTGGAACCACAAAATGTTTATTAGATTTAATAGAGATTGTTCATTATTTTATGCGCCTAGAAGGGCTAGAGCTTCTAATACAAAGTTTAGAGTAACTACGTTTCGACGTAATGAGGAAGAGCGTTAGCTCAAAAACCAACGTTTTCGTTTATATTATCGTTCACTACAATCGGAAAACAAAATTTCATATCACAAAACTCGCATGAGAACAAATTGGAACTTCAACAATCATTTTAAGACCTACCCTAGCCAAAACCGTCCATATTTACTGGGTCTATGGTGGAAAAAAATCATAGCGGGAGACGAATATTTTTCCTAATTTCCCGCATGTTCTCCAGTTCTGATCATATATTACATACGGGGTTTAATATTTATGGACCAATGATCTGCGTAGAAGAGCTATCTAACACAGAAATAATAAACCATTGTGTAATCATTTTCAGCGTTTTTAATTCAAGCTTTGGATTCTATGCATCTTGAAACATTAAGCAACCCATTTTGAGGGGGGGGGGGGGGGTTTGAAATTAGTATGGTTCAGGAGTAGGATGGAACACATCTCTTGTCGCTATACAGGCAAAAAGGCGAACCCCGTCAGAACCCCAAAATTCATTGTCACATAAACCCCTTTACGACGCTTAATAAACTTGTGTTGCCTTTTTAATTTCAAAGTTCCCCCTCCCGCAGCGACATAAAGTCCTTTTCATTGTTTTGTTTTACCTATACCAAGCTTTTAGACGAAATTGGAATTTAGTGGTGCCTATTTCAAATGGGAAATTGCGTTTGCTCACCCTAAAGAATTACACTGCACCGAACTCTAAGCTAGTGCTTTTTGAACCTTCTAACCATGAACTCACAAATACTCACAATACATTTCGTACCAAACGTGTCACCTGGCCCCGTTTGAACTTACTTTACATAAATATCTATTACACTAGTGTGTGTAGAATAAGGTGTAAATAGAACAAAGGTTATCCCACAAACGCGGGGTACCCCTGACCCAGCTGTGAATAGAGGGTTAGCCAGCTGATTGCCGGGGTAAGCTCTGTGATTTGCTAGAGTTGATGGACAAAAGGAAGAAGGCACCATATGGAAATTCCGCTCGCTTCTTCATTTAGCAATAGGTATAATTGCAATAGAATTCTCATTTCATGAAATCGAGTTGGTATATTATAACTTTTGTAACCTAAAAATGGACTTGTGAAGCATTGACAGTGCACAGCAGTAAAGATAGCTAGATAGTGCTAAAGTTTAATATTAAAATGACTGGACTCAATCAATAAAATTTCATTCATCAATCAAGTGAAGTTCTATTGTTTGAACATTTTTAAGAAGCCACATCTTGGATACCAAACTCCTGGTTAATAATTAGTTTGAATATCCTCCCCTATAAATGCTACCACAAGTCCATCAATGTTATCTCAACTTTTCTCATCTGGTTCACATGCTGGCGATGATATTCGTCTCCCACTTTGACGAGATGGAGTAGCTCTCCAAACTTCTGGCACACCAGACCAAATTTCCACTTTTCTTGCTGACCATGAAAACGCTCATAATGATTGATCTGTGGGACTCCTCAGGTCAATAGACCAGAGGAGGAGGTGGTAGGTGCAGAGACCATTCTGTCTTTATGTAGAGGTGCTGCATGATGCCGTATACAGTAAATGGTTCCACTGGCGAGGGAGCCTCAGGCTGCAGGTGCATAGACTTTGTAGGTTTCACCACACCTAAAGTGCAGTAAACTCTGCAAATGTGGGGTAGAGGTCCATGAGAGTTAACTTGCGGGGGTGGGTCTTCTTCCACGGATCTCAGCATTTGGAGTTATGTGCATTTCTATAACTAGGATACCAACCTGCTTAGTTGTTAATGCGAGCTAGAACGCATGCCTTAACCCGTAGGTTAAAATGGGTTCTTGGCATCTGCCAAGGACTTTGGCCAAGCTTATAGTCTCCTCTCAGGAGGATCTTCCCAGCTGGTCTGGGGGGAGACCACAAGGCACGATTGCCTAAGGACTCCTTAGCACGACTTTCATTTCTTTGGAAGGAGATATTAGATTCTTCTGATCATAAAAACGTCCAGACCATATTGAGGTCCGCATGCTGAAAACTGCTTGGCCCCTGATCTACCCCTGGTATGGAATCATTGTACGAAAGTGCCAGGAACTTTGCCACTTCCCTTCATCATGGAAGGTGGACAGGGTCTAGGTGCTGTGGAAAGCAGGCAACCAGAATCTAGAGGAGGCTGGTGCATACTGGCCATTATGATTGTTAGGTTATCCTGGGAAACTGCTGGAGAAGGTGGTGGTAGAGCGTCTAAGACTAACGACTGAGATGAGTGATCGGGCCCAGTTTGGCTTCAGGTGGGGAAGATCCACTACTGCTGCGATTATCAAACTCCATAGATTGGTTGGTGAGGACACAGAGAAGTATGGCATCTTTGTGGAATGTCACCTTCACCTTCGATAGCGTTTGGTGGCCTGCTGTGGTGGGTGAGCTGAGAAGGAGAGGATACAGCCCTCACGTCTAGAACCTCCTACAGAGCTATTTTGAGGATCGTGAGGTAGTTTTTCATGAGGGGAGGCAAAGTGTCACCAGAAAGATCACCAAGGGTTGCCTTCAGGTTTCAGTTTTGGGTCCCCAGCTGTGGAACGTAATGTTTGACATTATTCCTGGGGCCTTCAGTACTCTTTGCCTGCAGCTGGTTGCCTATGCTGACAATCTAGTTATCTTAGTCAGTGGTGATAGCAGGCCAGCAGTAGAGGCGATGGCTACCTCTGTAGTGGAAGAGCTAGCCCAGGTATGTCAGGGAGTCAAACATGAGATAGCTCATAACAAAACTGTTACGACGTTGTTGAAAGGGCGTCTAACTGGCAGAAATCCCATAGTTGGGGATACTGATAAATCGTTTGCCTATGTCAACAGTTTTAGGTACCTGAGTGAAACTTTTGGTTAGCAATTGAATACAGATCCCCATGTTACTGCGGTTACGGATAAGGCCTGGGATGCCTTTGCCAAGGTGTATTGGTTGGTTAGGTCAGAGTGGGGAATTGGTTTCCGTGAGCTGGTCTCACTATGTATGGTGCTTTTCCTCGTAATCCTCCTGTATGCAGCAACCTGCCGGGCACATAGACTTAATGTGAAGCGCTATTATAAATTCAGATCTGTGCGGCACCGTGCCCTGCTAAAGGTGAATAGGGCCTATCGGACCTCGCCAACAGTGGCAATACCAGTGCTGCAATGTCAAGGCAGCAGTGCTGCAATGTCAAGGCAGCAGTGCTGCAATGTCAAGGCAGCAGTGGTAGTTGGTAAGCTGGCAGACTTATGTCGAATGTTGGGGGCCCATCCCCCATCAAGCGGAAGCTCCTCATGAGAACAACAGAAGCTATACTGCTGTATGGAGCCGAGGTGTGGGATGACTCAATGCGATTTGCAAAGTATAGATTGAAGATGGAGTCGGTGCTGAGACGTGGCGCGCTGTGAATATGCAGCTCATATCGCACAGTATCAGCCCCCGCCGTGCAGGTTTGCAGGGGTAATCCCGATAGACCTCCTGGTGGAGGAAAGAATGAGGATTTATCTCCGCACAGGCGAAGAGGGAACAAGAGCAGTGAAGGAGGAGGAGAGAGAGAGGAGACCCTTCAAAGGTGGCAAACTAGATGGCGCTGTGAGCCGAGAGCCCGATGGACCCACAGGCTAATCAGAGCTGTTTGGGAATGGACGGAAAGGAAACACGGGGACGTTAGTTATTACCTAACCCAATTTCTAACTGGTCATGGGTATTTCCGGTGTTTCCTACGGAAGATTGGTAAGACGCAGGTCAATCAGTGTGTATACTGCTGGGGGGAGGAGGACTCTGTTGAGCACACATTTTTTGTCATACTGCGAGATGACCTTGCACAGAAGCTAGGAGGTTTTACCCCTGGAACTGTCGTTGATAAGATGATTCAGAGAAAGGAGTATTGGAACGATGTCCATGCATTTGTCCGGGAAATAAAGACAAAGAGATGAACAGACAGTAGGAAGGAGAAGACTAAAGGAAAGAGGATGAGATCAGAAGGAAAGACAGAAGCAGCAGAGAAGCCTACTTAGGCTAGAAATGGAAGCCACCCTGAAGTAAACTAAACCGGAGTCCCAGGGTGGCCCCAATGAGCGAAAGAGGTTAGGGTTTTAGTCGGTATTGGCCTGGTACAAAGATCGATTACGTGCAGAGACATGTAATAACAAGGTCGAGTCCGACACCCTGAGCCACCCATTCTCAGGTGTGCGGAAATGCGTATCCCCCTTCCCTCTTACAAACTAAAAAAAAGAAAAAAAAAAGTGCTGCCCGGGATCTGGCCAGTCCAACATGAGGCATAGGGGTGGTGGGCCGGGTACCGTTTTGTCAGGTGCCAGTGCTTCAACATTCCAGGTATATTGGCTGTGGATGGCGACGAGATTGGTTGGTTGCCTCTGACAAGAATTGAGGAAATTCAAAGGGAGTCGATGGATGGGCTCATGACCTCTTGGCAATGTGATTGGGACAATGACCCAAAGGGTAGGCTTCCCCACAGGCTCCTGCTGTCTGAGTGGAAAGACTCTGCTTGCAGTGGCTCTGACTGACCCACAAAGTGAAACAGGTTGTAGTGGGACACGGTGAGTTTGCCAGTATGTGGGGATCAGGAGCTTGGCAGTACAGGAGGTTAAGCTTGTAGTTTGGGGTTGAGGAGTTGGCTGAGCACGTGTTTCTGCTCTGTCCGAAGTTTCATGTGGTGCGAGAGCAATAGGGACTCACTTACATCCCCATATACTCAATACTGACAAGCCATTACGGACTGCCGCGACTTGATAGTTTTGCCAGAGAAACCCTAGTGAGACTTGCTGAGAAACCAAAGGTGAGGATCAGGGATTGGTTTTTTTCTCCCCTTTTTCCTTCTTTCCTCTCCACGTTTTGTGGCTCTTTGGCTCCTCTCTAGGTAATGGATGAAGGACGGACCAGTCTGACGTAGTGAGACTTAATGTTTACTGTCAGTGCTGTGAGACGGTACCTCACAGTGACCTACCTCGTGTTTTTTTTTCTCTCCTTTGGCTGGCTGGGTGCGTCCAGCTAGTCCACTATCTGGAAACCTAAGCACTCACTAAGACTCCTCAGCACATCAATATTGTTTGGGCTGAGTGTGGGGAGGAATATCCTCACTTAGGCGGAGGTAGAGCGGTTATAGGGCAGATACAAATTATCTTCCCTCGGACCTGCTACTCGGTCAGGCATCTAGAGACAGCGGAGTGTCCAGTAACGTGGTAATCTCCCATCTCAAAACCAGTACCACAGGCTACTCTGCCAAAGTGCCACCAGCCTACCCCTCTGTTGAGGTAGGATTCGTGGTGGCAGTGGTTGAGCACACCACAGCCTTGGGACATGGGGCCCAGGGTGCTTAGGGGTAGAGACTGCATCACTAGGGGCTTGTACTGCAGTCACGTTTCTTGGTATGTAAGTTTTGCTATAAACTTGGATTCCAGCTTCCTTAGCCGGGAGAACCAGCAACAAGGTTCACCTCTACCCGCAGTGCCTTGGCAAGTAGGTATCTTCCAAGGAAAGTTCCGAGCAAGGGCTCCTGAACAGTGAGTTATACCATTCCTCCCTCCCTCTTTGTAGGATGTGAGGCGTGTCCCGCCGGCTTGCGGGTGGGGGGGGGGGGGGGATAAGCGCAGTCAACGAAGGACAGGCTTCCCTAAGCAAAGTAGATATCGTAGATAACCACTGACTCGGGTATATCTCTCGGGTGTTGTTCTTAGTGTTAGCTCTGTTTCTAGATAACCAAAGGTGAGTGAAAAGGGAGAAGCCTGTTATTAGTGAATATTCACAGGGTGAAAATTAAATTAAATGAAAGGTGCCTAATTATAAATCGAATCTCTTAAGTCTTCTTATTTTAGTTCACTACCTAATTAAATAATGCCACAGTATTAACATGTTCTTTCTGAAAATGGATCATGGATTTGAAATGAGCTTGTGCAATGAAACTATTAGTTGTGATGCAAAAGCGTTCATATAGAATGTGATATGATTTTCAACGTCAGTCTAAAACACAAAACCCGAGAGATGAGTGTATAGAACAAGTTAAATACGAAGAGCCATAACTTCCAGCTCAGTTGTTCAGAGTTTGACGACAGACCATCTGCCCTTTCAAAGTTGTAACTCAGCAATACTTGTTCTTTACAATGGTGAGTTCATTCGGAATTATTTCTCTTTTAGTCTGGATTTCCAGGAAGTGAGATTTCAATATTATTAACGAAGCTGATCCGCCACGTCAAACTTTGTCCTCTTTCACCGAGAAATGGTCAGACATTTCATTTGGAGCTTGGTTTTAAGCCACCCTCTCGGATTGACAAATCCTTGGTACTTCTGGGTGATGAGCGTAATTCAGTTTGTCTACTCGCACTTGCGCCACTAAAGTTAACAGTTATCCGTTTTCTCCAACCATCTTAATATAATTCTAGGTTGCATTTCAGTTTTGAATTCACTTAATTCTCTGGGAGCGGTGTTCTATACATAACTACTCGTATTCAAAACCATCTCTTAGCTCGATGTTCCATCGTAGCGTGAGATTAGCTAGCTCTTCAACGATTGTGACCTCTACAACACAAACCTCGATGAAAAGCTCATTTTCACCGATAATATTTACATGTGAGAGTTCCTTAATCAGTATAATTCAAGAATTCGTATTATATTTGGGTACTTTGAACTGTTTTGAAATGTGAACACAATGCGTGCGACGGAATAGTTAACTACATATTTCGTAGTAAACGAACTTATTTATCATAAGTTATCACAGTTTTTTATCATATCATTGATTATTTTTCAAAATGAATTTCTTCTTTTCAAACACAAGAAAAACACGATTATGTGAATGTGAATAACAATTAGTAGTATGCTTGAACCTTTTTTAAAAATGCCTTATCTTTTTAATAACTGAAATAAATTTTATTACATTTTTCATTTGCCCTCTTTCTGTGAAACAGCTTGCAGATATATCCGCAACACCAGGAGACATTAGCCCTCTACACCCATCACCATCTTCCCTGGTGTTGCTGATTTATAGGCGAGCTGAAGTAGGATTTATTTATTTATTTAGTGTATAAATAATCTAGTTCGTAAACGTTGTCATCAAGATCACTTACGTCTTTTCGTTACCTAGAAAGATTATAACAAGCCCCCCCCCCCCAAACAAAATACTCATAGGTGGAATAAAAATGAAATTAGCTAGGAGGCCAAGAGGCCTCCACTTCAAATTTCAGCTTCATAGGTTGAATAGCAAAGAATTTAAATCCGGATCTTACTCAGTTGATCTGGGGGAGGGGGGAGGGGGGTCTAGACTTTATGATTCGTTTCTAGTCGTCCGAAGGGTTCTTAATTCCAAATTTTAGCTTCATAGGTTGAATAGCGTAGAAATGAACACCGGATCTTACTCAACTGATCTATGAGACATCAGGCTTTATGATTCGTTTCTAGATGTCCTTAGATGCCTCCAATTCAAATTTCAGCTTCAAAGGTTTGATAGCAAAGTAATTAGCTCCGGATCTTACTCAGCTGACCTGAGGGTCTTTAGACTTTCTGATTCGTTTCTAGACGTCCTAAAGGTTCTCCATTTCAAATTTTAGCTTCGTCGGTAAAATAGCAAAGAAATTAGCTCCGGAGCTCACTCAGTTGATCAAGGGAGCTTTGGACTTGATAATTCATTTCTAGTTGTTTCAAGAGGCCTCCATATAACATTATTGCTTCATAGGTTGAATAGCTTATCTTGGGAGCTCTAGACTTCATGATTTGTTTTTAGACGTCCCAGGGGGTTTCCATTCCAAATTTTAGCTTTATAGGTTGAATAACAAAGAAATTAGCTCCATAGGTTCAATTTCAATAGATATAACAAAGACTCTACTAGACTCACCATCATTTAGTTTGTAATCAAAACATGAGAACTGTTATGTCCATATCTCTGCTAGTCGTACAGTCACAGAGTTATAGTGAACATGGAAAATGTGATGTGGAATTGAGACCTTTCCAACTAGTGGTGACTGATTTTTTTTGGGTCAACGAGGGATGAAGGTGAACAAACGTAACAACGGAGTCGTTGTATGTGAAGATGATCAAAAAGTTTTTCGTTACGATACATTTTCCGTTACGCTTTGTGTGACGCAAATTATAATTTCATTATTTCCTACCGAGGGGGGCCAATTTCTGCAAGGAAAACGTAGTCCGCGAATTAAAAAGTAATGTAACGTGAATCAGTTACGAAATTATAACGCAAATCGCGTAAGAATCATCACTCAAAATGTTATCATTTAATAATGATTAACAGGATGTTTCCATTTGTTTTCGTCACGTCACGAGCGTCACGTCAAGTCACGGTGGGGTTTTCTATTGATTTTCACGTACAACCAATGCGTTACTAGGGAAGTGTAACTCCCTTAGTTTGCATACCAGGAAAATCGTTAGCCACTTTTTGGAATGCTCTCATTTTATCACAGCATCTCATAATCCCTAAGCCTTTGTAGTGTAAAGGAAATCTGATTTATTACGCACAGTTATAAACTAATATTGATAAGTAACTATAATGAACTAATAATGTGTAAAATTAATCATTATTAAATTATCTGACTGTAGAACTGTCCGTTTTTTTTTATTCATTGCATACAGTTCGGAGGTCGGATGGATTACATACATAAATAATGTTTTAGATTTGAGGGTTGGATGAGCCCGTTAACCACTTGGCACAATAAACCTGGCTTTGAGAGACTCCCCACGCATTCTGTGGAGCAAAAGCAGAACCACAATAATGTATCCCTCCGCCGCCAACATGATTCCACACATCGCCGTTTTTGAGCAGTGTAGTTCGACATCTTCTATGAACATTTGCATTACTGTGCTGTTACTATCCCTTTTTGTAATTGAGTATTTAATACAATTTCGTTCGTTCCCATTAATTTGGTTCAATCATTTATATACAGTCCACACCAGTCCTAGGCCTTAACAAGGGTAATATTGGTTTGTGTCATGAGACGGAAAGTGTAACGGGATACGGATTGACAAAGGATACCAGTTGGTAACTACTAGGTTACCTATTGATAAACAATTCGAAGTCACAACCTTGGAACGTTGCTATCTAGAAACAAGTAAATCAAAGAGAAACAGGCATCGACGAGTATATTAATATTTTTGATCGGTGTGAGAGCGTGTGTGTGCGATGTTGCGTACTTGCTCAAACGGCTGGATCGATTTGAATGCGGTTTTTTGTAGATATATCAGCAAGTTCTATGGACGATTTTTAGTCGTATTAAAATTTACCAAACCTCCCAAAACATTTTGAATTTATCACTGGGTTCTTGAGACGAACTGAAGAACGACCTCCTGAAACATTTTGAATCGATCACTGGGTCCTTGAGACGAATTAAATAACGACCTTCATCGTAGGAGGCCGTATAGTAACTGATCCCAATCGTAGACGTAATTTTCAATTTGAATCCTTTCAACATTTAGGAGTTGACAAGGCATGCGTTTCAAATATCACAAGCATAATTTTGATGATGTATCGGCTACCATATTCACCTTTGTAGTCATTTGGTTACCACTAAATCACATTATTTGATATCTTGAGGGTTTCTTATCATCTATCTATCTATCTTCTCAACTTATATAAAAAAAGGATTCTGTGGGTCTGTGTCGCTTTCACGGCCGAACGGACAAAGGGATCCGAACGGGGGATTTTTTTTTTATCGTGACCGGAAATTTCCCAATCAGAATATAGGTTATGTTTTATTAGTTTTCCCCACCCGAACCATGGGCTGGAGGGCGAGAGGGGAGTGAGAGCCCCTTTTAATGAGCATTTTTCCCCCTAGCGCCTGATCTTCTATCTTCTGTCACATTAAAGTTTGATCGAGAGCACTTCGTATGTCAGCGACAAAGTTACGTTTCAAACTCGTAAAACACGATGGTGCTGTAAAAATTGCTGAAAGATGCTGTCTTCCCGGAAAAATCAGCGAAAGAATGCGGAAAATGACAAAAAAAGCGTTCCTCTCTATGGTTTTTTCCGCCTTATACCGAGTAAATTTCAACGGTATTTGCTTTGGGTTGATCCAATTTGAAGTTCCAATTTGATCCCATCTGAGTTTTGAGACATGAAATTCTTTTTTCCGATGTTTTCGAGCCCCTCTTCCTTATTCTGTCAGAACGTAGTTAATCTGGACTTTGTATTCCAACCACAGGAAAAGGACAGCCCTTCTACGCAGATAAAATAATGGCCTACCTTTTGAAAAATAGACGGTGAAAACAAATACGGACTAACATTTAACATCCGACAGTTCTGTTAGTACTGAAATGTTCACCCAAAATAACTTTATCATGGTTCCACATAACCGTTTTTGGATACCCCTTCTTCGCAGATAAATGACCTTTCTTTATTAAACCTAATGAACTTTTTATGGTCCCACATAGGTAGTTTATAAGATTTAATTTGTTTTAAAGTAATTTCCAACAGAAAAAAACGTCTGCCAAGTTGGGAGGGCTGTATAAATTCCTCACATATTGTAACATGGACATATAGAATTAGTAGAAGAACAAAGTACGAGTCGAAATGATTGATAAGTCGACGTTATAAGAAATTAATGTTTGCGCATGCCCACTATAAATTCAACGGGAATATATATTACTAGGCCTGTTAGGGCTTGGAAAGCCCTAATCTAGAACACGATCATGATAAGCACAGAGACGAACGACGGCACTTGGGGCCGTCTAACATTGAAATCGGTGCGCGAAGTTCTTCACAATTTCAAAGATCGTTCAGAAATAACTCTCCTAGATGTTAGCAACTACACTACGTTTCTTACTTACCGTGGCAACTGTTGTTACTGCCACAGCCTAATAAACAGAGAGTCTCCCTATCAAATTTCAACGTCCTACAGTGAACAGGAAAGGATTTAGCTCACTCAGCTATCAGAAAAGACCCCATCACTTCACTCGTCTCTTAATGTCCCACCTGTCAAATTTCAACTTCCTACAGTGAACAGGAAAGAATTTAGCTCACTCAGCTATCAGAAAAGACTCCATCACTTCACTAGTCTCTTAATGTCCCACCTATCAAATTTCAACTTCCTACAGTGAACAGGAAAGGATTTAGCTCACTCAGCTGATCAGAAAAGACCCCATCACTACGTTTCTTACTTACCGACACCTGGGGCCGTGCTGATTCGGAATTATATATAAAGACAGTTTCAATTTCTTCGTTCAGAAATAACTCTCCTATATGTTAGTAACTACACTACGTTTCTTACTTACCGTGAATTGATGGCAACTGTTGTTACCGCCACAGCCTAACAAACAACTGTCGTTGATAAGGACCGCCTAGAACACGATCAAGGCGGGTATAGAGACGAACGGCGACACTTTTGCAACAAACTTGGGGCCGTGCTGATTCGAATGACCAGACATCGAACACTGAATGACCAGACATTCGAATGACACTGAAATCGGACCGCGAAGTTCTACACAATTTCAAAGACCGTTCGGAATTATATATAAAGAAGATATATTGCATAGATATTACCTCTTATAAGATGGGTGGGCAGTATAACTTTCCATACTGTAACATGGACGTATAGAATTAGTTGAAGAATTGAAATGTTCTTGAAACTAAACCTTTGGTGGTTCCACATAATCTTTATTTGATAGCCCTTCTACGCAGATAAAAATGTCCTATTTATATATTACACTTAATGACCTTTTCGTGGTTCCACATAGTTTTGTGAGATTTAATAATTTATTAGAATGTAATTCCCAACAGAAAAAAAATCTCGGCCAAATTGGGAGGGCAGTATAAATTCCTCAAATATTGTAACACGGACATAGAGAATCAGTCGAAGAACAAAGTACGAGTCAAAATTCTTGATAAGTCGATGTTATAAGAAATTATTGTTTGCGCATGGCAAAAGACTCCAGAAATCCAACGGCAATATATATCAGATATTACATAGAAATTACCTTTTAGGTATAAGATTTGATTTTTTGTTTGTTTGCCATTCCCTTGGGATTGTCAATTGGAAAGGACTGTCAGCAATTCTCAAATTTTCCACCCCCACCCGAACCATGGGCTGTAGGTCTCAATGGTATCTCACTACATCCCGCACCAAGCGAGCTAAGCGAGCAACATTCCCTACACACGTCATTTCAACGAGGTTTTTCCAACGAACTCGGGATGGACTATATCCCGTCGCATCTATACATTCCACAAACGAGCGAAGCTAGCAACATCCCCTACAGACATTAAACCTAAACTTTTTGTAGTTCCACATAATCTTTCGTGGTCCTTCTTGATAAACATCGCTGAAGGTGACGCGTTCGAAAGCCATTTCCGAAAAAAAAAAAAAAAAAAGTCTGCCAAGTTGGGTGGGCAGTGTTGCTTCCTCACATAGCAAATGCAGCAAATGTTTGACCCAGTAAATGTTGAAATGTTCGTTGGAGTTCCACTTCCGATTTTCAGCTACTTTTAAGCACATTTTTGGGCACATTAATGTATGTTCCAGCTTTCTGTGGAAAAGATAAAGGCCTGCTGCTTTCAAGGGCGTGACTCTTCAGAAGGGAAAGAAGGATCACGCCGTGGTTACAGTATGTGCCTCTTTCTGCATGTTACGGGGGTCATTCTTTTATCACTGCGAGTCTCCTTCAATATCCACCTTGAAAGGCCTACATCCACTTACATACACTATCTCAATCTCTATCTCTATCCCTATTACATCTCTATTATATTATAAGAATGAAACTCTGTCTGTGAGTCTGTGTCACTTTCACGGCCGAACGGACGAAGGGATCCTAACGGTTTTTTTTTTAAATCGTGACTGGAAATCTCCCGGTCAGATTATAGGCTATTTTAAACATTTCCCATCCCTCCAGCCTTAGATCGAGTCAATTTTGACGGTTTTTGCTCGGGTTGGTCTTAAAATGTCAGTTGGTGTTGGTCGGTCGCACCACAGCAACTGCTGCTTGACGAAGTCAAGGTCAGCAGCAGTGTGGGCCACCTCCCAGCTCGAGCCCCGAAGGGCAAGCAGGTGCTGGCGGCTTAAGGATGGGATGCTGGCCGAAAGTGAGACAATACTGAGCCCACCCGCCGTGACCCACACTTATCTGGGTTAACCACCAAACCACTACGGGCTAGTTGCTCAGCAAAGGCATTGAGGGCGATCTGCATTCCCTCACAGGTTTCGGCCAGTAGGATGACATCATAGGCAAAAGACAATGCACCTACTCGCACCTCAGGGGCGTGATCAAGCCCTTTTTCAGCAAGCAGCTTACCCAACGCCGTAACCATAACCAGGTTGACTGGCGACAGAGGATCCCCCGGGCGTACCCCACACCCAATGACATCCTCTGACATCTCGCCAAGTGCTTCGAGGACCGTCCTGCCTTCGTGGTACAGACAGGCAACATACTCAACTGAAGAAGCAGCTCCCCGACACCACGAAGATAATCGGTGAGGGCAAAATGGCTTACAGTGTCAAACACTTCGTTTTTATGTTTCAAAAAATAAAATTTTGTGTATCTTGAAAATTCGTCTATGTGTGTAATGAAATAACGTGCAACGCTTGGAGATTTCGTTCGAAAATGTCCGCAAACATTTGAATGGATAATTTCAAGAGATTCTATATTTCTGGGTTTATTTCGCATAATACATGGTAGTTTTGTGAGTTATCTCTTGTGCAGGTTTCATATGAATCCAGTTTTGACGAAGGGATGAATTTCAGACCATATTGAAGTTTTTTTTTCTCATGGCAAGCTTCATGTCTGCCTCTTTCCTCGTTCAGATGACCTAATTTTTTGTGCCATTGCATTATTTGTTGTTCCTCAGAATTTTCCGTCGTTAAATTTGAGCTTTCATTATGAAGTTTTATATTTTCTACAGTATTTAGATAATATAATCCATTTTTTAGATCTATCGGTTGCTAGTATTACTTTACCATTTTTATCCATCACTTGAGTATTAGCTTTTTTAAATAATATGTTGAATCCTTTGTCAGCCGTTTTACCAACTGACGTCAAATTCGGAACGTGTCTGTGAGATTCACGTTTGGGCATGTTCTTTCTCCTGAACCCAATGTAATTGTTCCTCTGTCTTCAATAAAGGCAATTGGTTTCTTATATGCAAGTTTGAGATTTCATTTTGTCTCTTGCTCGTCCAGGTTCTTAAACTGTTCAAGTTTGTTTGTATAGGATGTGCAGCCACTATCCATACAACAAGAAGAACTCTTTGGTTCGTCATTGTTTGAGGATAGGCATTGTTCAACCCGGAAAGTTGCGTCTTTTGATTTGTTTTCGTTTGTTGAGTTATTAAACCAGTATTTTTCTGACGTGTGTCCAAATTTTGAACAAACTCCGAATTTCCCTTTAAAATAGAGTTTCCTCAGAATTTGATTTTTAAAATATTATCCAGGAGCTTGTTTCTGGCACCGCTTTCTTCGATTTTTTTTTCATTTTCGATTGCTCTGGGGTTGGAAGTGTATCGCGTGATTCAATAGCAATTCGAAAATTTATTAGGTAATACTTCTGGCAAGGAATTATTCATCATTATTCTTAGGTGGTATTGGTTAATTTCTACATCCGTTTCCCCCATTTTGTCAACTGTATCCATACATTTTCCCAAATGATCACTGATGTCATGGTTTTCATCCATTTTACGCAGAAGGAGGGACTTGAGTAATGTTGCCATTTAGGCTGGCCCTTTACTTTGGTATATGGTAAACAATTTTTCCCATAGTCCTTTCACTGTCATCGAGTTTTTAATTTCTTTCAATGCGGGAGGGAGAATAATCAATATTAATTCCGATTCCGATCTGGCGATCAAATAATTTTTCTCCCATCTTTTTACTGATGGTTCTCCTCCGGCTCCGTCATGTCTTGGTTTTGGTATAGTGCCAGATACAAACCCCCATAAACCAATTCGGCTCAGAAGTACTTCCGCCTGTAGCTTCTAGGTATCATAGTTGTTCCGTTTCAATGGTTCGATCCTATGTATAACTGTACATCTTTCCGTCACTTTTCCACTCTTAAGTTTTTTTCACTTTGGTACCTACTACTGAACTTTGTGACAAGGCCCGTAACCTTTAGTAATGTGTTAGATTAATTTCTCACACAATTAATCTCAACAGTCGAAGAAAATTATATTTGTACTTTTTCTTAGAACAATCAAATTGGAAGTAAACAGTTTTCAGCTGTCGTGAAATTCTAAACAACCAAGAGTTGATTAATAATATCTAGGGGAGTGCGAAAATTCACATAAAACCTACAGTAACACTTGCATATAAGCCATACGCCGTTATAACCAGTTTCGCACTTTAACCCAAAAAGTTTCAGTTAATTTTCTATGTTCAAATTTAGGTGATTTTAGCTGTAAAACTAGTTAGCTATTGTGTAAAACTCGGTTACGACGTAGTCGGAGACATCAGCAAGTGTTGCCACTCAATTCAGCGTGAACTGATTTTGTTGGATGACCCTAAACTTGTTGGATCGTAGAAGGTCGTTTTTCAAGAATACCATGATTTTCATTGAAGAAAAAAAGACGCTTGTTTCATCATCAAAACATGATTTTTCTCTTCAAAAACTAAAAGTGAAATTGACTATTCTGTTAGAAACCTGAAACTCTCTTTAGCCCCATTGTGAAATAAAAATAAGCATGTCGTTGAACAGAATACTACTCTTTTAAGAAGTTAAGCAGTGTTGGAAATTAGTGCTGAAAGAAAGATTTGCTCATTTCTCCTCAATCACTAGATTTTCCAAATGGATCTACTCCCTTTGTAAAATTCTGCTAAAAGATATAAATTTAACAATTTTTTGCCGTTTCTACCCATTTTAGTGAGTTTTGACATTTTGACATGGATATGTCTTTTGGCTGGGGGTCAAGGAATTTTTTGCGACACTTTTTTTTCCCGACCGACCATCGTTCACACTTTTTTTCCCGACCGGCACATTTTGTATTGATTTTCACGTACAACCAAGGCGTTACTAGGGAAGAGTAACTCCCATAGTTTTCATAGTAGGAAAATCGTTCGCCACTTTTTCGAATGCTCTCATTTTACCACGACATTTCATGACCTCTAAGCCATTGCAGTGTCAAGGAATGCTGATTTATTACTCTAACTTAAAAACTAATATTGTTTCGTAACCATAATGGAATAATCTCGTGAAATGAAGGCACTAAATGGTTGGTATACAATTGAGTAGTAGGTACCAACTGGTAAGCAGTAGGTACTAGACATATCCATGATCTTTTGTTTTTCCCATCAAGGGAGAAATTAAAATGCTTGATTTACACCTTACAAATAGAATAAAATTTCTACATTTGACATGTACTGTGAATCATCTCCCAAAATAAGGTAGTTATGGACAACCGAAAATCGGGCTTTATGTTTTTACTTTTAGTCCAGCAGTGAGGTCATAAAATCTGTGGGTTGCTGGAAAAAATTGGAAAGTTAATGAAATTTTGGGGTGTTGTTTTGGGATGCCTAGGGAAGCTAAATCCGAGTTTTCTGACAAAAAAAGCCTGTGCTCGATTGTGGGTGGCCAAAAAACGACGATTTTTTCGGACTTTTTTCGTTTTTCAAACTATAACTCGAAAACTATGCCATGTAGAGGTCTTTTTTATTACATTTTCGGAAAGAACATTAAATTTCCTTCAAATTTCACTAGTCACATGTTTTTTTAAACCGAATAGCTGCTATGTTACAGCCCTTCCAAAGTACATCAAATTTCTCAAAATGTACAATTTTACGGAAAAATGCATGTTTTAGCCTCATAACATTCATTTGTACGAACTATGACTCACATGTATGTACGTTATACATACTATATGACCCCCCCCCCCACCACCACCACCCTCTTCCGCCACTGTACTCTTCATTCCCATCATAGTGAGTGTAGTGGATTTATATATGTTTGACTAGGGGTAGGTACCCCTAGAGGAATGCCTTTAGACAAATCCTGAGTCGGGAGAATTTCATGAGTCTGGTGATTCGGGTTTGTTCCTTGATGAGGAACTTGTTGAAGGTGCTGAAAAGTACCTTCAGATTGGTGTTTATCCCTGTTCCAAAGGGGTGATATTTGTCGGACTCATAGGCACATGTCTCGCCATGTAGAGCGGCGATGTGCCGTTCTTTTTGAATATCTTCACTAAGGGGCGACGTTAGCACTAAGCCCGCGCCCTTTGAGGGTTCAGGCCGGTTAAGGGTTGAAGAAACGCCCGCGAGATTCTCATAGGTAGGGCGTTAAACCTCGGTTTCGGCCGCATTGCCTTCGTGTGTATCCCCGAGAAGGCAGAAGCTAGGCGTCCGCTCCATTCTCGGGGAAGTCTTTAAGCTCTGAAAAGAACTTAAGTCGGGACGACCACTTCGGAGATGTCATCTCACGTGAAACTTGTCCGCCCGGAGTCCAACGCTTAACGAATGAGTGAAGCCCTATCGATAATGCGGGTCCGCCGAAATGTGTAACAGCCGGGCTGTTTGTGGGCCCTGCTTGAGGTCGTGCGGCTTGTCCCAGCGGGCGGTTCGAAGGTGAATCTCCAAACCCGGGGGCAAGGCTTACTGCTCCAAGACGGTGTCACCTCGTTGGGTTACCGTCTCGGGCCCCGGCCTGATACGGGGGCTGAATAGGGAGGTAGACGAAGTGTCTAGCTCTACCTATTCGGACGTCTGGAAGTTCTAGTAGGCGGGAGTTTCTCTTCTCTACAAGCTGGTGGAGTTGAATCGCAGCCAGCTTATAAATTCATCTTCCGGTTCAGTCAGGGGAGTCGTATCGCTTCTGGTTTGCAGGAGAAGGTCTTCTTAGAGAGGAGAAGGTTGTAGATTGCTTGCTGTGATCGGTATGAGCTACTGGGCCATGGGATGCTGTATTTATATCCCTCACGGAGTCGGGGGTGGCTCGAGATTGGCTCACCCAGTGTAATCTGTTGGGTGCCCTCGGTGTGTCCTGGGGGTGAAGCGGCTTTTTCCCCTCCTCCTCACTAGGGCGCGCTTGCCTCGTTTGCCCTTGACTCGGGGTTTCAAAGGCGTTTGTTATAAGGCAGTCCGACATCTTTTGTAATATATTATTTGGAGGTGATTTCACCACAGTGAGGTGTGCTGTATAATATTCCAATAGTCCAAAACAATTTTTTTTTATTGTAAGGACATGAATGTACAGTTATTACATACATGAATATAATACCGTATACCTACATAAATCAGTCCTCTGTCGTTCTTTGTCTTTTTGGCAGGGCTGGCTCGTCATCCTCACTGCCGTCTGTGACATCTGCTTCTTCGAATGGAGTGAATGTGGTGGGCTGATCGTAGTTCACTTCTTCGTCAGTGTCGTAGTCTGTGTCCTCTTCATTGAAGTCGGGCTGTGGGGAGTTTTCACACGTAGTCCTACAACAGTTTTTGCACACAGCTGAACAAATGAGTCCTGCTTTTTTGCAAATGGAGCCTCCTGTAGTGCACCCACCAGCGCACTTGCACCTGATGATGTAAAGGAGATAGTCTGGAGCAGCTTTTAATGTTGTTGTTTTGGGATTCACAAATGAAAATGAAAAGATTGATATGACATTTCTGTTAACGACACAAGCGTGAATGATACTAAGAGCAGTAATATCTAATAAAGGTGTGGTACCGTGAACAATGAACGTGAGCACTAGTAATACCAATCTCGTATGGTGTTACCCAGGCAGATGGTATTTTTACGCACATTCTCTTCCTGCACGCAATTAGTGGGAGGGGCTCAACATCAGCTCCCTTTGGAATTGGAAAGAAGAAAGCCGTGCAAGTGCTTGAAAAAAATCCTTGGCTGTCAGACATAGTCAGCATTTTCAAGGACCCAGAAGCAACGCCAAACCAAATCTCTGATGCTGGAGAGCAGTTCTTGGGGAAGATGTATGGAGGGAATGTGGAGGTTGATGATTTGGATGGCTTGCGGTACCGCTCATTCCAAACTGTAGTGGTTAAACCAACGTTTAAATTAGCCAGACTGCCACCCACTCAAGATTCTGCGAAGTACCACTCTATAGGGCATACCCACAAGTTCAAACATGGCTTGGATGTGCAGGAAAACACCTAAAAATACCATCTGCCTAGGGCTGGAGCTTAACCAAACGAGGTTGGTATTACTAGTGCTCACGTTCATTGTTCACGGTACCACACCTTTATTTGATATTACTGCTCTTAGTATAATCCACGCTTGTGACGTTAACAGAAATGTCATATCAATCTTTTCATTTTCATTTGTGAATCCCAAAACAACAACATTAAAAGCTGCTCCAGACCATCTCCTGACATCATCAGGTGCAAGTGGGCTAGTGGGTGCACTACAGGAGGCTTCATTTGCAAAAAAGCAGGACTCATTTGTTCAGCTGTGTGCAAAAACTGTTGTAGGACTACGTGTGAAAACTCCCCACAGCCCGACTTCAATGAAGAGGACACAGACTACGACACTGACGAAGAACTGAACTACGATCAGCCCACCACGTTCACTCCATTCGAAGAAGCAGATGTCACAGACCGCAGTGAGGATGACGAGCCAGCTCTGCCAAAAAGACAAAGATCGACAGAGGACTGATTTATACATAATATATACCTTATTACATAATATATACCTTATTATATTCATGTACGTAAAACTGTACATTGATGTACTTACAATAAATAGTGGCACTGCCTACGCGGGCCCGGGGAGCTCAGGCTTCCCCTCTGCGACAATCACCGGCGTTTCACACGCCGATCTCCCGGCGAATTATGCCCGGACAACCCCTCTTGAAACACAGAGGGTTCCAACACAATCAGAAACTCACGTATTCCGGCCTTTCAACAACGGAATAGACGTAGTTCACGAGTTTCAGACCCCTACAACTGGGGCTCCTCGCATGGCTTACCAGCTCGAGGAAACATACCCGTCCTTTGCGACCGGGTAGCCACAAGACAACAGTTCTTTTCAGAACTTCCAGTCTTCCACTTTTAATGAACAAAAAGGTACTCTTCAAGACCCACAGACTTCCACTACCAGTGGACACAAAGAAGTCCCTCGACGGATGAAACATATCTCTCCCACGCAAGAGATATTCAAAAAGAACGGCACATCGCCAATCTACATGACGAGACATGTGCCTATGAGTCCGACAAATATCACCCCTTTGGAAACAGGGATAAACACCAATCTGAAGGTACTTTTCAGCACCTTCAACAAGTTCCTCATCAAGGAACGAACCCGAATCACCAGACTCATGAAATTCTCCCGACTCAGGATTTGTCTAAAGGCATTCCTCTAGGGGTACCTACCCCTAGTCAAACATATATAAATCCACTACACTCACTATGATGGGAATGAAGAGTACAGTGGCGGAAGAGGGTGGTGGTGGTGGTGGGGGGTTCATATAGTATGTATAACATACATACATGTGAGTCATAGTTCGTACAAATGAATGTTATGAGGCTAAAACATGCATTTTTCCGTAAAATTGTACATTTTGAGAAATTTGATGTACTTTGGAAGGGCTGTAACATAGCAGCTATTCGGTTAAAAAAAACATGTGACTAGTGAAATTTGAAGGAAATTTAATGCTCTTTCCGAAAATGTAATAAAAAAGACCTCTACATGGCATAGTTTTCGAGTTATAGTTTGAAAAACGAAAAAAGTCCGAAAAAATCGTCGTTTTTTGGCCACCCACAATCGAGCACAGGCTTTTTTTGTCAGAAAACTCGGATTTAGCTTCCCTAGGCATCCCAAAACAACACCCCAAAATTTCATTAACTTTCCAATTATGTCCAGGCAAAAGTACCTCACTGCTGGACTATTTGGCACATAAACAAAAAAAGCGTTAAGAAAAAGCGTTACAGTTGGTTTTGACATTTTCATGTCTTTGCCCTGGCACATTGCACAAAAAACTGTCACGTAACGTAACGTAAGTATTTTGACGATTTCCGCTTACAACCGAGTCGTTGCTAGGGAAATGGTACTTCGTCGTTTTTCATCCCAAAAAATTCGTTGACCATTCGTTCGAAAGCTCTCGATTTATCCAACCATATTATGTTTACTACTGCGAAGTGCGTGGCCAACAAGCTGAGTTATGAGCAAGGTTATTTGAATAATTGTGTACACTCAGGTGATCATTCTCAATAATTGATATTGTGAACATGATTGCCACCGCTTGTTAATTTCTGATGATTTCATTGAGCTGGTGTTTCGATGATTTGATTCATCGCAGGTGATCCAAATATTGCGAGAACGGTTTGATTTGTGAAGCGGTGGTTAAATCATTTTAATGGGTAATTTCTATGCTTTACACTCTAGGAAGCTGTAATTTCTTATGTAGCCTCTTTAGGACATTGACTTGACGATGCCCAGGGTCCGGATCAGATGAGTGGCTTTTGAAGCTAATTTCTATGTTTTACACTCTAGGAAGCTGTAATTTCGTATGTAGTCTCTTTAGCACATTTACGTGACGATGTCCAGGGTCCGGATCAGCTGAGTGGCTCTTAGAGCTTGCATACGAGTCTGCAGGGGGGTAGGTGATGTAGCATGGCTCGATTCAATGTAGTACCCACGGGTGTCGGAACGATGAGTCAACACGATCGCGAATTCAATTAAGTACCCACGGGTGGGCGGTTTCTCTTATGGCCCATTTAATTGATTTGTACGCCCCGCCGTGCGATGCACGGGTGAGATCTGCCTAGTAATAAATACAATAAGAAAACACACATGAAAATGTCCCAATGTGTTGCAGACTCGTATGCAAGCATTTCAAGCTGCTTTGTCTTTCTTATGATTTTCACGTACAACCAAGCCGTTGCTGGGGAAATAAAACTTCTTTAGTGTTTATGGGACCAAAATCGTTCTCCATTTGTTGGAAAGCTCTCGATTTATCACGCATTTCTTTCGTACATTTCTAATGATTTTCACGTACAACCGATTCGTTGCTACGGAACTTTAACTTCGCCAGTTATCATCGTACAAAATCGTTCACCACTCGTTGGATAGCTCTCGATTTACCTAACCATTTTTGATGACCATTTTGTCTTTGCTAGGGAAATGGTACTTCGTCGTTTTTCATCCCTCAAAATCCGTTGACCATTCGTTTGAAAGCTCTCGATTTATGCAGCTATATTACGTTAACTACTATGAAGTGCGTGGCCTACAAGCTGAGTTATTAGCAAGGTTATTTTGATGATTTCCGCTTACAACCGAGTCGTTGCTAGGGAAATGGTACTTCGTCGTTTTTCATCCCACAAAATTTGTTGACCATTCGTTCGAAAGCTTTCGATTTATCCTACCATATTATGTTAACTACTGCGAAATGTGTGGCCAACAAGCTGAGTTGTGAGCATGGTTATTTGAATAATTGTGGACAGTCAGGTGATCATTCTCAATAATTAATAATGTGAACATAATTGCAACCGCTTGTTAATTTTTAATGATTTCGTTGAGCTGGTGTTTCAATGATTTGATTCATAGCAGGTGATCCGAATATTGCGAAAACGGTTTGATTTGTGAAGCGGTGGTTAAATCATTTTAATAGGTAATTTCTATACTTTACACTCTAGGAAGCTGTAATTTCGTATGTAGCCTCTTTAGAACATTTACTTGACGATGCCCAGAGTCCGGATCAGATTAGTGGCTCTTAGAGCTTACGAGTCTGCAACTAATGACACAAAATGTCCCAATGTGTTGCAGACTCTTATGCAAGTGTTTACCTTCCATTTCACCTCCCGCCTTCATCGGTCCTTCTTCTTCTCCTATCCGACTATCCGTCCGTTGTTTTTGTGAATGTGTTGCTTAGTTTATGCATTTTTTTCTCTCGGAATTTGACGATTTTAATGGCCTCAAAAAATGCTGACCAACGAAATCATCCTCTCGTATAGAGGTCCTGATATTAGACAGTTCCTGGTTACCACGGTGTCTTAATACGGTGTACGTGAATCTAGGGAGAACCAAAATTTTGCTAACAACGCTCGCTGTTACTACGGTGTTTCATGTGTCTTCACACGTCGTCTCTTATCAATTTTGTAACCTGAAGCTGATTCCGAGATTCCGACATCTTGTATTTCTCCGACTCTGTTTTCTTTCATCCAGATCTCTCATTCCATAATTTATTATCATGTGGTTTATTGTTCTGTTTTCGATTCGTAGTGTTCTTTGCAAAGTGAACCTTTGTTATCGGATAAGCAATTTTTTTAACCTCGCTCCCAAAATTTTTTGGTTGCGTTTTAAGATACATGGATTTCAAAAATCGATTCAGTCCGTTGTCCATCCTTCCGCCGTTTTATTTGTGCAATGAAAATCAGCGTGAAGTATTAGACTTCGTAAGCTTATACATATATCACGCTAGTTGATTGAGCAAAGATGAGCTCGACGTGTTCCAGGTTTACCTTGAAGACACATCAGTCCGACTTGTCTTGGCGATCGTTCGAGTAAGTTCTAGCTCAACTATGTTAGTAGTAATATTGGGTATGTAGATATAAAGGTCGGTATCAATATACAGATTATATGCATTTTGTGTAGAAACTCACTAAAATAATACATGTTCGTATCTTAAAAGTTTAATGTTTGTATCATGAAAAAGGTAGGTATGATTAGAATGAAATTATTTTATCCGTTTTTCGGCAAACCTTTATCCTTCGATTTGTTGACTAGTTGTTTTTTGGCACTCGATAAATGGACTGCTTCGAGTGAAAATAGGATGTATATAAATAAATTTAGTATATTTTAATATAATTATATATTTAATTTATATTTTAAATAATTAATATATTAATTCACTATAAATTTTAATATGAAAAATATGAACTGAATACGCTTATCACTGAAACCTTCCTCGGGTTTATACATTTACGGGCGAAGTGTCGAAGACGTGGTAACGAGGACGTACTAAGACTCGATCTTGCGTTGCCAATCAAGCGGTCTCCTACTCACGTCGTACATTTCTACTAATTCGTCAGCTGTCAGTTGTTTCCAGATCAGCTGATCATGGCTCACGGGCACCGTATAAACTAAAAACGCGGTAACCAGGAACTCTCTATTCTGGAGCAAGAAAGAACGGAATTGTTATCTCAATCCTGAGCAGAGTTGTTACCTCCTGGAAGGACACATAATAATGTATGTATACGTATACATAAATACACACACACACACGTGCGTTGAAGGCAGTATACCTATTATTTCTGATTTATAATCTTTAAGGAATTTGGGTCAAAGAACCTACTCAAATCACTAGTTTTTGATTGGAAAAATATTAGATACTCCTACCAATTCGTGAAATAATCTTTCTCATTTAAACGGCACTTTGTTTCAAAATTTAATTGGTATACTGATATCTAGAAAATTGTGGCTTATCAAATTCGAACTAAATATCCGAACTTTCCGCCTTTTTGGTACAAAGAATACACCGTTAAAAATCCGAAATCTTACGAAAGTATATCTCGTTATAAGAGCGATGAGAAGAGAGATTTGTTTTCGAAGGGTGTAGAGTCATCTAAAAATGCAGTGATTTGTGTGAAATGAGGATTTCTTCATGTTAGCCCCAGATTTCCCTCACTGAATGAGTTTAACGCTTCATAAAAGAGTAATATTCTCAAAGATAATTGTACCTATGTTCTTTCTAACAGTGCTGTTAGGTATTATTGATATTTCCACCATTTTTATGAATCGGAGATTAAAACGGGAGAAAAATCTTAAAAGTGAAATTTTTCCGAAACAAAGAGTTTATAGCAAAATTGTTTGAACTTTTTTGAAAATTATTAGTAGGATCAATCCCGGAAAGATTCATAACCGAAAGTGCTAGGACCCTGTATTTCCGTGAGGATCCTAGCACAGAACAATCGAGGAATCCAGGGTTAGGTACCTTTCCTGGCGAGGTCAATGGGCGGAGTCCCTTGCGAGGCTCACATTGCCAAGTTTTCTAATATAAAGTCTACATTTTATGGGAGCGTAAAGTCTTCAATTGGCAGTAAAATTATTTAGTATAGGGAGCTGGTTGCTTCCTAACTAATTTCACCCACTGACTCATTCGCCCCTGCCAAGAAACTGTTATGAATAAAGAGCAGTAGCCTTCATTATCATCGCTGAATCAAGTTCAACTGGAAGTTTCGGTTATATTCCTCAAGGAGAATGTATACATTTTTTTAACCCACTCTCGACAGCATCAACCCTACGTAATTTTCCTCTTCGTAGGCACTGTCATTTAAAATTCAGCCTTAACGACCTCGGTCATTGGGGGGTGAGGCATGTCAAATGTGGAAAATAAAGCCCATAGCTCTGACGTAACATTGGGTAAAGTTAGATACAGGGTTTGCTATCGCATGAAAGTTGAACCTCACTAATGGCCCCCGGGGGAAAAAATCCACATAACCCAATATTGACTGATCCATAAAAATACATGAAGATACAATAATTATTAATTTTTATTATTATTTATTTGTTTATGCTGTATTCATTTTTAGTCGTAAATTTCCGTTGACTAAATGAGAGGTTTACTATTTATTTGATTACTTACCTATTTATTTAATTATTATTTATTTATTTTTTTTGTATCCAACCAGCAGTGGTATTCTATAAATACGAGTATGTCTCGAGGAAGTGCAGTTTTGAAGACGAAAATCAAAAATCACTTTGATACAGTTTATTGGTATTTGAATGCTCAGATAAGATTGCATGAAATAACGCCCCTTTCCAGCCTGCGCGGATGTGGAAGGTTCGAGAACCTTCTACTCTGCGCTTATGGGCTATGTCCTTTTGCGTTTTGGTACTGTGGTGAAATCACCACACACCACTTCGACGGCCCCTTCCAGGGCCACCAAAAGTCAAGCTAAAAGCTCACTGCGTGAGCCAAGCAACACAAGACGGCGGGCTGCCCCACAGAAATCGCCTTTGAAAGTGATCCAAACGGCGGACAAGGGAAACATCATCCCTCTGAGAATTCCTTTGAGACAGACAAGGACACACAGAATAAAAACTTATTGGAGGAGATTAAAACGTCTTGTTATATATATATATATCAAAAGTTTTGATTTTAAAAAATCTCGAAAGATTGTTACAAATATCCGGAAAGTAAAACACAAATGAATCAATACTTCAATAGGCTTAATTTAATATACTTAATACAGTTAGTATTTGGTTGAATTATCGAATTAACTATGCTCAAAAACCTAAATAATGTGTCAGTTTATGATAATTAAAATTATATATATTTTTTTAGTTTCCATTTTTAGTTCATTTTTATCAAGTATTCAAATCCTAAATTTCGTTAAATGAATGCCCTCTCATCCTAACCTAGTCATATTGTCCATATAATTTTCAAGTAAAACATGAGAACTCCAACCCTGACAATACTGGTGACAATAAAACTTTTTGCAAAAAAAAAAAAAAAAAAAAAACTTTTCATAGTATTGAATTATTTTATCACTACTTGCGATTCCGTATTATCTTCTAAGTATCAAGTAATTATTATTTGTTATACTACTTTTGCAGAACGCACTGTGAGGTTGATCGTTTCGTGTCGTGTAAATTCTAAAGTATAACTGTTGTATTATTCCTTCATTTCCACATCCGAGTCACTTAGCTTCTATCCATCTCCCAATAAGTATATATTTTTATTTAATGCATTCATTTTGCTATACTTATTTTTCGTCTACTTTGGGTATCATACTTCCAAATTTTTGTTTGTTTGGGTTTGAAGCTACATCAAAACAGTTCTTCCATAAATGGTTCAAGATAAATCGTAGGCACGTGCGTAAGTTCCGGTTAAGTTTTTCGCTATATGAAGGAAGTTACAGAAGGATGAGGACGAATAATGGGATGAAAGGAAGTGCCTCAATAGAATGACCACCAGTTCAAGTAAGAACCCCCCAGGACGCGGGTGATGATACCACGGAGCACTCCCGCCGAGATAGCCAACTCGAATAACTCCGTGGCACACACGCACACACACACACATACACACACACACACAC
This sequence comes from Adelphocoris suturalis, assembly GCA_030762985.1. Classification (NCBI taxonomy): domain Eukaryota; kingdom Metazoa; phylum Arthropoda; class Insecta; order Hemiptera; family Miridae; genus Adelphocoris; species Adelphocoris suturalis. Next base: position 66,200,897 of record CM061040.1, on the reverse strand, counting down.
ACACACACACACACACACACACACACACACACACACACACACACACACACACACACACACACACACACACACACAAACACACACACATAAATGTTATGTTGGTTTGTGTGTGCTTCAAAAACTCAAAAACTTTTGCACCAATTTCCATAAGGGTGATCGAAAATTGACGAGCAAGTTCCAGGGATGGTTTTAGGCTATATAAAAATCCTCTAGATTTAGTCCTTCGTCGTAAACTTCGACTTCCCTACAGACGTCGCCCGGGTAAACAACTTTGTAAGTAAGGAAAAACCGGACATGAGTCGACCTTTTCACTTCCAATAACTAATTCAACGATACCAAAACGATATAGGTGATACGATAGATAATCAAAGATTGATATTAAAAATTCCTAATTAACTGCAGCGAAATTGGTCGGGAAGAGTTGTAACGTAGGAAAGGTAAAAGGTAAATATTCACTCTTGTTCAACAAGGGAGTTGAAATTGATAGGGTGACTTTCTGGGACATCAAGATACGAGAAGAGATACGAAGTGAGATAAATTCTCTCCTTTTCACCATAGGTATGTTATGTGAAATTTAACGGGGAGCTTATCTAGGACACTGTGTGACTATTACAATGACAGGTTCTAACCAGATCAGTTGACCCCCCCAAATGGAAGGCTAAATTCTCTCCTATTCATCTAAGGAATCTGAAACTCGCTGGGGAGCCTCTCTTGAACATCGAGAAACGAATAAAGTGATGGTATCTTTCCTGATCAGCTGAGTCTCTCCTTTTCATCCTAGGAATCTGAAATTTGACAGGAAGCCTCTCTAGAAAATTAAGAGACGATTGCAGCCTGTCGGGTTCCAACCAAATCAGCTGAATTTTCTCCTAGTCACCCGAGAAATTTCTAAATTTGCTAGGGAGCCTCTCTTGAACATCAAGAAACGAATTAAATGATGGTATTATTCCATGAACCATCACTTACAGCGTCCGACAAATCTTTCAACGTCTCCGAAAGGTTGGACAATACATCAACAGAAACTAATTCAAATACGCCTCCTTTAAGTGACGTAAAGTGACGTGACGTCTGTCAAAAGGGAATTTGAAGAAACTGAAAAGCAAGAGGATCAGCTCAGTCAAAACTCAAATCATAATCAAAATCAAAATTACGAGTATAATCCCTTTTACATTATTTATATTATATTATAATCCTTTTTATATTACAAAATTATTCACTCTTTATACGTACTACTTCATTCTTTATTTTCAACGTTTTCTTCGCTTCAATTAAATAATAAACTTTAATAGTTAGGCGGAACGAAGTCCGCCGGGTCAGCTAGTATATATAAATATTAAGAAGCGTTAAACTCTAGGCTTCGTATATTAATGAGGGAAATTTTCGAAAATGTTGATTTTAATATTTTTGGAGCCATTGCAATACCTTCATTTTCTAAAAAAATTCTCTGTTGAAGCCACCACTTTACATTGGATGATTCGCTTAGGACGATACCAGGGCTGTCTGAGTTGTGGGGGGAAATGGTCCAGAAACACTCATGAATATCGTATTGCCGTGAGGTTTGTACTGTGTGATTAGAAGAACACAAAGAAGATCGAACTGTTGGAGAAGGTAAAACAATTAAGCTAAAAGAGGGTAATGTAGAAAGGAGGAAATAAAATCGAGAAAGGTAGTTCAGGAAACGGTCGTAGGAATGATCAAATGGAGTGCTAGTAAGAGTTTTAAATTCGGCATAATGCCTTGGAAATGCCCATGATTCTTCAACCATTTTATTTCCACTGAGGGGGATGGGTTGTGAGAATCTATACCCTCAAATTTCTAAAAAGTAGCAAAAACTACGTGAAAATAGCTGATATGTATCCCCGGAACGTTCCATTATCGAAGACACCATCCATCGACAGACACCATTCCATTATTTTATTCTCGAACGCGATTCACCAGCTGCATCTTTGAAAGCTAAAGTTCCGGTAAATTAAAACATTAATTTGTTGATTGACCAGCATTTAAATCCCTGAAAATTTACTAATCAATGAACCATTCACCGAAATGGTAAAAATGTGAATGTCTTTATGATTTGATCCGTTAGAATTGAAAACTCCTGCAATGATACAGCGCCACCTATGACGATAAGTAGGCATTTGAAGAATATTAACCACATTAGCATTAGCTACTTTTTTCATCGTCAAGTCTTTGAACATAATTCAATTTTTATTAAGGTAGGTACTTAGGTACCTACTTACACTAATCATCTCAAACATCCCCCCAATTGGATAATTCCATAAATTTCATCAATAAAAGAAGCAAAATGGTCATAATATATTCACTTTGATGGGTAAAATGAAGAGCACAAAATACTGTACAACTCCCTCTCACCCCCCTCACCATAACAATGTACAACAAACCATCGCGCTCCGACGCTCTCTTCCATACTCTCGCATTGGAATAAATCATGATGCTCCACCTCATGCCACCCATTTTTCCAGACAGGGATTGGAATGTACAGATGTGGTGAACGGAAAATCCGACCGTGTTCCCTCGTTTTCGACGTCGCTTTACGGCATTGGCGAATTCAACTCTGAAACGAGAACCACCCCGATCTCTTATTAGTTGAAGTTTACATATATGGATGAGTACGTGACAGTCAGCATCCGATATTTTCCTCTCTCTCTCTCTAGTTTTTTTTTTTTTTTTTTTTTTTTTTTTTTTTTTCACTCGTTTGTAAAAACTCTACTATTAATGAAAGTTTGTTCATCCATTCCAAGTATTGGATTTGGTGAACATTCAAGCATCAGATCCACGGTTCTCCTCAATCCAGCCGAAAACACTTTTTACTCCTGCTCTTAAGCAACTTCAGAAAAAAGGGGGGGGGGGGGGGGGGGGGATCAAGCATTTAAGTTTTTACTTTTATTGTAACTCGGGAGTATGTATATAATTGGTTGCCCGGCGCAGTCCGGGACCTGGACATTTAAAATCGGACTGTTAGTCTCAGAGTTTCGTCAGTAACAAAAACTAATATTATAGCGCGTGCGAAATAGTTACTACAATAACTCGCAACGGAATTGTAAAGGTTACGAGGAAGGTATGTGCCATACTCAACTTGGTTAACATTCTTTCCCATATTTTTTTTTCAACATAGAACGATTTTGACAGCATTTTAACTTCCTTGAGTAAAAAAAAAAAAGAAAAAAGAAAAAAGTTTCCCTGACTTTTCATGTTGATCCGAACATCAATTTCAAAATATTCAACTTAAATAATCGTGATATATGCAAGAAACACGAACACGTGCATTTGTGTTTATTGAATTTGGAAAATATAATTGACCGTACTTAATAAAAACAACGTAAATGGGTAAGGGTGCCGACAATGACTGGGAGTAACAATAACGACCACATACTAACATTTTAATTAGTGAAAAATGATAATTTTTAGGATTATTCGATCAAGCAAAAACTCAACTAAAAATGCAACCCATTTTCATAACAAACCAAAAATGCGAGATCGTGAGGTCAATAGTTAATCATCATTATCTCCAAAAATTGCGAAACAACCATAATTGCAAATAAGGACTATAAATATATCCGTTGTGATCGAGCCTTTGTTGTGAGAAGACATCGAATCTCTAAACTGGTATAGTCTCTCTCTTATCGAAAAGCGAAACAAAACTTTCGGTGTGTGTGGACATCTTATCGAGGAGAGTATATTCTATTTAATATTGTGCGGCATTAGCTTGTGACAGTTCCCGGCAGATCCAAGAGAATGCGCGTCCGTCGCTCTCGCGCCGGGCGTCATTCTCAAGTTCTTGGAATGCTGTGTTTGGCGATAGATGAGAATCCGAGAACTGGAAAATTATCTTCTCCGAACATAGCACATATGCTATCAGTACGAGTTGTATCTCTTATGGTACTGTCACACTCCCCTCTCTCTCTCTATGAGTGCGAATTTAGGCCCCATTGCACCTGTGGGGGCGACCTCAGTCCGTTACAAGCTACACGATTGTACATTATGATGGTAAAATAAGCAAGATTCCTTCCTCACATTCGAAATGTCAAGAGAACTTATCACCGTCAGAAATGCTTTAGTGCTCTACGTTTAATGGTATATAATTATCATCACGAATGCTTCTGAATAACATTGATAAAATGTAATAAGACTTTGACTGATTAAAATTTAAAAAAAAAAAAAAATGTTAATTTTGTTTAGCCTTAATGTATAGGTAAGTCTGCAAGAGTATTGAAGATGGCCTTAGCGACTCGGAAATCCTGAAAAACACATGATCAATGTTAGCTGTAAAAACTAAAATTAACAATATTTAAAGTTTTGGTTCAATGCTTTCTGATTTGCAAGAATCAGTTCATATTTTGAGTTCCCAATTTGTGGCAATCAGAGGGAAAGTTGAAGTTTTGGAACAGGAAAATAATGAAACAATTAATGACCTAATGGATTATCTCGATCAAAAAATATTTACAACTTGTAACACAAATAATCTTCTCTATTGGTATGGATATGTTGATGATATTTTCTTTCTATGGAAAGGCACAGAAAGACAACTAAATTCTTTTCACGAAAAAATCAATAAATTATAACCCTTCATCAAATTTACCCTTGAATTCGGCGAGAATAAACTATATTTTTTAGATTTGTTCATCTCTTTAGTAAACAAAAAGCATGATTTTTGAATTTATATCTTATATAAATGAAGCGATATAACTATCAAAAATACTTCAAATCACCCTTTAATCCGTAAGCACGCAGCCTTCCATAGTATGATCAACTGAGCACTATCTATTCCAATGAGTGAAAGATCTTTTATCAAAAGAAAAATCCATTATCAAAAGCATAGCGTGTAGTAACGGACATGGAGGAGATCTCGTTGATTCCATATGGGATAAGGTTCTTAGGAAAAAGTTTCCAATCTTGCTAGAGAAGATGTAAATTTAGAAGAAACACAATGGATTAGTATACCTTTCCATGAGAAAATTTCTGATACAATCGGCAAAATTCTATCATTGTGAGGTTGCAAAGTAGAATTTAAAACTAAAAATAGTCTTGAAGCATTACAAGGATCCGTTAAGGAAAAAGTCAATGTTCAGGATAAAAGTGGGGTTTATAAACTAAAATGTTCATGTGGTTACGAATATTGCAGTCAAACTGGTAGGAAATTTAGGGAATGAATAGACAAGCATCGGGAGGATTTCAGGGAAAATAAGGGTAAGTTTACATTTGCGAAACATCTGAAGGAATCTATTCATAGTTACCTACAATTTTGATATGACAGACAGAATTGTAGAATTTCTTCATTTTCGTCCGAAGGGAGGTATGTTGAATGCACTTGAAAAAATTCGAAATTATCTAAAGTGACAGATCTGGTAGATGTTTAAATGAGGATATACCTCAATATATTTCACCACTGATAGGTCCATTTCTACAAAGCTTGGAATTACCCCTTAACACTATTGAAACCATATTGAGTTATTTTTCCTCCTTTCACTTCATCTTATTAGCTATAATCCCCATTCTCTTTGCTTGCACTTAATTGGTTGTACCTCGAGTCCTTTTCCTTTCTCTTGACCAATGGAATTCATCTCTCTTCACCTGTGGATGTTATAAGCTGTGCCCTTTCTAATGTGTCTCCAGTTTTTGTTTGTTAATGATGATGGCCTAACCGTCCAAATCAATTTAACATTGTAACTCTTTATTTTTCTTGGAAATAGGCAACTTTTTTCTCACTAAATTCCGTTTTGAAATGGGTTTCCATTACTTCACCGCGAGTGATTTAGTTCGTAAAGCCAACAGAGTTGGGAGAGTCGTGCCAGAATACCGAGAAACATCTTAGTGGATGTCGGATCTGAGGAAAATGAGTCCAAAACAATTGCTACGGCTTCGGGCAAGAAGAAAATGATGTATGTGAACAATCCAAAGGGACTAGGGGAATAAACAATTTTACATTCTTACATTTCTGAAAGTGGATTTACTGCTCAAAGCAAAAAGTCAGGCAAAAGATTAGGGGATCAAAAATGTACGGGCTAAACATGGGAAAATTTACGCAAAGCTAGAAGACACTTCAAAACCTATCGAAATCAGAGACATACAGGATATGGGCCACATATAGGGTTTTTATTGAAACACACAAGCTAGATATATTTATAAAATACAAATTATGTGTGTGTGTCCTTTATGCGCGTTCAAAATTATGAACCGATTTTGATGCTGTTTTTTTTACAGCATGTCCTTCGAACACCAGAGAGAAAGATAGGCCATGTAGAAATGTCACCCCTTTCGGCCTTGAAATCACTATTTTATTGAGAAACCAGGTTTGCTTCCTGCCGCATTGGAATTGTGCTTCACTTCAACAATTACTGATTCTCTTCGACTATTTCATTAGACCAAGGCAACAATAACTTAAAAAAAATATATATATAAAAAAATAAAATAAAAAATAAATAAATAAATAAATTAAATTAATAAATAAACAATGCCTGTCAGGCATATCCCCTGGTGCAGCGTATTCAAGAATCGAGAACGAGGAACTACTCCCATTACACTAGTAACACTTTCGACTAACACACTACCTCTTCACTATGTACTATCCCATTTTCCACTCAACCAATTTGCACTATCTACTATTCCATTTCCTACTTAACTAACTCACTTTGATTTTGGAATCTGAGACTTAGGTATCACAATGACAGTTTCACGCAAATATGAAGGACTCACAATAATAAAATAGAGGAAGGTAACTTGAAATTGAGAAGGTTACAGTAGATTCAGCATGGAATCTTTAAATGTTCCCTATTCCATGCATTACATGGAATTGGATGGACTTCATGGAATTACATGGTAATGCATGGAACGGGGAACATTTATAGATTTCATGCTGGATCTACTGTAACCTTCTCAATTTCAAGTTACCTTCCTCTAGATTATTATTGTGAGTTTTTCATATTTACCGGAAACTGTCACTGTGATACCTAAATGTCAGATTTCTAAATAAATTGTTAGTAAATCTTAACTATTGTAATTTTGGATTTGATTGTTGATTTTGGTTCTTCCTGAGTATTGGAATACTAATGAAGAGGTAATAAATATCTAGTATTAGTGGTTACAATCGGTACTCTACTACCGATTTTTACAATTAAAATACAAGAAAGTTGTAAGAATGTGAAAATAAATAAAGCTAATTAAGACTACGTGTATTCGCTCGGAATTTGAGTGGTAAGTGTAAGATCATGAATTTGTTTGGCGTCTACAGATATGAAAACATTTCTGCTGCTGAAACGTACAAATTTATTAGCCAATTAGGCAAAGGATTGTATAGATTCTAGACTAAAAAATATGTTTACCTAATCATGTTGTGAGATATCAGTATTAATATCGGAATTCGGAAATGATAGTATCAAGTCTGAATATCTGAATATGTTTACCGAAAGAGGTTTTTCATCTTGTATAAATAAAATCTGGTCCATATCCTGAGAATAAGCAGGTGTCGTCGACCTCTTATTTCGGGCGATGGACGTGCAGAGATCGACCAGTGTTTAAATGGAACATACTTACATGTATCAAATTAAACAACGACAATGATGAAATTTATATATTTTTTTAAGGAAATCAGGAGCTTTTTGTCAATTAAAAACCGTAGGATGATATAGTAAGCCTTGATCCAGTCATTTATGTTTTTCGGAATCTCTAGTTGGAGTGGTTGTTGTGCTGTAATGACTAATTCGATTTTCATCTCGCAGAAGCCGAATACGAAGATTCTCAAAAACACAATGCAAAAGTATGGGATATTCTTCTCTATTAGTTATTGGAGAAGTTAAAGGTCCTGAATTTTCATAACATAGCGGAAGAAATGACAATAATTACAATTTATAAAGACGTATCCCAAGGGAAAATACAATTTATTGATAAAGGTGTCACAAGATCGTTTGGTGCATTTTAAGTGGAAGCTCCTTTTCGAAAAACTACTCATGGTCAGTTGTCACATCATTACCGAGGAGCGACATTGTTTAACATGTTACCGACTTGGTTAAGATCAATTGTAAGATAAGTTTGAGGTATGAGCAATGAAACAGTGGATCGTGTTTCGATAATAGTAATATATATTATTGCAATCACAAAAATCTAACGTTGATGGTAACATTAAAAAAAAAATGTAATGGGTATATATTTATGTATATATATATAAAATTGCCTTTCCGTTCTTTCTAAATGGAGGCAGCATTCGATTCATAGTTGTGTCAATTCATTAAGAAATATTCAAGTTTAATGAGTATTATCAGAGAGAGAGAGAGAAATCCTTTTTTTCTCTTTTTTCGTATCATAGGAATGTAACAACCCTCCTCACTGCATATGTGCGAGGAGAAGCATTTGAGGTTGTCTTTATTATCGTTAATGTTACAGTTCTATGAAATAAATGCATATATTTAAAAGAAACCCAAGTACACAATTTTTCGGAAAGGAAAAGATACGATTTAAAATTTGTTATGTTGGTCGACTTTCTTTGCTCTGCTATAGTCGTTAAACCCCGATCCCACCACCTACACGTTGTTATAAGTGCAAACTGGTTCAGGAATGCCATAAAACCCGGGTGTACAGCGTAGTACAAAAAGCTTGAGAAAATTCCTCGAGGAAAACCACAAAGACGTGCTCAAAATGGGCAACGGCCTCATCCTTCACTCACCCCATCTCTCGCTGTGGTCCTTTTGTTACTCTTGCGGTGTGCCAAGCTCGTTACCATCTACTCCCCATTAGCTCGGGACACATCGAACAAAGCTCAGCCCTGCTTTCTGAATGAATGTGAGAATAACAAGTTCTCACATGCCTTGAACAATAACTTGCCACAATAATCCCGACTTCTTGTTTTCACTATCTCGTAAGGACTCCACGCTGGATGGTTATTCTAAAAGTACAATATATTAACGTATATTATGAGTGATTGGCATATTTTGGTTAAAAAAAAAAAAAAAAAAAAAAAAAAAAAAAAAAAAAAAAAAAAAAAAAAAAAAAAAAAAACTTGGCGCTCCGCGCCTCGCCCCCTGGACCCCCGGTTACCTCTATTTACATACTTCGGACGAAATTATTGAAACACAGAATGTGTTTGCGTTGTCGCGCAACCAAGTGACAACCAAACAAGCGTCATTGTTTACTATTCATTTATAACATCAATTTATACAGGGTGATTCCCTCGCAGATGCAAAAAAACATTTGGGTGAAACTACATCGAAAATGGAGTAAAATGCCGCCAACCGCATATTTTTATCTCAATCCGTACTCGATATAAGATTTTTTAAATGCTTTTTCAGGAATACCGTGTTTTTTCATTTTAAACTCGGATTTCTCCACTTTGCCTCATTTAATTTTAACTTTAAACCTCATTTTCGGTTTCAACAATAAATTTCCTATAAGAATAGTGTACTTTGGTTCTTAAAAAGTACCATCCGAAGACCCTCACATCAGCTCAAACGTTGACGATTTTGAAAAAACAATATTTCTGAAAATCTTTAAAACTTTACTACTCTTTTAAAAAGAATCCTGGAAATTGGCAAATCTCATGAAAACTGATTCATCTAATATGCTTTTCAACGTTATTATCAATTTTACTTTTATTTTGTTATTTAGGGGAGAAAATAATGTTTTAATGTTAAAAAATGTGGGTTTTTCAATGAAATTGTTGGTTTTCTCGAAAGATGACCCTCCATGAACCAACGAGTATGGGGTCGGTTTCTATGTATTTTTTTCTCGCTGGATCGAATGAAAACTCTTGCAGATCTCTCAACTACGTTATAATCGAGTTTTACACTTTAATTAACTAGTTTTACCCCATAACACACATACATTTAATCGTAACAAACAAACTAAACATTTGCGATTTTATGTGTAAAACTCGGTTATAACGGAGTTGGAGATATCTAAAAATGTTACCATTCGATACAGCGTGAAAAAATACATAGAAACCGACCCCATACTCGAAGGTTCATCTTTTGAGAAAACCAACAGTTTCATAGAAAAACCCACATTTTTTTACATTAAAACATAATTTTCTCCACTAAATAACGAAATAAAAGTAAACTTGATTATACCGTTGGAAAGAGTATTAGACGAAGCAGTTTTCATGAGATTTGCCCGTTTCCAGGATTCGTTTTGGAAGAGTAGTAAAGTTTTAAAGATTTTCAGAAATATTCTTTTTTCAAAATCGTCAATGTTGGAGCTGATGTGAGGGCCTTGGGATGGTACTTTATAAGAACCCAAGTACACTATTCTGATAGTAAATTTAATGCTAATTCCGAAAATGTGGTCAAAGGTTAAAATTGATTGAAGTAAAATGGAGAAATTCGAGTTTAAAAGGAAAAAAACTCGGTTTTCCTGAAAAAACCTTTAAAAAATCATATCTTGAGAACGGATTGAGATAAAAATATGCGGTTGACGGCATTTTACTCCATTTTTGATGAAGTTTTACCCAAATTTTTTTTCGCATCTGCGAGGGAATCACCCTGTATAGTTATAGTATGAAACTACGAAAATTGCGTTGTCGCGCAACCAAGTGACAACCAAACAAGCGTCATTGTTTACTATTCATTTATAACATCAATTTATATAGTTATAGTATGAAACTACGAAAAAAAAAAAAAACGAAATAAATTCGTGATGAATCAAGAGCTTTCCAACGAATGGTGAACGATTTCTGTGCGATCAAAATGGCGGAAATTCCATTTCCCTACCAACGGCTCGGTTGTACGTGAAAATCATCCGTCACACATTTCGTTACCATCCCGCGTTCCATTTTCGGCTAGTTAGTCCATGGCTAAAACACATTCTGTGTTAAAAAAAAAACTATAATTTAACTCACTTATTTAATTCACGGAAAATCGAGCTAGTTAAATAGTCTCTAGATATTTGGTAAGGCAGTTTTAAGAATTGCCTTTATTGCCTATCCAATTATAGATTTTCGAAAAAATATCTATGAACCAGTATATATAAAAATCAATTGCTGTTCGTTAGTCTCGCTAAAACTCGAGAACGGCTGGACCAATTTGGCTAGTTTTGGCCTTAAATTATTTGTGAAAGTCCAGAGAAGGTTTAAAAGGGGTAGTTGTTGATCTGCCCCATAGGGGGTGTTTTAGGGGAGGAGGGGGGAATGGGGTGTCTTTGTCATCACTGAAGAAACAGGGGATTTGATTGTCAAATATGTTTAGATTACTCCAATTCAAGTCAGACTACTTTTTTCAAAATTTTCAAATCTGATCCACAATGGTTGGGGAGGGGTGGGGGAGTTAAAGCGTTTCGAACGTCACTGAACCAACTGGGAATCTGAGTTGTCGAATATGTTTGGAGTATTCTAACTTAAATCACAGGCTACTTGAAAATTTTCAAATCTAACTCATAGAAGGGGGTGTTTTATCAGAAGTGGGGTTGGAGGGGGGGGGGGGGGGGGGGGGAGAAACGGGGGATCTTTGTCATCACTGAGCGAACTGGGGATTTGATTTTCGAATATGTTTGGATTACTCTAATTTAAGTCAAAGACTACTTTTTTCAAATTTTTGAAATTTGACACAGTGGGACGGGAGGGGGGGGGGGGATGTTAAAGCGTTTTGAACGTCACTGAACCTACAACCTGTGCAACGCACGGGTTGACCAGCTAGTAAATAAAAAAACTTTATGCTACTACCTACTTACCTACCTAAATGTTTTTTTCCTGATATTTTTCTGGTTTCTAATTAGTTACGGATGAGTAGATAACATTTTTGGCAAAAAAACAAACTAACGTCAATTTACAGTTTTATCATGTCTTATTTATTGTAGTTAACGATGTTGTCAGTTGCTGGAATTATTTCCGAAAAGTTATAGCAACAAAATACTCAACCTCTCAATTCGCTACAACGTGGCCAACGCTACGACGTGTGTAATTTATTTCAAACCGTCAGATTCTTTGCGAGTGCCGATTGCCAGCCGCTAGTTTAGTCTAGTTTTTTATTGTCAATATTTTCTGACCATATTTTGTAACATATTTCACTTTTAGGTCTCGATAAAACTACAAACTGTGGAATTTCAAAGCCACTATACATTGGTTTCAGCGTCGTGCCAACTGACTCGAGTAAACTCACGAGCGAGAAACCCCATATCAGTGATGTTATATCAAGTAATGCGACTTGGAAGGAATGAAAGGTGCAAGCTTTCAATGAAAGAGAAGAAGAATAAAGAAATAAGATGAAGGAGCTGGACCCAACGGAGGGCATTTGATATTACTTTTTTTCAAGCTACAGCTTCCCGATCCAAGGAAGTAATAAATTTCTGAGTTTAATATTGGATTGAGGCGTTCTCTTGCTTCTCGCCTCACAAATATTTGGCTCTTTTATTTTTTATCCAGCAGATCATGAAATAAATTAAGTATCACATTTTAATATGATATATCTTATTTAATTGGCGAATGGAACCTCTGTTTTTTCTGAAGGTAAAATAGGAATAAAATATAAAACGTTCACGTGCTTTTAGTGTTTAAATCTTAATGAAGGGCAAGCTGTACCCTGCCACGCTTCGCCGTGGCACATTGTGGTTGTAAGGATGAGAAATGAGGATCAAAACAAATATAGTTAAGTACTTATATTTTTAATAAAATTGATTTAAAAGTGCTTTAATATTGGTTTTTATATACCTATGTTTGAATTCATTTGAAGTTATTTATGATTTTTTGAATATTGAAAAATTGGTCCTCCATTTTGATGTTTTATCCTCCCCCTAGTCCTCCAGTCGTGTTTTTCCATCTGGTAACTCTATTACACCCAACGGAGTCCCATTCCAAAATGTAGCATCTCAAGTTGAGTAAGAATAAAATTAGTTATTCATAAATAACAAAAGAAAAAACAGCTTTCTCGTAGTCACCTATATTACTGAATTGAGCTCATTCAGGGGATCAGGATGGATTGTGTCATTTCATTCGACGCTTGTTGTTTCAGAAAGGCAACCTGACAAATTGGAATATCCAAGGGTGAACAGGTGAGCATTTTCAGCTGATCAGAAAAGATCTCATCATTTTACGAATTTATCGATGTCTTAAAGAGGCTCCTTGTCAAATTTTAATTTCCTAGGGTGAATAGGAGAGAGAACGTACCTAAGTCAGCTGATCTGGTTGGATCACGTCTTTGCATTCTTCTCTCAATGTAGTAGAGAGGGTCCCTGTCCAATTACACACTTCTATGGTGAAAAAAGATAATTTCGCTCACTCAGCTGAGCTGGAAAGTGCCCATAATTTAATTCGTTTTTCGATGTCCCAGAGAGGTTTCCTATCAATTTTCGAATTACCAGAGTGAATAGGAGAGCATTTAGCTAAGTCAGCTGATCCGATTGGAACCGGTCATTACAATCGTTTCTTAAAGACCTAGAGAGGCTCTTGGTCAAATTTCACATTCCTGGAGTGAAAAAGAGAGAATTTGGCTTTAAAAGTGCTTTATTATTGGTTTCATATATCTTTGAACACATTAGAAGTTATTCTTGAATTCTTAAATCTTGAAACATTTGTCCTCCATTTGGATTTTTTGTCCTCTCTCAAGTCCTTCAATCGTGTTTTTCCATCTGGTAACTCTATTATACAACCAACGGAGTCCCATTCCCATGTTCAGCATGTCAAGTTGAGAAAGAAAAAATTAGTTATATATTAAATAACAAAAGAAAAAACAGTTTTCTCGCAGTTTGGGGTATATTAATGAATTGAGCTTACTCGGGTGATCTGGAAGGATTGTGTTATTTCATCCAACGTTTGTTGTTCCAGAAAGGCTACCTGACGAATTAGAGTGTCCTAGAGTGAATAGAAGAGCATTTATCTCACTCATTTATCAGGAAAGAGCTCATCATTTTATTTATTTCTAGATGTCATAGAGAGGCTTCTTATCAGATTTCAAATTCCTAGGGTGAATTGGAGAAAAGCCCTAAGTCAGCTGATCTGGTTGGAATCCGTCATAGAATTCGTCTCATAATATCGTGGAGATACTCCCAGACAAATTTCAAACTCCTGAGGCGAATAGGAGAAATTTAAGCTACGTCAGCTGATATGGTTGGCCATTGCATTCATCTCATAATGTCCTAGTGAGCTCTCTATCAAATTTCACATTCCTAAGTAGAAAAGGAAAGAATTTGGCACACTCAGCTGATCAGGAAAGAGCCCATGATTTTTTTCGTTTCTCGAAGTCCCTCGTTTCTCGAAGGCTCCTATCAAATTTCGAATTCCTGGGGTGAATAAGAGAGAATTTAGCTCACTCAGCTGATCAGGAAAGAGCCCTTCATTTTATTAGACTCTTGATGTCCCAGAGCGCCACTCTATCAAATTTCATCTCGTTTGGGTGAACAGGAGAGAATATTTAGCTCTCGTTTTTTTCGAAAAGAAATATTGGCCTCGTTTTTTTAGCAATAGGTACCCACCTAAATGGAAATCGGTGAACATATTTTTGGGATCTTAAAGCACATACAAACTGACATAACATCTTTATAGGTATAGACTGTGGTTGCATGACCCTGTCAATCTAGGTGTGGGCAAGACCTTCTGTACCATAATTATAGTAGAATATAAATTGCATTTTTAGGATTGCACGGAGTAGATTTTGCTACATCTCATCAAAGTGTCCTCTCGATGCGGGTGAGCTGGTTTCACAGTCTGTTGAACAGATACCGACACACAACCATTCCCCGAGACAGAGCCGCGTCTGACATAACCTACGCAAGTAACCTGCTTATCTCAGGCTGTTCCCAGCTTCGTCGCCTTTGTTTATTGCCACGTCGAGCGGTTCTGTGGCATATGTGGCACCAAATGTGGGGTGTGAGATACATCCTTCAGCAAACGTTGCCACCCAGGCAATCGAGAATCTGGTATATGAAAAAATAGGCTAACCGCTTCAATTGTTATAGCGGTTGGTTAAACAAATATCTTATCTATATTTTGCTTCCGAGTCTGCAACGCAGCAGAAGCTTTGTTTTCACATTCGAAAGAACCACTTCCTCGCTAGAAGTTGGAGGAGGCTGACTGGGCTGTTTATAAGGAGCAGATGATGCAAGTCAATTTCACTGGAAACATTGAGGATGACGTTACCAACTTCACCTCTGATTTCTTTGAAGCAGCATCAGCTGCTATCCCAAAAACTGACCCCACCAATCGAAGCAATCATGTTCCATCGTGGAAAAGGGAAGTGCGAGAAGCCATCAAGCCCAATCGTCAGGCATGGAATAAATTCCGCTGAAGACATACAACTGAAAATTACGCTGTATTCAATCGAGCCAGAGCACGTGAGCACCGGCTCAAGCGTCAGGACCAAGTTAGCTCCTTTCGATCATATGTAAGGATGGTATTCCTCCCAGTGTTGTAGGTCTCCCACCGCCAACTATGTACGTTCCAAATTTTTTAGAAATTAACCCTCATGCGCCCAGGTTATACTGTCTCCCTAAAATTCATAAGGAAGGAGCGCCGATGAGACCGGTGGTGTCTTATATTGGTGCTCTTGCTTACAAATTCGCTTAAAAAAACTCACTATTTTATTTAGAAACAAAATCAACTTTCGGCCTTAACATACTGTACTAAATTCTTATGATTTGGTCTCCAAAATTAAGGACATTCAGATGCTTCCAATTGCTAAATTCGCATCTTTTGATGTGGTTAGTCTGTTCACCAATATCGATGTAGCTAGCTGTAAAGATGTGGAATGCAGGCTGATTCATGGCACTAAACTTAATATTTTCGAAAAAGATGAGTTGTTTAATTTGATGTCTGTCTGTATGGATCAGAATTACTTTTTATTCGAGGGGCAATGTTATACACAGCCAGGGGCTGCTATGGGTTCTCCGTTATCTCCTCTGCTTGCAGATATTTACATGGATTATCTTGAGCAACCAATATTTACAACTTGTAAAACAAATAATCTTATTTATTGGTATTGATATGTCGATGATATCATCATTCTAGGAAAGGGCACAGAAAGACAACTAAATTCTTTTCACGAAAAAATCAATAAATTAGATCCCTTTATCAAATTCACCCTCAAAGTCGGCGGGAATAAACATAATTTTCTTGATCTATCCATCTCTTTGGTAAATGAGAAGCATGATTTTTCAATTTATAGAAAAGATAAATATATCGATATAACGATCCATAGTACTTCAAATCACCCTTTAGTCCATAAGCATGCAGCCTTCCATAGTATGATCAAAAGCATAGTGCATCCATCCATCCATTATCAAAAGCATAGCGGCTAGTAACGGGTATGGAGGAGATCTCGTTGATACCATATGGGATAAGGTTCTTAGGAAAAGGAGTAGAGAAAAAGTTTCCAATCTGGCTCGGGAAGATGTAACTTTAGATAAAAAACAATGGATAACTTTACCTTATTATGGAAAAATTTCGGATAAAATCGGTAAAATTCTATCATCGAGAGGTTACAAAGTAGATTTTAAAACTAAAAGTAGTCAAGAAGCATTACTAGGATCCGTTAAGGACAAAATCAATGTTCAGGATAAAAGTGGGGTTTATAAACTAATATGTTCTTGTGGCTACGAATATTGCGGTCAGACTGGGAGGAAATATAGGGAAATAATAGACGAGTATCTGACGAGGAATCTGATCATAGTTACAATTTTGATTTGACAGATTGTATTGTTTGTAGAATTTCTTCATTTTTGCCCAAAGGGAGGTATGTTGAATGTACTTGAAGATTTCGAAATGATCAAAAGTGACAGATTTGGTAAATGTTTAAATGAGAATATACCTCAATATATTTCACCACTGATAGGTCTATTTCTATTAAGCTTGGTCTATTTCAACTGTCACTATATACCTAAGCTGTGTCCTTTCTAATGTGTCTTCAGTTATTGTTTGTTACTGATGATGGCCTAACCGTCGAAATCGATTTAACACTGCAACTCTTTACTTTTCGTGGAAATAGACAACGTTTTTCACTAACTTCCGTTTTTTAGTTCGTATAATATAGAGCTGAATTAAAAAGTTCACTTTCATAGAACTATGAAACATTCGCAAATATATGATGATTACTTATTTTGAAATACAAAATATACTATATGGTCGACTGAAGAATTTGTGTGAATCAGCAGTTCGGTAGATGATTACGGACAAAACTTTAAAGATTGGTAAAAACTCTGATTTTTCAGTACGATGAGTAGAAAGTGTAGTAAACACTTGCCTGCTCTCCCTGATGCCGCTCCGCAGCTAAGTTTGTGGCCAGGTAGCCACACTTGGTTAACACTTTTTGCCGCCTAGTGCCTCTCAATCTTCGCTCTGTTTTATCATCTCATGACAGACCTTATCAGATTCCTCCTTATAAGAACGTCAGGATTCCTCCATTTTGCACTGATCTCACTTCATTTGGGTGACTACGCGAAGCTCCCCGTCCGAAGTGAAAGTAATTTGCGCTGTACTCGGTGCTCCCCGGCAAGTTCTAGCAGGCATACGCGAAGCGTCCCGTGCCGAGAGAATGGGTGTACGTGATGCTCCCCGTCGAACTTTCTTCCTCTTTCGAGGCGTTTCAAGCCTTATCAGTGATTTGAACGGACTGGCTCTCAGTGATCATCGAATAACATGAACGTATCCACGTTTGTAGCATCCGGTACTCGTCGCGGTCGCGATGTGCGACAAGTGGACAGTTTTACCAAAACAGGTGGACAGTTTTAAATTTTATTTCCAAAAACCGTTGGCAAACGAAATGAGTAGGTGGGTGTGTAGTGTGAGGAAGTGTGAGTGCGCAGTAAAGACAATGGGAAGGCAGATTGTGGATGTGGTTGGCAGTCACGACCACGACCATCCCCCAGCTGTAGAAAGCGACGTTGCGAAAAGGGTGCTCCAAAATAATGTGTAACGGAAGGCTTTGGAAGGCATCTCATCCCGACCATCAAAGGTTAGTTTAATAAGTTAGCTTCGATAAAAAAATCAATGAAAAATAGGAACGAAATTGTGAAATCGTTTGACTACTGACCATTCCGATGTTTATTTTTACTTAGGTAACTTCCCTTATTGATGACGCTCACGACATTATTATGTGACATTATTAAATTAATTTTGTTTTAATATACTATAATTATTCGTGTATGATGTTTTGTTCACCCTTTTGATCTACCCTGATCTACCATGAAGTTTAAATTTAAGATGAAATTGAATAGAAATTTATTGATTACTGAACTTTATAGTGTAGAATTTTTTTTTTAGCATCGGTGGCGGCGGTCAATGGCTGTTGTGTCGATGGTGTTTGCCGTTGTGTTTCTGGCATAGGGAGCCGGCATGGCGGGTGGGGGTGGCTCCCCGCCTCCACCTGCTTTCTCTTTTATTTTTTTCTCTCTTTTTACGTGAGGAGGTGTGATGGATATGGATAATTAATTCTCCCTCTCCTTCTTCTTTTCTTCTCCTAGATAATGCCTGGATCAAAGTTTATCAAATAATTTTTTTTCTATTTTGCATTTTGACTTTTGTATTGCCTAAAATCTAGGTTACTGCATTAGGTGACTTTCGTATATAGGTGATGGGGATCTTCGCGTACATGAAGAGAAAGGAGGCGGGGAGATTCACGTATAAAAACTCGTCGATGGGGAGCTTCGCGTATGCGCCCCTTCGTTTATACCAACACCTGATTTATCAAGATTAATACTGTATCTTCTATTTAATTATTCGAGTTTTCAGAATTAGTTGCGAATTAGAACAACGTACCTACTCAATTAGTTGAGTGATGGTTGTGATAGGGACTATCGATCTTATTGGCTTCCATCTTCAATGTTGAAGTTAATGTTGATGTTGATGTCCACTTTATTGATAAATCACAGAAATTACTATAAGGATGTGTGTGTGGGGGGGGGGGGGGGGTACCCATTACATCAAAGTCGGCATACATTTCCATTAAATAATATGTATATAATGCATTTCATTCTGCTGATTTTATCTAATCATCACCCTCGATATAGCGTCAACTCTTATTCCTCGATTTGAATTGAGGGATGTTAGTAGGAATTAGTGTAGCTTTGTATTCTCCACGCCCAGCGGTTTTACATATCATGTTGTGAAAGGTCTACGGATTAGAGGGATTTGAATTTCATGGGTTTCATCAACTCAAAAGGGGGGTAGAATATGCATGACAGACGGGCGATCAGAAATCAAACGAGGGCTCCACAGAAACACGTGTGATGGATCAACTGCTGATCTACTTGACAAGCAGTTTGTTTTCCTATCCTACTCAATTACTCGTAAATAGGTCATTTCAATCGATTACATACTCAGGTGAGTTTTCAAATTTTCCGCACAGTATACTGAAAGGAGTATTTTTTTGGGATTTAATGAAATACGATTAGGAATCTCGCTATTGAAACAACATTTCATCAATTTCGAATTAATATGAGATTATTGAGGAACGCTTCTAGGATCTAGTAAGTTCCATTTAGGCACATAGAAAACTTTAATAAGAAACCATGGAGGCAAAGTTAACACTATAGCACATAACTCTATTGTTTGGAACTCTAGAAACACTTTTCCTATATCTGCCATATTGTAATGAACGTTATTCCATCATACGAAACTTTGTTGTGAAAATTAACATGCTAGGTTGCCACTCACAGATATTTTTGAGGGTCGGTTTTTTAACATGGATATGTTAAATTTTTTTAAAATTAATTAGATAACTTTATTGTTGAAAAAAAATTACAGTTTTGCTTAAAATTAAATATAGTAGGATAAAGATCCTAATTCAAGTGGCACATGTAGTGGGGTGTAGCCCTTCATCCAGTTTATTCCATATTTGCGAACTCTATATCTCCTAATAGAGCGTCTTGAACGTGACGTTTTTTTTAGGCGACGGCTCGGTGGGAGTTCAGGTGAATTGATAGGAATGGATGCTATTAGGGGATTAGTGTGGTTCACCATTTTGCTTCTCATTCTCACATACGTGTCCTTGATCACAATCTTCACCATCGGGATTCCAAGATCATTGTGGAGAACTGAATTTCGAACAAACCAGTCCGCTCCAGTTATCATGCGCAATACCCGGTTTTGCAACACTTGGATTTTATTAATGTGACATGTTGCAGCTGCTCACCACAGTCCACATGAGTAGGTCCATATTGGTCGGATGAGAGAAAGATATATCAGTCTTTTAGTTGAGATGTAGAGAGGGGAATGTTTTGTGAGCAGAGGTCGAAGCTGGCGAATTCGCTGTCGGATCTTGCTTGTCAGGTAGGTGACATGCTCCTTCCAAGTCATTGGCTTTCCTACGTGAGACGAACATTTATATATAAAAATGTAACGGTTTTTTCTTTTTCTATTTATTTTCATGTACAACCAATGCGTTACTAGCGAAGTGTAGCTCCCTTAGTTTTCATAGCAGGAAAATCGTTTGCCGCTTTTTGGAATGCTCTAATTTTATCATACAACATCTCATGGTCCCAAAGGCTTTGGAGTGTCAAGGAAAGCTCATCTATTACGCTAAGTTATAAACTAGAGTCTGGGGAAAGGACGTTCGGCCCAACACCAGCGCTACCTTGCGCCGTTTCTGCAACTATCGTTACCACAAATTCCAAGATTTTCCCGCCTTCGCTTTGAATCCACCGTACTCACGGGCGTAGCCAGCCCGAATTTCTTGGGCCCGCTGACCCGGTTTCTCAGCGCTTAACTGGCTACGCCAAAGACTTGAATAATTGGATTTAGAGAACATAATTGCATATCGCATGACCTCATAATTTAACCTGAATAATCTCCCGGAAAGTTCTGGTGGCCGAATCCCGACCAAAATAAAAGAAGACCGCGGCCAACTAATCAATAGGTACAATGAATAAACTTACAATATCGGTTCTGATATTGTGAAAATAACAATGATATGGAAAAACTTTCGTCAAAAAAACTACTTATAAACTCGTAAACGAGTTCCACTTTCTGCTTTTCAAGCAGATACCATGTTACATGGATATGTATTTGATTGGGGATTTCATAACGGTTGTCCTCGAGAGTTGTTTTATTTGACTGTTTTATTTGAAAAATCAGTTATATTCGGATGTTTATAAATTTTTTCCTGGATACACCAAGATCTGACGATGTCCTCAGTAAGAGGACGAAACGTTATCAAATAAAACAATAAATGAAATAATTTCATTTATTTTCCCTGGGCCGTATCCCGACTAATTTCAACAAAACAACGGTTTACTCATAGAAATGTTGAAAATAACTGTGGAGAGAAGCCACTACAATGAGTTGTTGTTTACAGTCGACTGTTGTCAAGAGGATGATAATGTTTCCTATGGAGTGGAGTAAATGATGCTATTGCTTTACGTTAAGAATATTGTAACCGGCTTATTAAAATTGTTTATAGTCCAATCAACTTAGTTTAGGAATGTAGCCAGGTACGTAAGGAGGGGGAAATTGGTAACTTGAGATGTGAACATTTATCACATAAATCAAGCGCTTTCCAACGATTGGCGAACGATTTCTGTGCGATGAAAACTACGGAAGTTCCATTCCCCTAGCAACGGATTGGTTGTACGTGAACATCATTAGAAATTGTGACATGTTTTTTGCGCCACGGAAATTTTTGGTTGACCCCCCAGAGCAAAGACATATCCATGTCCAGCCGACAGGCAGCGCTGGTGTTGGGCCAAACGTCCTTTCCCCAGACTCTAGTTAAGTTATAAACGAATATTGCTAAGTAACCATAATGAACTAATAATGTGAAATGAAGGCACTAGTTACAAGGCAGTTTACTATTGAGTAGTAGGTACTTATAAGCAGTAGGTACTAGACGATGCATAGACCTCTGATCGGCTTATGGGCTCCTAAATCTGATGATTTCTGTTGAATTTAATCTCTGAAGCTGAAATTAAGAGACAATTGAAATGATTTGCACATTGTAGCTCAACGTCTTCCACCGGAGCGCTGTACGAATTAAAACCCCTACTGGGCCACTCGAGTTTAATCTCCCAAAGTCCGGCCGGTTACATTTGCTAATCATCGTTGGCTGTGAAAACACTGATATCGAGCAATATGGCCGCATACGAACAGCTATTGGTTTGATTCACAGTTAAAGTTGATTCATGGTTTTGATTTACAATGAATTTACTCAATTTAGCACTTGAATTTATATTTGATTCCTCGAATGTCCCTCGATGATGCCTAAGGAACATCCGACAGCAGATTCCGCACTTCAAGGAATCAGTCGACAACGGTTTTTGGAGTAAATTCCGGCAGTTCTGAAAGTCCTCGAACTCATTGTCTCCCACCTGGAGTTCCCGTTGGACAGGTAAGTTTGAAATGGTTTTTACAATTAAATTGATACCTTTTAATTCAACAGTGAAATCAAATTATAGGAAAACTAGAGGCCTGTTAGGGCTTGGAAAGCCCTAATCTCAGCACATTATAGTAACGATATAAGTCCTACCTATTTGCGGCGTTATGTGACCTGGCACAAAAAGTTGAATCGGGGAATATATATAAAGTCCGCTAAGATCTTCAGTTTCAATTTCTTCGTTCAGAAATAACTCTCCTAGATGTTAGTAACTACACTACGTTTCTTACTTACCGTGAATTGTTGGCAACTGTTGTTACCGCCACAGCCTGATAAACAACTCGTTGATAAGGACCAGATAGAACACGATCAAGGCGGGTATAGAGACGAACGGCGACACTTTAGCAACAAACTCGGGGCCGTGCTGATTTGAATGAGCAGTCTAACACTAAAATCGGACCGCGAAGTACTTCACATTTTCAAAGACCGTTCGGAATTATATATAAAGATAACGTATAATAGATGGAGAAGGACGTTATATTAGAAAATGAATAGCAATCCCTTGTAGAGTAGGTCATGACGTCAGCTGATTTATTGTTCCACTAAGAGACTATTGCAATTATTGGCTCTTTTCCAATGTGCTGAGTCCTCTCCTGTTTATCCTAGGAAGTTAAGATTTGATAGGGAGACTCCCTGGGACACTAAGAGACGATTGAATTGATTGGGACTTTTCTGATCAGCTGACTTAGCTAACTTAATTGAGTAGTTTTTTACTTGAGACACAAAATACGTATTTCACAGGGGGGGGGGGGGGGGGGGGGGGTTTTCCCGTAGAAGAAAAAATCAGGAAAAGATGGATTCTAGCCACTAGGGGTTATGTACTTGATAACAACGTTATGTATACCCCACAACTGTTGAAAAAATAATAATTTTGTAGTATAGTATACTAGTTTAGTTTAGTATAGTAGTTAGTAGAATTATAAGCATTTTCCATAAACCTGTTTTTCCAAAGGTAGGTAGTTCTAATTTTTTATATATGTTTTCCTTTTCGTTTTCAGAGCCCTGATAGAGATGAGAGAGAGATTGTCACCACTAATTTTGAACTCCCGTTACCAGAAGCAGTGCCAGTGGAGAAAGAAGGATCTGCTTCACCTCTTCATCAATTACCAACAACAGAAGAAGTTCAAATGGACCAGTGCACTTTGGAGTTCAAGTACCAATCCACAGCTGTCCGATGTGTGGAACCTCCCCACATTTGAAGCCCTTCGCATCCAAAAGTGTTCAATGTAACGAAGCTCCTCCGTATTTGAAGCTCGTTGCATCAAAATATGTTCAATGTGACGAGCCTCCTCAACATTTGAAACCTGTATCATTATCGCGAGGTGTTCAGTGTTCGGAAGAAGAGATCACTGCTGCTGCTAATGTTGAGTCTTCCTCAGTTCTTCACTGGGAGAAAAGGAACCCCCTTCAACTGAGGTTGGGTCTCTGACAGCTGTTCAACGTGAAGAAGAACCTGATACTTTCCTGCTTGCGATCTTCAGCTTTCTTCACTTCTATCGAGTGAAAATGAAGAACGTTTCAGCATACCAGACATTCAGTTTTTATTAAATTCATATCCATGTACCGATGTATCTCGAACGATCAACTTTGTCCCCCACCCCGGCAACTACTTGGAACCGTTCCCTACAAGAAGAACTGTGAGTTCTTCAATTCCGTTCAACGCGGAGCAGCTAATGAGTCACAAATGAAAAGTCACATTTACGTTTCTGAACTGCTATGTGATCGTGTTATGACACGACGTCGTGTTCATTCTGATCTAAATATCCAACTAATCTGCATTTTTACTAAGGGATTGACTACTTGATGTTATGTATTTTTGAGATGCGAGCTTGCGAGCATCCAGACCACCAAACTATACACAACATTCTGACCTACATGAAATTGAAGAACTCACCGTTCTTCTTGTAGGGAACGGTTCCAAGTAGTTGCCGGGGTGGGGGACAAACTTGATCGTTCGAGAAGGTCTCGTAGATTTTTCTCTGTTTCTTTTGGTAGGTGACATCGTCCAGTCATATTTCGATAACTATGACGATCGTATCAGCTGATATAATTCCAAAGAAATTCAGATTATTATAACTTTTGTCGCCTATAAATAGAGCTGCAAAGCGTAGGTATGTGATTTATTTTATATAATTAATTTTCATTAGGTGGGTCAGCTTGTGTTAAATTCAAAAGACTCGTAAAATGTAGGTGTTTTTAATTTAATTTCTCCTTCGTAGGCGTCTATGCCACTGCAGATATGTTTAGATAATGAATAATAGACTTGGTTTAATTAAAGGGCTATCTAATGCATAAATGATAAGCCTTTGTGTAATAATTTGCAGCGTTTTTTATTGGATTTTGGCCAATCTCCGTCAAACGATTTTTTGGCGAAGTGGTCCTATGTCAAACAACTAAGCACAATGCACATATTCATAAATTAATACCTAATTCACGTACCACACCTAACTAATAAATCACTATAAGCATCCTTGTTTGACTAAGTTTGGACTAACAAACAAATACATTTTTCAGACAATTATTATACCTAATAATAAAAATGTTTGATAATGAATTGTTTATCCTAATTAATAATTATGTATTATAATACCTAATTATTATCTTTGAGGCTTGACTATCAAGCACTCAATTAACGACTGAGGTAAAATTTAAAAGAAACAAATAAATTATATCATATATGAAACTAATGAGAAATGTGTGAATCGTTCATTACTTTCGAACTAATGCGATCGACTAATCGGACTGCTGCCAAAATGACTTGTACTACTTTTAATATTTAAAGGGTTTTGGGTATTAATACTTCAGAGCACGATCAATTATATATTTTATTTCAATAAATCTCGGGGTTACATGTAGGTAAGTAGAAAAGTAGCGTGGTGGAGAAGGGAGAGGAGCGGGACCGGACCGAGGCGGGAACACCGTACTCAGCTGACCGGGCATAGATCAACATGGATCTTAAACTCCATGACTTCGAGCAAGCGTCTAACTTAAATATTACATCTTTAAATTTTTCGGAAAACAAAATAAACTTTCTTCTAGATAAAAAATGAAAATTAATTTGTAGGAATACATGAAAAATAATCAGTTAAATGGTCTTGAATTAATTATAAAAGCAAATATAACATTTAAAGAATCACAATACCTACGTAAAATGAATCGACTTTCCTTGAAACATCGAAAATCTCTTTTCAGATGAGGTTACAACCACTGCTTATTGAAATCAATAGGTTCTTTTTACTAAAATTAAAATTAAAATATCCATAAAATATTAAATATCATGGCGAGTTGAGTTTTGCAAGATCGGGTAATTGATAGGTTCGACTAGGATGTGATGTGTGTTGTGCTCTGTCGCTTACATTATGATTTTGGTTTTCCGATTTTGTCGCAATAAAATCTCTCCTATTCTTTCTGTACACTTTATTATTGTATTTACCAAGAACATACAATGACCTAGGTGTGGGTGCTTTGCTCACAACTTTGCTTTGACACCAAGAATTTTCGTGCCGATAAATGATTGGATATTATGAATTACATCTGGCAAGTTTCTTGAATCTTGATCATAATAGGTTTTTTGACAGGTTTTGTTACTTTGATGTTCTGTTGTACTTTACTGTCCTTCAGCCATCGACCTAACATCATTTGACTAGGGGTATAACCAATACTCGGAATTTGAGTATTCCTGTACTGCATCAGGTGAATGTTGATATTTTGCCCAGTTTTCTCACATTTTCGCATCATTAGTTTAACTATTCTAACAGCAGTTTTTGCTAATGCGTGACTGTGAGCATAATTAGGGATACTTGTAGTCAAAATTATACCGTTTTTTCCAAATATTCTCTGAATTTTGCACTGCTTGTGCAATTTCACAATCCCTTTCGACCTTTTCAAGATGTGATCACCTCTTATAAAAGGTAGCCTCTATGTAATACCTAATACATTGCCGTTGGATTTATAGTAGTCTTTGTGCATGCGCAAACATTAATTTCTTATAGGTATCGACGACTTATCCATTATTTCGATAGTACTTTGTTCTTCTACTGATTCTGTAAGTCCATGTTACAATATGTGAGGAATTTATACGGCCCTCCCCATTTGGCAGACGTTTTTTTCGGTTGGAAACTACTTTCAAACAAATTAAATCTTATAAAACTACCTATGAGGAACTACGAAAAGATCACCAGGTTTAATACCGATAGGCTATCTCTTTGCGTGGAAGGCTATCAAAAAAAGATTATGTGGAACCACGAAAAGTTTAGTTTTAAGAACATTTTAATTCTTCAACTAATTCTATCCGTCCATGTTTCAATTTGTGGGGCAGTCATACTGCCCACCCCACTTGGCAGAACTTTTTTTTTCTGATGGAAATGACTATCAAAAGCGGCACTCAATGTGGATCCACGAAAAGTTTAGTTTAAGAACATTTCAGTATTACCAGAACTGTCGTATGTTAAATGTTTTTCTCTCCGTCTAGTTTTCTAAAGGTAGGGCATTATTTTATCTGCGTAGAAGGGCTATCCTTTTCCCCGTCTTTTAAACGGCAGCCGAGATCAAGAGGTTCGAAGGCAACGATTAGAGGGGAACCTACTCGCCCGACACAATTAACTTCTCATTTTAATAGCTTCGCCTCCCTTCCCCTCACATTTTGTGCAGCTTCCAGTCACTTTTTTCGATATCTGATTTCGGATTCAGCTTCGGCGGAATCGAAACTGTATTTCGCCCGCAAACACCAAAAACGTCTCTTTATGAGGTCAATTATATATATATATATTAAAAAAAAAAAAGATGTTTTTTGTCGGAATTTGCAAAAAAACGGGTCCGTACTCGTTCATTTTTTTTTACTTTTGACGAATTTCCCGCTAAGTTTTTCGCAATCCGATACCGCCGTCGTCTTCCTTGTACAAAAACCTACGAAACCGGTATTTTTCCAAAATTTTCGAGGGCCGTTAAGAGGGGTAGGGAAAGCGGGGAAGGCAAAAAGAACGGGAAAAAGCGCCCGACAAACGTGAAAGCTTAGGTAAAAAATTGAATTTTAAGGTCGAAAGAGTGGGGTAAACAAATAAAATAGCCTCTATTCTGACTGGGAGATTTTCGGTCACGATAAAAAAAATCCCGTTCGGATCTCTTCCTCCGTTCGGCCGTGATAGCGACAATCACTGACTCACTCACTCACACAGTTTCATTCTTATAAAACTAGCCGCTCCGGCTCGCTTCGCTCGCTTCCCCATCCGGCCGGGGGGGGGGCTCCCCGGACCCCCCCGTTCAGGTGTATTACAATAATTGATACATGTACCCTAATGAACCACCCCCTCCTCTCACCACCACTATAAGTCCCTAGGACCGATGTGGGAATATAAATAAATAAATAAGTTCATGTACGGGATGTCGCTCGCTTGGAGTGGCTGTAATAGATGCGATGGTCTTTTACTGTCAAGTGGGACTTGTAGAATGATTGGAAACGGTAGATCACCAAGGGAAAGTTTAACGTATGTAGGTGATGTTACTCGCTTCGCTCGCTCGGTATGGTTGTATAAATATAGGAAAAACCTTGTAGAAATCTGACGTGGGTAGGGAATGTTGCTTGCTCCGCTCGCTCGGTATGGGACGTATCGATGCGATGGGAAATAGTGGGACACCATCGTGGGGCCGCCCTGTTTCTATATGTCAGGAAGTTGTACTACCCACCCGACTTGGCAGACTTTTTCTTTTTGGAAATTACTTACAGACAAATTAAATCTTGTAAAACTACGTGGAACCACTTCATTAACTTTAAGTTTATTAGATTTAACAAAGATAGGCGATTGTTTTATCTGCGTAGAAGGGCGCTTTTCCCCCGTCCATTTTTATGTTGAAATGTTTTCCAAACGGAGAGGTTCCTTCCTTCAAGAAGTTCCGGGAGCGATGTTCAGAGCAACTCCGTTTCGACGGAATAAGGAAGAGCGGTTCCGAAAACCAACGTTTTCGTCTACATTTCGTTCACGACAATTGAAAAAAAAGAAAAAAAAAAAAAAAAGAATTTCACGTCTCGAACCTCGCTTGGGATCAAGTTGGAACTTCAACGAACATTTAAGGACCATCCCGAGCAAAAAACGTCGACATTTACTCCGTCTAAGGCGGAAAACCCTATAGCGGGGAACGCATTTTTTTCGTCATTTCCCGCCTTCTTTCGCTGATTTCTCCAGGAAGACAGCATCTTTTAGCGATTTTAACGGCACCATCGAGTTGCACGGGTCCTAAACCGTAACCTTGTTGCTAACATACGAAGAGGTGTCGATCATATTTTAATGTGGATAGAAGATCGGGCGCTCAGGAAAAAAACGCGGATTAAAAGCGGCTCCCACCCCCCTCCCGCCATCCTCCCCATGGTTCGTTTGGGATTAGAAAATTTTAAAATAGCCTATATTCTGACCGGGAGATTTCCGGTCACGATAAAAAAACCCCGTTCGGATCCCTTCGTCCGTTCGACCGTGATAGCGACACAAAGACTCAATAGGTAGCGGAAGCATTGTTTTCACTTTTGAGAGATGGAAAAGTTGTACCTACCTAGTCCTCACTAAAATCAAAAACGGTTATTGTTTTTCTACAGTAAAATTTCCACTCGCATTTTGAGTTTCAGACTATTCGGAACACTCTCTCTCTCTCTCTCTCTCGTTCTGTGTGTGTATCTGTGGGTGTGTGTGTTTGTCTGTGTGAGTGCATAGCCACAAATCATTCTAACAATCTTAATTTCCACAATATTCAACCAAATTCTATTAAATTTTGATGGGATGTGCGGGTTAGGGTGAAGATGGTCCCCTATGAGTTTTTAATTCAATACTTCACTCGATGCATGCACGTACGTAAATTCCATTAAGCATAATTTTTTATGCCCCCGTTGTCCGATCTCGTTCAAAATTGGAGGATAGGTGGGATAAATTAATTTGAGCTTTCCCTGGGAATTCCAACATGACCCTATCATTAGTAGCTACTGCGCATCCGCGAATATGTGTTCCTTTTTAAACGAGCCTAATTTCCGATTTTGATAAAATTTCCAGGGAATATGCGAAGTAAGCTGTAAATGGTCCACTATTAATTCCACAGATCTAAAATCATTAGGTACTTCATTTTACGCATGCGCAAACGTAAATTCTTTCAAGTTCATGATTTTACGCTCAAGTCGTCTAATCTCGCTCAAATTCGGTGTACAGTTGGAGGAAGATGGTTTAATTTCAACATGATTGCATCATTATTAGCTCCAGCTCATGCCCGGAAGTTTACTCTCAGGAAAAATTTCTGATTTTCATCAGATTCTGGAAATTGGTGGGTTAGGCGATTGTTCCCTTCCAATTTCATTTTTCTCAAATCATCGCTCCATTCTGCGCATGCACTCACGTAAATTACTTCAAGCATCATTTTCCCGTTTCCTAAATGACCAATTTCGAAGTTGTACATTACCTTCACCTTGATTGAATATATTCCGCTATGTTGAAACCGAAAAAAAAAAAACTTAATTAGTACGGCGCGACGCTCATTTCAGCTGATATACTTAACTCCATCTGGAATTTCCACTCCACGAAATCGGGTTCATCAAACTTTTGTTGCCTGTAAAAGGACTAGGGACGTGAAGGTGTGGCATATAATTTGATTAATTTTTCCTCGTAAGGCGCCTACACAATATGGAGATTAGATAGATAGATGGCCATTAGATAGCTATGTAATGTATAATTTCCTTCGTAGTTTTTTGCGTCCTATTATATAAATAATAAACATTTGTGTAATAGGTAATTTATTCCCTTTTTCTCCTCAGGCCGACGGACTGAAACTAGAGGAGGAGTGAACGAAAAAGTTAGGGGACCTCTGCTCTAAGTGATTTGAGACTCATATATTCAGATGACACAAACCGAATATGTTGAGCATGTCATATCCCATCTGCCGTTAATGACCCATCTGGTTGAGGTGCGGTATGAATCATTAGTTTAAAATATAATACACCCGTCTATTAAAAGGCACGAGGAGCCTCATTTATTTTATTTAAGTTATTTATTTATTAGCATGAATATGCTTTAGCCGTGACCTAACTACCGAAAAATGTCCCACGAGAGTGCAACGAAAGTAGCGCCAATAATTGTGATGATTTCCGCTTACAACCGAGTCGTTGCTAGGGATATGATACTTCGTCGTTTTTCATCCCACAAAATTCGTTGACCATTCCTTCGAAAGCTCTCGATTTATCCAACCATACTATATTAACTACTGCGAAGTGCGTGGCCAACAAGCTGAGTTATGAGCATGGTTACATGAATAATTGTTTACACACAGGTGATCATTCTCAATTATTGATATTGTGAACATGGTTGCAACCGCTTGTTAATTTCTGATGATTTCATTGAGCTGGTGTTTCGATTATGTGATTCATAGCAGGTGATCCGAATATTGCGAGAACGGTTAGATTTGTGAAGCGGTGGTTAAATTATTTTAATAGGTAATTCCTATACTTTACACTATAGGAAGCTGTAATTTCGTATGTAGCCTCTTTAGCCTCTTTCTATAATAAAGTGAATGTTTACTCGCGAGTTTCTATTAGGAGATCATCATCTCACAAGAGCTCAATTGTCGTGATCATTTCTATAATAAAGTGAATGTTTACTCGCGAGTTTCTATTAGGAGATCATCATCTCACAAGAGCTCAATGGTCGTGATCATTTCTATAATAAAGTGAGAGCGAGGAGCTAAAACATGATTCCATGTTTTAGGATTGATGGCAGAATGATAAACAGAGTTCAGAGGCCGATGGGGGGTCGGGTTCAGAGAATCGACGAGGAGTGAGTCGTGTACGGCTAAAGCATATTCATGTTTTTTAATTTTAGCCGTCAGGCTCAAAGGAACTGTGGCTTTTTAAATTTATTTTTTCAATTTAATTCTGGTTTTTGTTGAAGATAGCTCATTGAAATTTGATTTCATAAAATTTGACAGTTCGTAGTGTAGGCAATGTTATTCTCGCCCTCATAGTCTAGGGTGAAGCTATGTTAGATGGGTATTGTTGAGGATTTAAGTACATACAGTACGCATATACGAAGTTTGGCGAAAAATCGAAAAATTGGTTAAAAGTGAAAATTACTACTAAAGGTAAAATGGGGAAATTCGGGTTGTAAAGGATAAAAAACTCGTTTTTTCGGGATAGAAGCTCATGATACCTTGAGAACGGATTGACATACAATGTACGGTTGGATGTATAGGGGAGAGTGGGGTAATACCGCCACGTCGGGGAATACCGCCACCCCATATAATTATTCAACCACCTGAGTTGCAAATCTTGTAGCCAGACATCGTCATCTTTAGATCAGCAGTAAGTAATGTTGGAAAAGTTGGTTTGGAGTCATTAATTTGTTTTTGTCTAAAATAAGCGAGTTGACAGTTTTTGCTTCTAGCTTTAACCCACTAGTGGGTGCAATGTTGACTTCTACATTAGTAGACGCTAGCGGTACCCCGTACCGCACATTCATTTTCAATCGTTTTCCATTATTTTTAGGTCTTATAATCTATAGTAATAAATGGGATGGACAGGAGAAATATTTCAGATGTTAAAAATAACTGGAAAATATGTTAAAAAATCAAATTTATTAGTCACATCAGAAGATTAGCTCGAGATTCACTATCAAAAATATAAAAAAATGAAAATGAATATTCATTAAAAAAAAAAAAAAAAAGACCAAACTAGAAAATAGGAACTCAAAATTTACTTGCAGGTACTAAGCATAAAATATTGGGTAGCGAAGTGTACTACGTAACAATCACCTATTTACAACAGCACTAGACGATAAACTAAATAAGTCGATTAACAAACAAAGGGCTGACCAAACTATAAAACTGAGGAACACAAAATTTCCTTGTAGGCAAAAGGTAACCATAAAAAACTTGACTGCGAAGCGTACTATCTAAAAAATCACGCATTCAGTCAAAACAATATCAGTTTCAGTCTTCGTATTCATCATCACAATCAACTTCAGTAACACAAGTGTAACAAAGCTACTGTATGACGACAATGATTTTCGCAAACATATCGAGAACACTGCGAACATGTAATTGTCGTCGTGTTGTTCTTATGTTTCCCACATTCGTGGCATGGTCCACGCTATCTCTTATCGATCCCTGAAGTTCTTGTAGGGTCTTCTGGAGTTTCCCGGTACTTCGATAGAAAAGCTTTCATTTCCAATGGCAAATTCCTTACTTTGGCTCTTTGCTTCAGATGTTCCTCTAAGAGGCTAAATGCTAGATTCTCAAGAAATTCTCTGCGTGATATTGCCTTTTCTTTATTATTATTATTATTATTATTTGTCATGTTGTTTTGAACATAAATGATATGAGCGTTCACCCCGGCCATATCCAAGAATCTGGAGAAGATGGCAAGAGGCCACCTTCTTGATTACTTTTTTTTTGAGTAGCATGCACATTTTCGGTCGACCGAATCCACTCAGCCCATTGTAGCGTTATAGTCGAGGATGATGACAGGTTTTCCGGTGTCAGCATCGATGTCTCCATCATCATGAGGAGAAGGACAAGTTTCTTGCGTTTTGGAACGTGAGAGACGATCGTACAATCATGTTGAAAACCAAACATTGATGATCCAGTTTCTCGATGGTGACTGCGGAACTGTGATGATATCTCGGGCTTGTTTTTCCTCAGTGTTCCTATTAGAGTCAAGCCAATTTCTCGGAGGTACATGGCTAAACCGTAGCTTGTGTAAAAATTATCAACAGTGACATTCCTGTTACTGTTCACAATTGGCACCACCAAACGTTTCACTATGTCCATTGGTTTGTTAGAAACTGAAAAAGGACCATCAGGTTGTTTACCACAGTAAATTTCGAATCTATACCTCGTAAGACGTTTTAGCATCACACATAACGTAAAACTTGATGCCATATTTTCCTGGTTTCGCTTGCATATATACAATAAAACTGCATCTTCCCCAAAATGCATTTTGTCTATTGTGACGAACTCCGATAAGCAATAATTTTGCTGGAAATTGTGGAGTAAACTGGTATATATATCTCTAATCGGTGCCAATTTGTGACCGAGTTTCCTCTCACTACGAGTTCGTAGGTCATCAAAACGAAGGGCTATGAGTAAAAAACGGAACCTTTTTATCCCGAAAGCAGCTCTACAAACGATAAGTCCGGTCCCGCTCGTTTTCCATGCAGTAGTTGCATCTGCTTTATTGCTTTTATGTATAGCCAAAATAAAAAGAATCCCAAATAGACCCATAATTTTAGATCGAGAAGTGAACTTGCAATCTCTCTCCCTATGGATTTCAGTACGTTTGGTATTAATGTAGTAATTAGTATATCTAACTATGTCGCCGATCATTTGCGTAGTGATGTGCTTCAGAAAAACCTCTATTGGCGTCGAAGCATCCCTTGCATTTCGAGTAGGCCCTGGTAAAACCTTTATTATGTTTTTGGCTCTTGTTTATTATGTGTGGAAGAGCTTCGAGAGTGGTAAGTCAAAACGTTTCGCTGGTATTTCCTTGCCCTAGGTATACTTCAAAATCGATGTCACATGCATTACAAGTATTACTCACAAGTGTTGCAACATCATCACCTGATTGCTCACTATCACTCTAATGTTCATCATGTTCGATGAATTCGTCCTCGCCATCACTATCGTCTGTAAAGTTGAAATTATCCTCTTGTTGTTCTGACTGCAGGGGGCAGTCAGTTCAGTTAGTTCGTCAGTCAGTTCTTGGAGGATCCTTGTGTAATCGTCTATATGATTAAGTTGTTTGCGGGACCTAGAGGGACAGAAAAAATAATTGAACAGCCATAATGAGATATACAAAATCTCTAACATATAAGCTGATTGTATATGATTCATATTTTTAAGTTCACTGGAAAGTGATTAGAGAAAGGCTTGAAAACAGAGGAAACTAGATGCAAGAAATCAATGCACAATTACTTACATTGTAACGTAAGAAGAGACTTGGGAATGAAGCTTTGCTGGGCACTGCTCTTCCAAAACGTACAAGGACGCTAGCTGGACTTGATACCGCAACTCTGAAAACGTACAAGGACGCTAGCTGGAATGAGTACCGCACGCACGACCTATCACTTCGACAGCTTACTTCGACTGAATGCACGTGCCACGTGCCAAGCGCGGCTCATTTGTGATAGCGAGGGGTTAGTTCTAGGAATACCAATGGGCGCCACTGGCATCAAACGAATGTTTTCCGCCCTGTATCTGCTTTCCCACAGATGCGGTCGAATTGTCATTGTCGAATTTTTGTGGTAACTAACATTTTTTCATAATTTTATGTAAAGTGTTGTACATGTCAGAATCTCTGTTTCTGTTGTACAGAAAAATCATTTAGCTTTAATTTCCACCCATTATTTCATGTTTTTAACGAAAACTGTAGTTCTTAATGTTTTTTCATCTCGTGAAGTTTACTGGGGGAATACCGCCACACCAAATTCAGGCCAATTCCGCCATGGCGTTATTGCCCCAACGCTCCATTCCTCAGTCTTGTTGGATTTTTTCAAAGTTTTTTGTAGTAATAGGTAATCACCTGTTTCTATTAATTCTGAGTAATTAAAATATAAATTAATGTTTAAAACACGACCTAATCGTGGTTTATCAGATATTTACATACCTATCAACTGAATAATTGTGCAGTCCTATCTACCTAGCTTCCTTCCTATATTAACATAATCGTGGTAAAATTCCACTCTTCATGCTCCCGTTTTGATTTTGACAATGGATGTTATTAGTCTTGTGAATTTAGCTGCGACCTGAAGAAGAGCACAAATTTAAAAACTTTATAAGCCGGGAAAATGAATTGCTATTCAATATTTCTTTTTTTAACGAGTTCCGCGTTGAACTTTGTCAATATTGCGTAGAAGTGCAAATGGGAACCCCCCTGTGAGGGGTGTAGGGAATATTGAATAAACGTGTGGCGTGTAGGGAATATTGCTCGCTTCGCTCGCAAAGTCTGGCATGTAGGATATATGTTGCTCGCTTCGCTCGCAAAGTCTGGCATGTAGGGAATATTGCTCGCTTCGCTCGCAAAGTCTGGCATTTAGGGGATGTTGCTCGGTTCGCTCGCAAACAGATCTCTAAGGATAGGTTTATTCTGTAGGGGATGATGCTCGCTTCGTGCTTGAGGAAGTTATACTGCCCACCCAACTGGCAGAAAATTACTATCAAACGCGGCACATTATGTGGAACCACGAAAAGTATAGTTATAAGAACACTTCAGTACTAACAGTTCAGATGTTGAATGTTTGTAAGTATTTATTTTCCAGTTCTATTTTTCTAAAGGTAGGCCATTATTTTATGAGGTAACTATGTGTACCTGCTCGCTTGAGGAAGTTATACTGCTTGGCAGACGTTTTTTTCTGTTGGAAATTCTTACAAACAAATTAAATCTTATGCATCTACGTGGAACCACGAAAAGTTATCATCGGAGGAAGTTATACTGGCAGACGTTTTTTAACACAGAATGTGTTTTTGCGATGACCTACCGAAAAAAAATCGTCACAAAAAACCGACAGAAAAAACCGTTATGTTTTATAATGATTTTCACGTACAACCAAGCCGTTGGTAGGGAATGGAACTTCCGCAATTTTAATCGCACAGAAATCCTATCAATTGTTTACACACAGATAATAATTGATATTAATTATATTGTGATACCTTATCTCAATAAGCACCTCTATGTTTACCTAATCGTGGTTTATCAGATATTTACATACCTATCAACTGAATAATTGTGCAGTCCTATCTACCTAGCTTCCTTCCTATATTAACATAATCGTGGTAAAATTCCACTCTTCATGCTCCCGTTTTGATTTTGACAATGGATGTTATTAGTCTTGTGAATTTAGCTGCGACCTGAAGAAGAGCACAAATTTAAAAACTTTATAAGATAATTCATGAACCAACATCATTTTACCAATATTTATTTTGTTCCAATTTTACTATTCTGGTGTGGAAATTGTTTGTCAACCTTTAGTGAATCCTTCTCTTGTCAACTAAGTTCCCAATATGGTGAGAAGCTACCCAGGAAGAGTTTTTGAAATTCGATAAAACGTTATTCCGATAATCTGAAGAGACTGTTCATTTCCCCCTTGTTTTAATATGGCGATATTACCCTAACCCCGTGGCGGTATTTCCCCAGCTAGCTGGGGTTATACCGCCATTTGCAAGGGTTTCTTCAATTGTTGTTTACTAATATAAAGTTGCAACACAACCAGCCGAAACGTTGTAATTCATCACTGGAGATATGCAAACCCAGGCTGTGATAGACAAATATGCTTTAGGTGGCGATATTACCCCATTTTTCCCTATTGCCCCATTTGTGGTGTTATTTCACCCAATTATAAATTCTCATAGTTTTGCATTATTGACGAGGAATTGTATGTAATTGAGGAATTTTAACATTCTGAGGCTGGATATAAACGTATGAAGTAATGGAGTTTCAGGACGAAATATACAGCATATTTGGAATATATATTTTCCTCCAAGAAGCTCGGCATGAATTTTTATCAACCCTAAAGGGTTGTATTAAAGGGCTAAATATTAAAAACATCGAGATCTTGAAAACTTCCTAAATAACAGTTGTAATTTTTTGCCTGTCAATGATAAATTTAATCACAAATAATCGATTATAACCACCATTGAATAGTTCGCATTCCTTAAGGCTTGAACATCGATAAAAAAAACCTTGGAATTTCTAAGCGAGAGAAGATAGAGAAATCACGCGCTGCAAGCAGATCTATTGATTAGACGATCAAGCTTTAAATGCCTTCAAAGGTCGCTAGATAGTGATACTAGAATACATAAAAATTGCCTTGTAAATATCAGCTGATATAATGCCAATATTGGAATTATCAGGTGATTTAGCTCCAATGGAATTTATTATACCATTGAGAAATCGAGTTTATTAACTATTGTCCGTGCGAATCCTATAGTATAGATTGTCCGTGTGGATGTACCTACCTACTAGTGAAGTATTGGTACATAAACGCTAAATTTCATCTCTTATTGCTCCCAAGTCTACCTATAGGTAGCGGAAGCATTGTTTTCACTTCCGAGAGATTTAAAAGTAGTGGTCTCCACTAAAAAGTCAAACTACTGTTTTTTTGTTTGTTTGTTTTTTCAGTGGTGAAATTTCCATTTCCACTCGCATTTTACGTTTTAGACTGCTGAAATTTTCAGGGAATGTGCCGGTTAGGCTGTAAATGGTCCACTATTAATTCCATACTTCTCAAATCATTACTCCGTTTTGCGCATGCGCCAACGTTAATTCCTCCAAGCATAATTTTTTACGCCCTAGTCGTCCAATCCCGCTCAAATTCGTTGAATAGTTGGGGAACAATGGTTTAATTATTCCATATTAATTTCAAACTGATTGCACCACTATTAGCTCCTGATTGTACCTTACCAATTTAATTTTTCTCAAATCATTGCTCCATTCTGCGCATGTGCTCACGTAAATTACTTCAAGCATCAATTTCCCGTTTTTTATACATCTTTACTGTCAAGCGTAAAATTGCGGGTCTTGGAACTGGAAAAATGTGAACCCTTCTAGGAAGCCCAATGCGCCATGTTCAGATCATATATATTACAACGGGGTTTAATAATTATAGACTAGTGATCTGCGTGGAAGGGCTATCTATCTCGGAAATAATAAAACATTGTGTAATAATATGCAGCGTTTTTAACCCATTCTAATTGTTTTACAAACTCGTATGGGTAGTCCTTTACTGCCCCATAATTTTGAAACTAGAGCAGCGATGACAATATATGGGTTTCTTCAAGGATTCGGGATTAGAGTTTGAAGTAAAAACCACAAAATTTCGATCCACTGGTATACTCCATTCAAACACGATTTTGATTCGTTTCCATCGGAAATTACGGTAGTGGATCTCCTAAAAAGCGGTGCATGGTATCCAATGGATTTTTTTAGTGTAGACACTGCAAAGAAGCCGAGATCCCAAAGTTATTTTGTCTCAAAAATCGCAGGAAACAAGCGATAATTGTATCGAGATATTATTATGGTCAAGTTGCATAACTAGGTATTTTTACGTTCGTATCTCCCATCACTTCAATGACAACAGCCTACGATACCATCTGGGCACACTGTGTCATTTCTATTTGTAATGAGCCATTGGCTGTTTTATTACATTATTTTACAACTGTATTTATGCATTCCATTTATGTAACTACCTATATCCCTACCGAGACTTGTGTATTCGATGTTATCATCGATTTGTTCATGGACTGACAAAACAGTAGTTGTTGAAAGTCGGTACCTCCTCAGAAAATCGATTTCATTGAGATTGACATCCGCCGTACTCTCTCTAATCAAACGAAGACGGTGAATTATAAACTCTTCATATCATCCTCGTCAAAATTCGTCCTCAAACACCAATGCTCTAATCAATCCTCTGCGGCTCATTTTCGTGGATGTTAAAAAATGTAGGAAATTAGATCTGAAAACGGAGTAAAAAGTCTGCCAAGTTGGTTGTGGCAGTGAGGGTACGTTGGGCGGTCAGTAACTTCTGTTACAATGCGTTAACAAAACTCTGTAGGACCTGTTAACAAGCAGCAAAGTCAGAGTATTCCATCGTTCCGCTCTCACGAAGAAATAACCTCGTTTTCGTAACAAAGTCCCGACGTGACGTTGACAAATCGTTACTAATTTAATGGAACGGATGAAAAGGGAGAATGGACCGGAGGAGAGGGGTCGTTGGTGTCGTTTCAAAAGGTCCTTTTGTTTCTAATAATGGTTGAAAGAGACCAGCAAGAGTCGTGTCAGGAAGATTCAATATCCCGATCACTGGGACCCTCCATTCATTATTCGTATTGGAATGGTTCAGATGCTACGCCGATTCAAAATTAAGTAAGATATAATGAATATATCCCAATAGCAACATTCGCCGTATTTAGATATTAAGTAGATCGCACAAACGTCTATGTATGTACATATTGGTTCTAGATTGAAACAACTCATTGGAACTGGGTCTGACCTGACGGGCAAGGAATCCATAAAATATCCATTCATCATGAGGATTTATATCATATTGATCCAGATTGGTCACGGATTACCTGGTTGATACGTTACTCGAACAGAATAGGTTACTCGTAAATCTGAAGGGGGAAAAAAAAACGTAGCGCGAAAATTTGTTATTACAACACAAATGTGAGCTTATTCATTGGAAGCTACCATAAATAAATTGTTCTTTCAAACTAACGTATCGCTCACGAAATCTTGGACGTATACAGACTAATTCAGGTACTACTTACTAGTTAAAAAATTTTCCACACACACTATTCTTGCAGACGTGTACAAGGCTTCCTGTGGGTGCTAATCCAAACAGAAACTATCAATAACCGTGGGCTGGGACCCGATATTCTATCCGCTGCCGCATTAAAAATTGATCGAGACCACTTCTCATGTCAGTGACCAAGAACTTTCGATTCAGAGGGTAATGGCCTAGATTTAGTAAAATGGTGCCCAATGAAGTGAAATCTAGGGGATCGAGAAGTTTATGAGAAGTTTTTCTTTTCATTTTTGTGTACACGGGGAAATTTCACGCCAAATTTGAGGTAAGACGAAAAAAGCGAGACATAAAAGTCGCTATGAATGGACTGGCACATAAAGTTATTAACAAAGTACCTATATAAAAATAAGATTAAAACAAAAGCTCTCAGTAAATCTATCGGTTAAGGTAACTCGAATAACAAAAGAAACGCTTGCATACGAGTCTGCAACACATTGGCAGGCCTGCAGGCGGTATGCGTGTACCACTAGGTGCCTTTTGTTGGTGTACCCGGGAAACCACGTCAGTGATCCTTTTCCCTCCCAGGACCTCTGCAGTTTTGGATTGAACCCTCGCTTCCACCTTGGGTCGTAGAGCCACACATTGTCCCCATTCCGGAATTTTGGCTGCTCCCCCCTGACATTGTATCGTCATTTGGCTTCTTCCGTGACATTTCCCAGTGTTTCCCTAGCCACAGAGTGCATCACATTCAGAGACGCCATTACTGTCTGTAGGCTTGAGCAGAAGTCACCCCTACCAGCAAGTCTGCAGGCACAGTGGGTGTGTGGCCCAAGATCATCTCTGCCAGTGACAACCCTGTTTATCGGTGCGTCGACACAAGGTACGCGGGCAGCGTCCAGGCCAGATGGTCATCCCAGTCCCCTTGCTGATCTGTTACGACTTTCTTCAACATCTCCTTTAGGGCCTGTTTTATCTTTCCACCATGCAGACGCTTTGGGGTCAAAGGGGATTGTGTGAGATTTGTGCACACTGGGGATCTTAAGGACTTCTTGAAACGCCTTTCCTTCAAACGTTTGGTCCTGGTCTGTGAGGATTTCCCTTGGGACCCCAAAACTTGCCACAAGATTTTCAGAGAACCCATTGTAGGTCTGGTACAGAAATGCTTCTGGCCACCTGATGAAATAGTCCATAGCGACAATGATGCACTGATTCCCTCTTTCAGACTGTGAAATGGCCTCGTGGAGTAAGGCCCAATGCGATCCCAGGCTTCTTCAACAACGTATTGCTGTAGGGGAGCTCTTTTCGTACTTTTTCTTCCCTCTTCACCACAGGGAACACAAGTGAACCCAAAGTTCCTGACGTCCCGACGCATGCCAACTCAGAAGAATCTACGTGGTAACTCTGTCACCATTAGCTCAGCTCCAAAGGGTCCAGGGTTGTAAGTTGTCTTCAGGAAAATGCTCGGGTACTAAAATCTGCTCTACATGTTGAGCACCAGACTCATTCTCTCATTTCCTTACCACTATTCTTTCCTGCACCTCTAGGCAGTTCCACATAGCCCAGAGGGCTTTCATATTAGCTCCATAGACATCTGGTTGTGGTTTTGCCAGTAGCCATTCTCGTATCCTGATAATATCCGGATCCCTTTTTTTTTCTACCTTCCATTCTATGCTCGCTTCCAGCTTCAATCTCCACACCTCTTCCTGACTCACCTCTTCCTCCTGTTCTTCTTGCCTTGCACAGTACTTGCACCCTTGCAGTATACACGGTCTTGTAGAGAGTCCATCCGGGGGCGTTGCAGAGGGCAAATGGCATGACGAGAAATTGCCGGAGACCTCAGGGTGTGCAAAATGCTGTCTTCTGTGGGTCCTTCTTCTTCATAGGGATTTACAAGTACCCCTATCAAGGTCCAATGTTGAGAACCCGGAGCTTCTCATCGTGGCTGACAAAAGATTGTTGATATGAGGCAGTGGATGAGCATCCTTCATGGTCACCTTATTAATCAATATAGAACTTAGTCAGTGCATCCTTCTTCTTGACCAAGACGATAGGGCTCGCCCATGGGCTGCGGGAAGGTTCAATTACTACTGCCTTTTCCATTTTGTTGACCATGACATCCATGTCGGCCATATTGTGCGGGGACACCCTACCAGGGCACTGTCGTATGGGCACGTCTGGTTCCACCACAATCTCGAATTCCACACCCACAATTCTACCCAATTTATTGCTTTTGGCTGCAAACACATCAGGGAACTCTTTAATGAGCTGTACTACCTTCTCCTGCTGCTTTCCCAAAAGCTCCTGTCCAGCTCGTTGGACAAGGTCCTCTACGTGATCCTTACCTACACTGTCCCTTGTTCCTTCCAACTCTAAAAACCTCTGGCGTCATACCCAACAGCTTCAACAAGGTCTTTTTCCTGTATATCCGTTTCCATTAACACGTTAGCCATCGCGACATTGATCTTGCAGTGGGCTGCTGCTAGAAAGTCCATCCCAAGGATACATTCATCTCGAATGTCTGCTATATATACAGTATGTGTGTGCGATTCACTGATGTCCAATTGAATCTGCACTTTGACTGGGAACTCTTCCTTGGTCACCAACTGCGGGTTTTCGTTGCCCCACCTCTACTGACACGACCTCCCTCCTCACTATGGTCACCATCGGCCCTGTGTCCATGACCATAGCACATGGCATGCATTGATGGTGCCTCTGACTACAAGTGAGGCTACCGAACCAACTCTGTAGATGATAAACTGATAAACAGACCGTCCTGTGCCTATGGCCAGTCCGTTTTGCAGTGTTTGACGTATAGGACACTCATCAGTATGCACTGTGCCCACTGGCATCACAGCTAAAACACGTTACATCCTGAATGTTGATTGACGACAACCCCTGTGTGGTGCCTAGATGGTGTTTGGAGGTACTGCCCAAAAGTCCACTTTCGGGTCCCCGTCCACTCCACATACAACTGGCACGTTTCCCTTAGCTCAAAGTAAGGTAGCCTCTGCTTGCAACGTATAGCAAACTGCTCCTGCTAATCTCGTATTAGGGTACGCCATCACCATTTCCTACAGTTCTACGTTGGCTTGAGGCCATTGTAGAATCGTTGGAGTACCATAACATCCATTGCTGCTACTGCTACCCATGGTAAGGCTTGCCGAGCCAAGTTTTCCACATCGGCTGCAAACACTGCCCCTTGTTCATCAGAGCCCGGTCTTCGACCATGCAGTTGGCACATGAAAAGTTGCTCTTTTCCTTTTGTTTCAAATCAATGCTCTAGAACACTGACCATCTCCTCCACAGACAGGTTCAGACCCTGGTTCATGACTAATGCCAGAGCAGAATTGTGTAGCACAGCCATTAGCTCTGCCCCCTGCTCTTCTTCATCCCGACCATTGACACAGCTTACTCTTCTAAATTTTGGCCAGTAGTCTTCCCAACAAATAGTATTGGCCAGGGTTGATGGTTCAACGAGGTTGAAGCTGTGGCCCCTGTTCTTTTTGAGGCGCTTTGGGGACTCCATCATGTTTCTCTCGCTGTTCCTCCGCCACCTGTTAAATGTCCCCACGTTTGCTGTCTCGCTCATATCGAAATTGACCTCGTAGGCTGAGTAACGATTCCTGTAGACTTTGTATTTCCTCTGTCACCCTCCTTATCCCGTTGCTGGAGTCCTCCATGGCCTCGTCTCCCTGTGTGAGTACACCTCTCCTTGTGCGGCTGAAACAACAACACTCGGCAATCCTTCGACTACCCTGCCACTCCTCAACTGAATGCCTATATTAACCTCGTCATCCACCATCACAATCCCACTTCTGACACCACTTGATCAACACAACAACTGACAACTTGAACTTTCGCCTAGGTGCGTAATGGGGCTCCCTCCCTGGGATGGCTGCTAACTATCCTACCGGGTTCCCTGCCTGAACATGAAAAACTGAAGCATTCTGAAGCATATACCACGAAATAACTCAATATAGTTACACGTCGAGATCAAACTAGAAAGGAGAAGACAAAAGAAAATGATGAAAAATGAAGAAAAAAGGAAGAGGAGAATGATATGGGAAAATATAGATATGAAAGTCAAAATAAGAAAAATATTGTCCCATCCCGGAGGAAAGGTAAAGCTAAAGTTATCGAAGTTTCTAATAATCTACCCTATTCAGGCATGATGATCTGATCTATCCGGGAAACCAGGAAATGCGACGTTCTTTTGGAGTGACAGGGGGCTAAAGAGATACCAAAACCTTTCAAGGATGCTGTAGCTGGAGCAGTTGGAGAGTCAGAATAAATTGTGGAGCTTGCCCCGCTAACAGAAATTGATATTCGGAGGTGAATTCGCTTTAGAGATAGGGGGGGGGGGGGGGGGGGACTGCCATTGTGGAGAAACTGGAAAGGGATGGGGGGAGATATTAAGATCTTCCTCACAATACCAAACAGTTGGTCATTATGGATGGCAATCGTTGAACTGAGAGAAAAACGTGCAGCCTCACTAATCAAGGTAGCAAAAATACGGATTGGATGGGTCAACTGCTGAGTGAGAGCACCGGTGCAAGTAGTTTGATGCTTCATGTGGTCATCATATGGCCACATAGATTACTAGATCACACAAAAAGAAGATTATTACAAGATATCACAGTAATCCAGGTTAATCTGAACAGGAGATGGTTAGCCAGGGTTTCTTCTTCTAAAGCTCAGGTAGCCTAAGATAAGAAAGCGGATGTGTTGCTCATTATTGGTGAACAGTACACTGACATGGAGGGGGGAAAATGGATTATTGAG
Source organism: Adelphocoris suturalis (assembly GCA_030762985.1). Taxonomy (NCBI): domain Eukaryota; kingdom Metazoa; phylum Arthropoda; class Insecta; order Hemiptera; family Miridae; genus Adelphocoris; species Adelphocoris suturalis. The sequence goes on along the minus strand of CM061040.1, from coordinate 66,156,568 downwards.
TCACAGTACTGCAGAAGGTTTCGAAGAAAAGGTTGTTGAATGGGGAATGCCTGTTACAGGTTGCTGGGTACGGAAAATTATATAAATGGCTCCCAGGCTAGGAGTGTTCGTCATCAATCAGAGTAACACACCAACCTGTAGGAGCCCAGGATGTGTGATTTCTTTAGAGAGTTTGTTTTCTTGAATGAAAGAATGGAAAATGCTGACGGACGCATACACAAGCGACCACTTATACATCCTATATGAGAAAAAACAAAAGCAGGAAACAAAACAGAGCCCACCCGTAGAGCTCCCTAACCCTACCCGTAGGAATATTGGGAAGTAGGATATCTTGAAGTAAGAAATAATACTTCTTGAATACAAGAATTGTCATGGGGAAGGCATCTCTGCAGGCAATCGAACGGTGGCCATCTGGACATTCATTTGTTACAGCGCGGGATATGGCATCTATTAGCCTAATAATTTTGACTCGAGCCATTTATAGAGAGTTTTTGTGCTTCTCGTATTCATTTTCTCGTATACGCAAATGGCCTTTTCGAAACGAGAAAAGGTTTTTGTTACGTGGAAACACTTGTCGGAACGGGAAGAGTTAGATTTACTCTTGCTCAGCTTTTTCGGGATTGTGATTACGAGACGACAACTTAACCTTTCTCTAGGATAACCCTAACTGCCAACTTAGCAACTATCATGCAGTTGGCATGGACACAACATGTACACAAACACCCGACAAAATCGCTTGACTTTTTCCTGTAGGTACCGTCTTTTGTTGTTGGTTCAACCTTTGTATTAGTCTTTCTTTCGTGTTTTTCCCCGAACCTCAACCAGAAGGGTCATTAGCGGTGTTTTGTTCTTGCTTTCGATGTTTTATCGACGATTTCAGCGTTTTTATTTTCAAGATTTCGTTTCAAGATTCATTTTACACGTTTTTAAGATTTGTGATCTTTCCATCAGAATCTTTTTTGTACGATGTAGAGGTAAGTAGTTGCTTCTTACTTCATGTTATATTTTGCAAATTGTCTACTGTGAGTTTTGAGTAGTGATTCACTACAAGAGTCACGTTAACGTCTCTATATGAGTTCTTTTTCTCTCGGGTTAACGAAAACGCTACGAAAAATCAATGAAAATAGGTTAGCACTCATCGTGTTCGCTCTAACAGCTTGTTTTCGTGTTTACGATAAATATCAATACGAGAAATACAAAAACTTTCCAATGCCGAAGGAAAAGACGATACAAGACCGACGATCTGTATATTGGTGTAGTCATGTATTAGCGAATCTCAGAAAGGCATGCTTTCGTGAGGGAAGTCTGACTCAGCGGGTCGCCGAAGTCTGCCAGAATTTCAGTCTAGAACTGAGGAATATTGGTAAGATAAAATAACTCTGAAGTGAGCTGTAAGTAAGTCAAGATGGTAAGAGAAGTCATTGATAATTGAGCTACGGATCACGAAATCCGTCTCCTCAAACACATAAATGTCGAGGCAATGAATCTCTTGGACAACAGCCGAGATTTGCGGAGACTGAAAAGGACCAAAACTTCGGACCTAGTCACAGCCCACTGAAGTGATGTGATGAGTGGTAGTAGGTAGTGATCTGTGGACCACAAAAAGCTAAATATATAGTCACCAACGTGAAGTTACTAGTTACGTGATTTGGTCGTACGTACCTAATTGGTTGTTTCAATAAATTCTATACGTCCATGATACAACCCTAAATGCTTATTTGGTACAAGTTTATTCTCTTATGAATATCGAACTTTACTATGGGGTAATGAATCAGTGACTAGCGGAAAAACCATCAAGTCCTCCTTTATAAATATGCACTTTGTGAACACTTTATGCATGGAACAATAAATAACCAGTAATCAGGTTTTCCACAGCATATTTTCAAATTGTCTGTGCACATTGATACAGTTTCTTGCAGGTTTTTATTTCTCGCTACGTTTCCGGATTGGTAAAATTGAATTTGAGATTATTGTGTCACTGGATTCAGAAAAAACGCCCTCTATCAATCATGCAGATCGGCTTAGGTACCTATCTGAAACTTGAAAAATGAACGCTTGATAGGGTTAATACCGGAGTGGGCGTGGATGGACTAGAGGGGGGTAGAACTCGCACAACTTGACAAGTGACAACTAAAGGCTTTTCAGCTCAGTCGCAGCCATCGAAGTGAGTGCACAATATTGCGTGAAATATTTTTAGTTGAACCGATCCGCAAACATCCAGTCTGACCATAATTTAACTTTTTTTTTAAATTCATTATGTACCTATTACATGTTTATCCTGTTTATCACAAGAAGACCGGATTAAAGCAACATTGTCATCCTTTCAGCGACTACCTATTCTTGGGAAGTGAGCCTCTGCAATTCTTTCAAAATATACCTAGTTTTTTTTTTTACCCAAAAGTCTCTTATTTGAATATAGGTTATTATTCAGTTTTTTTTTTTTTTTTTTTTTTCTTCCAATATCTTGTCCACTTCTCAGGTGTCCTGGTTGGCGAACGCTTGAGCTTTCAAACCCACACCAGTGAACTTCAATTCCATCCGAATAGCGCTTGCTTTGGCTCGCGAAAGCTTCGTCCAGTAGTTTCCAAAGGATTCTGCACACCACCTTTTTATCAAGAACATGGAATACTAATTCTAAATAAGCCGCACCAACATGGAAACTATTTTCAATTTGCAGAAGCGAGCCTTGATAATCATTCTGGGTGTTCCGTGTTGCCGTGGACACTATTGTAGGGAAGGTTTCCTCACACTCCCATATCTTTACATTTGAAGGCATTTCATTTCATCACCAAACATTTTGATCTTTTTGCTCACTGCAAGTTCTCACATACTCATCAAACGAGACATGGTTGCACCCTGCTACGTGTACCTGAATATAATCATGAAATCTTCAAGAAGAGCACAGAACACAAACCTATATATATATATATGACTGGATCATAGAGTTATTGGGTTATGAATCATTTGAAGCGTCCCCACCATTTGTGATGTAGCTTTGTGTATAAGTTGACTGTTTAAGATATATATATATATATATATATATATATATATATATATATATATATATATATATATATATATATATATATATATATATATATATATATATATATATATATATATATATATATATATATATATATATATACGCCTATTCCCTCCTTAAATTATGATCTGTACTAACTATCCTATAAATTTTCTATGTGTATATTACTAGAATATTTCATATTTCACAAATTAATCACTACACTTCACACACACACAGATTCCCCTCATCCTCATAATTTTGCTTGGATATAGAAACCTGAGAAAGCAGCATTAGTTTACTCTCTGAAATGAATTGAATTACCTATCACATCGAGTCGCGACGAGTGAAGAAAACAGTTACGAGATTGGTGGGAAAACCCAGATTTCAATTACCTCTTCGAACTCCAAAGCATCATATTAAGAAATTGGACTCATCCTTGCACTTCTCTCATAATTTACAGATCCCTTCGTTATCTGCCAATTACATTTTTTGATGAAAACTGAGTTGGAAAATTGAGTGGGACTTTCCGAAACCCATTGAACCAATGACAGGGAACCACGAACAGGCCAAACCAATTTGACCAAAACTTGTACTACCAACTTTCAGGTGCTCCCACCATGAAGATATTGGGGAATACATTAATCAATTGAATCGCATATCGGCTTGCAATGGCTGGTCCAATGAAGAAAATTCTTCCTATCAACAGGTATTTCTCAATGGAAACACTTTCTCATTTTCCCGTACAATGGAACGAAAGAAATCACCAGATGATGATTGAGCGAAATTGTGTAAAACATTAACGAAGTAATTCCAGTCCCCAACTTTTAAACAAGATATTGAAAAAACACTGTTAACCACAAAACAAGGTCTGGAAAAATCATCTAATAAATATATATTAAGGGTTAAAAGATTGTATGCACAAATTGACCCCAACATGGCAGACCGCACGGTCATGACACACATCTTTAAAGGCCTAAGACCAGAATTGCTTCATAAAATAGCGGCATTTAAAAAAACTTCCACGTCGGATTTGCAGAAACTCCTAAATGCAATTGAGTAAACAAAACAGTACATTTTAAATGCTAAAGAACAAGCCACAACGTAAACTTCTAGTTCCCATGATTTAGATTCAATCAATGAAATCTTCCAAAAATTGTCAGATGTCACCCTCAGGTTAGAACGAAACAGATCAACAAGACCGCGTTATGCCGATCAAGGCCCAGTATCATACTATAACAGCCAATCCCGATCTTATACAGCACCCCAATCATATAACAATCAAAACAGAGCCCGTGGATACCCAAGAGGGTATAAAGAGAGTTTCTCTAGAAACCAGATTCCAAATGGGTGGGCAACATCAACCTCTTCCACCCTCACGCCGATATCACTGTCCTGTGAAACGGTTTCAAGGGAATCCGCTACAACCTACTTCGCGAATTCCCCAATTTCAGAATTTCTCGGGACACGCATGGTCACGACACTATTACAATATTAAAACATATGATAAAAACGATTTCAATACATAATATAGGAACAGTACAACCTCATACCCGCAATGCAGAGCTTAAAACTATAAGTCTCAGAAGAAAAAAAGAAGAATTAAAGGGATATGAATTAAATTCAAAACCTACACGGGAGCGGCACAGAGTACAACACAAATTCATGCCCAGCAAGACATGCCCAAGAGTGTAGTGTATTTTGTATAGTTTATTGTTACGTTCATAGTATGAACTTAACAATAAACTATAAACAACGCTCTTGGACACTCGGTATCTTGTGTGGAAAAATCAATAATACACCATCATTTACTAAAACATTATGAATTTTGAAACTTACAAACCGCTGGCAAAGAATCATTGAAGATTATAGGATCAGTCCCACTGTATTTCATGATAGAAGGAGTTCCATTCTGACACGACTTCTAAGTTCTAAACACACTGAATTAATCTGTCATTCTGGGATCAGATTTCTTTTTGAATGATAAAGCGACTGTATGTTATAAAACTTCTACTCTCACAATTAGAAAATACAGTGCGATATATACATTCCCGTTTTACACAAATACAAAACCAATAAATAATACGAAGTGGAACTTTAACAATAATTATATATATATATATATATATATATATATATATATATATATATATATATATATATATATTGCAGAACAGAATTAATTACACAAAACAGACACCCAATTATGGGTCGATCAAATATTGCCGTTCGAGGACACTCACGAGCTGTGCCAGGTGAAGTCAACGAATACTATTCACCACTCACCTCACGAGTACCATGTGTGTTACAGAACACTCTTTCACTTCAAAACCCAAGATCAACATCACTCCTTTCCGTGAAGAGAACATACCTTACGGGCAGTAGCTGGAGGAATGGAATCGGATCATTGGGGAGACGTATATATAGGGAAGGAGGATGATTAATCTGGGTCAAGCTGGAGGGTTTCCTTTGTTCTCATAAAAGAGCGGATGAGAGTGGGCGAGAGGACGGAAAGGATGAATATTACTCGGGACGATACAACTATTCCCCATTTGTTAAATAATTACTATAAATCATTTTGTGCTATGACTAATGTATACTCTGCGAGAATGGCTATCCAATACAATAAACCTTTGTGTACTATTTTTTAGCGCTGTCTAATTCTTAATTATTATACCAATTTGATATTTTACTAAATGAGTCTGGATTTGAACATGGATAAGTAAGCAAAATAAGACACCCGATTATTTGACTAGTAGGAGCATTTTCAGATCCATTATATGCGAAAGCTATATGAAAAGAAATCATTATCGCATCAAACTAACTTTGCTATTTCTATTCTCCTAACTTATAATATAACCGGAGCGCAAATTGTCGCTACATCACATCCTTACCCGGTGATAGATTGGTAGATGAACAAATTTAGAATAGTGATAAAGTAGAATAGTAAATAGAAATCAAACAAATTAGATAACTAAGATTAAAATAACGAAAATAAACCAAACCTAGCTTATCGACAAGCGCTAGTTTTTTTAATGTGCTCACGAAACGCGATCTCAGACTGATATTGCCAACGCAGCAAATTTATTGAGCGGGTGTCAATCAGACTTCATTGAAGAGTACTAAAGTTTAATGATACTTATCTTCAAATATCTGGCTGAAGGTACTGCAGACATTATTTACCGCACAACATCGTGAAAATATTTCGTGTAACGTTGATGCTCTAATGAGGTTAAATGATGAGACTAGGGATTTTTTACTGGTGAATACTTAATCACGCTTACTGGTTTGGTGAACTAGGGGGAAGGAAGAGCAGAATCGTGTAGTTCTGTACTCGCTGGATTGTGAATAGGTGCATTGCAACGAGTAAAACTTTCCGAGAACTTAACCGTCTGACCATAAATCGTTGTGAGAAACTATTGTAAAACCTACAGTATGGGAGAAGTCCTCCTCTTTTGACCTAGAGCCCAACGGCTAAACATTGAAGAACGTGGAACACGCTTTTACTTCTGGTGTCGGTAATAGAGTCGCCCTATCAGATTTCTTCATCCTATAGGGAGAAAAGGAGAGAATTGAGCTCACCTACTGATAAGGATGAAATCCATCATTTCAATCGTCTCTTAATGACCCAGAGAGTCTCCCTATAGCATTTCAACTTCTAAGGGTGAACAGGAGAGACTTTAGCTCATTTAGGTGGTCACAGAAAGCCCATCATTTTATTCGTCTCTTGATATTATCCTAGTGAGGCTCCATACCGAATTTCAAATTCATCGGATGAACAAGAGGGGGGTTAGCATACTCCTGATCAGGTAAGAACCTTGAATTCTAACGGGAGTTCCCATCATTAGATTTTTCAAAATATCATGGGCGTACCCCTGTCATGTTTGAAGAATTTCTTGATGATGAAATTATTGGTTTGATTGTTACCTAAGCCAACCGATTTGATTGTTATTCAAAACCACTTTCCCAACCTTTTCCACTCCTATGGTGTTTAGATAGGTGTTTTTTAGTTTTCCTGATGATTTCTGCTACGTCGAAGTGATATGTCGTGTAGTTTGTGTGTGTGTGTGTGTGTGTGTGTGTGTGTGTGTGTATTTCCGTTGATAATTCGCGCCGGTCCAAGTATGCTGGTCAGCAGTCCGGGGTTCGTCGTTACGTTCTTGATTTCTGATCACCGTGTGGAAATCAAGAGGATACTCAAAGGGATTACTCTGAAAATTTATACTTCAGAATCTCGTAACAGATTCTTTCCCTTATAGATTTTATGTCATATGGGTTTATTTTGATCGGTTTGTTCGCGGTGACGAGGTTCGCGATTTGACACATATAAGACCCACAGTCGAAACGGTTTGGTTTTTGGGGTGTTTCCGGATAGGCATAGATTTTCCGATTGCCGAGGTTAAAGGTGGAGTTTTTCTTCGTTTCGTATTCTTGTTTCAGATACGATTGAATGGTGGTTAGGATTTGAGTGGAGTTCATGTTAAGGGAGTCGAAGTAAATAATCTCTTTCGACGGATCTTTCACGACGGCTAACCTCCAGTGTGCGTTTTTAAATATTGGAATAAGGGGATTGAGTCTTTGGAGAAAATATCTGTTTTTCGGGTGTAATTTCGTAGGTACTTTTTCGCCCCCTTCTTTTCCGAAAGATTGATACCAGTAGATGCTGAAAGAGTGCGTTTAGGGGACTTTGTTTTTCTCTCGGCCCCTTTGATCGATTAGCTTCAAGTAAGAATTTATTACCTGGTCGTCGAACCAGTTTTCGCCTTTTCGAGTTGATAAGTTTCCCCGGGTAAGTTTTAGTTCAAATTTGTAAGCTAAGACGTAGGATTTATTCAAGCTCTCGTCCCATGCGCATGCCGTGGTATCCATGAGTTTCTTTGGGCGACAGACGTTGGTCAGGTGTATTTTCTCTTTCGTATTGTGGTGACGCGGGACTATTTCGGCTTTTTAGTTCTGGTTTCACGATTTTAAGCACTTTTTTGTTGAATTTTGGTTTATTTTTCAATTGTTTCTGCACCGTATTAACGTATATTTTTGTTTGTTAAAACCCGGTCGGTATTGATCTCTACTAATAGGGTAGATTGTTTGATATGTCCGTAAAGGAGTTCAAAAGGCATGAGTTTAGAAGCTGAGTGGATTGAGTTGTTGAACGCAATGAGAGCGTAGTCCACTTTGATTTTAGTTGGGCTTTTATTGTACTCGGGCCTCAGCGAGAGGATGCGGTAATGTTAAATTAATGTTTAGTGAATCCTCTCTACTATAGAGTCAGATTCTGGGTGTTGAGAGGACGTATAATGGATGATGACCTTATGGAGCAGCGTAAACTCGCGGAATGGTGAGTTTTGGAACTCATGTCCGCTGTGAGAGACAAAGTTAAAGGGAGTGCCATGGTGTTTAAAGTATTGAAGGAGGGCGTCAATGAAATCAGCGGCATTTGCTGATTTTAGGGGATACGCTTGGGCTTACCGTGAAAATTAATCCACGAGTGTCAAGAACTTGGAACCATTCAGTGGTAACATTCTTTGTAGTACTGGCAATTCATATAGATTTTACTGCCTTTACGAAGACAATCCGTCAAGAGTCACGTAATCCGAGGTCTTTGATAAATTTGCGGTAATACCCGAGTGGGCCTAAAAACGATTTGATTTCGGTAGTGAAAGATGGAATGGGGTGATTTAAAATGGCTTTTATTTTGTCTGGGTTGATTTGACGCCTTCTGGAGTAATTACGTGGCCTAAATACGCGACTTCGGTCTTTAGGAATTCGGTCTTGTCCAACTGGATTTTTAAGTTTGCTTTTTTGAGGCGTTAGAATACCTCTCCCAGCCTAGCTACGTGTTCAGCTAGGGAGACACAATAGATGATAATGTCACCCAGGTAGACACAACTGAATTCATTAGCTTTGCCTCACAGGATATTATCATTGAGCCACTGAAAGGAGGGTGGTGAACTCCAAGTGATAGTTTGGAGGGCTAAATACCATCTTAGTTCTGCTGTCTGTATCCACTTCGCTTTGATGGAACCCAGATTTTAGGTCAAGGACACTGAAATACTGACAGCGGCCTAGTTCGTCGAGCAGTATAGATATTTGCGGTAACAGGTATTTTTCGTCCCAGGTTATTTAGTTTAAGCGCCTATAATCTATTACCACATCTGCTTTCCTAGATACTACCCAAATTGTGGCGTTACACTGACTCCCAGAATATCTTACGATGCCTTGGGCAAGCATCTTTTTAATTTGCCGCTCTACCTCTTCTCGGTAGATTTCGGGGAACCTATAGTTCTGTTCATAGCTGGGCACTTCTCTCGTGATTCAAATGTGGTGTACGAGTATTATATTACGTGTGAACGAGAGAGGTTCGTCCTCTTGGTGAAAAATGTCGGAGTACTTCGTCACCGGGATAATAATTTCGGATTTCTCCTCTTCGCTCATGTGATCCAACCTGAGTTTGGAAGTGTCGAATTTGAATTGTAATTGTCCTCGTAACAATTATTTAGATCTTTTAGTTTTTCGGGACTTGGAATATTTCCGATTCCCTCTACTTCTATGGGGGTGGTCTGAGTTAATTTTGCTGTATTCTCGGTTGGGTTGAGGACCCACACGTGAGTTCGAAATTTTTGACCCTAATTACGCTTTCTGGGAGTTCGAGTTCTCCTATACGTGTGTATGGCAGTACTGAGTCGCCGTTTATTACGTAACCTACTCGAATTTGATCTGTTGTATGGTTCTGCTATCGATAAGGTGGAACTCGGCTTCGTTGGTATCTAGGTAGATCAAGGGGAACCTCGACATTAGGGGCTTTCAGCACGCCTTTGTCTACGTCGATATTTGCTTTTACAATTTTTAGGCAATCTAAGTCAAGAAGTAGGTCAAATTTTTGATGAAATTGGAAGACGTTGAATTTCAATTTCATTTTTCTTTGACTGAAAAATTCTCCGCAGGGAATAAACGTTATGTATTGACCTCGAGACGAGCCAAGAGCAATTCTCTTCATATGTTTCTGCACGGAATTTGTCTCGAAACTAATGTTCAGCGATTTTTGGGTTAATATATGATGTAGCTACCTGTGTCTATTAGAATTCGCAACTTTGAACTAGGAACTACAATATACATTAATTCTGATATAGTCGTACTATCTAGGTTACTTAGGTAGTACACGGTTAAATTATTTACAATTACTGCTGTCGATTTCGGACTTCAAAGGAGAAAGTTAAAAAATTGTCTTCCCCATTGAACGGACTTTTTTGGGTTCCGTTTGCGAACTGGTTCTCTTGCAACCCAGGTTGCTCGCATTGCTCGGTTGTGTCCTTGTTCGGATCACCTATATTTTCTACGTTGCCTATGTAAATTTGTGCTAGACGTCCTCCAGGACATCGGAGTGTGCTTCATCTAGCTGGAGGCCCGGGGACAGGGGGTTCGCCGTGGTTTGCCCTTGGGGTGGAGGTTTTGGTCTGGCGAATGAGACAAATTTTGATGGGAATTCGTGTTTTGATTTGGTGAAAGTTGACTCGCATTGCGAGTTTGTTGAGGCCGAAATGTGCTTTAATTTGGGGGGATATGAGTGTTTGGATCAGTGGGGTGTGTGAGCACCAATTACTGAATTCCAAAAGTAAAAGAATGGATGTTGGATTTTTCTCTACTCGAAGGACCACTCCCTTTTAAACGGGAGAAAAAGATATATATATGGGTGTTGGTAGTATGATAAAAAGATAGATTTCAGTTAATGCAGATAAAGTGCAAAATATAATTGTACTAATAGACAGGTTCGTAAATATTTCCTAAGTACCTAAGTGGCCACTGAAACGGAAGATATTGCTAACAGTATATATATGTGATAATAGTTACAACTAATAACAGGCCGTATCGCTTTTTATGTAAATAGTTCGTAGAATTTGATGATGGAACGATGAAATCCTGACAAGAAGGTAGGTTTTGGTAGGTCGGAGAATCACGTATTCGCAATGGGTAACAAAGGTAGTGACGTGGCAGGTAAGTATGCCCAAAGGTGTAGGTAGGTGAAAAGATCAGATAGGTAGGTAGGTATTTGAATGAATTTACCTCGCAACGGGCGTTACCTGGTCGTCTGCTGGTTTTACCTTCGACGAATATCCTTCCTTCGTTCAACTGTCGTCTGTCCAAATGCTGATTCGAACTCTCAGTAAATCCTCTACGGTCGGTTGACCGTGGTTGAGGTAGGTCAGGCAATGCGGTACAGCTCCAGACGTAAAGTATACGAAAATCCCAGGAAACGGATGCACAATACCTAAACGAGATACTGTCTCCAGACTCCGGTTCACTCTTACGTCAATGAACGACAGATGATAAAATAAAATGAAAAACTGAGGATTATTGTCGAATAACGTGATGGAAAGCGATAATTATATAAGTTGAAAGGGATAGTTGTAACTGTTAGGAGAATTCGTTTGATAATGGTGATGGCCGGACGATGCGCACCAGGCCTGCGCAGAAGGCTGATAGAATGTTCCAGAACGATTAGATCACTTGTCACAAATTACACTTTTAACGTCCGTTTCGGTCGAAGATAAATTAGGGAATATTCTAATATAAATGTTAATAATAGTAACAATAAATAACAATGATAATAAATTAGAATACGTGGTAACAAAGAGGGGGACAAGGGGATCCAATGGGGATAATGGATTATATCCTATTTCGGTGCATGGATCCTGTCTACCATTCGGACAACAAATCGAGCTGCACGGAACCACAGCATCGTTGAAAACAGTGATAATAACCAACCAACATATGAAAATAAATAATTTAAACAGGTGATAACAACAAGTGGTAGCAAAATCGAATAAATAGAAAAACAAGAGATATTTTGTGGTTTGTTTAGTTAAAGGATCGGCAATGAAAACTTCCGGAAGATATTTGTTCTATTATTGGTGAGTAGCTGTTCCAAAACATAAAAGCGGCGTGACCAATGAGACCGAATGTTTAGATATATATATATATATATATATATATATATATATGATTGTTGAACGACCAGTCCTGTCTTGAGTTTGTTGTTTTTTATTTACGACGTTTCCATCTAGGATATGGGTCCTATTCATGTGAATATATTATATTAATGTTCTGAAAGTCTGCTGGAATGACTTATTTTCACAAATGGAATACATTATATATTTCTCACAAACAATACTTTCTTCACCAACAACTTGTGTTATATATTACTTTTTTGAAAATAAGTCATTCCAGCAGACATCCAGAACATCAATACAATATATTTACATGAATAGGACCCAGATCCTGGGTAAAAACGTCGTAAATAAAAAACATAAAACTCAAGACTAGACTGCTCATTCAACCATTCTGAATCTGCAATCTCACAAGTAACAGAAACATCAAATTATATACATATATGTATATATATATATATATATATATATATATATATATATATATATATATTTATATATATATATATATGTGTGTGTGTGTGTGTGTGTGTGTGTGTGTGTGCGCGCGCGTTTGTGTGTCCTCCTGTTTCGGTGCCCCGTGGAGGTCGCAAAGCAGCTAAGCAAGCAAGGAGGCGGGAATACCAGCGGGTCCAGAAGTTGTGGAGGAAGCATCCGGCTCGTGTAGCTATGGAGGTACTGGAGGGAGCTGGGGATGAACAAGTTTTGCCCCCCCTCCAGGAGTTTGTGGAATTTTGGGAGCCACTTTTGAGTGCTCCCAGCCACAACCCTGGTGTGCCTGTGGTACCCCCAGCTTCCACCAGGGATTCCTTAAGTGGCATTATGTGCACGCCGGTGCTTCATGACGAGGCACATAAGTGCCGTGTCAAAAACTCCACGTCGGCTGGACCTGATGGTATTTCTGCCCGACGCTGGAATAAAGCCCCAAAAAGAGTCAAGCTGCTTATCCTCAACCTGTTACTTCTATCGGGAAGGCCCTCGAAAGCGTTGAGCGTTGACCCGCACCCAAACAATCTTCATCCCTAAGAAAGGAGGAAGTGGGCCTGGAGGCTACCGTCCGATTTCAATATCATCGGTAGTTTTCCGCCACTTTCAAAAGATTCTTGCATCTCGCTTTCAAGTGGCTGGTGTCATAGGTGACGTCCAGAGAGTATTTCGGCCAGCGGATGGCACAGCAGAGAACCTAACAGTTCTCCAAACTGTCATTTCGCTGGCCCGCATCAAGAAACGGCAGCTCCATCTTGCCGCTCTGGACGTCGCTAAGGCCTTGACACTGTAAGCCATTTCGCCCTGACCGATTGTCTTCGTGGTGTCGGGGCACCTGCTCGTTTAATAGAGTATGTTGCCTGTCTGTACCACGAAGGTGTGACGGTCCTCGAGGCAGGAGGCGAGATGTCGGGGGATGTTGTCATTGGGCGCAGGGTACACCAGGGGGATCCTCTGTCGCCACTCCTCTTCAACCTGGTCGTGGATACAGCCTTGGGTAAGCTGCCAGATGAAATAGGGTTTGATCTCGCCCCTGGGGTGCGAGTAGGTGCATTGGCTTTTGCCGATGATGTCATCCTACTCGCAGAAACCCGCGAGGGCTTGCAGGTCGCCCTTAATGCCTTTGATGAGCAGCTAGCCAGGTGTGGTCTAGTGGTCAACCCTTCTAAGTGTGGGTCGGTCTCCTTGGTCCCGTCGGGCCGCCAACATAAGGTGAAGGTGGTGGATGAGGAGTGCTTTGTCTTAGGACAGACACCCATCCCCGCCCGATCCGTGTTGGAGGTCTGGCGGTACCTTGGGGTCGACTTCATGGGTGTGGCCACTATAGCCGCAAGCCGTGTGGACATTGGTGGAGCATTAGCTCGTGTCACCAAGGCTCCATTGAAGCCACAGCAGAAGCTGCGCCTCCTTCGCACGTACTTACTGCCAAAGCTAACCTATTCTTTGCAGGCTCTTCTTTATCTATCCTATATCTGGCTAAGCTTAGTCTTTGGCAGGCTTACTGCGGGGAGGCTGCTTGAGTTAGATCGTGAAGTTCGCTCTGCTGTGCGCTCTTGGCTAGGCTTTCCACCTGGTGTCCCAAGTGCTTACATCCACGCACCGGTCAAGGCCGGTGGGCTCGGTATTGTCTCTCTTTCTGCCAGCATCCCATCTTTACGCCGTCAGTGCCTGCTTGCCCTTAGGGGCTCGAGCTGGGAGGTCGCCCGCACTGCTGCTGACCTGGACTTTGTCCGGCAGCAGTTGTTGTGGTGCGATCGAGCAACATCAACTGCTCCAAAACCCAGCTCATCTGCTGAGTTCGCTGCTGTGCTGCATGAGTCAGTAGATGGTAAAGAACTCCGACAGTGTTCGGAATCCCCCATTTCTTCCCAGTGGGTGGAATGGGCTTCAGAGGGCATTGGGGCCCGCGACTATCGCTATTTTCACGCCGTCCGAGTGGCTACACTAGCCACCTCGGTGAGGTGTTCGAGGAGTAGTCGCGGGACAGTTGACACCCTTTGCCGTGCCTGTCGGGAAAAAATAAGAATCTGTATCATGTAGTGCAGCAGTGTCCTCGTACTCACGGTGGCCGCATTTTACATCACGATGCGGTTGCCAAGCAGATAGCAGGTGTTTTGTCATCTAGCGGTTGGGATGTCGAAAGGGAGAGACTATACCACATGCCAAGTGACCGGGGTAAGAAGCCAGATATCGTTGCGATCAAGCCCGATGGGTCTGCCATAATCCTGGATGTCCAGGTTGTCAGTGGCAGCGTGGACATGGAGCAGACCTGGCGGGCTAAGAAAAGTAAATATGATAGAAATGATCTGCGCCAAGCGATATCTGAGCTAAAAGGAGTGGCACCTAATAAAATCAAGGTCATTGCCGCGACCGTGTCATGGCGCGGGGTGTGGTGCGGGAAATGCGCCACGGAGTTACTCGAGTTGGGCATCTCGGCAGGAGTACTCCGTGGTATCACCACCCGCGTCCTGAGGGGTTCTTACTTGAACTGGTGGTCATTTTATAGGGGCACTTCCTTTCATCCCATTCTTCCTCCTCGTCCTGTAACTTCCCTTATCCCTAGAGCCGGCGTCGGGTAAACCTGGGCGTCCTCCCCACTTTTTTATTTTATTTGTTTATTTTTCAATTTAATGGCGTGCCCCCTCCGTCTTTGAGGGGAGGTTTCGTTAAAAAAAAAAAAAAAAAAAAAAAAAAAAAAAAAAAAAAAAAAAAAAGTGTCTTTGCCTGCGTGTGTGTGTCATTCCAGACGATAACTCTCCTTAGGCCGTGTCCTACGTGGACGACCAAAGAGCGCGAGCGAGCGACCCGCGCGTGCGAGCGAGCGACCAGCTGATTTCAATCAAGGTAAACAAAACGAAGTGTCCTACGTGCCACCGCCCGACGCCGCGAGTCGGGCTGAGGTCGCACGCTCGGGTTTGATTTTCAAACCAGTTGGATTTTGGTCGCCTGGTCGCTCTCCCGGGAGGTTACATTTTTGTTTTCAAATTATTGTTTGTGTTCCCGTATTCCTCTCATTTTTTCTTCCTGGAAATGGCTGGGACAGTGAGACAAGAAGACGAAGACACATTTATTTTTTTAATCGCTTCTCCCATACTTCAAAAAGCTGGGGGAAATTGAAAAACTAAAAGTTAGGAATGAGTTCCAAAGTATTATGATAAGGGAGCTTTCTCGAATAGAGAACTCCCTTGACGATTAGTAAACTAAATTAAAAATAAAATGTTTTATAATTTATTACGTGCGTACTTATTTATTTATTTACGGGCTAGTTAGCCCAATATACAATAAGGAAACTATACATGGAAAATACAGATAAAATGAAAATATAAATTTATACGGAGGAGAAAAAAAATTAAATCAATACACAATAGCTAATAATAGTACCTTTTACTAGGCTGGAAATTTAGAACAATAGGAAATGGTATGGTTTTTACATACGGAATAACTATTGAAAAATATATCAAGGCAATTATTCTCAGCTGCTATTAAATTATAATGTCTAGCCATACGATAAAGGGGGTTATTTAACAAATAATTAAACGGGACAAAAGGGGCGGAGAATAAATCATTACTTCTAGCCTTGTACTTGCCTGATTGTCAACATCAATCTTTCCTCAGCTCCTACGGGCCTTTGAGAATAGGTAACTTGATGATTAAATTCTCCTTCAATATGTTCAACAATATAATCGAAGGTGGATATTTTCATCCTGGAGTGAGCAAAAAAGGCCGCCCCATCCTTCCTGAGTTGCGGGAACAAATTGTGTAACTCACCTTATTGTTCCCTCATTGAATAAATATTCGAAACTGGCTTCCGTCTCGACGAATTCTTTTAACACAGAATGTGTTTTAGCCATGGACTAACTAGCCGAAAATGGAACGCGGGATGGGAACGAAATGTGTGACGGATGATTTTCACGTACAACCGAGCCGTTGGTAGGGAAATGGAATTTCCGCCATTTTAATCGCACAGAAATCGTTCACCATTCGTTGGAAAGCTCTTGATTTATCACGAATTTATTTCGTATTTTTTTTTTCGTAGTTTCATACTATAACTATATAAATTGATGTTATAAATGAATAGTAAACAATGACGCTTGTTTGTTTGTCACTTGGTTGCGCGACAACGCAAACACATTCTGTGTTTCAATAATTTCGTCCGAAGTATGTAAATAGAGGTAACCGGGGGTCCGGGGGGCTTGCCCCCTGGCGAGGCGCGGAGCGCCGAGTTTCGCCAAGTAATAAAGCATTGCTGCGTTATTTAAAAGAAATAAGTCGTTCATAATATCGTAAAAATAGAAATAAATTGTACACTTAGCACAAAGCAAAGGTCGCAAGGATTCTAGACGCGTACTGTGGACGCCTACTGTAGACACTATAGCGGCGCGCGCGAGCGACTTGAGGTCGCTCGCACGCGCTGGTCGCTCGCTCGCGCTCGTTGGTCGTCCACGTAGGACACGGCGTAAGTATTGTGATACAAATTCTGTTCTTGAGGCAAAAAATCAAGCGTTCCGAACGAAAGGATGAGTTTGTTGGCCAACAATATTTGAGCACATTAAATTGGTCAAATTTCCAAAAGTGTACTAAAAAAATCACTAAAAATTGTTAAAACGGCCAGAAATTGTTAAATTTATATTTTGTAGCAGAATTTTATTCAAAACTAAATTCACAACAATTTACTAGGACATTTAAACATTTTTTCTCAAAATTATGCTGAAAACGTACATTAATTTCAATAATATTTGCTATAAAAAATCTAAAAAAACTGTAAAAAACTCTAAAAAGCCAAGATCTCTTTTGAATTGCCGAATTTTATTTAGTATGCGTTTTTTTTTGCTATAAAATTGGTTTTTAACAATTTCTTTTTACTGAAATTGCTCAAATTCAATACAATTCAACATATCGTAATGCGATACATAGCTTATGAAAATTCGCTCATATGATAATGCTGCGTGACTGGAACTTTTCGCTTTGGAGAATGAGTTTAGATGTTTTTTTCACCTGCTCTATTTTCACAACTAGATGAATAACAGTCTGTATAACATGGATTTTGTTGAAATCCTCATTTTTATCAAATGTTAACATGTATAGAGAAGAAGAGGTTTTTGAATGGTCCCGATTTCGCCTCTTTTACTTTTAATTTACTCTTTCTTGAAGATATTGATCACATCCAAAATGTTTAGATCTTGATGTTTTAGGTCATCAGTTATTTTTCTTATATCACTTGTTGTGAGTAGGCCTCTAACCATGACCTTAGTCGGTCTGACCGCTTTGTCATATTGATATGAATAGGTACCACTGTTATTTCTCATACTGTTCTTCATACACAGTTTGCCTCTAACCACTTTCCAGTTGTCTCTTGATTCTACATCTGCTTATAAGGTTTCTAAATGGAACAAGATTTGAAGGATAAAACTAAACAAATCCAAATCGATTCACATAAACTTCACAAACCGAAAAGTTACACCCTTGAACGTTGAGACGAACTCAAATGTTATACCGCATGGAGGTGCAGTTAAATACATAGGCATGACTCTTGACTCAAAACTCAACTGAAATATTCACATCGAGAAAAAGAAAGAGGAGCTGGTAAACAAGTTCTAAAAAATTTAATGGTTATTTGGAAGAAATTCTTCGCTTTCACTTCACAACAAACTACTCATTTATAAGCAGATACTTCGCCCTATCTGGAATTACTAGATACAGCTCTGGGGATATGCCAGGAAATCAAATATTTTAAAAATCCAAACTCCTTAGAATGCATTACCGAGAACCGGTGATATTCATCGAAATTTAGGGATGTATAACATCAATCAAACTATTATAAAACACGCACGGAAGCACGAACTGCGCCTCCACAAACATGAGAACGGGGATATGCTGAACGTCCTGGACAACCAAGGTGAACTCCGGCGACTCAAGCGAATCAAACTTCTGGACCTTGTTGTACCATATCAGTATTGCATTGAAACTCTGTGTTCATATTCCTGCTACAGAATAACAGTTGCAGATGTGTAATGAATTATTATTAACTGAAGCATTGCTAGATGAAATGTATAATTTTCAGTTGCTATAAATACTCGTACTTAGGTCAAAAAAAAAAAAAAAAAAAAAAAAAAAAAAAAAAAAAATAAATAAATAATAATAATAATAAAAAAATAAAATAAATGAATAAAATAAAATAAATAAATAAAAAAAGTTGTTTTTCCAGGCGACGTTAATAGATTTTCTCCAGTTTAGAATGTTACGGTAGGTAACATGCATTTCAATATTGGCCACGTCCGATCCAGGAACTCACGAATAGTTTTGGGAAAAATCGCTTCGAATTCGGACCAGGCGGTCTCCCCCCCACACACACAAATACACACACACACACATAATACAGACACGAGAAAAGGCAACCATTTCAAAAATTCACCCTGAACCAAATATAATTTATAACGTGTAATGAACAATGATCACTGAACGGGAAATGAAATCCTACCCTTATCGATTTCGACCAAGAATGTTCCCTTGTAAGGGAGGCTGTCGGACCACAGTATATTAAAAGCTTAACGAGTTCATTTATTGAGGTTGTGGCCACCAATAATTAAGAACAAGAGAAGAGCGGCACGACGGAAAGGTCTCGCTTAGATTCGATTTATAATCAATTGAAAGCCTCGAGCCTAGCGGGTGAGCTCCAATCTTGGGGAGCTATTAGTGCACAACAGAGGGGCGGAAGCGAGGCTTTGATATAAGGGATAACCAACTAGCTGTAAATTCAATGGTAGGGCGTGCTATCTAGATGGCAATGTATAGAAGCTCAGTTGGCACAGCTCTGAGACGTTGGGAATAAGGTGTAGGGTTTTGTATCCAAACGAAATGAAACGCAGCTCTCATTTCTAATTTAAACACAGCAACCGAAAAAATTGTACCAACATAACATTGATGATGTTGTGTTGAGAAGGTTCAGTCTTTGATCACGCTGGGAAGGGGGAGGGGGGCTTTACCCTCTGGAACCTCTCGCACCTTTCTGCTTTGAGCCAAGTGCTAAAATTAAAAAAACGTTCCGTTCATGTAGCATGATCGTATGAGCGAATCTAAGTTACCGTACTATATTATGTTGAACTGTTCTGAAATTTGAGTTTTTTGAGTACGAAGAAATTCTTAACTATTATTATTATGACAAAAAAGTATTCTAAATAGTAATCTGCTATTCAAAAAAAGATATTGGATTTTTAGCTTATTTGTAGTTTTTGTCGATTTTATAGTACATTTTAATGGCATTTAAGCAAAATTTTCATCCTAATTTTGCACATACATCTTTCAGCCGCTGTCAGTACTTCAGTGTCCTTGTCATAAAATCCAGAAGTGTATCCAAAAAGCAGAGCTAAGATGGCATTTAGCCCACCAAACTATCATTTGGAGTTCAATCGCTTCCCGTTTGGTCTCAAAAATTCACCAGCCACCTTTCAGTGGCTCATGGCATAAAAATAATGAATTCTGTTGTGTCTACCTAGATATATTATCATCCATAGTGTCTCCCTAGCCAAACACCTAGCTAGGCTGGAAGAGGTATTCAAATGCCTCAGAAAAGCCAACTTAAAAAATCCAGTTGGACAAGACGAAATTCCAAAAGACCGAAGTTTCATATTTAGGCCAAGTAATTACTCCAGAAGGCGTCAAACCCAACCCAGACAAGATAAAAGCCATATTAATTGACCCCATTCCATCTGCCACGATTGAAATCAAACAGCCTACTCGGGTATTACCGCAAATTTATCAAAGACTTTGCTGAGATTACAAGACCCATGACGAGTTGTCTTCGTATAGGCAGTAAAATCGATGTGAATTGCCCGTACAACGAAGGATCTAAACACTTCAAACTAATAATGTGATCTGTAAAAGCGCTAATACTAGAAATAATCAAAACTCGGTAGTTCAAGGTAAAATCATCAACTGAACATTTATTCAATTCGTTAATATAGTTACGGGAATACGTATGCATAGGTACCGAAATAGTAACTATTTAGCTGTTGTAATTGTGAAGTCAATCCTCTACATCTTCTCCCCTCCATTTTCCTTCTTCAGGTTTTTTTTCTCATTTGTTCTATGTGCTTCCTCAATCTTCTACCAATGTTGACTTGCACTTCATATGACATGAGGCCTGTTCTTTTAGCAACTACACCCAGAATCCATTCCTTTGCTGCTGGTAGTTTTATCCATACATCCTCCCCTTCTTTAAATTCCCTTAATTGTTTAGTCTTGTTACGATTCAGCTGCTCATTCATTAGAGCTTTGTCCTGGTTACATTCTAAACAAGGTTTCAACAGATCAAATTGTGTGCGTAATCGACGTCCCAAAAGGAGTTCAGCAGGGGATCGGCCTGTGGTGTTATGTGGAATCGAGCGATATGTAAAAAGGAATTGTCCCACCTTCTCCAATATTTGGGAACGTGTTCCTTTTTCTAGCCGCAATCTGTCTTTGAACGTTCGGAAGGATCTCTCTGCCAATCCATTTGTCCTTGGATGATATGGCGCTGATGTCATGTGTGATATTGTCAATTACTTACAAAGTATTCTAAACTCGTTTGAGGTGAATTGTGGACCAATATCAGAAACCAGAATTTCTGGTAATCCGAACCTATTGAATAACTCTTTCAGAGCAGTTATTGTGGCTTGTGATGTGGTGCTACTCATCGGTATTACCTCCAGCCACTTGGTGGATGCGTCCACAACAATCAACCACATCATTCAGTGAAATGGCCCTGCAAAATCCACATGCAACCGAAACCATGGCTGCGACGGTATATTCCATGAGAAGATCTGAGCCTCTTCAGGTGCCGCTCTTGATTCTTGAAACCGCAGACAATTCCCAACATATCTCTCTAGTTCTTTGTCTATTCCAGGCCACCACAGATGTATTTGTGCAATGGACCTCATTGCTCTCGAACCTGGATGACCCAAATGTAACATTTTCAGGAAGTTCTCTCTAATTTTCTCTGGTACTATAATCCTTCCCCTCCACAAAAGCATACCCTCTTCCATCGACCACTCTTCTCGTTTCTCAAAAAATGAGTCTATTTTCGGATCCAATTCCTTCTTCATTGGCCATCCAGAACGCATGTACTGTATCACTTTTTGTAGTAATGGGTCGGATGCAATTTGGTTGTTTAGCTCTCTAGTAGCCACCGGCGAATCTCTCACATGAAGGTGCAAAAGTTGGGCTGCCCCTGGCTTACCCAAGTTTTCATATTCTGACAACTCCTCGTCGTCATTTAGGGGTAATTTTGAAAGTGTGTCCGCTACTGTATTTTCTTTTCCTGCGATGTATTCAATCGAGTAGTCAAAAGATCTAAGAATTAGTGCCCAGCGCATTAGCCGGTTCGCTGCCATCTTGGGTATTTCTTATACCCTCTGGTACTTCTTATCTTGGGTATTACTTTAATGGTTTGTGGTCTGTCTTTAAAACAAATTTTCTCCCCTGTATGAACTGGTAAAATTTCTTTACTGCAAAAATGATTCCCAATGCTTCTCAATCAATAGATGAATAATTCTTTTCTGAAGCACGTAAAATCCTTGAGGCGTACATGATTGGTCGTTGCATTCCGTCCGGTAGCCGGTGGAATGATCCTATCCATAGTCCTATTCCGGTTGCGCTGGCATCAGACGTTATTAATATGGGAAGATCAGGAGAATAGTGAACCAAAGTATCAGTTGCTGTCAACTTTGATTTCACTTCCTCAAAAGTTTCTTGACACCGTTTTGACCACTCCCACTTTACCCTTTTTCTGGTTAAACTGTGCAATGGTGCACATATTGATTGAAGGTTCTCAATGAATCGTCCATAGTAATTTACTGTACCCAAAAACGACTTAAGTTGTTGAAGATTCTCTGGTGAAGGCATTTCTCTCAAAGCTTTCAGATGGTCTTCCAATGGGTGAATCCCTTCCTTGTCAATCACATGTCCCAGATACTTTACACTTTCTTGGAGCCATTTGCACTTGGATATTTGGATTTTTATACCATTTTTATCCAGTCTTGACAAAATCTAGTGTCCTCAAATGACCCTCCCTTGTTGCTGATGTTATTATTATATCGTCTAAGAAACATGCCACGTTCTTGACTCCAGGCAGTAGGTCTTCCATTCTTCTTTGAAACAAACCTGGGGCAAAACTTACCCCAAAAGGTAACCTGGTATACCTGAAAAATCCTTTGTGAGTTGCGATCACCAAAAACTTCCTAGAATCTTATTGGACTTCCATTTGCAAGTACGCATCTTTTAAATCAGATCTATTACTGAAAACTCTTGGCCCCCTGATAGTTTCACGACCAAATCTTCAAATGTCGGCAGTGGGTAGTGATTATCCTGGATGTATTTGTTTATAGTGACCTTAAAATCCCCACAGATCCTCACTGCTCCCGTAGACTTTACACAAACCACTATTGGAGATGCCCATTCGATTTCGTGAATATTTGGGTCCACTACCTCCAAGACACCTTCACCCACTAGTCTCTCCAGTTCCTGGTCCACTTTTTCTTTCAAGCAAAAGGTACGTTTCTATGTCGAAATGCTTTTGGTTGTGCCACCTCAATTAGTTTAATCTGCGCCTTATATCCCTTCATAGTCCCTAACCCCTCACTAAACATTTTGGGATACCTACCTACTGAGAATTCTGTGCAGAGTGCTACCGTTGTCTTTGTTCTCTTTTCTTGCCACGTTTGCGTGGAGTGAGCAAATTCTGGCTCCTTCAGGAATTGGAACATTGAACTTGAGAGCCCAATTGTTGTGACAAAAGGGCCGAAAAGAAAACACACTTGCACGCGTAATATACGATTAACTAGTTCTATTACAGAGAGAGACTGAGTAACACGAGACGGACAAAAATTATAATTGAATAATAATTGTTATAGCAACGGATACACACAGATACTACATTATGAGTTCATAATAGTTACTGCACTGTCACTATATTCTCCCCCACTTTATTTAGCACGTAGTCCTTAAGACGATCAGGCGCTCTACGCTCCCTTGCTGGTCTGCCAGGGGCTACCGCAGGCTGGCTCTGACTCATGGCAGGCGGCAACATCTCATGCTCTGGTAGATCTGTGGAAAACGGAATCCCCCGGCTCTGCTGTGGAGGCGCAAAAACCACACGTTTCTTTGGTACCAGGGTGCTGACCAGCTGATTTATGTGCCTCTTCAAGCTGCGGCCAGAATCAAGTTCAACCACATAGTGGTACTGGCCCAGCTTCCTAGTGATGGTACCAAACTGCCAGCACTCCTGAATCCTTGTCTGGACTCTTTCCCCCACCTGAAGCGAACGGACACGGCTGGACGCACGACTAGAGGGGGCTCGAGCTCGGTAATTTGGCAGAAGGGCATCTAGCCTGATCCGAAGTCTCCTCTTCAGGTAAAGCTCCGCTGGAGATTGGCCAGAAGCCAACGGCGTTGCTCTATAACGAAACATAATCTGTTGCAGTTTCGAAGAAAGTGGGGCCGGGTCACTGTCTGAGGCCTTCAGCCTCCTTTTCAAAGTTTGTATACTGCGCTCAGCGAGTCCATTTGTCGCTGGATGATGTGGCGCACTGAATTTCTGGAAAACCCCTCGCTCTTTACAGTAGTGTAGAAACTCCTCACTCTTAAAGATAGCGGCATTGTCTGATACAAGCACAGAGGGGTAACCATGCACGGAGAAAATTCCTTCCAGCAGGGTGATTGTTGAGGCCGAAGATGGTGCATCCTTAAGCATGCGGACCTCCGCCCATTTGGACCTGGCGTCCACACACATGAGGAAGAAACGGCTGTCGAAAGGCATTGCATAGTCGATATGCACCCTTTCCCAGTTCTCATCGGGTTGATCCCATGGATGAACTGGCGCTTTTTGGGGATTATGGCGAACTTTTGCGCAGGACTCACAACTTCTGACAAGCCGTTCAATGTCTTTATCTAAACCTTCCCAATACACGTACCTTCTGGCAAGTTGCTTCATCTTGGTAATTCCCAAGTGTGATGCATGCAGCTCTTCTAAAACTGACGATTGGAGAGCTTTAGGAACTACTGCTCGATCCAGACGGAAAAGCATATTACCAGAAATAGTGTATGGGCTGTCAATGCGGCTGCTCTTGAGTTCTTTCATGATTTTCTGCAATTCTGGGTCCCTTCCAGTCTCTTCGGCGACCGTCTCTGCTGTGACAGCTGAGTTGGAAATCTGAAGCAGGGTCTCAGCGTACAGAATGTTGACTTCTTCATCTATTGCTACGGGCAACACACCCCCCGATGGAGAGACGGGAGCCCGAGAGAGACAATCAACATTTTCATTGTCCTTGCCTTTTTTGCACCTCACAGTGTAATCGAGGCCACTGAGGAACGATGCATACCGCAATAATCGAGCAAATGTCATCTGAGGCAATGGTCTATCCGGGTGGAAGATGCGTGACAGGGGCTCATTATCTGTGACAAGAATGAAATGTTTCCCATAGATGTAGTTGAAAAAATGGGTGGCGGCATAAACGATGGCAAGGGCCTCCCTGTCCAGTTGGCTATAATTAGACTCGGCGGCAGTTAGGGCTCTTGAAGCATATGCGACAGGACGTTCTTGACCATTGATTTCATGGCTAAGAATCGCTGCGATTCCGGACGGACTGGCATCTGTGGTCAGGACTACCGGTCTTGCTGGGTCAAACGGAACCAGAACCCTATCACTGCATAATTCGGATTTGAGGGTTAGAAATGCGGCTTCGGTAGTGGATGACCAGATGAACTTCTCCCCCTTCCTGAGTAGACGGCGCAAGGGATGAGACTTTGTGGAGAAGTCTGGTATAAATTTGGCATAATACGTGACAAGGCCTAAAAAACGTCTCACTTCATCCACATTCCTAGGTCGAGGCATCTGAGCAACAGCCTGCACCTTTGCTGGGCTTTTTTCAATTTTGTTGAATGAAATCCGATGTCCAAGGTAGTCAATCCTCTCCTTAAAAAATGAGCATTTAGACCGGTTCAAGTGCAGATCACACTGCTGAAGTCGCTCCAAGCAGGCGACCAGGTTTTTTGTGCATTCTTCCTGTGTTTCTCCGTGACAAACTATGTCATCAAAATAGGCTTCCACTTTGGGCAATCCATTCAGCAGCTGGGAGAGGATTCTATTGAACTCTGATGGCGCAGTTTTTATCCCGAAACTGAGACGGTTCATCCTGAAAGTGCCTTTGTGTGTCGATATCGTCTGAATCCTGCTTCCTTCGTCATCCACCTTCAGATGCAAATAAGCTTTATGAAGATCCAGCTTGCAAAAGAACCTGGAACCTCTGAGGCTGTGCAATACCTCATCAATGCGACGAATGGGGTGATTGGCAGCTACCAGTCTTGAATTAACCCCACACTTATAGTCAACACATAGCCTGACGCCACCGTCAGGCTTGGCAATCACGACTAGCGGCGACCCCCAATCGCTTGATGCAACCGGGGTAATCACTCCCTGACGTTCAAGGGATTCAAGCTCCTTCTCAACACGTTCCCTCAGTGCAAAAGGAACATCGCGTTCACGGATGAAAACAGGTTTCACGCCTTCTCTGAGCTGCAACTTGACTTCTACTCCAGGGACGCACCCTATTCTTTCTTCGAAGATCAATGAATATTTCTTGAAAATGTCTTCAAGTGACTCGACTGAGTTCACAACTGCTGGGTTGGACGCTGAGCGACGGTGACTATCGATTTCATTGAGGCTGATCCCGAGACCCCTGATCCACATTCGCCCAAGCAGAGCATCGTGACCAGCTGGCACCACAAACAGATCAGCATCCATCGACTTGTTACCATAGGCAACCTTAACAGTGACCTTACCCTTGGGCTTTATTATGTGATCCGAGTACGACCGAAATGAGACTGAAGTCGATTGGAGGGGAAGGTTGAGGCCTAGTTTGTGGAAATCCGATTCCGAGAGTAGGGAAAACCGAGCACCTGAATCCACCTCGAAGGACTGTGGCTTATCATTGAGCGTGACTGTGATGAGGTACTTATCAGTGTCTGGTCCAACCTCATATAAATCTTCTATGTGCTCGATCCGAACAATTCCAAATTCGTGGTTTGACTGGGTTTCATCATCCTGGTGACTGTGAGACGACAGAGTGTGAGCGTTGGATTTTTGGAGCAGCGTTGTGATGCACACTTTGGCTACATGGCCAATCTTACCGCATGACGTGCATTTGAGGACATCTCTCTTTGTCCTACAATCACGTGACCGATGATTTGGGCGGCCGCAGTTTAAGCAGAGGTTATCTACGCCCAATTTCCTGTAATCCACTCGGCTCCTGGAATCCCTAGGCTTTGAGCTTTGGCGGTGTCGGGAGCTACTGGATTGTGACCTTCTGCGACTATGGTGGTGACCTTGACTGGAACGTCTCTCAACACGATTGGTGTCTTCTTCTATACTTGCTGAACTGTCAGGAGGTTTGCCCAACTGACCTGACTCAATCCGTGATGCCTCCAAGGATGTTGCTTTCTTCAGTAGGTTGTCAAAATCCTTGAGAGCTGAGTCTTGAAGAAGCTGTTCGCGTATCCAATTATCCTTGAGTCCTCTGATGAACTGGGCTTGCAGAAAATTGTCTGCTATGGAGACTTTCCTCCTGCACGAACATGTAGCGTAGAAATTACAGTCTGTGATATTCCCCTTCAGGGCTCCAACGAAATCTGCAATGGATTGATTTGGTTGCTGAGTGGTGCTGAGAAAATAGTGCTGGGCGACGGCTG
This sequence comes from Adelphocoris suturalis, assembly GCA_030762985.1. Classification (NCBI taxonomy): domain Eukaryota; kingdom Metazoa; phylum Arthropoda; class Insecta; order Hemiptera; family Miridae; genus Adelphocoris; species Adelphocoris suturalis. The sequence continues at coordinate 66,129,397 of CM061040.1, read as the reverse complement.
TTGACACAGCAGGTGACAGCATTTTCTTGAAATGATCAATTAGCGTATCATATTCAATATCTTTGATTGGTTTCTCCGGCCCTAAAAATGCAGCCAGGCTGTTGTAGTGTTCCCTTCCAATCGATGAGCAGATCAGCTGCTGCTTTTTCTTCGCGTCGGTGACATTCTTGAGCTCGCAGTAGTTGTCAAAACGTTCAAGGTATGATGAAAATTTTTCCTTCTTCGCATCATAGTTCTCAAATGGCGATATCTGTGGAGCTGGGGTCGGTTCCCTCACAAGGGCTGTAGACAAAAGCTTCATCAACTCTTTGAATTGCCTATCATCCATGTTTGAGACTGGAAAGACGTTAAAACAGGAAAAAATGCGGCGGAACGGCGACTGAGTGACAAAAAAAAAAAAAAAAAAAAAAAACAATATCCTGGGAGGTACTGCACAGGAAACCGAAAATCAGGTACAAAATAAGTGAAATGTGACTGTTTACCGAACTTCTGAGAGCGGTGACGGCGACAAAACTGTGTTCGGCGAGACAAACTGTGTTGAAAGCTGGGTAACTGGTGGCTGACTCCGGCGAACGTTTTCTACTCAATTTCACTAACTTTCCGCGGAATTTTTACTGTTCATCCTCGTCGCCAACTTGTTGTGACAAAAGGGCCGAAAAGAAAACACACTTGCACGCGTAATATACGATTAACTAGTTCTATTACAGAGAGAGACTGAGTAACACGAGACGGACAAAAATTATAATTGAATAATAATTGTTATAGCAACGGATACACACAGATACTACATTATGAGTTCATAATAGTTACTGCACTGTCACTATACCAATCTAGACCAAATAAAGGAACGTCATGTTTCTTCACCACTACGGCCATAAGTGGCAAGGTTTTGTCGAAAACATGCACTTGAACCTTTATTGTACCTAGAGTTTGGATCTCCCCCCCAGTATATCCAATCAAGCTAGTGCATGGATACAAATGGGGTTTGCCTACTAATTTCCACAGTTTTCTTTTATTTACTTATTTTGCCGCTCCTACATCATATAGCATGTCTACCTCTAGATCATTCAGTTTCACTTTCAACATGACCTTATTTCCTGTAGTTTTAACATTAATTAAATGATTCTCCTCTTCCGATGATATCCCACTCTCACCGTTTCCTTTATTCATCCTGTCAGAAATCTGCCTGATTTTAAATTTTGTAGGTCGTTTATTAGACATACAAACCCTAGCAAAATATCCAGTTTTACCGCAGTTTAAACACTCTTGGCCCTTTGCTGGATATTGAAAATCAGAACTGTGTTGTTCAAATCCACATTTGTTACATGGCTTTTCAACCCTTTTTTTCCGTACCATTGCGGCTGGTTTTTTTTGTGTTGAACTACTTTTAGTGTGGAAAAATTTCCTTGACTCAGAATTTGAAAATTCTGCTAGTAACGTCTGCTGAGCCTAAGCTTTTTCCATTGTAAGCGCGGATGCTTCCACTTGCTGGAAAGTAGCCTCGTTTGATTGGTGCAATCTGAATAATTCTTCTTGCCACTTAGCAGAATTTATCCCTATCACTAACTGGTCTCGCAATCTTTCCTCTAACGCCGCTTCAAACTCACATGTTCCGGCTAATGTCCTTAATCCATTGACAACTTCGCTATAGTCTCCCCCTCGTTTCTATTTCTCATGGCAAATGCTCTCCTCTCGGCAAATATACAAGTAGACTTTTCATAAAATCGTTCTAACACTTGTTTCAACCCGTCATAAGGAACTCCCTTTACATTTCTAGGCCGGAAATGATCCACAAAAATTTTGAATGGACTAGGGCCTATAGAAGTCAGAAATAGTATGGATCGGGTCCGGTCATCAGTGCTCCCTGTCAACTCAATTCTACATATTTCTACTTCAAACCTGTTTACGTAGTAAGCCCAACATTCTATTTCCTCATCGTATTGCGGAAATTTGATGTTCTGGATCTTAGCCTTTCCCGATCCTGAGGATATAACTTCACGGAATGACTCCTCTCTTTCATCCTGTGAGTCAGATAGTTCCTCAGCCGTCTTCTTTCTTCCTCGCTTCTGTTTTTGCATCCTGTCCGCAGCGCCAAAATGTAAAAGCGCTGATACTAGATATAATCAAAACTCGGTACTTCAAGGTAAAATCATCAACTGAACATTTATTCAATTCGTAAATATAGTTACGGGAATAGGAATACATAGCTTCTGAAATAGTAACTATATAGCTGTTATAATTATGAAGTCAATCCTCTACATGATCCTACAATACCCTGACTTCCAAAAACCTTTTAGGCTAACTTGCGATGCGAGTAACATTGCTATTGCCTGCGTTGACCAACGGTGCAGACCTCCCAGTAGCGTAGTACGCGAACCGAACTCTTAAGCACTCCTAGACACGCTTATATACGATAGAAAGAGAACTCTTGGCAATAGTATGGGGAGTACAATATTTTCCTCCTTATCTGTTTGGAAGGAAGTTTAAAATCCTTTCAGACCACAAGCCCCTACAATGGCTCTCTTCAATCAAAGAGCCAAGCTCCAAATTGACCTCGACATTGAGTATAAGAAAGACCACCTCAGAACAAATGCCGATGCTCTATCAAGAGTCAAAACCCAAAACAACCTGGGAAGAACTAACTGACATACAACCCACATAGCGACGAGATAAACACGACGTTAGAAAAGCACGTGAATAAACTTACACCCAACTCGAAAAAATTCCTGGACGAACTCGATTTAGACTCGCCCGCTGTTCAACCAAACCCTAAAGCCCGATCAACTCTGGTCGACTTTGATTGCGACGATGAAAACTCAAATCCTACAAGTACCGTTCATTCAAATGCAATAGGTCACGCCATCGTGGCCATCCCAATTAAAGACAGCCCCATGAACACCTGCGAAAACCAAATAATAATCGAAGTTGTACGAATCCCTGACAATCAACTAGTAACCGTCCAAAAATTATTCAATGATAAAAGCAGAATGATCGTCCAACTCTCCAAAAATAATTTAGAAAAGTCAGTTTTAAAATTCGTTAAAGAATACGTCCTCCCGAAAATCAAATATGGGGTCTATTCCACTGAAAACATCTACCCCGAATTCGTGACAATAATGACCAAAAATTTTACAACCTGACCCCCACGGCTATTCACATTAGACCTGACCCATTAGAAACTATTCACATTGATACAGTAATCCTGGATGGTTCCAAATTCCTCCAGCAGTTTTTTAGAAAAGCTCTGAACGGCGAACGGCAGACGGACGGAATTTGTTAAATGTTTTTAATTTATTATTATTTCATCTTTATTTTTCTTTCAAGTTTTGATTCTATGCTTCTTGAATCGTAAACCAACAATTTTTATGGCTGTGTGGATGGGGGGTTCTGGATCGATTACAATGGTTCGTTATTAAAAATTATTAACCAAAACACGGTTATCAACACGTTCACCTCGCTTAAGCGAAAGCTGAATAGTTTTCTGTATGGTTCGTAAGCTGAAGAATGTTTGAAGTTTTTATAGTCTTTTCAAACAACTTGTTAAATGTGGTAAGCAGCGAAGCATCGAAAGGAATTCCAGATTAGCCAAAATCTTTCATTTTAGAGTTTGACCCGGTGTATCACATATCAAATCAATTCTAAAAATTCAGGTTTGGAATGAGGTTGGTAGTATATACGAGACCTTCTCGAACGATCAAGTTTGTCCCCCACCCCGGCAACTACTTGGAACCGTTCCCTACAAGAAGAACTATGAGTTCTTCAATTCCGTTCAACGCGGAGCAGCACATGAGTCACAAACGAAAAGTCACATTTACGTTTCTAAACTGTTATGTGATCGTGTTATGAGACCACGAAACTATACACTTCATTCTGATCTACATATCCAACTAATCTGCATTTTTACTAAGAGATTGATTACTTGATGTTATGTATTTTTGAGATGCGAGCTTGCGAGCATCCAGACCACTAAACTATCCACTTCAGTCTAACCTACATGTCCACTAAACAGGTTGAACGGAATTGAAGAACTCACAGTTCTTCTTGTAGGGAACGGTTCCAAGTAGTTGCCGGGGTGGGGGACAAACTTGCTCGTTCGAGAGGGTCTCGATTAGTATATTCAACGCTATTTTCAATGGTACCATGACATTCGGTTTATTTGTAAGAGTTTGTAAAAGTTAATGGAGTTAAGGTCATTTAGTGGCACAAGATAAGATTACAAACGCTGTAAATCACTACACAAAGGTTTATTTTCTGTATTATATATCCCTTCCAGGCAGATAATTTGTCTTTAATTTTAACTAAACCTTGTACATGTATAGGATAAAAAGTTGGAGCATCATTCCTTCCAAAAAGGTTCATCTTTACATCTCTAGGGCCCATCTATTTCAGGCTCTATAGTAACTGTCCAAAAAAATAGAAAAACGGCAAAAAAAAAAAAAAAAAAAAAAAAAAAAAAAAACGGTAGGGCGAAATCCACAGAGGCACCTCAGCTGATTAGTGCGCCTCCTAACCTCATAATCGTTTTCGAGATGTCCCAAAGGGACAAGATATCCCATCTAAATTTTAGCACCGTGAGTGATTAGGGAAGAAGAGTCCCTCTATGCTAGGTATGTAGCTGTATTCTACGAAGGAGCTCCATTACAAATAGCAGATCCTCAGCTTGTCATCAATATAGGTAATTACTTGCTTAGATATAGGCACCTGCAATGGGAAAATTAATACAAATTAAATAATACATCTACAGTGGACTAGTTCTGATCAAATTATAACGACATTTAAATAAATAGGTATCCCCCAATTGGAAGTTTATGATTTATCGACCGCACGGATGATATTTCGATTTTGCAGAGTTAGAATGTCATTCGAGTATTAGTTGATAATTCCATTGGTATTATATGATTTGATACTTACACGTTTTATGTGATCCCATTTTCTAGCGGTCATTGGTGGAATTTAAAAATCAACTAGCTAGTCCAAAGATTCGCTAGTAGTGCATCATTTCTCTATGTTCTCGCGCCTACAAACCCAAGTTTCGAAGTTTTAGCCTTTAGGAAGACCAAACGGGTTATCCTACAGCGTTCCAAATGGTTGTATTGGATTTTTTGGTAAATATTTATCAACGACAACCCAAAAAATCATTGCTGTTACCTTGAAAGTTTTTGAGATCTTGATTTTTAAGTATTTCAGCCCTTAATTACTACACTTTAGGGTTGATCAAAATTGATGCTAATGTTTATTCTGGCACATTCCCGGCCGATGAAGGATTTTCTAATCAAATTTCCTAAGGTTCGGTCCAATAGTTTTAGAAAAATCTTCTAACGGCGCACAGTGGTCCGCAATTGACACTGCCTGACACTCCCTGTACCTATAGTCCGGAATTTCTATTTGACCATACCACAGAAGAGCCTTGTCAAGACGGTTACAGGATTGTAGTTGTTTATTCCAATACCGTCTACTGGTCTAATTAACCCTAGCTCCCCCACTTGTCTTGCATTTCAATGAAACACCATCTGCGCCCTGCTCAACGTTAAGTGTATATCAACAAACTGAAAGTTCTTCAACCAAATAGAGCCCGTTATCCTCTCAGAGTAGACCCTTAAAACATGATATTATCGTCGTTAATTACTTGATGATAGAAAATGATTAGCTCAAGGTATTTATGCATGCGAACGATATTTTTCCCGTATCCCCTGTTAATATTTTCGGAGAGAATTTCCTATCTCAGGATTCAGATCACCTGGAACGTGGACAATAGTTGATGAGACTAGCTATATAGAGCAACAACTAAATCTATGTACCAATTTATTGGGGATTCCATTTTTGATCTACAGGTAACTACAGTTTTTTATTTCGATATAATATTCAACAATAACAGCAATATTTAACTATACTAACACATCTCTCAGTCAAAATGATGGAGTGGTCATATATGCTAATGAAAGATTAAGTTGTAAACAAGAAACAATTGTCATGACAGGAGCCACAGGCCTCAACATTAGTTTCCAAATTGGTCCAGAAACGTACAGCATCATAGGTATCTACAGAACCCCATCCCAAACCCAAAATGATATTTCTCTTTTCATCTCACAGCTAAAATCAAACCTTGAAACCATATCGAGTAACCATTCATTTATTTTCGGTGACATGAACCTTGACCTACTAAGTAGTAATGACAATATCGACAACTATACCGACACCTTACTATCACTGGGGTACATTGGACTGATAAATGAACCAACTCGAGTCCAAGGAATGTCCAAAACTGCTATAGACCATATATTTGTTAAAACTAAAATACTTGAAATTTGCCCAGCAGTCATTAAGAGTACGATAACTGACCACTTTTCCACGGCCCTAATTTTGCCACTAAAAACCCATCTGAGCCGCAAGAAAATGTACAATTTGAAAAAAGTAGATGAAGATAAACTTAGAATAATACTTAGTGAAATTAACTGGTCAACAGTAACAAATACCAACGATGTTAACCTTGCTGCAAATGAATTTATAAGATTGTTGAACACCGGCGTTGAAATGGCAACCAAACTTGAAAGAATTACTAGCAGGGAAGTCAAACTAACACCCTGGATAACTAGAGGCCTGATCAAATCAATAAGGATTAGAGATAAAATGAAAAAACTTTCGACGAAAAACACACTAAATTTCAATTTAAAGGAAAAATCAAATCGTTATAGAAATAAAGTAAAGGAGTTAATAAGAGCAGCGAAGAAGACATACTTTGACAATGAAATAGAGAAAGCCCAAGGTAATATGAAAAAAAACTTGGGACACTATCAAATTTGCAATACGAGGAACAAACGAAAGAAATAAATCAGAATGTCCACTGATCAAAGAAATAATGAAAAATGATCACGTCCCGGAAAATGTAGAATGTCCACTGATCAAAGAAATAATGAAAAATGATCACGCCCCGGAAAATGTAGCGCGTAAAAAAGTTTGGGATTTACTAAACTCATATTTTTCCCAAGTAGGAGAAAAGCTCGCTGCGAAATTCTCAAATATTCAGAAACCTCCAGATCCTCCGCCTTCAAATGAGGTGGCGGACACAATCTTTTCTCTTAGAATGATGACGGAGACAGATCTCGACAAACTACTACAAACTATGAAGGGATCCTCGTCACCAGGTATAGACGGCATCCAGGTACATCTTATAAAAAACCATATAACGAGTCTGAAAAAACCTCTTCTTCACATATACAATCTTAGCCTCACAACAGCAACATTCCCTGAAGCATTCAAAGCTGCAAAGGTCATCCCAATTTTCAAAGGCGGGACGGTGGGTGAGCTCGGAAATTATAGACCAATCTCTATGTTAAGCACGCTGTCCAAAATACTGGAGAAATTCGTGAAAAATTTGCTGTACTCATATCTTGAAGAAAACAATTCAATAAACATGAACCAATTTGGTTTCCGCAAAAATAAAGGGGTAAATGATGCGGTATTTGCACTAACCACGGACCTTTACGACATTAGGGACAAGAACAAGAAAGGTGCTCTCATACTACTCCATATCGCTAAAGCATTCGATGCAATCGATAGAGAACAACTTATGTACAAGTTAGTTAAATTAGGAATCATAGGCCCCAGCTTAGAATGGTTTAAGAGCTACTTGAGAAACCGAACCCAACGAGTGGCAATCGGCGAGTGCTCTAGTGAAGAAAGCAATAACGATTTTGGTGTGGTTCAAGGAAGTACATTGGGTCCACTATTGTTTTTGGTGTATGTAAACGAAGTGGCCTGTCTAGAACTACCCAATTCCAAAATGTGTTTATTTGCGGATGACACTGCCGTGTTAGTTGAAAGTGACACGTGGGAGAATGTATATAGCAGGCAAACCTAGCAATCAATGTGATTGGACGATGGTTCTGTGAAAACTATCTTACATTGAACACTAAAAAGTCAAAATTAATTATTTATGGGGGAATAAAATCATATGTTTACGATAAAAATTTAAGCATCATACTACATACATGTAGATCAAATAATAGCTGTTCTTGTGGGAAAATAGAACGTGTAGCTGAGCATAAGTATCTTGGGTTAGTCTTGGACGAAGAGCTAAATTGGATACCCCATATTGACTATACTCACAATAAAATTAATAAATACATGTACATATTCTATAATATTCGACACACACTCCCTAGAAATACGATAAAACTAATTTATTACAGTATGCTACAATCTGTACTTCAATATGGCGTAATTGCTTGCGGTGAGACATTCTCAACCCATATAAATAAATTACATGTAGGCCAGAAAATCATTCTAAAGATTATGCTGTCTTTACCAATTAGGACTCCATCCGACAATGTATTTAATATCGCTAAGCTATTTACTATAAGGCAATTATATGTTAAAAATTTACTTCTGCAATTCCATAAGGATCCACAAATAATAGGTTCACAACGTAACCCAATGTATATAACAAGGTACGTAGCCGCAGGAAATGTAAATGCACCTAGACCGAGACTAACGTTGTCAACTCACAATCCAAAATTCATTAATTACATTATCCACAGAGCGCTAGAGGGCCATATGAAAAATGCTCAAAGATTCACGAGACAAAACTACAAGAAACATATTTTAACCTGGCTTGTAGAAAAGGGGAAGCGGGATGTGAAACTGTTTTAAGCAGTATTTATGTACAGTGATTATTTTAGAAAATATCTTTTCTTAAAATTATAGGAACATTATACGCATAACATTATATTTTTAAGTACCGTTTGTATCATAGAGTAGATAGATTGTAAGCCATGAGCGAATCACCAAGACCTTCCCCAACAACACGGGCCAAGCCTATCGTTGGGAAAGAAATCGAAAGTGAGTAGCTTAAGTTGTTCAATTTGTACCATATTTATAAAATGCATTTGTATGATTAAAATGAATAAATAAATAAAATCTATACTATTTATAAGAATGAAACTCTATTTGTTTGTTTGTCCATGTTATGCACGGCCAAATGGACGGTACTTTGTATGTCAGCGACAAAGTTACGTTTCGTAGAACAAGGTAGAACACGATGGTGCAATCAAAATTTCCTAAAGATGCTGTTTTCCCAGAAAAATTCGTTCCCCGCTATATTTTTTCTACCATAGACCCAGTAAATGTCCACGGTTTTCGCTCGGATTGGTCTTCGTTGGAGTTCCAATTTGGTCCCATGCGCGTTAACCTTTCTGCGTTGGAACGAATTTTTTACTCCGTATTTTACGGGAGTTATCGTCTGGAAACACACACTCTCTCTCTCTCTCTCTCTCTCTCTCTCTCTCTCTCTCTCTCTCTCTCTCTCTCTCTCTCTCTCTCTCTCTACAACCGTTAAAATCTAGGATTTAGTCATGATTGTCTTTGATGTATGAAACAGATTGGTAGGGTGTCCCCGACCCTTCAAACAAACTTTTAAAATTTTGAAGCCATCTACGAAGGTCATTTTTTCTTGAAAAATTCGCTAAAATGGATAAATACGGCTAAAAATCGTTAAATTTATCTTTTTGGGCAATTTTAGTCAACAGAAGTTATTTAACGATGAACTGGAACATTATTAAATTTATGCTGAAAAATGTATTTAGGTAAATACGTATCCATATTTAGGTAAAATTTGCCCAAAACCCTCTAAAAACTGCAAAAAAGCTAAAAACCCCAAATCTCTTTTGAATTGCAGAATATTATTTTGAAGGAGTTTTTAGCCATCAAGTTGGTAGTAGAAATTTATTTTTACTAAACTCAAAGTCGTGAATTTTAAAAACAATTCAACATAATATATAGTACGATAATATACAAAAATTTGCGCATTCGATCATGCTGCATGACTGGAACTTTTTTTGTTATGCATGGTAATAATACATAATGATGACTACTCTACGCTAAATGTATTCTTTGCGAAATAACACTACCGGGGAATTCGAAAAGAAGGGAGCTGAGAGGATGAGGGATGAGAAGAGTAATGGAACTGCTTGAGAGGGCGTGGTAGACGGGGGAATGAGTTTAGCTCCGTATAATGTCGAAAGGGAAGGGGTGACAGGATAATTAGTGGACCTTACACTAGGCGGCTAGCGGCCAGGAAACTCCCAGATAAAGAGCCTTCAAAGATGAACGCGCCAACAGAATAAGGGCAGTTACGCCAACATGAGGGCAGTTATGCGGTAATGGGTTGAAACCAGGGAATGGGATAACGTGAAGTTGTTTCGCAACTCGCGGCACATCAGGTTTTTGCCGTTTCCCATTTGTGTTGCTGTTGTTTTCCGTTTAAAAGAAGGACCAACTGATAGTGATAATATATCCTTTTCTTCTTTCATGTCCCAACGAAATAGCTGGGTATACAGGTAACCTTCAACATCAGGAAATTACGGCTAAGCCGATAAGACCTTTTTCTTGTTAATTATTTTTATGATGAACCTTTGCTATCCAGCAAGGAAAAAAAAAGTGTTGACCCCTCGTTATTTGTGGGCCGCGTTACAATTTACTTTGATTCTGATAATCACATGTCGATTGATAATGGTCGGTTACAATTTACTTGGATTCTGATAATCACATATCGATTGATAATAGACTTGAAATCCCAACCTCATTTTAATTAAATTCCAGTCGGTGGAACATGAAAATGGATGATACACGGAATGTATGGATGCTATGTAGCATGCCGTGTAGCATGAAAATATGTTCATTACTATTTCCACTTTTAAATAAGGGAACAACAAAGCTGCTCTTAAACAATTCAGGGACTACACTGGTGGAGTAAGACTTGTTAAAAATAATGAATAGAGGGTATGCCAAAGACAAGTAGCATGTTTTAAGCAAAATGGACGGAATCCCGTCAAGAACAGGTCGCCTAAATAGATCGAGGGACTTCAACTTACTCTCAATTTGTTCTAAGGTCACCTGAAAACTGCCGAAGTCGATGGAATCAGCAAAATGGAAATCGTTAATTACAGGAGATGAATGGTTGACATTGTATACACTAGAAAAATAATCTGCAAATAAATTTACTGAATTACTATAACCTTCAGTACAAACATAATCGAAAAACATGGACTGAGGAATCATCAGATTTACGAAAGCTGTTAACATGATCCCAAAAATGTTTAAAGTTAAACTGAGTTCCCGCTTCAACAATATTAATATAATTACGGTAGTTATTTTTTACTTCAATTTTGCAGAGGGACAACTGGTCAGGGGAAAACTGATCATAATGGCAGCTTAAACCAGTACTTTTGTACAATTTGTGAAGCCTATTTTTTTCCCTGACCAATCGATTAGCTTCAGATGAAAACCATTTGGGATACAATGACTCCACGTACCTAGTGATGAGTGGGGCATACAACTCAATCGCAATATACCTAAAGGCGGTGGTAAAAAGTATTAAGTAGTCATCACATCAACAGTTTTCATGAACATCAGTGACGACCAGTTGATCGACTGTATGTAGTGCTCGACAGAAAAAAATTACCGTTAGCGAATTTTCGTGGAAAATAAACTATTGCAATGGCTTGGAAAATTTTAAAATACATTTTTTTCTAAATTTGTTCAGTGAAATCCGTTTTGAAGAATTCTGAAACGAATCCTAGAGTTTAACTCTTTGTATATATATATATATATATATATATATATATATATATATATATATATATATATATATATATATATATACTTATATACAAACTTATATATATACAATATATATATATACTTATATATACAAACATATATATATATATATATATATATATATATATATATATATATAAGTATACTAGAAAAATGTACTAGAAAAATCACTGCAAATCGCTAAAATAATCGCTAAATTTCTATTTTTGGTAGAATATTTCTCAAATAAAGTTTATTAACTATGAAATAGAACATTAAAAAAAATTTATGTACAAAATTATGTTGAAAAATGTACTTAGAATTCATCAAAATTTGCTGAAAAAATCGATAAAAACTGAAAAATAAGCTAAAAATCCAAAACTTTCATCTGAATAGGAGATTATTATTTAGAATACGTTTTCTGCCATAAAATTAATAGTAAACAATTTCTTTGCACTCAAAAAGCTCAAATTTAAAAACAATTTAACATTATAACATACGATAATTTACGAAAATTGGCTCATACGATCATGCTTCAGGACTGGAACTTTTTAATAATCATATTCACTGTATGTGTACTGATGAGTTAACATAAATTTCTGAAGGTGCTAGTTAATTTTTAAAGGGTGGTGAGTATCAGTTTTGGCTAATGGATCAGCTGCCACACAAGATATGCTTCCTGTGAAAGAAAATAGCAGATCGAGCAACCGGTTATCCTTATTCCGGGCGAAATTCAGTTGAGCAAGAGAGAGTATTGAGATCGAAGTAACAACAACACTAGCCTGGTTGGAAGGTGTAGAGATACTCTGCCGGGAGCCATCACTAGGCTCGTCATCGCGATTGAGTATACTCCAATCGATGCCAGGTAAATTGTAGTCACCGACAAACGTTATGTCTTCAAAATCACCCTGGAGCACAATGGAATCAGTAACGGAGCAATGAATCTCATATAAGTCCGTCGGGGCAGAATCAGGTAAGTAAACACCACAGAGTAAATATTTGACACTGCCAACTCCAAGTGAGAGAAATAGCTGTTCGAATTTACGTTCAGGAGTTACCAACTCAGTACAGCTCAAGGTGCTCCGTACAGCTATATGATTCACTCCCGTGTTGATGAATGTTTTTCTTGACGATGTTTCAACCCAAAGGGAAAGCAAATCGATAAACGCACAGCAATCGGGGTGGTTGCATTCGATTCTTCGGGCGGATATCCACGAATGAAACTCAAAAAAATTACTGTTACATTGATAGATTTCAAGATCTCGATTTTTGAATATTTATGCTCTTGGGTTCTACACTTTAGGGCTGATCGAAAGTGATACCGATGTTACTGGAACATCCCCGGCCAAATTATGATTTTTAAGCCAAATTTCTTTAAGTGTAGTCCAATACTTTTTGAGAAATGCTTCGAACGGCAAACGGCATAGGTACCTACGGCGTACGGCGCAACGCGTACGGCGGACAGATGGATTTTGTTTTTTGTTTTTATTCGGACTCTGGATTTTACGTATCTTGAAACGTAAACTACAAAAAATTTTAAGAGGGGTTCATTTATTTATTTATTTTTTTCGACAACAATAGTTCATTGTTGAACCTTTCATATACCTACCGAACAACGTCCATCAGTAAACATCTCGGGGGAGGATTCAGCTCTTCGGCCTATACCCGTAATATGTTCAGGTAGGGAAGACTAGGTCTATTTTGGTTGTGGAAATAATTTTTTGCCCGATATTTGCTGGAGGAAGATAAGAACGAAAACCCCGACTGGCTGTATCAAATACTCCTCTGGGCTCGGCTGTTGAAAGGACACGGACTTCTTGCATTTCACCTATTCATGCTTTTGGAAATATTGGGGTCTATCGACAAAATTAAGAACTGACAATAATGGTTCCGGCCGGTTTACATTGTTCCATGCTAATGATCAAGGTATAAAATCAAAAATTAACAAAACGTATCATCATTCCTTTAGAGATCGGCCCGAAATCAAACTGTTCGGAGTGTGTCAAACCAGAAATTGAGTTGTATGCACCGCAAGATTTCTATTTCGTTTCATCGTTTTCCAGAGATTCGAGAGAGGGGTGATGGATCGGCCATTTTTGTGAAGTATATTATTGGGAGCGTTGTTTCCGCTGACGCTGACGGTAGTGGGCGTTCAATCGGCTGGTGGTACCTATCGGCTTTGGCATTACCAGCGTTGAGGCCGATAGTTATCTGCAGTTACAGGCCTCCGCATCATTGCAGGATGACCGAATTTTTACCTGTGTTGACCAAATTTTGACTTCTGCAATAAAACGGAATACATCAATTTATTGTTTTAATGGGTGATCTGAATATTCACTTGGAAGTTACAAATATGTGGCACACAATAGTCAAAAGAATATTTTTTAAATTTGTAAGTGGAGATGGATTGCATGTTAATGTGACTGAGCCTACCCGAAGGCCCCACCATAGACAGTTGGGAGGCCCAGCCTGCCTCGATATAATGGCAACTAATTATGGCTCAAGTTGTTGATGTCAGTTTTTCAGACGATCAAGGTATTGAATCGGCCTTATACGCCAATATCCCTGTGACGCCTGCTGTAATGGTCACATTCAGAAGTTCCAAAGAGTCTCATCAGATCTCATGCTTTTTCGCCACCTGTTCTACTCAACGTGTTGGTTTGATGTTTACGGTAATGAAAAATGTGATACAGCCGGATCAGCTTTCTTGAGTTTGTTCTTATCGGCCCTGGACAAAGCTTGTCCCCGGAAAACGGCTAAGTCTGTTGGAGGCAGTAAAAGAAAGTTGGTCTTCAGTGAAAACTTACAGATACTCAAGAATAGATATCATCACCTTAGAGATATTTACAGCTCAACGCATAACGAGAACCTTCGTAGTCGATGAGAACGAGTCACATCCACTATCGTAAATCCCTCAAGTCGTCCGAAAGAGCTCGTAACGATATGATTATTAGCAATCTATCGAACAAAATCAAAGCCACCTGGCAAGTTGTTAGTGCAATATTGGGCGAAAAAATCATCACATGTGAATTATTCCTCATTACATACTCTCAATAGTGCAGGTTTCAGTGATTCTTTTTCGTCTGTATTCAATAGTAAAGGGAGTTTGTCCTGCGCTCAGCGCCCGAGGAAGAAGTGTTCTCTGCCGTTATTCACCTTAATAATAGTTTTTTTTCTAAGTTTAATTTAACTTTATTTATTTTTTAATTATATTATTATTATTATCTTTTTTTTTTTTTTTTTGGAGCTCAACACTCTAGGCTCCATCGAGGAGGGTAACACAGCTGGGAGAGCATCTATTTTCTTGGAGATACTCCTGACCTTAATTATAGTGCTGCTTCTGATTTCTTCGGATTGACCACGGATGATAAAGGGCATAATCGATTGCATACTAGAGCTATTGACGTGTGTCATTAACCTGTGTTTTTCTCAGGGTTCATTACCCAATTGCTTCAAGATGTCTTTGATCACACCCACTCCTAAAAAGGGAAAATGCTCGACCTACGACTATTTTCGTCCTATCTCAAAGCTCCCTATCTTCTTCAAGATAATTGAGCATCTCATTCTAGAAAGAATAAATGCGTTTAATGGAGAGCGTGCTCTGATTCATCCCTAGCAGTTCAGATTTTGCAAATGATCTAGTACATGTGTCGCAGCTTCTTCTTTAATGACGAATGTCTTGGGGGTCCTCTAGGATAAGCTGTCAACATCTATGAGCCTGTATGACGTGTCCAAGGAATTTGATCTTGTTCTCCACAGCTTGCTCCTGAAGAAATTGGAATATCATAGTTTTGGCAAAGACGCGGTCTCGTTATATTCCGAATACCTGTGTGGCTGGAAGCAGGTTGTTGGCTTTAACAACGTACGTTCCAACCCTATAGACATTCCCTGTGTTGTGAATCAGGGCTCAAAATCGGAATGTAGATGAACCCGTGAATTTTCTTGGTTCGGTGATAGATTCGCGTCTGTCTTGGGTCAAACATGTCGATTCTTTGTTACCCAAACGCGCCTCTTGCAAGTTTGTATGATATTCATCGTCTTCTTAGTGTTGTTTCCTCCTAGGTTCTTCGCTCTGTTTATTTCTCATAGGTCAACAGTAGGATCTCTTACTGTATACTGCTTTTGGGGGAATTCAAGTCACAGCCACTCAATTTTCATACAACAAAAGGGGCTAATAAGAACAATCTATGGCCTCGATCAGGGTCAGTCACGCAGGAGTTATTTAAAAAAATTGGGGACCCATACAGGGCTGGGTCTGTTTGTTCTCAGCTGCTTACTGTTTGTTAAGGAGAACCCTGACCTATTTGCAGTATGTAAGAAATCGCACGCCCACTGCACACTTGAGCGCTCTGACTTCTGCCCCCCTCTCGTCCGTTTTAGAACTTCTCACGATTGCCATCCAGAACAGATCTAGACTTTGCAGGTTTAGACTTTATTATAAACTGCCTGCTGACATTAAAGCCCTCTCAGAACGACCGTTCAAAAACAAATTGAAATCAATGTTGATAGAGCAAGAGCATTATAGTGTTGACGACTTTTTTGTGTTCTTACCTTTGTAATTTTTTCTTTTTTCTTTTTTACCAGTCTCTGATGGTTTTTATGTATAAATTTTATTTTCACCGATTATAATGCATCTATGTATGATGTTGCTACAATAAACTCATGAATTCATTCAAAAATAATAAACTGAAATTCGTACCTTATTTATTGGAAGTGGTCGGGCTTGGGCAGGCAACCCCCTTCTCCATCATCTCCCCTCCTCACTCGTTCCATCACTGACCTTCGAGCCCCATCACCCATTCTTTGCCCGTCTTTTTCCCGCTCCCCTTTCTCTACTCAACGATTCGGAGCCCAAGACAGTGAGGTGATTTGGAGTTTAAATCCCATTAGGCAACTAATTTATTAAATTTGTTACAAGAAACATTTTTTTGTCTTCAATTTTTTAATTATTTCTGCAATTTGAAACACATCATAACAATTACTATAAATGAGAAAAACAATTTTTTTTCTAACCTTAAGTTCTTGATTTTTTAATATTTCAGTCCCTAATTACTACCCTTTAGGGTTCATCGAAATCGATTCCAATGTTACTGGAACTTCCCCAGCCGACGTATGATTTTTGAGCCAAATTTCATGAACTTTGGTCCATTAGTTTTGGAAAAAAGCTCTGGACAGCTTTTTTTGCATCCTGCTCATCTTGAAACATAAACTAACAATTTTGGCCCGGAACGGAAAATGGCTGACTCGAAAAGGGTAGCGTTTCTTGACGCCCCAAGTGGCCTCCATTCCAAATTTCAGCTTCATCGAACTCCAGATCTCACTCAGCTGATCTGGCAGGCTCTAAACATCATGATTCATTTTTAGACGTCCCATGGTTTCTCCATTTCAAATGTCAGCCTAAAAGGTTGAATAGCAAAGAAATTAGATCCGCAACAACTTTAGCCTCGTTTTTTTGTTACAATATTTTGTGACATTTTTCACGTTTAGGTCGCGGTAAAAGGGTATTCCACACTAAAATCCTATGACAATCTGTTTAATAATTGTAAAATATACCTACCTAGGTTTGTCAAAATATTGAAATCCTCACATTCAGTTGAAAAGGTATGTATATTCAATATTGAACAATCTGTGACCTTGAGTAAGTCTGGCCATCGTTATTATACCTCGACAACTTTGAACGCACAATACTACGTAAGCCATAGCAAAATTTTTATGAAAAAATCTTTCAACCTTGACTTCACTGTATAAACCTGATTGACAAAATGTGTTTAAATTACACAAACTCAAATCATAGGCTACTTGAAATTTTTCAAATCTGACCCAAAGGGGTGTTTTCTTGGAGAAGGGAGGTGAGGGAAGGGGTGAATTGAGGTATCTTGAACAACACTGAATAAACTTGGGACCTGATTGATTAAATATGTTTGGAATACACTAACTTTAATCTCAAACTACTTGAAATTTTCCAATCTGAACCATAAGGGGTATTTTGAGGAAGGGGTGGGGGTGGAATGGGGGTATCTTGAACATCACTGAATAAACTGAGGACCTGATTGATAAAATATGTTTGGATAGCACTAAAAAACCACAGTCTACATATAAATTTTCAATTCCGATCGAAAGGGGTGTTTTTGGATGAGGGGGTCAGGAAAGGGGTATCTTTGACATCACTGAACAAACTGGGGATCTGATTGGGCGAATATGTTTATATTACGTCAACCTCAATCACAGGCTATTAAAACTTTTTCTAGCCTCAACCATAGGGAGGTGTTATTTGTGGTAAGGAAAAAAAAGGAGGGGTGGTTGAATGGAATAATTTGGTCATCACTGAACGAACTGGTGATCTGATGTTCGGACGAATGAAATTGGATTAGTCTGAACGTTTTTTTGGGTTACCCATCAAGAATATTTTCAATCTGAAATATGGGAGGTGTTTGTGGAGAGGCAGTGGGCGTTGATCTCAGTAGTTTGGTCCTAATAGGTAATTTATAGGTAAGTACTTTTTTGAGTCAGATCCATAAGGGTGTCCCTAAATGTGATGGGTGAGGGGCTTGCGTATATTCAAGTCCATCTGTGCAACGCACGGGTGAACCAGCTAGTAAGTTATACATACTTTTCTATTTCTACTAAAATGATAACTAAAGGATCTCCTTCACGTCGAATTCGACTTGGTATTTGCCAAGCATTTGAAAGCGTGAGTTTGAATGTTTCATGACTCGCATGCTGTTTCAGCATTTTGTCTCTTCAGTGCGAGGTAATCTAGACGTCAACGAACCTACTAGTTATAATTATTTACTTTTGTATCTTATCTACTAATGGTGGCTAATAGAAATCAGCTATTTTTTCCTTATCATCAAACGATTTATTCCTTATTCCAGATTCACTTTTCAGGATGAGTGGTGAGCGACTTAGGTGCTGCATTCCAGGATGCCCTACAACAGAAGGAAACGGTTTGTCTTTGTTCCGGTTTCCAGCTTCTCAACAATAAGAACGGTAAGATGCTGCATATATTCACGTATCAAGCTTTTATTAAAAATAAATGTCCTTCTTCAGCAGGATGTACTGCCTATGACCAAAATAGAATGAAAACACAAAAACCTTCGCCAAAATGAACACAAGAAACATTGACAACCAAAAAATCATTACTGTTAACTTGAAAGTTTTCGAGATCTAGATTTTCGCGTGTTAATACTACCCTTTAGGGCAGATAAAAATTAATTCTGAGCTTCTTGGATCATCTAGATCTCAAATGTGATTCTTAGCCCGAGATTTATATAGTTTGGTCTTGTACTCTCTCTGGTCTCAGGAGGGCAGACGGCAGACGGTCAGATTTTTTTTTTTTTTTTTTTTTTTAATTCAATTTGAGGATTCTACGCATTTTGAAATGTGAATCAAGAGATTTTCAGGGGGGTTTGAATACTTTTTTTCATTTTTTTTTCCAGGTCGATTATGAAGGTTCATTATCGAAAATAATAAACCAAAATTGTTCGAATTTCTAGGCTTTGTTTTTTCTTTGAGCCTAGACGTACCCAACAAATGTGAAATAGGGCGGAGGAACCGTATACACAGTAAACATGACAACCATCTATCATTTCCTCCACTTTGTTTTCACAATGCCAACTATTTCCATCATGTGGAAATCGCTCACTCTGCGAGGAAAGTTCACCTTGACCCCTGGTTTTTAAGAAGATATATATATATATATATATATATATATATATATATATATATTAATTTGAGGTATTAAGTACAGATGGTTGGAAAATATAGGAAACACATAAATATGACTTACAAAATTGAGATAATATTTCGCCGTTTCGGCATCGTCAGCTCTAGTCTAGTCAAAATCCTCCTTGATAACTCCGTTATTGGAAACTGAGTAGTGTATGCCTCCAAATATGCTGTCAAATCGTAGCTATACAACTCATCCATTACAACAACCACTTTCAATATTGCGAACTCTCACGTTGACTTTGATTGTGAACAGTTGATTGTTTAAATGTTTTGTAAGTAGAGTTGTGATAATATAGTATAGTACTGATGTTAAGATTAAAGTTTACTTACATTTAAAAAACTTAATTCCGTTCGTATTCAGATTGAACAAGTGATTAATAGTAATTCATTGTTGATAATAACACGACGGTTCAGATGCCAGATAGCTGTAATAAATGTACACTACGATGTTACATATAATATACTGAGATTACAATGAAAAACATATCCATGTCAAAAATGTAAGGTGTAAATCAAGCATTTTAATTTCTCCCTTGATGGGAAAAACAAAAGATCATGGATATGTCTAGTACCTACTGCTTACCAGTTGGTACCTACTACTCAAATGTATACCTACCATGGAGCGCCTTCTTTTATTCCATTATGGTTACAAAACAATATTAGTTTTCAACTCAGAGTGATAAATCAGCATTCCTTGACACTACAATGGCTTAGAGGTCATGAAATGTCGTGGTAAAATGAGAGCATTCCAAAAAGTGGCGAACGATTTTCCTACTATGAAAACTATGGGAGTTACTCTTCCCTAGTAACGCCTTGGTTGCACGTGAAAATCAATAGAAAATGTACCGGTCGGGAAAAAAAAGTGTCGGTCGGGAAAAAAAAGTGTCGCGAAAAATTCCTTGACCCCCAGCCAAAAGACATATCCATGTCAACGTGGAAGTAACTCTATGTACCTGCAACAAGAGGAGATAGAATATGCGTCACTAATGTGAACTTTTCCTGACAAAGACAAAAGGGATACAATACCTAATAGTAGGCAAGGTGAAGTCAAACCGCCTTCTATTATAGAACTTGGGAATTTCATTCTATGGAGTGGTTGGAAGCTATTAAAGGACTTTTCGACAAAGTTAATTAGTTCATGCTTTCCCACCCAACTCCTACCAAGTTCCAGGGTCGTAAGTGTATCGCTCTAAACCAGAGGTGACGTTAAATATTCACTGCCGGCAAACTCGTAGAGTGTAATGTTCTACGTTGCAGACGGCCTTTTGATAATGCACTTTAGTAAGATAGCCACTATTTAGACTGCACTCAATGAATCAGTCCTTGTAACATTCTTACCTACAACGGTTGTTTTTATAAATTAAATTATGAAGCAAAGAGCATAAGTAACACTGGCACGTTTCACGAATGAGTGATTTTATTTTCACAAAAACAACCAACACATTCATGTTAGATCAGTTACCCAACAACTAATAAAATAGTCACTGTAAACAGATTTATATCTTCCAATCTTTCCTGAGGCTGTATAATTCAATTCAAGTATCAGGTAACTATCCTTCAACCTGGAAGGAGGCTGTCATTATGTATCCCTCGTGTAAAGAAGGAAAAGACTGTTACGAAGCTGGCAGTTACAGACCCATTTCTCATACTTGCTGTATGAGCAAGATCCTGGAAGCTATGGTCAACAAGCGCCTGGTGCGGTTTCTTGAGAGCAACAGCCTGATCAGCTAGTATCAGGCTGATTTTCGCAAACGCTTCTCATCAATTGACCAACTCTCAGCATTTGAGAGTTACATCCAGGACTCTTTTCTGGTTAGGGAATACGCCATTGGTGTGTTTTTTGACCTAGCCAAAGCATATGACACCACTTGGCGTTTCAACATCTTAGAAAGGCTGCAGCAGTGGGGAGTAGGCAGGCCAATGCTGGGCTTCCTCCGCAGCTTCCTCTCTAATCGAAAATTCAGCGTGTCCCTAGGGAACGTCTTCCACGATCTCCATCTTCAGGAGAATTTCATCTTTCAGGGCTCAATACTTAGTTGCACTCTGTTTATGGTCGCTATAAATGGCCTCGCTGATAACATTCCAGAGGATATTCGTGCCTTACTATATCTGCGCACTTTGCAACCTGCTATTGATACCATCTATCGAACAGAACGGATGCGAGGTTTTAATTTTTCTCCTGCAAAAACTACCTGCATAAATTTTTTCAGAAAGCACAAAGTGCATGTTGAGTACCCTTTTTCAATAGGTGGATATACAATACTTCACTCCACTCACACACGTTTCCTCCGACTTATAGTTTACTGTAAGCTGCAGTGGACCCAGCATATTGAGTACCTGCACCATGCTACTAAGCAGGGTGTACAGTAGACTGACAACGAAAAAAACGAAAGTTCGAATTCTTGAGGTGCTCAAAGCTCAGATGATTGCATCAGATGCTAGGAACAACTCCTGAAAATTTCAGTCCGAACCGATAACCCCTTGAGGTCTCCTAAACCCGTTTTTTGGTAATTGAATTATCGATTTTAGAACACTAGACGCTTAGGACAAAAAGACGGTTAGGACATGAAAGATCCATGCGTCTGGACACTTTTTATACTCTATTCCTATGTTTTCGGTGTCGCGGAACACGATGCCGCCATTATCGCAAGCGCAGAAGCTGTATTTATTTTGATATTCCAGAAATCAGTCCAAATAAGTGATGGAAAAAAGGCATTTTTTGCTGTTTTTACCTAGTTTTGACTGGGAAAAAAATTGTTTGCGGGTCTTTTCTGCTTCGGACCTTGTTTCCTGGCTTGTTCCGAATGTAACAAGACCAATTTCGTCCTATAATATATACCTAGTCCTTTTGGAAATATCTGCTCAAGAGCCGAGTTAGCTTTTTTAATGGTAACCGCTCTATACTTACCAGTAGCTGCGAATTCAAAATTTAACGCCCTGAAGCCCTTTTTATCCCATTGTTTTATGTGTTTGGGCTCGCTGAACATTACGTGCAAGTAGTAGTGCCACTATTGAATATAGAACGGTTAGGTACCATTAAATAAGTCGACTTGGCTCTTGAGCTGATATTTCGAGAAGAAAATGTATTATGGGACAAACATAGTCTTGTCATATTCAGAATAAGTCACAGAACAAAGTCCAAGGCAGAGGAGACACTCTTATATAGTTTTTCCCAATCAAAACTAGGTGTAACCGGCGAAAAATCCCTTATTTCTATTAATTTTGTCCACTGATTTTTTGAACATCAAGAAAAATCCACTCTATTCATCGATTTTTGACACCTAGCTCTTGATTATTAACCGAAATACGAGTCCTACGCCTCCACTACTAGCACGTAATGTGATAAAAAGGGCTTCAGGGCGTTAAATTTTGATTTCGCAGCTACTGGTAAGTATAGAGCGGTTACCATTAAAAAAGCTAACTCGGCTCTTGAGCAGATATTTCCAAAAGGACAATATATTACAGGACGAAATTGGTCTTGTTACATTCGGAACAAGCCAGGAAACAAGGTCCGAAGCAGAAAAGACCCGCAAACAATGTTTTTCCCAGTCAAAACTAGGTAAAAACGGCAAAAAATGCCTTTTTTCCTTCACTTATTTAAACTGATTTCTGGAATATCAAAAGAAATACAGCTTCTGCGCTTGCGATAATGGCGGCATCGTGTTCCGCGACACCGAAAACATAGGAATAGAGTATAAAAAGTGTCCAGACGCATGGATCTTTCATGTCCTAACCGTCTTTTTGTCCTAAGCGTCTAGTGTTCTAAAATCGATAATTCAATTACCAAAAAACGGGTTTAGGAGACCTCAAGGGGTTATCGGTTCGGACTGAAATTTTCAGGAGTTGTTCCTAGCATCTGATGCAATCATCTGAGCTTTGAGCACCTCAAGAATTCGAACTTTCGTTTTTTTCGTTGTCAGTCTAGTGTACAGTTACTCAAGATTCTTTCGAACCATAGTTGGAGCGCCCAGCAGGATGTCCTACTAAGGATTTCCAATGCAGTGGTGCGATCACGCATAGATTATGAGTCTGCAGTTTATGGGTCAGCAAGAAAATCCTTCCTGTGTAAACTGGAACCCATATTGAACAAGGGTCTTCGTTTGGCTACTGGGGCCTTCCACTACCCCCACAGCATCCCTTCAGGTGCTTGGGAATAGCCAGCCACTAAGGATTCGTCGGAATCAGCTAGAACTTCACTATGCAGAGCGCTTGCGCTACTTCCCTGGGCACCCCTTGCAAGACATGGTCATGCTACCCCCTGGATGACACTTTTTCTAGGCTCCTTACATAGACTCGCACCTTGGGTATTCGTGTTCAGGAGCTCACCAGATGGGATAGCATCCACTGCATCCTTTTGGGCGATATTTCAGATTTAACTGCATTTTACCGCTCACAGTGGCCTCCAGTCGGAGTGCCACCTTGGAATTTATGCACAGTGCTTGAAGATTGTTTACCTTGGAGGCCTGATGATTCAGGCCTATTGTAGCTCCTCCCACTCACGCAAGTTGGCCAGGGCAAGGCCAACAAGACGCAGGCCAGGGGGAGGCATCCCATATGTCAGGCTGGGCGGGGAGTGGATCATAGGGGACGAGCCCGAGGAGGGGCACAGGCAGGAGGGGCGTCTGATATATATAACCAGGACGCGGGACCCTCAAGACCAGATCTCATCCCTTTCTTCCTGTAACGTGCACCCCCTAGTAACGACTCCCCCAACCATTGCGATCAACTCCCTGGCCATAAACACACGGCTTTTCTCACTGACATATCCTTGGACTACTGCTTGGTATCGACACTCTAGGACACATCGACACTCTCGACCCGAGGATTTCCTGAGGACCCCAATGACGTAGATGTAAGCTACTCTATTGGCGAATAGGTAGGTATTAGGTAGGACGTGGCAACAAAGTGTGAAAGGACACAATAACATTCTCATAACGATAAAAAATACCAGTAATAAAGTGATAACGTTTAGAGTGTAACACAATAGAAATAAGAGTAATAACTATTATATATATATACTCGGCCCTTCGGGCCTCGCAAGGGGCTCCGCCCCTTGACCCCGCCAGGGGGGCTTCGCCCCCCAGGACCCCCCTAATCTATACTCGGCGCTTCGCGCCTCGCCGGATCTTTTCTCTTTTCTACTGTGTAGAAAACGAGGATAATTTGCTATGCAATTCGTCTCACGAGAAAAAAAAAAAAAAAAAAAAATTTCAGGCCTGGCCGGGATTCGAACCCACAACCTCCGTCTCACGAAAAAAAAAAAAAAAAAAAAAAAAAAAAATTTCAGGCCTGGCCGGGATTTGAACCCACGACCTCTCGCTTCCCATCTCGGGACAAAAAACGTTACACAAAAAGTGGACATTTAAAAAATTATTGGGGGTCGGCCTAAGAATTGCATAGCAATTAATATATATATATATATATATATATATATATATATATATATATATATATATATATATATACATATATATATATATATATATATATATATATATATATATAGGGGAGAGTCGGGTAAAATGGGGAGGTTCAACTTTAAAATGCTACTGTTGCCTGGAAATGTTATATTTTGGGGATTTTCTAATCTCATATTATACCTTAGGATCTCACGTATGTAGTTCAAGTTCCATTTTTTGCCAGTTAGACTTCAATACAGAAATATGCTAACTTTTTCCATAATAGTCATTCCTCCCCATTTTACCCAACTAGTCGGGTAATTTGGGGAGGTAGGGTAAATTCGGGAGGATAAGATGGGGAGGGATTTTTTAATAGCAAAGTGTGCTGATTGTTATTATTAAATAAGCATTTTTACGATTTTATTTTCAACAGTAACATAATTATTTATTTGTAAGACATCTTGATAAAAACTTGATCAATAGATTCGCAAATTGGTAACACTAAATTCAGTAATTTCACATTTTTCTCATTTTTCTGTTGAATAGCACCATAATGATTGACTCATCTTAACATCTAGATTAAAACATGATCAATAAAAATTACAAAGTATGAAGATCAAATGGTAATGATGTAGTTAATGTTAAGTAAAATAAAACTAGATTATAGAACCACTCATGAAAATTGGAGCAATGTGAAAAAGAAAAGGGCTTATAGAAAATTCTGGCGCTCAATTTCGAGGCAAATGTCACAGAGATAGTCATCAACATTACTTTCAGGCATTCCTGTGCACGTTTCATGAACACCTCCACGGCAAATTCTGCATTTGGCAAATTCCTCCTTCTGCAAATTGTTCACAACACACGATACAGCAGTCAACTGGATCGCCGTCTGCCTCATCATTTTCTGAACCAACGCAACCTTTTTTCAGCTGGGCCCACAAGTCTTGCTGGTTCCTTTTGTTTTTCAAATTTGAGTTTTTTTCTTGCCAGAGTAGCTTTTTTCTCATTTTTCGTTGAACCTTAAGCAGAACAGTCTTTTTCTGTATGTTCTTCTCCAATTTTCTTTCTCTTTCCTCCCTTTCTATTTTTCATTTCATTGGTTTCTAGTTTTTTTGCTAGTTCATTTTTATAGGGAGATTCGGTGAGAACCACTGTTCTACCTCGTTGTCTATTTTTTCGTGACCTTATTGCTACCTGTGGAATCTTCATAACTCCTTCAGGGGAGACTTTTGGGAACCCATTGCTTGTTGAAGGGTGGGATATGGATCCAGCAGAACTATAGTCACTGCAATCCAAGTTTCCATTATTTGATGTTAATTTTTCCTGGTGGTTATTTGTAGCAGTAGGTGGATAATTGTTTCGAGGGAGATCTTCCTGGCGGCTATTCGATGCAGTAGGTTGGGCTGTATTTTCTCGGTGGTATAGCTGTAGGTTTTCAGCGTAGTTGAGAACATGAACATGAACTTTCCCTATCTGGAATATTTGCAGTTTCAGAAGGAGCAAGCATGTCGTTTGTAAAAACATGGCGATCCAAAGGGAAAATTCCTGTTTTTTGGAATCCATTTATAGCAGTTTCCATTTTTGCAGCTTTCGCAAATCCTTGACCAAATACTTTTGCCACTTTCCTCAGAGGGACTGCTTCTCCTGGGTGTTTTCTGAGCCACTGTCAGTGTAAGCGATGGGAACAATGTGGCGGGAAGCACAAAAGCACTACGTTGTTTTCTCTTGCTTTCATTATCACGAGCAAGTTTTTTGTATGCGTCGTGTGACCATCTAGTAGTAAGAGTATAGGCTTATTAGCAGATGGATGAGCAAATTCAATAAACTTGTCAAACCATTTAGAAAAAATATCTGACTGCATCCATCCGGATGCAAGTCCCCATTGCAAGCTCCCCATTTTAGCCGACGACGCCCTCCCCATTATACCCGACACAGACATTTTTTGAAAACATGGCGTCACCTAACCTCAATTTCTGTAGTGACGGGTCTAATGATCAACCAAAATACTCGTGAATGAACGTGGAATCAACCACTTGATTAGTCAGCTGTTATAAAAATAAATTGAACAAATTACACACGTTTACAATGTAACCTAAATAAACAAGAAAGGGAGGATAAAAATACATTCACTTACCGTTGGTAGCAGCCGTGCTTTTTCGTCATGAAACTTTTGCCAACTGACAAATGTTCCATGAAGCGGGTGTGACCCGATTTTGACGTAGATAGCACCACTTGTTTATCGTACAGAGGCTTCTCCCCAATTTACCCGCCTCCCCATTTTACCCGACTCTCCCCTATATATATATATATATATATATAGTTATATATATATATATAGTTATATTATATATATATATATATATATAACCCCATAAAAGAGAAGTAATATTGCTAACCGCGTAATATCGTAACTCAGACATCTTCATAGTCAAGCTTCAGCTATCAATCCTAGTTGTTTATCTCACGGAAGTTGATGTTTGATGAAAGTAACTCATTTTGAATTATGTTACCATTTCCATAACTTGTCTCTTGTGCCGAATCGACTCTAATTATACTACACGTTCGACAAACATTCTTGTTTCCTTGTCCTGTTACTCCTGGTACAGACATAATTGCAGTATTCAAGGTGAGGAACCCTCAGTTCCAGAGCGAATCTTGTTGAGAGCCCTTCAGCCACGATAATTCAGACTGAAACGAACCTTCAGGTCGAGTTTTGCTAATTATTGGTAACAAATATAAACACGTTCAAGTGAACGTTCATGGTTTGATCTCTTTGCAATCCTTCCATATGCATCAAGGGCTCAGGCTTGCTTTTGGTGGCAGCATTTCGACTAGACGCTAGTGAGGACACGACACCACACCCCATAAAGGTAACGTTCTATTTGGTAATATTTGGATATTATCTTTCAATATTTTTATCCCATAGTAACGTAACGTCAGAGTTCGTATTAGCTATCCACACTACCATTCCTCCCCCAATAGTTCTGCTTAAAAAGCGAGTATTGATACCATTTCCAGAGTTTTAGGTGGAGTACAGTGGGCAAAATGACCGATCTAGGTGGAATAAAGTCCAGTTAAAAAGTGGGAGTTTTACCCAACTTTTCTGAGAAAAGGGAGCATGTTTTACAGCGTTTGCACAGCGGCACTTGGGAGTGGAGTTGCATCTTCTTTGTATTTCAGTGGATGTAGAGAATGATTATAATAGTCATTCATTTACAGATTTCTTTATATATATATATACATATACTCACATAGTT
Organism: Adelphocoris suturalis; assembly: GCA_030762985.1. Lineage (NCBI taxonomy): Eukaryota > Metazoa > Arthropoda > Insecta > Hemiptera > Miridae > Adelphocoris > Adelphocoris suturalis. The sequence continues at coordinate 66,101,415 of CM061040.1, read as the reverse complement.
TTAGGTGAGTGATCGACGTTTTGTCAAGGCTTATTTCTTCGGCTCAATAGTAAACATAACTCTGAGAATGAGGATCAATCTCCTCAAATTCAGATGTATCTATTTATGTTTCTCCCTAATTAAAGCTCGATGATCTTTCATCTCGTTGGGAAGGTAAAATTATACCTACTCGTCGGCACGCTTTATTTGAACTGATAATCAGATCCTCATTCATTTGCAGGACCAGAGGAGTATTCTAGAGTTTCCACAAGAGCAGGGAACTGAAAGAAACCCCCTCAATTTTTTATTCAGAGAGCTTTCTGAGCTCAAACCGCGAACTCTCTTTCCTTCAAGCATTATAAATGTATTCCATTACTTATGGTGGACAAAGAGGTGGGAAAGAGAAGCCTCTTCTACTGCTATTTCTTTTCCAGCTATTTAGCCGTCGGGCAATGTTGTCAGAGGGAAGCTCATTCAGGTTTTAAGTCCCCCTTTAAATCAAGCCTCTCTTTTTCTAGTTCAGATCAACAGATAACAGATTGGTTTAGACTCAATATAAAGATTTGAAGAAACCTTCAATATTCTAATCAACTGATGATGTGATAGGTACTCAGAAATTAAAGGAATAAACCATGTTTGAGAGGACCATGTCTGAGATTTTTTAACTTCGAAGAAAATCGGTGAGTGAACCCCCTGCTCTGTACCTAATTTATGATCTTTAATAATCCATAATCTATGAGAAAAACATCGTCCATACCTAATCCGGACGATTCTTGAATGAACATTATTTGAACATTTTATTTCTGTTTCGTAAGTTGCATCGTTGGTTGTCAGTAGGTACTTAATCATGTGAATTGGAAACACCAACTTATTTGCAAACGTTGTTATATCGCCTATAACCAGTATGCAGTTTTTAGAAGGATAAGGTGGAGGAAAATAGCAGCACAAGATTTCAGACGTTTGACGAATGAAAAGCTTTTCAAAGTAGAAACGATCGGTTGTTTCAACACCCTGAAAGGAATTAGTTTCTGAGGTTCTGCAGCTGTAAAGAGCCCCTCCATACATTGTCATAGTATTCTAGATGTCCCAAGACAGCTCCATCCGGAGCTCCATCTTGTAAGCCAGAAACCTACCTGCTCAAAATATAGGTTGCTAAGGGTTCCTTAACTACTAACGGAAAAGTAGAGGTATGCGGCAGTATGAGATGGAACTGACGGTTCCCTCCAAGGTGAGTACTTATTGAAATCAAATAAACCAAAACGCAATAATAGAACTCTGTAAAGGTACCCAAAATCCTACATTAACCGAGGTGGTACTCGTGAAGCGGGTATTGAGGCTAACATTTGTGCGGAGGGCACTGTGGGGAGAAGTGATCAACTACGTTCTCCATAAAGAAGAGTACCTAATTAGGACTTATTACGATCGATTATAATATAATTACAAGAATAAGGAAATTTAGCAATTAATAGCGATACTTGACATAGTGGTAATAATAAATGCCAATGGTGGGAAAGGGATTTTTTTTTTTTTTTTTGCCTTTGGACCAGACCAAAATGTCGAGCTGTCTCCTACGGTACCGACTTGGTTTTTTTTAAGAACTCCAGTTTCACTAAAAAGAAGCTAATTTCGTAACAGCTCCGTAACGGTTGCTTTAAACGAAAACTTCTATGAGTAACTTTCAATTTAAAGTCGACAAAAATCATTTTTGCAATGAGTAAAAACTGTTTATTTTTGGATTTCCTAACACAGAAAAAGAATTTAAATTTTATAAAAATTCAACCCCATCAATTTAACCTTCAACGGGTACACATTATGGCTAATGTTCAGAGGGTGCATACCGTCTCTCAGTCGGGTCACCGATTTTCGTCGTTTTCTCCCTGAATATTACACATTTTGTCATCAATACCAAAGAAATACATATTTCAAGACAGTACTGTTTCAAAAAGTCCAGTCATGCAGCATGATCCCATGATTGAATTTTTGAAGGAATCTTCGACATTTCAGTCGCTATTGATAATGTTGAGAAATTTTAGTTTATGATTTTTATAGACAAACATGGAATCAAATTATTAACACATGCACAGAGTAAACTCATCAGTTGTGATTACATTTTTTTTTTAAAGCACCTACCACGGAGCAGGTACCAACGGAGCAACTACCTACGTTTCAAACAGCATGATTCTAGGATTGGTTATACAGGGATACTTCCATAAGAGTAGTTCAATCTGAATTTGGACAATGTTTCATGCAAATATTACCGATTTTTACAACTAGCGAACGGCATTATTTCGATTTTTGACTGATTTTTCAACTTTGAAATTTTTGAAAACTTGATACATCTTCTTAAAGGAAATTTTACGCTGATATACCACATGTTAGTATGCTGAAAAAATTATTTCGCTCAACAAATCGCAAAAAACAGGCTATTTTGAAATGTTTGACTACATTTTTGAAAATTTCAACCCGAAGATGTAATCCGATCATGCTGGCCAACGAACTTGAACTTTCGTTTTGTGTCCTTAACATTTTAAAATTTGTTTGAAGTTTCTAGCACAATTCTACGGACAGTTATCGTCTGGAATGACACATACATACATACATATATACATACATATATACATATATATTTATATACATACATACATAAAAAAATGCGTTAAACTTCAGAATATAATTCAGAATAGCCTGAAACGGATTTCTGCATAACAATTTTTCAAAATTCACATTCTACAAATTTTGAGGCGAGAGCAATAGCTTAATTTCCTTCAAAAATTCTCTAAAATGTAAAAAATTCTGAAAAATCAACTTTATTTCAGCAACATTGAGTAGTTCGTACTGTTCTCTGCAACTCTAACAACAAAGTTTCTGACATATTTTCCAAAACTAGACGAAAAAACAAACAAATAACACATCATTTAATAAAATATGATTTATTATTGTTACCCCCTTCATGCACCTCCTTACGATTACTGACCAATATGTGTTTGATATTCTGAGCGTATTTTTGTTATGTTTGCTCACACTTTTGTGCAGGGGCTGTGAACCTTTCACTTTTGTTTGGTAAACCACTAGCGGTTTTTAGCAAATTTTCAAAGAAAATAAAGCTATTGCAATGGCTCCAAAAAAATTTTAATCTTTCTTCACAATCTGGCGTTCTGAAATGATACATAAAGTTTGCGCTTTTCCATATGCAGGGTGTGCTGTTTGCGCAAACTTGAAAAATCGAGGGGTGGGTAATTTATTCATGAAATCTCGCGTAGAATTCAAATCTGCAGTACAAAATGGGGGTTCCCATTTAAAATACTCAACGAAGTTAATCTCAACTGCGCACGTTTACCCGTTATTTGCAATTTAGACATTTTAGAGATCCTTATAAAAAAATATTAAATGAAAAAAAAAAAAAATCATTTTTTTTTTACACCCGCGACGTTTTTGGGGACACACTATATTATATATATATATATAGTATATATTTGAGGTATCAAGTTGTACAGATGGTTGAAAAATATAGGAAACACATAAATATTCTCTCAATTTTGTAAATCATATTTATGTGTTTCCTATATTTTCCAACCACCTGTACTTAAGACCTCAAATTAATATTACACGCGAGTTTTTTCATCCTTCATCAAAACTATATATATATGTATATGTATATATATATATATATATATATATATATATATATATATATATATATATCACGTAATAGAAATGTATGAGACATTCCAGACGATAACTCTCCTTAGGATTGAGATAAAAATCCCGTTCTTGCGCCAAAAAACCAAGTTTTCCTAACAGAGATGAGTTCGATGGCCAACACTAGGTATTTTAGCAGATTATTCAAAAAATGTACATAAATAAAAATGGGCGTAAATTAACTTTGAAAATTTTGAAGAGAATTATCAATTGAGAAGTTTTGTAAATGATAACCCGTTTAAAATTGTCTCGGGCGTTATTAAACTTTGAATAATTCGGGGAGAATAATCAATCGGGCGTTTTCGTAAATGATAACCCGTTTTTTCCCTCTTTTCCTGTTTCCGATTGCCCGTTTGTTTCTTCGGTTATATTACTGATCAGCTTCTTTAATTTAATTTCTTTTTTTTTTATTTTAGAGAATACCCCGAGTCAAAACGTTGGTAGGACGGTAATTTTTCCCTTTTAAGGAGAAAACTCACTGTCCAGTGTTAATCCGGAAAAATCAATGGTGGTGTAACTGGGCCGTCAAATCCTTTATCAGGATCTAGGTGGGTTAATCTCCTACAAACTCTCTTATGAATTCTATCAAATATCGTGCAATTTCGTCACCAACCAATTCTAAATTTCATGTTATCGTAAAGAAGTCAGACTGCCTCCATCTTGGCACAAGTACAGGGCGATATTATTATTCTCTTCAGTAATGCTAGTGTTAAGCTTTCGACCAGCTTAGCCTTAGGCGTCAACTCTTCGTTGTCTGATAGGGCGTTGGAAGGCAAGAAAAGTGGGACCCTAAGTAGACTACTTCTGCGACTTGCGTGGATAGATGGAATCACGAAAGAGATATAGTATTCCTGTTTTATATTCGGTGCCGTCGTGAGTTTGCTAGGGAGCTCCAGTATTCCTCATATTGGATGGAACGAAGGTTTATATTGTCTATTTTCAGGAGGGCAAAGCAATTCCTTTTACATGCAATAACATGGAGGCACGAACTCAGATGAAACTAGGGACAATTGGTTTTTTTGTTTCATTCGTTGTGGGAAGTGTTTCGGGAATTTCACAAACGACCTCAACTTCCTCCGACCCGATTTTCTTATTTTCTTAGTAGCAGCTTGGCACGTACCTATAGTCCAATTAATTGGAGGGATGAATGGAAGATAGTCGTATCCAGGGGGCAGGGGGGGGGGGGGGGATAGGCTCAGAGAAACGTTTAAAAAGTTAAAAAAAAATAAAAAGGACAAATCTTTTTCTTAATTTCATAAGTTTGTTAACCCTTTCAGATATCTCATTGATCTGATCTCATAGATAAATAAAAATAAAAAATAGATGAAGAAATAATAAAAGTAAATCTAAATAACAATATTACCTAATAGGTAAGAGAACGGAATGTATAGTTCTTGGTTTCGACTAGTTTCCCTTGACCAATACATCTTTCTTGATACAGGAAAAAACTATGTATTAACACGTTGTGCGCCAACCCGGCAATGTAAGAGTCCAACTTGCGTTCTATAATAATGTGTATTTTTAGAATAACAAGTTTACTTTGAACAAAATTGGATCATCATATAGCTGATAATCAACCAACAATACTATGGCGAAAAAATTATGAAGAATCACGCTCCATGAACTTTTATGGGACTCCAAACAAGGAGCGTAGGAGTGACCCAGAATGGTATGTGTTCTCCCAGGAGAAACATCTATGCACCAGATCATGTTAACACCCAAAACCATGGAAATCGCTGTTATGAATAATATTTTACGGTTCTCACGCTTTGCTACTACTAGGATTTTATATAGCTGCGACTGGAATTTTATATAGCTTTTACCAATTAACAAGCGCGCGTCAGACCAGCCAGCCTAAGCAGACAAGAATCACGTGATCATATGGTGCTACCCAGATAACAAGCCACCGTGGTGGGGGGCTGCCCCCTTGCAGGTCAAGCGCCGTATAAATACATAACTAGCTGTTCTGACGGCATCACTCTACTGCCAATTCTTGACTTCTTCAGTTCACAACGACATCCTTCCTAAAAAATGAGGCAACGATATTTTGTACGCTGGACACTTTCTACCCAGCATCCGAGAGCAACAGTGTTATGCACTTCGGCCTCTTCTCCCATTGGTGACAGTCGTATATGCATTCCAGCCACAGTTTTATTCAATTTTCCTGTGAATTTATTCAACGGTATTTTGCATTTCGGACCTAAATTCAGATCTACTTCTCCCCATTATCTAAATCTAAAGTACTAACTAGAGTTTTATTAGTTGAGGATCATCGCGATAAGTTCAAAGTTTAAATTCACTAGAACCTACAACGTTCTTTGGTATATGACCCTCACTACATGGAGAAAGAAAATTTTTCAATTTTCCGACACGCCCCTTTACCTTTTTACACCTTCATCGCCCGCTCCTCCAGCATCGATCGAGCCTCTAAAAGAGCACTGGCTCTACCGATAAAGACAGATTCTCATCAGAACGGGGTCCTTCATCGCCTCCTCCGTGGCCGCCCGATCAACCTCACAATCAGCTCTTTGCTACCACGATTTCGATCGCATTCACAATTTCACAGTTTTATCAAAATGAACCTCCGATTATGGTTCCTGCAACTCGATCGTAGGAACAAAGATCACTTAAGAAATTACTGAATTTGGGAAGACCCTTCTACTGATACCTTACGAGGCAGCTGCCCAGACGGCTGATATTTCATCAACAAAAATATCAACCCATACAACACACTATGCACCAAGTTAGTGGATATTCACGAGCCTTGTAAATACTCCCTTCTAGCAGCTATCACCGATAACGACGTACTAGACCAGCTACCATCTCACTTCCTTCCCAAAATATGCCATGAAATGAATGATCTGCTAACCATGGAGATAATCAATACATTCTGGCTCGAGCTATGTCAAAAGAGATGCAGACTGCTTTGGCACCATGTATGGCCAAGGATGTAACCTACATGGCGGAAGTGGCAAATGCAATATACCACATAATGCTCCAACACATGGTCAATAAGGTTGAGACACCGGAAATGGATCTTCTTCATCAAGCGATGCTCACTCCACTGGGATCAAGAGAGGAGAATATTCCCCCTTGATTCGTCACTTCTCCACCTAGACCTCCAGCTGCTACAAGAACAGATAGTAGCACGCCCACCAATGGAACCCTTCATGTAATACTCCTTCAAAGTCCCAGGACTTACAGCTCCATGAAACCAAACTATTCCAGCCCATCTCGCTCCATTCACCAAAGTTCTCCAGCCTGGGATCACTGATGGTACCATGAAATATTTGGATACAAAGGTTTTAAATGCTCCCCTCCTTCTAATTTCAAAGCACATCAAAACTGAATGCCATATGGACATAATCACCACGAAAGTGATCTGGCTTATGATGAACAAATATATTCAAAATTAGGTTTTAAATTGCCAACCCTGTAACCCTGTCAGTTCGACAACGCCCAGCAGTTTGAACATGTCCAAAAAGACGTAGTAGGGCACCTGCCCTAGTCTGAAGGAAAAATAATTCATTTAACTATGATAAACAGGGACACTAGCTAGCCGAAAGCAGTGCCCCTATCGTCCGACGCCATTATCAGAGTGATTCACATTACATGGATAAGCAGATTCAGGGATATCGCAACGATGATGGTCATAACGAAATAATCATAACGAAAAATCGAGAGATTTCATCTCAGCCTCAAGTCAGCTATCACAGTGGCATAAACCACTATGTCAGTGACAAAATAACTCCCTTACGTCCTCCTCGGCGCTCCGGATGGCCATCCGGGTATCGAATCACTACAGTGCTTCAGAACGGATATTCGAGACTGCGATCGGTAAGGCTATCAGTAGATCAATTTTTCCAGGTGCCCACTGAGATTCCGATTCAACCCATTCCCCAGCGACCGAACTGCGAAATCCTACCAACATAAATTATTGTTCTCACGGAAGTCCTACACGAGCCAGACTAACAGAAAGACCCCTCTTAAGCTTACAGATCTTCACCCGTTACCATATTTTCCACCAGGATATAGCTGCCCCTCCCCCATCACTCTCTCTCTCTCTCTCTCTCTCTCTCTCTCTCTCTCTCTCTCTCTCTCTCTCTCTCTCTCTCTCTCTCTCTCTCTCTCTCTGCTGGTGTGCATCACATGGTCTAGATGTTAACCCGTCTAAATGTACTTCAATTGTAATAGGCTCGAGTAGACGGTTGGCACAGCTTAATGCAGTAAAGTCAGATTTACATCAAATCGGTTTGGGGTCCCACCGCATACCTTATGAAATCTGTGTTAAAAGTTTAGGGATTCATATTGATGATCATTTGAGCTGGGAATCACAAGTATCTAAAGTGTGCAGCAAAGTGTATGGTGGATTGCGCCAACTGAGAGTTCTGTGCAAGGGTTTTCCAACACATGTTAAGGCGCAGTTAGTTAGAACCTTACTGTTTCCAATAATCGATTATGCCAATTTGACGTATTGCGATTTGACAGTAGCAAAAATGGAAGTCCTTCAGCGCGCTCAGAATGCCACTATCCGATTTATTTATAATGTAAAACCGGACGAACATATTACCAAGTATTATGTGAAGCTCGGGTGGTTAAAAGTAAACGAGCGCCTCGATCTTTCAATCGGTGCGATGATATTTAAATTGTTGAAATTTAACCAGCCGACATATCTGTCAAAATGTATTATGAAAAGAAGTGACATTTCAAACCGGAATCTTCGTTCTACCGCCTCGACTTTAGAAATTCCAAGCCACAACACTTTTTTTTACGGAAAATCTTTTATTGTTAGAGGTTCAAAGTTTTTTAATGAAAATTCAGATTTATATGATCTATCTCTGAGCGTAAGAGCTTTTAAAAACAACTTGTACAAGTTATTATTATCTAGATACAAATCATGAATTTATCTACTGAGATTTTGCTAAATTGTAACATTACTTTAAGTATTATTATTTTCGTAGCTAAACCTAGAGAGCCGCACAAAAATAAATGTATTTATTTTAGATAGGGGATCCTGACATTTATTTTTATGTTGATTATGTAATATTTTTTTTCTGTGCGTTATGGAAGAGAGGGCCAATAGGCCCTAATAATGTACAGATTGATAATAAACGAAGTCATTCATTCATTCATTCATTCATTCATTCATTCATTCTCTCTCTCTCTCTCTCTCTCTCTCTCTCTCTCTCTCTCTCTCTCTCTCTCTCTCTCTCTCTCTCTCTCTCTCTCTCTCTCTTTCTCTTACCTTCTTAAAACTTTCATACGACAACTTCGCCTCATTACAAGCCTGAACAGCGAAATGGCAACTATCCTCATCTTCTTGGATTTTTCCAAAAGGGCCTTAAGCGATTTTCAAATTTTCTAATCACGCCTGGACCATGGGCTGAAAGCCCATTTTAATGCGCGTTTTTTGCCCGAGTGCTCGATCTTCTATCCCCTGCCGCATCAAAATTTGATCGAGAACACTTCGTGTGTCATCGACAAAGTTACGTTTCAGGACCCGTAGAACACGATGGAGCCGTCGAAGTTCCTGAAAAATTCTGTCTTCCCGGAAAAATCAGCGAAAGAATGCGGGAAGTGACGAAACAAATGCGTTCCCCACAATGGTTTTTGCCGTTTCAGACCAAGTGAATTTCGACGGTTTTTGCTCGGGTCGGTCTTGAAATGATCGTTGAAATTCCACATTGATCGAGTTTCGAGGCATGAAATTCTTTTTCCGATTGTAGTGACTGAAAATGTGGACGAAAAAATTGGTCGCTCTTCCTTGTTCCGTCGCAACGTAGTTATCTGATCTTTGCCTCCGAACCCCTTGATCTCAGGAAGTTTCCCGTTTGCCCTTCAATGCACATACCTAAAATAATGGCCTATCTTTATTAAACCTGATAAACTTTCCGTGGTTCCACATAGTTTTAGAAGGTTTAATTTGTTTGTGAATAATTTCGAAGAGAAAGAAACGTCTGCCAAGTTGTGTGGGCAGTAGGTATAAATAACTTCCTCACATATTGCTTCATGGAGTATAGAATTACTAGAAGAACAAAGATTCAACAACCGACAGTTCTGTTAGCACTAAAATGTTGGGTGGGCGGTATAGCTTCCTTACATATTTTAACATGGACGTATAGAATTAGTTTTAGTTTTATTGGTTCCACATACTCTTTATTTGGTACCCCTTCTTCGCAGATAAATGGCCTATCTAAATTGATATAAATATATAAAATTTATATAAATACCTATGAATATTGTTCCCCTTGATTTCAAGTGAAAATAGGAAAAGTATATTTATACTAATCCTTCGTAAAGCTAGGACTACTAATGTCGACTTAAAAAAAAAAAAAAAAAAACTCGGCAAGCCCCCTGGACCCCCGGTTACCTCTATTTACATACTTCGGACGAAATTATTGAAACACAGAATGTGTTTGCGTTGTCGCGCAACCAAGTGACAACCAAACAAGCGTCATTGTTTACTATTCATTTATAACATCAATTTATATAGTTATAGTATGAAACTACGAAAAAAAATACGAAATAAATTCGTGATAAATCAAGAGCGATTTATCAAGTAAATGTCCTAAAGAGGCTACATACGAAATTACAGCTTCCTAGAGTGTAAAGTATAGAAATTAGCTTTAAAAGCCACTCATCTGATCCGGACCCTGGACATCGTCAAGTAAATGTCCTAAAGAGGCTACATACGAAATTACAGCTTCCTAGAATGTAAAGCATAGAAATTAGCTTTAAGAGCCACACATCTGATCCGGACCCTGAGCATCGTCAAGTAAATGTCCTAAAGAGGCTACATACGAAATTACAGCTCCCTAGAGTGTAAAGCATAGAAATTAGCTTTAAGAGCCACACATCTGATCCGGACCCTGAGCATCGTCAAGTAAATGTCTTAAAGAGGCTACAAACGAAATTACAGCTTCCTAGAGTGTAAAGTATAGAAATTACCTATTCAAATTATTTAACCTCCGCTTCACAAATCAAACCGTTTTCGTAATACTCAGATCACCTGCTATGAATCAAATCATCGAAACACAAGCTCAATGAAATCATCAGAAATTAACAAGCGGTTGCAATCATGTTCACAATATCAATTATTGAGAATGATCATCTGTGTGTAAACAATTATTTATATAACCATGCTCATAACTCAGTTTGTTGGACACGCACTTCGCAGTAGCTAACATAATATTGTTGGATAAATCGAGAGCTTTCGAACGAATGGTCAACGAATTTTGTGGGATGAAAAACGACGAAGTACCATATCCCTAGCAACGACTCGGTTGTACGTGAAAATCATCCGTCACACATTTCGTTACCATCCCGCGTTCCATTTTCGGCTAGTTAGTCCATGGCTAAAACACATTCTGTGTTAAAAAGTTGGGCGGGCAATATAACCTCCTCACATATTGTGACATGGACGAATCGAAAGGAAAAAAGGTAGCCCTTCTACGCAGATAAAATAATAGCTTACCTCTAGAAAAATATACGGGGAAACATTTAACGTACAAATATGTACGTACAAACATTTAACATCTGACAGTTCTGTTAGTACTGAAATGTTCTAAAAACTAAACTTTTCGTGGATCCACATAAGGTGCCGCGTTTGATAGTATTTTCCAACAGGAAAAAATGTTTGCCAAGTTGAGTGGGCAGTATAACTTCCTCACACAGAACATACACAGCACTTTATTATTTTCGTTTTGCCGATTTTATAGGATTTATTTATTTGAATCTTACATCTCATGTAAGATAAGATTTATTTTTATATAAGGTATCTACCTAATAGTGGAAATAGTACCTACTGCTATGTTCGTAAAACCAAACTTTTCGTAGTTCCACATAATCTTTCGTGGTCCCTCTTGAAAAACATCGCTGAAGGTTTCGAGTTCAAAAGTAATTTCCAAAGGAAAAAAAAGTCTACCATGTCGGGTGGGTTATTCGTGGTTCCACAAAAGTTACCGTGTTTGATAGTGATGGTATCCCACTATATCCCATCGCATCTATACATCCCATACCAAGCGAGCGAAGCGAGCAACTTTCCCTACACACGTCCGATTTCAACGAGGTTTTTCCTACGGACTCGGGATGGATTATATTCCATCGCATCTATACTTGCCACATAGAACCCAACTCAAACGAGCGAAGCGAGCAACATCCCCTACACACGTTAAACCTACCCTTAGTGAACTACTGTTTCCAATCCTTCTACAAGTCCCACTCGACAGTAAAAGACCATTGCATCTATAGAGCCACACCGAGCGAGCGAAGCGAGCAACATCCCCTACATATTTCAATTGTAATTCACCTCAACGGGGGCTGGACGTAGAGGCGAGCGAAGCGAGCCGTAGCCGCTAGTGAGATATGAAAAACCTGCCTAAGCACCACTAGTCCACCTATTTGTTACAAAAGTACCTCGTATACGTGAGTTATAAACTCGACTACGTGAGTGAATATTCCAATGAAATTAATCATCTGATACGATCGGTCTATCTCATAAGACGATGTTTCATCAGATCCGATTCAATCCCATATATGTTCATCTTCTTTTTTTCCTATCAACGTTCTAGTGGCCCTTTGAAAGAGCAGACGGCTGAACGTACAGCGATCAGGGAGGTTTCATTGGATTTTATGGTATATTATCAATTAATTTCACCCAAACACATATCTGTTACCCCCTGGTTGCAGCCTCTGCAGCAGCACTACTCCAATGACGACAAATCATTTATCTGACTGTCCTCGACTCGAGGATATCCGACAAGAATTTCATCCTGACGACACCACCTGGTCAAAAACAGCGAAATTGTATTGGGCTGCAAGAAGTCTTATGGCTCAAGAGCCTAGACAATCGGCGTAGGAAAAAAAAAAAAAAAAAAAAAAAAAAAAAACACCTTCACATTTTTAAGATCTCAAATTGTCGAATATTTTATCGCTCAAATGCTACCCTTTAGGGTCGATCAAAATCGTTTCAAGGGCATAGGTTCAAATATTATATATATATAATAAATAAATAAATAAATAAATATATATATATATATATATATATATATATATATATATATATATATATATATAATTCTCACCCAAGTTTCATACACTTTGGTTTCGGAAAAAAGCTCTGATGGACGGCGGACGGACGGATTTGTTTTTACTGGATTTTCAGATTCTACGAATCTTGAAGCGTAAACCAACAAATTTTTATGGAGTGGGGGAAGTTTACTTTTTTTTCGTCGATTACAGCGGTTCATTATTGAAAATAATAAACCCAAAACTCTGTTAGATACAAAAAGAGGGAAAGAGAGAAAGTGAGTGAGTGAGAGAGAGAGAAAGAGAGAGAGAGGGGGAGAGAGAGAGAGAGAGAGAGAGAGAGAGAGAGAGAGAGAGAGAGAGAGAGAGAGAGAGAGAGAGAGAGAGAAATCCTGTTCAAGGTTTGATGGAAATAAGGATTATAGAATTTTGTGGTATGATAATGAGGTGCCTTTGATTCCACATCATTCACTTCAGTTTCTCTTGCTGCATCAATTCTTCATATTAAGTACTTGAATTTTTCGAATTGCTCAGTCTCTGCATGGTTCCTTTGATTCGACCTTAGGTAATGATATATACATTACCTAGTAATCGTATTCCGCATGCCTATTATACCCCTTCGTTTTTGTTGGTTTAACTGTATTTACACAGGCCGAGTTGTTTGTTCACCCTGACCAGTCTAAGTCCAAGCTGTGCATATATTAGCTTTCGTTCTCAAGCGGCATCGGAATGTAGCTTTCCTCAAACGAGCGTTCATATTGAGGTAATATGCATTTCAATAATATACCTTGCTCTATCCTTTAATTGGGATATTCTCAAATCCGGTCGATTCTAATCTGTCTAGTAAAATTTTCCATAGTATTAGACTGATGGTCTGATGGAGGGTGGTGACGATGGTGGTAAAAATTGCCGAAAGATGCAATCTTTCCTGGGAAATCAGCGAGAACTTGCGGAAAAATACGGGAAAAAGCGTAAATGCGTTCCCCGCTATGGTTTTTTCCGCCTTAGACCCAGTAAATATCGACGGTTTTTGTTCGAGTTGGTCCTAAAATGTTTGTTGGAGTTCCAATTTGGTTCCATTCGAGTTTCGAGGCATGAAATTGTGTTTTCCGGTATTGGTGAATGAAAATGTAGACAAAAACGTTGGTTTCCGAGCCAGCATTATTCCGATTCCGTCGAAACGTAGGTAGGTATCCTCTTAACTTTGTATTCCAACCTCTTGAAGGAAGAAACCTCTCGCATTTGAAAGACACTTCAACAGAATAATAGAAAGGGAAAACGATAGCCCTTCTACGCAGATAAAACAATGGCCTATCTTTACTAAAGCTAATAAACTTTTCGTAGATCCAAAATAGTTGTATAGGATTTAAATTGTTCGAAAGTAATTTCCAACAGAAGAAAACGTCCACCAAGTTGGGTTGTCATTATAACTTCTTCAAATATTGTAACAGGGCCGTATATAATTAGTAGATGAACAAAAATCTAACAGTTCTGTTAGTAATGAAATGTTCTTAAAACTAAACTTTTTGGGGTTCCACATTATCTATATGAGATAGCCCTCCAACGCAGAAAAGTGGCCTATTTATTTTCAACATTTATTAATTAAATCTAATGAACTTTTCGAGGTCCTACATAGGAAACGCGGCAAATTATTACACAGAAATTTTTTATTTCCGTTTTGCCCCTTTTATAAGATTTATTTATTCCTGTATTATTATTATTATTTTATTTTATTTTTAATGTTAAGCCGTACCTCAACCAGAAGGGTCATTAGCGGCACAGAATAAGGTGTCCAAAGGGATACTGCTAGTGGCACGATTCTAAGGGGAGCCGTGTTGCCATGGACTCTACTGGCAGATTGGAGGGGAAAAAATGAGGGGTACAGTGATAACCATGTTTAGCCCTCAAGTGGATAAAAAAAAAAAAAAAAAAAAAAAAAAAAAAAAAAAACCGAAAAAATAAAATAATACAACTAAAACTAGATGAATAGTCTAATAAATTACTATACACATGCTAATATATACAATCATCAAAGTGAAATTAAACTATGACTAGATATATATAAATATAGCACAGATCAGATATCATAGTTCGTAGTAGAGCTCAGCAGCTCATAGGTACCTACAACATCAGGAATCGTACCTTGTCTGGTCCGGATAATACATCAACCCACTGAAGGGGCTGATCAAGACAAAAAAAAGCCACAGTTCCTTTGAGCCTGACGGCTAAAATTAAAAAACATGAATATGCTTTAGCCGTACACGACTCACTCCTCGTCGATTCTCTGAACCCGACCCCCCATCGGCCTCTGAACTCTGTTTATCATTCTGCCATCAATCCTAAAACATGGAATCATGTTTTAGCTCCTCACTCTCACTTTATTATAGAAATGATCACGACCATTGAGCTCTTGTGAGATGATGATCTCCTAATAGAAACCGCGAGTAAACATTCACTTTATTATAGAAATGATCACGACGATTGAGCTCTTGTGAGATGATGATCTCCTAATAGAAACTCGCGAGTAAACATTCACTTTATTATAGAAAGAGGCTAAAGAGGCTACATACGAAATTACAGCTTCCTATAGTGTAAAGTATAGAAATTACCTATTAAAATATTTTAACCACCGCTTCACAAATCTAACCGTTCTCGCAATATTCGGATCACCTGCTATGAATCACATAATCGAAACACCAGCTCAATGAAATCATCAGAAATTAACAAGCGGTTGCAATCATGTTCACAATATCAATAATTGAGAATGATCACCTGTGTGTAAACAATTATTCATATAACCATGCTCATAACTCAGCTTGTTGGCCACGCACTTCGCAGTAGTTAATATAGTATGGTTGGATAAATCGAGAGCTTTCGAAGGAATGGTCATCGAATTTTGTGGGATGAAAAACGACGAAGTATCATATCCCTAGCAACGACTCGGTTGTAAGCGGAAATCATCACAATTATTGGCGCTACTTTCGTTGCACTCTCGTGGGACATTTTTCGGTAGTTAGGTCACGGCTAAAGCATATTCATGCTAAAAAAAAAAGTCACGCAACCTATGAACAAGTTGGGTGTTGTTATGATTGTGTATACTAGCAATGAAATTACTGAGCAACCTATAAACAAGTCAGTGTTCTTATGATTGTGTATACTAGCAATGAAATTACTGAGCAACCTATAAACAAGTTATGTGTTGTTATGACTGTGTAGGTAAACTAGCATTGAAATTACTGAGACATTTTTAATGCTCATAGCTCTTCTCTCATAAGACAGAAAGTACGAGCGGCCTACCGCGTTTTTTTTTTTTTTTGACATTGAAAATGTCTTAGTTGACGGGTCAACCGGAAATTTTGTTACGCAAAGAAATAAACGTCACGCAACCTATAAACAAGTTAGGTGTTGTAGTGATTGTGTATACTAGCAATGAAATCAGTCATTTAATCATAATGATTGTATAAACCCTTGTTATAAATAGGTACATATAGTAAACAATGCCGCTTGTTTTGTTGTCACTTGGTTGAGAAAAGGGACGGATTAAACTGGGCAAAAGAAAAAAATTCTTGCGAGGAATTCTTGCGTCAGAATAGAATCACGCCGTCGCGCTTGTAAGTTGACAAAAATACGAGTATAGATGAAGGAACTTTATACTGTGGGGGAAACTGGGATGATAGGTACCGGTTTTACTAATCTGTCACGGCCAATTTGCTAATTTGTTCGTTTGAATTTTATTAGGCCTACAAACTGCGTGGGTGCCACTGGGTATCAATCGGAGATTTACGTGGGTAGTGTCAGAATTTTCGTCGGTAAACTCTCATCTTTCTTCTTTAAAAAACATTAGGCAGCAGGCAAGGAATACAGGATTAATTAATAGGGAAAAGTTTGTGTTCATCAGGTTATTTAACAAGTTACGGTAGGAACCTACTGTATTTTTTGTCTCTCGTTTACCGCTTTTGGTAACGGTAACAATACATAATCAATAGCCAAAATACATAATAAACCTACCTACTGTTTCGACGAAGAAAGAAACGAATCGTGTTTTCTTAACTGATTGCAACCAGTGTTTTTCGATTGAAGTGAATTATTCACTGTTTCACATTTACCGGTAATAGACAAAAAATGTTTAACCAGGTAACATTTTTATTTGTATTTTCATCTTTAATCAAAAATGTACCTAATTTGTTCATTTAATTTCATCGTGAGTGTTTATTAAATGGTTGATGACTTCTAAAGTAAATTGAAAAAATAAAGAGTGTATTATTTAATCCTGTGTTTACAATATAAATGTATAATTTATGAATAATATCACATCACGAGGACTGAAGTTCTCTAGCGTTCTACATTTCATTCCCTGCCTTTTCCGATATAATTTTGCCAAAAAAATTACTTGCCTATAATCATTTTATTTTTTTATTTTTTGTGTGTACATGGATGTTTGGTAACCAAACTAAAATTTGTGCAAATTAAAATTATGTTTTTCATGTTGATTTTTACATGCCTGATATAAAGTGTGGGTCTATAACCTCTAAAACTTCTAGTTTTTCAAGGTATTTTTTCAAAAAATTTCTCGGGGGGGGGGGGGGGGGGGTACTCCCGGTAGAGGACCACCCCCACCCACGAAATTCTATTAATCCGTCACTCGTTGAGAAGTTAATCTTGGTCATAGTAATTGCAGACTCGTACCATAACAGAAAATTACCTACCTGTGAATTCATATTCGTGGAAAAATTGGGCATCGTCGAGACCGGCTTACAGCAAATTCTGTAATTGTGCGTCGATAATTATTTTATGTTTTCTAATTGTTATTTTATTTAAAACATTGAAATTACTGAGACAATTTTCAATGCTCATAGCTCTTCTCTCATAAGAGAGAAAGTACGAGCGGCCTGCCGCGTATTTTTTGAAGTGCGACACCTGGCTAGCGGACCCGCTTGTAAAATTAACTGAAAAAAATCCTAAGATCTCTCTGCACGAAAGACGTGGAAAGTCGGCAGACCAATCGAACAAATTGGAACGTCCGAGAGTAACAGGAGAGCATTTATTTCACTTAGCTGATCAGGAAATAGATCATAATTTTATTGATATCTCGATGTCACAGAGAGGCTCCTTGTCAAATTTCAAATTCTTAGGGTCTGGTTGAAAATCGTCATTGCATTCGTCTTTTATTGTCGTAGAGAGGCTACCTGTCATATTCCACATTCCTAGGGCGAAAAGGATAGAATTTCGCTCACTCAGCTGATCAGGAGAGAGCCCATAATTTTCTTCGTTTCTCGATGTTCCTGAGAATCTACCTATCGAATTTCGAATTCCTGGGGTGAATAGGGGTAAATTTAGCTAAATTATCAGATGTTGTTAGAACCCGTCATTGCACTCGTCGCTTAATGTCCTGGAGAGGCCCTCTGTCAAATTTCACATTTCCATGGTGAAAAGGAGATAATTTGGCCCTTCTCAGCTGATCAAGAAAGAGCCCATAATTTTATTCGTTTCTCGTTGTCCCAGAAAAGTTCCCTATCAATTTTCAAATCACCAGGATGAATAGGAGAGCAATTAGCTAAGTCAGCTGATGAACAAAGTTCTCATAATTTTCTTCGTTTCTTGAAGTTTCTGAGAAGCTACCTATCAAATTTCATATTTCTAGGGTGAATAGGAAGAAATTCAGCTAATTTAGCCGATCCGGTTGGAACCCGTCATTTCATTCTTCTTTTTATGTCCTAGAGAAGCTCTCTGTCAAATTTCACATTCCTGTGGTGAAAAGGAGAGAGTTTAGCTCTCCCAGCTAATCAGGAAAGTGCCCATAATTCTATACGTCTCTTGATGTCCCAGAGGGTCACCCTATTAAATATCAACTCCCTTGGATGAAATCGATATTTTTTCAAGCATCAAGTACTGGCAAACGCGTGTCGGTCTAACCCCAATTTAACCCTAGCTACGTTAAAACTCTCCCGACAAACATTGCTGCAGTTAATATAGCGTTTTTAATATCAATTTTTGATCCCTCAGCAAGTCCAGGCAGGGTTCAGCTACTATTATATACATTATTTATATCATTTATATTTATACTAATACATAAATGATTATTTTATTATATATAAATACCTATATATTAAATATTGATTATTATTATATTGAGAAAATCTTATTTTCTCAAACGGACGGAGGCCTAAAAATAAAGTGAGTCAATGTGTACCTACATCAATGAGAGAAACAAAACGGATTAATGTACAGCAACCTGGATGGTCTCATTCGATTAATCGTATTTCGTCGTCTAAAAATCAAACAAAAAATATTCTTCTATTTTGAAAGTTCCTGAGGTCTCAATTTTTTTATATTTAAGCCCATAAAGTCAGGTTGATAAATGGCCTATTCTCAGCTGATGTTAGATTTTTATGCCAATGTTCAAAACCTACGAACGGGGGACGGCGAACTGACAAACCTTTTAATATTCGGTTTTTGGAATCCATGAATCTTGTGAAAAGTGAAACAACCAATTCGAAGGGGTATACACTTTTTTTCTTTGTCGATTAAAAAGTTTCACTACTGAAAATAATAAGCCAAAAAGTACCCGCTAACACCTAATATGTACAAATACTTGGCTCATTCAACTCAAGTTTTTGCCATTCAAGTTTTATTTATGAGTTGTAAGGAAGCTCTAACTTGTCTCTTACTTTTACGAACTACCGTTGGAAGTCATTGAGCAACTACGAACATACAATTCGTTGAATATGTCCCATTTCCAAGTCAAATGAAACCAGTTCCAAACCAAATGAATCCTTATCTAAACCAAATGAATCTTTTTCCAAACCAAATAAACCCTTTCACAAATAAAATTATTCAATTTCCCAATCAAATGAATCTTTTTTTACACCAAATAAATCCATTTGCGAAAACAAGCCAGATGAAGTGAAACTTCTGTGAATCGCAGGCGTTTTAGGGAAAATTTGATTAAATGAAAATTGATGAAATAGGTTTACCTAAGTAAATCGGACCTTTACTCATGTTTTTGCTGTGCGCCCCGTGTGCGGCGCACAGTAGGGCGAGTGTAAAGAAGAGTTGGACATGGGGGGACAATTTTATATTTTCCACTTTGCATAATTAGGTCGTACGACTCATAAGGTGGCAACCGAATATTGAATATAACCATGTAGCTCGAGGTCGTATCACAAAAATTATTCTTCTTTTAGAATTGGCAAACTATTCTTTGTTCATCATCATGAGTGAATGTTATTGGGCCAATTATGTGTTCCAAATGAGATGAAATTACAAAAATGATGGCTCGACTATTATTTGTTGTGTAAGTACGGAAATTGATAAAATCTGAGGTTTAATTCATAAAAAACTAATGCCATGACCTTACACGGGGTTTGAGCTATAACATCCCGTTGTCCGATCTTGCCTAAACATGTCTATTCCGGAGTTATTAAAAGTGAAGCAGTTTTCCAATGAAATTATTCTTAACTGAAAGAAATTTACGAAGTAAAAAAAAAAAAATAATAATAATAATAAAAAGTTTCTGGAAATTTTGACATCAAAAATTTGATTCTGATGGTTCTGTTTATTAGGTACCCTAGGTTTCATTGCGATCAAAATAATTATAAACAGCGCAAAATTTCCTATAAGAATTGCTGATGAAATGATTTGTTGGTCTTATAAATATCTTAGTGCATGATTAGGTCCATTTTTGAAATAGACAACCGCTGAATTCTGGCGGACGATCAGTGCTGGGAAGCTGGGGTTAGTCTCATCCGACGGAAACTTTAATTTTCTAACATTTTTCTATTGGGCAAAAACATTTTTCAGCGGTGCTGAAGAGATGTCTATTGCTATGCTGAAAAACGTGTTTTTTCTTCAGAAAATATATTTTGTTTGTATTTTCTTGGATATTGGTGGGTGTCTTAGAAATCATAGCAAAATTTCCATTAGAATCGATTGTTACATTGCCACCAGAAAAAACGCATTTCACCCCACTGTGCGGCGAGGCGAGTAGGAAGTACCCACTTTTCGTTTTACAGTCCACAGTTCTTCGTTTAACAATGTCTACAATTTCCACTACGTCAAATTTTTTCTACGACGCCTGCAATTCGCATAACTTTTTACTGCATTTGGGTTATTATCGCAAAAGGATTAATTTCATGTAGGTAACGGTTCATATGACGTGGAAAAGGATTCGCGTGGTTCGTAAAAGGTTTAATTTGACATGCAAAAGGTTGTATTTGACTTAAAAAAGCTATTATTTGACTTGAAAAAGCTATTATTATCGAATGACTTTGAATGTTAACGGATTTTTTTTTTTTTTTTTTTTTTTTTTTTTGATTTTTGGAATATTTACCTATGTATCCTGAAACGCCAACCAACAAATTTTGATGGATGGGGTTACGAATATTAATTTCTTTCTTAGTTGATTACTATGGTTCATTATTGGAAATAGAAAGCAAAAATGTTTTGTATCTTTAATATAAGGAGTTAATAATAATATCACTAATTGTCTTTCAAATTCGACCATCATATCAGGTATGTAAAAACTCCTAGTAGGTCCTATGAATAAAGATTATTTTTGAACATTTCGGTAAGTAATGCATGCATACAGGGACGTCTCTATGACTGAATTGTATATAAATTTAGTGAGGATTAAAATAAGAGGGAAAACAAAAATATCACGATTTTCCGAAATAAGAATCACGAAAATTGGTCGAGATTTCTGGTTGTAGCAATGTTTGAAAACAATTAAGTAATTAACCCCTCCACCCCCCCCCCCTCAAATTCCCCCACCTCAATTCAAATATTCCAAGGCACAAGTAAACTGAAATCGGAATCGAGCAAAATAAGGATCAAGCAAATCGGTTGAGAACTGTAGCCTGGGTGGCGTCAACAAAATTTGTCGAAAAAAACACTTTTTTGGCATTACTCATTCCACTTCTGGATTTTCTATATTGAAATTCAACATTTCCGGGGTTTGTCGCACAACTAGAATAAAATTGGGATCAAACAGAGAAAAAATCTCGGTTGGGAATGCTGGCCTGGGCATTATCGACGAAATTTGTCTCACACACAAACACCCACCCACAGCCCACACTCAAACACATGGACGTACACCTATGGTTTTTTTTTCTCGGATTCGGCCTTAGAATGGTCTGAAACGGATTTGTATGCGGTTGTTTTTTCCGTCATGTTTCGGTTGTCCCCCACTCCCTTGGATGTCACCTCTCTATTGACAAAACCTAGCTTCAGAGAAACGTCCTAATAACTTAGGAGTATATAAGCGAATTTTCTCATAAAGCATCGTTAAAAAATCAATTTGTTTTTGTTGTTTCTTGACTTTATAATGCTTTTAGAAGCGATTTCTGAATCAATTCTGGATAGGATTAATACTGGTTAATGAGCGAATAAGGTAAAAACCCTGGATGGCAATCCACGTACTATATGTAATTGGTACCCATTTGTTCTCGCGAGAAAGATGTTGTCGGAGAACAGGGCTTGATTGGATTTGAGGGAAGCCGTGAAGACATTTCCAGCCAAATTCGATTAGGAAGCTACTCTAGAGAAAGTGGTTGAGTAGTAGACGAGTCAGGGGGTGAATTCTTTGAAGCGTCATTCGGTTATCCCTTTCCGGAAAACGGTTGAGTGAGTGGTGGAAAGGTGGGGGTTGTGCCGCTAAAAGAAGAAGAACGAAACTGATGGGTGATGGGAATGGAGGAGGGTTAGGATAGATGCGAAGCCGCTTTTCACAAATTGGATTATCAGTACAGTTAGAAGGGGCATTCCGCCAATATTGAATCGCCTTAATTAACCTCGTAGCCTAATGGGGAAGCTTGATTTTATTTCTACACTTTAGATCTTTGTGATTTTTGTTTAAGGCGAATGTAAATATATGAGTTTGATTACTGAAAAATTGGATGTGTACTCACTGGACACATCCAAACCCTACATGCTTGAAACTCATCAACGTGGAATAGTTTTTTATGAAGTCCTTCAGTTCCTACTGGGATATCCCATTAGGTATTTTTGATCTGGGAAAAATTTTTACAAATTTATTTTGTTTTGTATTTCTTTAAACCTTAGATGTTCACGTATGTATAATTTCTACTATTTATATATTTATTTTTACTTTTTTTATACTATAAGTACATTATTAACTATACTCTTTTATAATTTCACTAGTTTTAATTTCTTTAAATTATTGCAGCTATTCAAGTATTGAAGTCATAATTACGAGTTTTAGCACCATGGGTATTTTTTCCTTGTTTAATTCTATTCAAAACTAAATCTCTAAAAATGGAAGTCTAGTTCGAGCATTAAAAAACTGAGCCTATTCCAAGCATCGATATGGTTATAATATCTAAAAAGATGGGTTGATACAAGCTGATATTTTTCCCGAATTCTGGTAATTTTAGGAAAATTATATTCTCGGATCAATGATTCTCAGGACCAGAGACTGTTACTACTGCTATTGATTAGTTAGATAGTTGTTAAATGATCTATTATGTACTTTTCAAATACCATTAACTCAATTGAGTGAGTATTCTTTGCAAAGCCCAAACTACTTGAGTTAAAACCTTGAAATTTTGCATTTACGATCCTTTTGGAGTGTAAGCATCCGCTACGAACGGGTCTTAGGAAGTTCTTAATACGGGGACTAATAGCCTCGCGCGTTTACGACTGATCCGGTCTTCAAACTGATGGAATAACGTTAGCTTGGAATTAAATGTTCCATATTTAGGTTTATTATTATCAATAATGAATCTTTTTAATCGAACAAGAAAAAAATACCCCCCCCGTTCCATTCAAATTTGTCCAAGTCCAAGTCCAAGTCCAAGTCTAGAGCCTCGATCTGCTTACTCCGCAGACGTGTTGACTCCCCGGAACCCTCCACATTCAACCTATGGCCTGCATATCTCTCTTGCTCTGGTGGATCTCCCATCTTCTCCCTTCCTAGCAATTGATGAGGAACCCTCCCTGACAAATCTGGCATCCCACTCGTAGCACAGATTTGATAGGTGCGATTCACAGACCCCACGCTGCATAAAACCTGGTTTATTCCAGTGCTTCTGCTCCTTGAGATGAGCCCAAGCCAGGACCCCGCAGCAATGGTTCCGAAGAAAAATACCACGATATATCTCAACCAGATCTAGATAACAGAAGGAAATCAGTGCTCCTTCACCCTCTATCGCCACATGTAGTTCCACGTCCATTTATTTTCCCAGAGTAACCCAAAATACTTGCAACTGGAGATGTATGTAAGTCGCAGATCACCTACCCTGAAAATTGGTGTTCTACCTATAAGCGTGCCATTAGACAGCATTGCGACAGTTTTCACCCTAGCAATTATTAGCTTAACTGGATCACACTCCAATACCAGAGTGGACATAATCCACTCCGAGGACTGCTCAAGGGCTCTTCTGCTGCTTCCTTAGAAATGGAGAACGAGGTCATCAGCGTAGGTACTTTGAATCCAATACTATCCAAAACTGTCAAAATCCCATCGAATAGGATATTTCACAGCCTTGGCCCTAACGCTGAGCCCTGGGGACATCATCGAGTTCTTCCCTGACGGCACTCACCCACCAGTCGACGAAATATTCCTTCAGAATGGAGTTGGTTGAAACACTCATTCATTAATTTGGGCACAAAGGGACATCAATGAAAGTATTACACCTTCAGTTCACTCTTTTAGATTACAAAAGTGATGCCAAAGATTCAGGACTAGCAAGGATCCATACAATATTCTTGAACTATGTATCATGAATTCTGGTCGAGTAGTTTGGGAGAAGAAGCCATGACCCCAGAAAATTTCGTGACGAGAGTAGTCCTTCTTTTGTTATTATTAATGATAGATTAAATTTCAAAGGATCGTTGACCACTTGGATCGCTTTACGTTCACTTTCTCTAATAGCTAAATGTTCGGCATATCGTCCTGATGGACGATTTATGTCGTCAGACCACTTACTTATTTGCGTTTTCAAAATTTACCACTTTGAATTCCATTAAATTTTGTATTCAATTTAACTGAGAGATAAATTAATGAAATTTTTTCTAAGTTATACAGTAGACCTTCCTAGATGAAAATCTGGGCTGCCAGACCAGCTGTCACCTTCCGTTATAAAAACTGGCAGAAATTTAAATTTCAGTTGAATACAATTCAACCGAAACTAAAACGACTGAACTTAGCCTAAATATGTCATAAAGTCATCAGATAAGGGCCAACTGACTGTCACAATGTTGCATTTTGAAAACTGACCAGTTTATATTTGGTAAACTTTTGCACTTAATTTAACTGCCAGATAAATGACTGGGATTTTTTCTAAAATATTCAGTAGACCTTCGTAAATGAAAGTTTAGTCTACCTGACCCACCTTGCGTTTTTAAAACTGACCTAGATTTTAATTGAACACAATTCAACCGAAACCAAAATGACTAAACTTCGCTACAATATGTGACACAGTTCTCAGAGGGTAAGAGTATTACCAACTGATCGTCGCATAATGTTGCATTTTGAAAACTGACCATTTTAAATTTGATGAAATGTTGCACTGAATTTAACCAAGAGCTAAATTAGTACCCACCAATTAAATCAGTACCTTAAGGTTAATACAATTAAATTGCGCATAAAAGTGTGTTGCCCTGTCAAAGTCGTCCTTATTCAGACGTACCACCTTAGTGTAGAAAGAAATTGTCCGGTGAAAATTTTTTATTTTTCGTCATTAATGCGCTGAAAATGGACGGAATTTCGAATTTTCTGTAGGCGCCCAATAAATACTGAATTAGATGTTCTACGACTTTCAATTAATCACTTTTTCATTTGGGGTAACCGTTACTGAGACTGAAGCGCTCAAAAACCAACAAGCAAGAAATGTATCCAAAATGGAAAAAAAAAAAAAATCTTTTCCTAGCGACTGCAACTTTACTACTTAATCACATTTGAAACTCAAGTACTTAAATCATTCGTAGCAGAATTTAACTCTCTTAAACCCATGTTATATAATGTTTTCTCCCTAATAGTTAGCTTTGGCATAAAATAAATTTAAAAGCCTTTTTTGTAAAGTAAAAAAATCCATTTGTTTAGTTATTTTGTAGGATAAATCAACTGGCCTAACCAGTGATGTGGTACCATGTAACGTGAAACGGTAGCTGATGCATGTACTTTCTCAAACACTTCAACACAGTTTGGCAGGATGCTGTGGATTTCAGTCGTTTAGAAAACGCTAATTTGTCCATTATCAACTTAATGGATAATGAATAATACCTATAATGAATTAGGTATTTACTAAAAAAAAAAAAAAAAAAAAAAAAAAAAAAAAAAAAAACCTAGTGATTTTGGGATTCTGGTCAGTTTTTACAATGCAGCATTATGCGATGGACATTCGGTAATACCCTTCAAGTCCGAGGACTTTGTGACAAATTGTAGCAAATTTTACTAATAACTGTGGATTCGACCACTGTATAAAACTAAATTTTAAATTTTGGTCCATTTCGAAATTTTGGCCTGGTAGCCCAAATTTTCATCTAAGAAGGTCTAATGAACATCTTTGAACCAATTTCAGTAATTTATCTCTAAGTTAAATTCAGTGCAAAATTTCATCAAGTTTAAATTGGTCTGTTATCTAAATGAAACATTGGGTGACGGTCAATTTGTAATACACTCATCCTCTAATGACTGTGTGACAGATTGTAGCGAAGTTTAGTCGTTTTGGTTTCGGTTGAATTGCACCAATTCTACTAAAATTTAAATTTGGTCAGTTTTGAAAATGCAAGGTGGTAACTGGTCTGGCAGCCCAAATTTTCATCTAGGAAGATCTACTGAATATTTTTAAATAAATTCCAGTAATTTATCTATTAGTTGAATTTAATGCAAAATTTCATGGAATTCAAAGTGATCAGTTTTAAAAACGCAAATAGGTCAGTGGCTAGGCAATATAAATCGTCTATCATTACAGTATGTCGAACATTTATCAGAAAATCTCTCAGTTGAATTCAGCGCAAATATTTGAATTTTAATCAAACTTTCCTAAACGAAAGCTAGGTGCGCGAACTGCCTGACCACAGGTTCTTTATCCAGGGCCATGATAACTACAAATTTAATGGGTTGTAGCATTACGTTTTTCAGTTAAATATCGATATTGCTGGCTCTTGATCTATAAGAGAGCATTGGCAGGTAGTGTTGAGTTTTGAAATGTAAAGTGCCAGTTGACATTATTTGTATTTTGGATAACTACCCAATGCTCTTCAGTGACCGCACAGTCCAAGTCGTTTTTCACGTTTATGTTCGGCGAACCCTTCTCCACTCTAAGAGGCGAGTCAATGATGAACTTTCGTTGAAATCAACAGATCGAATCCTGATTCTTATTTTGGAGGTCAACATAAATATCAAAGGATTCCACGACGCTGTGGTAGCCAGACGAGAAGCCTAGAAATGATATGGTTACTTAAAAACTTTACTTTCAATGAAAGACCATCGGCAGGCAGTGTTAAGGGCTGAAACGGCAGGTACTAAATATAGGTATGCCAACTATTCTCCATGAAATTTGAGAAACAAACGTATTTGTAAAATTTCAAAGGCACTTAATTCACTACAGAATGCTAAATTGCAGAGTAAATAGATATTGTTAATACGAAATTGGATATCAGATTGGACTGAAATTTCGTTGAAATTCATACCGAATTCCCTTCCACCTAGAGAAAATTCATGGAACGGATAGGAACCAATCCGTTCCATCCATATACATCGTTTACCTGTAGAGCATACGTGTAGAGAGAAGGCGGTGAAGAATTCAGTCACTCATCTTTTAAAATGTACTTAGCCAAAACCTTGGGTGTATTCCTTAATGTATTTTTACTTACCTCTTGCTCTTGGTTTGGTAAGAAGTTTGAGAACGATGCTATCATACACAACTTCTTCGGCAACGCCAGAATCTTTCACGAGCTTTTCTTTCACTGCGATGCAGATGTCGTTTTTCGACAGTAATGCTTCAAGTTCTTCAAATGCCTGAAACATTAATGCGAAATTGTTATTCACTAGAAAGTTGAATTTGATCACATTCATATTTATTATGTGAAGATTCTGGTCTAAATCATTGCTTAGTTCATTAATAAATCCGAGTCTGTCGGTTCTCCAAGCACTATAAAACTTTAAGAAGTTGTGTTTGGTCAGAGGAAAGAGTTCCTCTATGCTTTTTTAGCTAAGCATTCATTTATAAATTATATTATTAACTGTAAATCACGCGAAAAATTCCAGCAATTAATTTCGAAGTGCAGGCATTAGGATGGAGTGTTCAGTTTGATTGCTGGTTTATCTGTTACAATTCATTTTCTTATTACTATGTTCTGGGACAATCTGGATGTTTTTACGAAAAGGTCACCGTGGGTAGTAGAATTGGAAAATATGCGAAATCTGCACTTCAAGGTACCAACAAACTTTTTTCACGCTACTATTTTAGTGATAAGTTACGTACAAAATGGAAACATAACATAATTACCAATTACCTGGGAACTATTACAATCGATTTATATAACCTGTAATCGACTAGATTCGATAGGCTAAAGAATTCATGTTGACACCAACACAAATAAACACTTGCTTCTAAAAAATCCCGAACGATCCAGAAACCTTTGCCCTATCTAGAGCACTATGTTTTAAAATAACAAGGAGGGAATGTTATGATCTGGACATTAGTATCATACAGATTCTAGGGACCGTCTGAGTTAGGTTCCTACAATGTGTTAATTTTGATACATAATTTCCAGCAACGTTCTGGGCATAAGTTTTGTGAATTCACGCTCAATAATTCTTAAGGTCACTGTTGAGGAATCGTACCTATTTATAATAATATAATAGTTTGATAGTAAATAAATCAAGGTAACTTTCCAGTCTTCACAACAACTGTATTTTTTAAATCAGTATACATCATCACATGGTTACAGAACATTGAATAATATTACCTACTAATAATAAATTATGGTGTAATCAATTGAAGTGCTACAACAGTCATGCTCTACATAACTAACGGAAATAAAAATAAATAAATAAAATAAAATAAATAAATTTGGCACATAAACGAAAAAAGCGTTAAGGTTGGTTTTCTGATGATTTCCGCTTAGAACCGAGTCGTGGCTGGGAAATGGTTCTTCGTAGTTTTTCATCCCGCAAAATTCGTTGACCATTCGTTCGAAAGCTCTCGATTTATCCAACCATATTATGTTAACTACTGCGAAGTCCGTGGCCAACAAGCTGAGTTATGAGTAGGTATGGTTATTTGAATAATAATTGTGAACACTCAGGTGATCATTCTCAATAATTGATATTGTGAACATGATTGCAACCGCTTGTAAATTTTTGATGATTTCATTTAGCTGGTGTTTCGATGGTTTGATTCAAAGCAGGTGATCCGAATATTGCGAGAACGGTTTGATTTGTGAAGCGGTGGTTAAATAATTTTGATAGGTAATTTCTATACTTTACACTCTAGGAAGCTGTCATTTCGTATGTAGCCTCTTTAGGACATTTACTTGACGATGCCCAGGGTCCGGATCAGATGAGTGGCTCTTAGAGCTTGCATACGAGTCTGCAACACATACGAGTCTGCAACTAAAGACATAAATATCTCAATGTGTTGCAGACTCGTATGCAAGCGTTTCTTATGATTTCTTATAGGATTAGCTTTACTAAAAATCCTCTCGCATTGTTTTTTCTGAGATCGTCATAATTTATGGGAATCAGGATATTGTTCTTGTTCTTAGGCAAACGATGCCCCTACATAGTATAATAGACTGGTTCAATTGAAATTGTGTATAACAATATCATAGTAGCGTAAAATCCTAGTATGCACGTATTATAGCAACGAGCAATCTGGTTTAATGTGTCGGAAGAATCTTGGATTATTATTTTCAATAACGAATCTTTGTATTCGACCAAGAAATTGGCGACGATCTCACCCTTTAATTTGGGAAGCTTGATTTTTTGGCGCAAGAACAAATTTTAGTTCATTGTTTTCAATAACGAACCTTTGTAATCGACCAGCAAAAACAATTTTTAACCCCCCCATCAACATTTTTTGGTTTACTTTTCAAGATGCGTAAAATCCAAAAATCAAGAGACGAAAAAAAAAAAAAAAAAAAAAAAAAAAAAAAAAAAAAAAAAATCTGTCTGACGTCCGGGTCATTTCTCAAAAATTAATAGACCAAACTTCATGAAACTTGTGTTAAAAATGGCATTTGGGGTCTAGATGGTCCTTGAAGCTTGGCATCAATTTGTGTCAACCCTAAAGGATAGCATTAAAGGGCTTGACATTCAAAAACCGAGATCTCAAAAGCTTTCTGGTAACAGTAATGATTTGCTTGTCAATGATAAATATGATCCCAAAGAATCGATTAAAACCATCCGCAACGCTGTACGTTGAACGGGTTTGTTTTTCCCAAGGGCTCGAACATCAAAAAACACCTTCAAATTTCTAAGCGCGATTTTTAATGCGTCGCTAGCAAATCTATTGATTACGCGATCAAGCTCTAAATTACATCAAAGAACGCTAGATAGTGATACTGGAATACATAAAAATGGCCTCGTTAATATCAGCTGATATAATGCCAATATTGGAATTATGAGATGATATAGCTAGTCAGATGATATATAGTTAGGCTGTAAATGGTCCACTATCAATTCCATACTTCTCAAATCATGACTTCATCTTGCGTATGCGCAAACGAACATTCCTTAAAGCATAACTTGTTGACGCCCTAGACGTCCAATCCTGCCCCAATTTTATGCTCAGTTTCGGGACAAGGGTTTAGTTATTCCACGTTAATTTCAAACATGACTGCATTATTATTATTAGCTCCTGCGCAAGCGCAAAAGTGTACTCCTAGGAACAAGATCTAGTTCTCATCAGATTTTGATTTTATTTTCTGGGAATTTGTTTGTTAAGCTATGAATTATTCCCTACCAATTTCATTTATCACAAAACATTACACCATTCTGCGCTTGCGCTCACGTAAATCACTTCAAGAATCATTTTCCCGTTTTATTTTTTTAAACATCTTCACAGTAAAGATGTTAAAAAATAAAATAAAATAAATACAATTTCGGGGTTTCGGAACTGTAAAAGTGTGAACCTTCCTCGGATGCACGATGCGCATTTATACATCCCATACCGAGCGAGCAAAGCGAGTAACATTCCCTACCCACGTCAGAATCCAACGAGGATTTTCCCACTCTTTTACAGCCATACCGAGCGAGCGAAGCGAGCAACATCCCTTACACACGTTACACCTACCCTTTGTGGTCTGCCGATTGCGACCGAAGCGAGCAACATACCCTACGTGTTTCAATTGTAATATACCACAACGAGGAGGTCTGCCCCCCCCCCCCCCCCCCCGGCTGGACGTGTGGGCGAGCGAAGCGAACATTAATCGAGGTGGATGCTACATTCTGAGTGTCTATACAGTTCTTAAAGTTAGTGTAATATCGCTAGTGCATTGGCCAAATCGGAAGGCCGAGGAAAAGTTAGAATGCTTAGATTTCAACCCTGCAGAGAGCAGTGAGGATATACAAGTTGGAAGCCAATAAAAACGACGTATGAAGCCCTTTAACCAGCGATGTCGTGAATAAACAAATTTTTCTCTACCTACCTTCCTGAGGGGGTTACCACTGAGAGAGAAAGTTTCTTACCAAGCACCGAGCATGCTGTTGCTGGCGCTAATACAATCTTTTGAGGGGGGGGGGGGGGTAGAGAAAGATTGAATTTCTCTTCCTGTAGGCCGCATTGAATTTCTTCCCTGATGTGAAAAACAATAGATCTTGATATGTCTAGGTATAAAAAGGTTAATAGTGGAAATTAACGCAGGAAGATGTAGACAGGAAGAGAAAACAAAATTATGTATAAACACAATATTCATTATAATTAAATATACATTTAATTTGAACTGGTAATGGTTAATGACGGCTTATGGTAACTAAAATATGACATAATTTCTCGTTTCAAGATGATCTACCTATCGAGTGAACCCCACATTAACAACTATGTTATTCCTTGTAGTAGAAATGGCTGAATCATTATTCAGTTATTGACTTTATGAGCAATCAGCTGATCCGCAACCTGTAAACCTTCTAGATTACGTCCGAATTTCAGATTTATACGATTATTATGGCAGAAATTGGATTTTGATGCGAAAGTGCTGCTCAACAGTCTACACAGCTCGGTTACGGATTAATTGTATTTAAAAACCAATAAAACCAATAAATAAAACTTACGTTTAACTCTTTCTTGCTGAAAAAAAGTCACGCAACTTTATACGAAACCCCAAGCTAAAATCCATATTCAAGTCAAAATAAAACAAGAGAATCAGTGCTCACGAAGTGAGTCACGTGTAGCGCATTTTCTTTTAAGGAGATCCGTGTGAATTAGACACTTCCTGCGTTGAATAGGAGACCAAATTGCTTTTGTGCTCACTCAGCTGATCTATGATCTCTCAGCCGTCTTCATTATTCTCCCTTGAGCCTCCCACTCAAATTTCATCTTCCTGCGTCAAATAGGAGACAAAATGAATTTGGAGCTCACTCCGCAGATCAATGACCCCTCATGTGTCAGGGCCCCTGACACATCTTCATAATCCCCATGTTACAGATTACATCTATACCAAGTTTCATCAAAATTGGACGTCAGGAAGTGGAATTTAGAACGATTTTAAGATTACATAGTTTCATACATGCACATATACATACGTACATAATACATCAACGGGCAAAGTGAACACAATAGATTTTTTCCTTTTGTAAAAGAAAATGCGCTAAAAAGCTACTGATTTCAGAATACGTACTACTACAGAATACCTACCTACATTTTGATCCTACTTGAATAAACTACCGATAATAGTAACCACAGTTAGTAACCGGTATCTATAATTGCCCGTTGTAATGAAGATTTGAATTTGTTTATTGGTATAACGCTGAACTTTTTCAGTCTGAAAAGAAGTCACTAAAAAAAAAAAAAAAAAAAAAAAAAGCCACTCCACACCGAAAAAAGATAACATAACAGATAACAGGAGACAACAAGATCACTGCAAACTGCACGGATGACATCAAACACAGAATATCAAACACAGACGAAATTTCAATATATGCCCACCATTCCAATTTCATTCCAGTTCTGGTACACGTCAATTTGTATAAAACCAATAAATGAATTAAAAAAAAAAAATCTCACAATTTTTTCGAAAACCCCATATTCATGTCCACCCCCCTTACAATTGTTTCGTTTAAGGTTCAAGATGCGAAGATTCCAAAAATCGAATTAAAAAAACCGTCCGTCTGCCGTCCACCCTCCAGAGCTTTTCTCCGAAACCGCTGGACCAAACTTTATGAAAATCACATTTGGAGTCTAGATGATCCTAGAAGCTCGGCATCAACTTTTATCGATCCTAAAGGTTAGCCAACACATTCAAAAATTGAGATCTCGAAAACTTTCAAAGTAACAGTAATGATAAGTTGCTTATCAATGATAAATTATTATAATCCCAAAGATTCGATTAAAACCATACGCAACGCTGAACGTTGAAAGGTCCGCTTTCCTTAAGGGCTAGAATTTCGATAAAACAGTCGGATTTCTTAGCGCGAGACGCTAAAAAAAAAAAAAAAAAGCGCTGTTAGCGAATCTATTGATTACCCAATAAAGATGGGACTGGATGACATAGAAATTTCCTTGTAAATATGAGCAGACACAATTACAATGGAAATATCAGGTGTTATTTTTATTTCAACTTACCTACCTTCTTTTAGAGAACATGTTATGGGGTAAACGGAGCTGAAGTGTTAGCTTTTCTGAGTTAATTCCAACGATATTTCTCCCATCGCAATCTACTTCAGTAATTTTGGTTTATTATTTTCAACTATAAACCTTTGTAATTTACCAAGAAAAAAATCTAACCCCCCCCGAAAATCTTTTGGTTCACGTTTCAAATTTGTTCCCTACCAATTTATTTTTTCCCACATCATTACTCCATTCTGCGCATGTGCGTACGTAAGTAACTTCAATAATCATTTTTCCGTTTCTTAAATGGCCGATTTCGAAGTTCTACGTTACCTACATCTTGACTGACATTACGCTATCGAGTTTTTGAAGATTAATTAAACCATTTCAATGATCCATACATTTATGTTATTTTCAATTGGTAGTACTGACTTGGAGTGATATTTACTACATATTATTGAAACAATATTACTGATCTGGAAGCAATCAAGAGACAAATCTAGTACACATAAATTCTGATTGATTCACTTACCAAGGCCCCTTGAATATCTATCTTATAATAAACCCACTGGGACTTGAGGAACACTTTCCAAATAAGACTTACGGGCTCGGAAAATGTATGAAATATATATATATATATATATATATATATATATATATATATATATACATATATATATATAACTCGGCCCCTTGATCCCGCCAGGGGGGCTTCGCCCCCCTGGACCCCCTAATCTATACTCGGCATATATAAATATATTAATTGCTATGCAATTCTTAGGCCGACTGTGGTGTCAGTGACACTACGGTATTATGAATATATGTTGTTGCGTTGCTTGACAACGTGTTTGGTGAATACCACGTCATTCTAATAAATTATTATTGCTGGTGTTTTAACCCAACGTAACGAGTTCTATTATTTATATAAGTATTATTATACATATCATATTGAGTATATAACTTCACATGGTGTCAGGTGTATTTTAAGTAAGCAGTGAAGTGAAATATGGCTAAAGGAAAGAAGAAAATCGGTAAGAAGGTAGGAGAAAAGAAACACGTTTTGGACGTTTGGAACTAAGATCGACACTCCCATCTGTCAGAAACTTTGAAGCTGTTTCGAGCGAACAGTTCAAGAACTTCCAAGAACAAGAAGAGAGCCTGAAGAGCCGTATGAAGAAAAATTTTGACGGGAGAAGCAGAGTGAAAGAGCTACCACCGTTAGGGATAGGAGACAGAGTCTGGGTGAAAGATTTACAGAGAAGAGGCACAGTGAAAGCTCGTACTGAACACCCTCGATCTTATCTGGTTTCCTGTGACAATGGTACTGAGCTGAGGAGAAATCGATGGCACTTGCTATATATGCCACCTCAAGAACCCACGAGGGAAGCATCCTCAAATCACAGAACGGACTGTGAGATACCAGATAACCAACAAACCAACTCAGAAGATCGAAGAGAACGACCAAGAAACCCTCAAGATATGAAGCTTAAGGAAGAGATGAGGAGGGGGAGATGTGGTGTCAGTGACACTACGGTATTATGAATATATGTTGTTGCGTTGCTTGACAACGTGTTTGGTGAATACCACGTCATTCTAATAAATTATTATTGCTGGTGTTTTAACCCAACGTAACGAGTTCTATTATTTATATAAGTATTATTATACATATCATATTGAGTATATAACTTCACACCGACCCCCAATAATTTTTTTTTGTCCCACTACGCGAACCCGCGAGGTCGTGGGTTCGAATCCCAGCCAGGCTTGAACAATTTTTTTTTTTTTTTTTTCTCGTGAGACGAAGGTTGTGGGTTCGAATCCCAGCCAGGCTTGAAAAAAATTTATTTTTTTTCTCGTGAGACGAATTGCATAGCAAATTATCCTCGTTTTCTACACAGTAGAAAAGAAAGGCCAATATATGTATATATATATACATATATATATTCAAACAATTTTTAAGGAAAAACAACAATTGACAACATGAAACTAATTTTTATATTTCGGCTTATGTCTTTTTCAAACTACGAGAAAAGAAATTAATAATACGAGAAAATAAAATTCTTTTCTCGTAGTTCGAAAAAGGCATAAGCCGAAATATAAAAATTAGTTTCATGTTGTCAATTGTTGTTTTTCCTTAAAAATTGATTGAATATGTATATGCTCTTGTAGAGCCATTTCATGCGGTTATATATATATATATATATATATATATATATATATATATATATATATATATATATATATATATATATATATGATGAAGATGCAAAAATATGAGCACAGAAATAATTTTTCCTCTTCAGAGATGAAAGGGGAGAAACGGAACCCAAACGGTTAAGGCAGAAAGAGCTCCAGAGCTCACAAAAACAGTAGGTAGGTACTGCCAACAGAACTCAAAT
The DNA here is from genome assembly GCA_030762985.1 of Adelphocoris suturalis. Taxonomy (NCBI): domain Eukaryota; kingdom Metazoa; phylum Arthropoda; class Insecta; order Hemiptera; family Miridae; genus Adelphocoris; species Adelphocoris suturalis. The sequence goes on along the minus strand of CM061040.1, from coordinate 66,065,579 downwards.
TACATTCATATCATTATATCTAAATATACATATTGACTATCCTGTTAATATTAGCTGTTAACATTGTTACATGGCATCTAAATTTAAAATGTTACATAATTTATAACATAATGTTAGATACAGGTATGATATGGATATACAGTACACCTGGCGCATACAAGAAGAACGACTTACAGAGTTTATATGCGACCGGTAAGGGCGGTGACGACGGAAATTGATTGCCGTCAATGACCCTATATTCCACCAGCTAGGCACCTACTTACCTAAATATTGTTATACCTATTGAGATCAGGGGCACTAGAAAATTTAGATGTTTTAATTAATTGCATTAATTTTCCCTCTTGAGTAATTCTTTGCAGCGTTTCAGGTTACAAACTGCTCACAAGTTTCAGTAATTAATAAACATTTAACGGAGTTGATAAGCCAATGATGTTTTCAAACAGCTGAACCGAATCACTCCGTCGAATCAGGATCGTCTTGCCCTTTCTAATCGGATTTAATGTCTTGTCGTTATATAAATTTTTGATAAACTCTCTCCCCCTCACTCTCTTTGATGCAGAACACAGCTACTTCGGTGGGTTTAGGATTTCAACTCATCCGGTCTTAAGGAATCTCAAGTAAGAAGTTCAGTTTGGGCGAAGGGGAAGGGCCAAACTTGTGGTTCTTTTCGTTGAGAATTCGTGATAGGGAAATGGGAAAGTGTCTTGAGAATACTAAAGGAGTATACCACAAGTAAATATACCAAGAACTATTGAGAGCACTTTCTTTGGTTAAATGGAATTGTTATGTTTTATTTCCAATGCACCATGTACTCGTACATACAGTTTATATGTAATCATGCAAAATGGAAAAAAGTTTGATGAGAAGATTGCATTTTGTCTTCTATGCTACATCATTCGCGAAGGTTCTCCACTACACCAAGAAGGGACTGGGTAGTAGTGGTACTAATTATTACTCACAATCGTCCTGGGAGGAACTATGTAAACTATGAATGATAAGTTTGTTGAACTCTGGTGAAGATGGTTTCACCGGATAAGATCAGATCAATCGGAAATCCGACAGGAGTTGTAATTGAGGCACGATGTTCTTTATAGAGGGAGGGTGAGAACTGGAAAGATAAATATATATACAAAGAGAGAGAAAGAGAGAGAGAGAGAGAGAGAGAGAGAGAGAGAGAGAGAGAGAGAGAGAGAGAGAGAGAGAGAGAGAGAGAGAGAGAGAGAGAGAGAGAGAGAGAGAGAGAGAGAGAGAGAGAGAGAGAGAGAGAGAGAGAGAGAGAGAGAGAGAGAGAGAGAGAGAGAGAGAGAGAGAGAGAGAGAGAGAGAGAGAGAGAGAGAGAGAGAGAGAGAGAGAGAGAGAGAGAAAGAGAGAGAGAGAGGGGGGGGAGAGCGATCAAGGGAGAGAGAGCGCGTGGGAGAGAGAGGGGGGAGATAGAGATAGGGAGAGAGAGATAGAGAGAGGCAGAGCAATTTGATATCAAGGTGGGATTAAGACATGGCGATGTCCTTGCTTGCTTGCTCATCAACGTTTCCTTTGATAAAATTATTATAAAGATGCATAATTACAGACAACTGAAATCATCTTCAACTGACCCGTACAGCTACTTGTCCTATGCAGATGGCATAATCTAATGGCCAGAATTGAGAGGCTTCCCACAGATTGATATTGGCAGCTATAAATATGGAGTAATGCCGAATGAATTCGTGAAACCAGACTTCATCTTCGGTCCGTATCGAATCAAGAGGGTGGATATCTTCACGTATCTTTCTTTAACATAGCAGGCAATAAATGCCCAGCCGAAATGAAATAGGATATCGTATAATATTTGCTAGTGTAGTGCTACTTTTGGTTATTGCAACTGCTAAAAGTACTCAGTCATTCAACATGGCTACTAGAGCGAATTTCCAAAGAAAAGTTGTGGATAAAATTTAATTAGACACCTAAATTCAGATTATTGAGGCCATCCATGTCCGCCTAAAAATCTATTTATCTCACTCATTTATGAATCGGAGAGATCTGGGAGTGGTTGTAATCGCCTCAGAGATGAAAAATACTTCGACTGTGACACCCCACATGTCAAATTTTCAAAAAACCAGCAGATTTTTCATCATTTTTTGGACGTTAGGATTTGTTAATTTGAACCTGAAAATCAGTAGTGAGCGGGCTGGACAACGACTTTGACCTGTATTTTGCCATGACGGATTTTTCTTCGTTGGAACGACATTTTTGCCCCGTATTATAAGGGAGTTAACATCTGGAAATTCACCATACAATAATACAGAGAATACTTCTTCATTTATTTTTTATCCGCTGGGTTTATTGGTTAATAGCCGCTCCGGCTCGCTTCGCTCGACTCCACGTGCAGCCGGGGGGCAAGCCCCCTGACTCCCCCTTGCGGTGTATTAAATTGAAACATGTAGGGGATGTTGCTCGCTTCACTTGCTCGGTGTGGCTGTATAGACGCGATGGTCTTTTACTGTCGCGTGGGACTTGTAGAATGATTGGAAATGGTAGATCACTAAGGGTAGATTAATGTGTGTAGGGGATGTTGCTCGCCTCGCTCGTTTGAGGTGTGTTGTCTCGCTCCCTTCCCACGCTCTTTGTGGAATGTATAGTTATAACTACTGTTATAACTGCATACAATTAACTATTACTAACTTCGTGCAATAAATGTAAATATTGCTGCTAAGGCTGCTGGTTGAACCTTCTAGCTGTAATCAACTGATATGGCGCAGAAACACCTGAATCGTGGATCTCTCAACATAGTTTTTTTTCCTCACATATTATTCCTGAAATTTCCGTCTAAGTAGGTACTGAATTTTCAAAAAAAAATTTTTTTTTTTCAACCTCAACCAGTGAGTTAGCAAATCTTGTTTATCATTTTAACGTTTATCTATTATAATAATAGGATACATACAAAGTGATAACGCTTGAACGCCTGCACCGATTCTCTTCAAATTTTTTTTAAACTGACCGGCATGAAGAAAACTGGTGCAGATAATTCTACCAAGTTATAAATCAGATTCCTTCATATTAAAAAACAAGAAAAAGTGCAAAAACGAGGGAAAGTTGTAGAATTATTTAAAATTGAGGCATCCATGGAAACTAAAAAATCATTGGGGAGCTATTGGTAGTTCGATAACGGCCAATAGATTAGCCAATAGGGTCATTATACGATGCGGTCATCGCACTCGACAATAAAACCATTGGCCCGCACGCACCTACCGACCAGCCACACGTGAAAAACCCAATAGCTCCGCAAATTTGACCGTACACATCGCAGCCAACGTACCTCAAAATTAAATTATTACAAAATTACGCGCGCAAATTAAGTACTTGTATCCCGTGGTGACACGGGCTTTTCCACTAGTTGATTAATGATGTGTTTCCTCTCATTTTTCGTATAGCATTCAATATTATGACATGAGATGCATGTTCCACATTAAAGTATTTCTAAGGTTGAAATTCCAAACAACGAATGTAAATAACATGAGTAACAATAATAGAAAAAATATATATATTTACTGAAATGAATTAATTAGCTAACACATTTTGCAAGAAATTATAATACAATTTACGTTACGGTACCTTGAAGGGATATACTTGACGTTTCGTTTTTTTCTGAATAGTTATGCAGAAACCAATGGTTCCGGGTGGCCAAACCCTCTCTCTATCTGTTTAAGAGTTAAGTTAACTGTTAAAGATACAATTTCTCCTTTTATTGGTCATATTGTGCCATAGAACTTGTATATATTTGTGGCTCAGAGTTTTGCATATTTTTCGCACTATGATTTATCATCATCTTGGACGTGAGCTGGTTTTTTTGTTGTCCAAATGCCACTTCTTCGATCAGCTTGTAACCCGCGTGGGGAGCTCTGGGCCGATATCTTTTTTCTCCCTCCCTTTTTTAAACGCCATTTTTATTTTTTATATGGTTTCGAGTGACATAAGTTCGTTGGCCAAGGTTTTTTTATAGGGTTTCGAGTGACACGAGTTCACTGGCTCTTATGATTTCCCCGCCACGCACAAAGAAATACCCTCATGAGATGTGATGACTCTACATGAGTGGTATAAAGCGCTTTAGAGTTTACAGTCATTTGCGCGATCTGTTCGCGAATGTTCTTGTCTCCTATCATAGGTCCCAAAAATCGAAAAATGAGTATGATTTTTGTCACATGCTCGGCTAACATTTGTACCAAAACAGGGGGCCGTCGTAAGGTGCATGTATATGTAACTGCATTCTATTGATATTATTTGTAGTTTGGCAATGTTAGGAGAATTTCTTAGGACTCAGTTTGATACAAATTGTGTTTCTTTTAGTTCCTGATTTCGTATATATTTACAAATCAACCTTTAGAGTTTCCTTGTTTTAAATATTGGATTTCGCAGCGTATTTTGGTATGAGTGCACGCACGATAAAAATGGTTTCAAAAATCGCGAACCTTATTTTTAAATTTTATTAGTATTACTATTATTTATTATTATTATTATTATTATTATTATTAATATTTTTTTTTTTTTTTGCTTTTACATTTCATTGTCTTTCCAATCGGCTATAAAACGAATGGGGATATCAAGTTTTAGGGATTAATTTGTATGTACAAATGTTTTTGAAGCGGAATGCCTCCGGTGCCGAACAACTTCTGAGCGCAGGTTATGGGGTTTCGGGATCACTGAAGGGGTCGCGTTCTAATGCTCTTTTTAGGGTGTCAACTCAAGCATCCATAATTCTTCGGCATATTTTGTAGTTCCTTAATAAAATTTCTTTTGAATGGCTACTTTAGGTTTTCTAGGGGCCGATTGAGGCATTGGTTTTTGGCGTGGCCAATATCCCCACAACTATGCGTTTTAAGGAGAAATTTTCGAATAAAAATGAATTAATGAATGGTGATGACCTAATAAATAACTTGTGGTTTAAAGGAGAAAAAACCAAGTATACCACTAAAACAAATTGGTTTATTGCCGTCGGGCTTTTGGGCAAATTAATAAAACCTTCTTTAATTTGGATAAATTACGATTGTTGTGGGTTAACCCGATATTATGATAATATTGGTAAATTGTTGGTTTGCTAAGTCTATAGTTGCTTTTTATATGAGGGACAGTACACATTGCTGTTCTTTTTTATTGGTTTTCTTTACCTTAGCCCCAAGCATTAGCTGACGATGAGAGCCGGTTTATTGTCGAATGGCTCGCTAGGTTTTAAACCGCTTTCTTAAAACACATCACTTTTTCACGGCTGTTTGGCCAAAATGGACTTCTCAGTGCTTGTTTTTAATTTTTCTTTTTTTTCGACCACGGTGTAGGTTCCCATTGCAGATTTGGTATTGTGGTTGCGGCTTGCTAGTTTAGGGGCTGTACCTCGGTTTTGTCTATTATAGAGTGAAACCCCCAGCCGTTGGACACCCCCCCCCCCCCCCCACACACCCTGTCGTTGGACAGTGAAAGATTTTCTGGTTTTACCGCGGATCAGGTTAGTATTATGGAAGTTTTAAACCACACTTCGTGAACTGTGAAGCCTGAAGAAGAAGAAGAAAATACAGTTATAACCTTGTAATAACCTCACAATTTACGAGGGGAGAAAGAGGCCGCTTCCAGTCATAAATCTCCCATCTGTTAGAGAAAATGGTAAGCTGACTTGATCTATTTCATAACAGTTTTCAGTATCACCTTTGATGTTTACTGTAATAACTTTACATCCAATTAAGAGAATGATTCTTCCTGGTCATTTTCCCGTCAACATTTTTGCAGTTGTCTCAAAACTTTATTCTATATTTACTTGCCAAACGACTGGGTACTGAAAACAAGACTTGACTCAGAGGGTTGGACAGCTATCCAAGGGCTGGGTCAGGTCTGTTTTTCGAGTTCTCCAGTGATTGGACACGTGAAAATTTCGATTCTTCAATAAACGATTTTCAATAAAAATTTTCATTTTGACTACGTAGTTTTGGTTTAATAAATATCTACCTACCTACTCTACCTACCTATTCTCAAACATTTTTTTTTTAAATCCACTTTGGAAATTGGGCAGAAAATTGGGTAGGCACCTCAAGTTTTTTCAAAATGATAGCTAGATGATTTAAATAAATTTTCAACATGGTATAGGTATTTGGGTTTTATTTGAGTTCATACGAAAGTTTCAATTTCAGCTCAATAAGCCACAGAAGAGTTCGGAGGCCAAGAAGAAGAAGAAAAAGCCCAGGACGGTGCCAACTTCTTACGATGAAGGGAACGTTCAAGAGGTCTTTTTCATGTTGCGCAAGGAATGAGCTTGAGGAGCTGAGAAGTTTGGAGTCCCCGAATCGACGATATTTTTTCGAAAAAGCCCCCAATTTTCAAAACCCGGATTCGGAACTCCTCCAGTCCTAACGGATGACGAAGAAAAAATGCTTTGCGATTGGATTTTTGAATGTGCAAGGAAGAGATTTCCGCGTAGGTCATTATACCTTATAAAGAGTGTCGAAACTTTTTTGACTGAGAACCCTCGAACAAACCCTTTCAAGGAAAATAAACCAGGAATATCATGGTTAGCTGGTTTCCTAAAGAGACACCAAGATATAAGAACAAGAACGAGTGAAGCTGTCACGTCTGCGAGTGCTGCAGTTGCTAAAGAGAATGTCGTTAAATAGTTCATCTCTGTCGAAGAACTTCTCACGGAAGAAAATGCTGTCCATATTTTGAGTGAGCCATCCCGCGTTTTTAACGGCGACGGGACGAGTTTTTTACTTTGGCCCAAACAAGGAAAAGTGTTTGCTAAAAAAGGAGCCAAAAACGTTTATGAAGTGGATGGGGGGCTGGCCAAGATCTCCCTAACTGTAATGCTCACTATTTCAGCTACAGGAGAGATTGTGCCTCCCATACATTGTGCCTCTACCCTTACATCAGACTGCCAAGAGAAATTGCATTTACGGTACCTGATAGATGGACTATTGGAACCAGCAAAACAGGTTGGATGAACTCAGCCGTTTTTTACGAGTACATCGCTAACACATTCAATGATTTCCTGACGAAAAACAACATTGAAAGGCCTGTCATCCTCTTCGTTGATGGCCACCGTAGCCACCTAAATTATCGACTAAGGGAGCTTTGTTAACTAACTTCAGATAATATTGGTATGCTTGTACCCAAATGCGACCAGAATTTTACAGCCGGCAGATGTGGCTGCATTCAAGTCTTTGAAAGAGGGCTGGAAAAAGTGTATTCTCGAATGGCGTCTCAACAACATTATTAAAATGATCTCTAAAAAAGATTTTGCTCCACTATTGAAGTCCACGGTCGATCAGCATTTGAAACAAACCACAGTGGTGAAAGGGTTTAAAGCATCTGGGCTCTACCCATGGAACTATGAAATCATTGATTTTTCTAAATGTCCGGGAGCAAATGCTACGACGATGACCGACGTTTAGGGCACTTCTCCCAAAGAATCTCACCTGATACACGACGGGCTATCGATGAATAAGATTTAGAAAAAGATGATGAGGACTTCAACACTGCACTGCAAAAAGCTATCCAACGGATGAACGAGTATTTCAAGTTAGGCAAAGATTTAGAAACTCCTCCAAATCTCCAGATTTCTGCCCAACCAAATGCTTCTCTCCAACCAAATGTATCTCCCCAACTAAATGACTCACCCCAACCAAATGGTATTCCCTAACCATTGCTTCCAAATGCATCTGTGGAACCAAATAATAATCAGATTGGTCCCATGCCTAATGTCAGGACAATTGCTGTAAATTCAATAGATTCCTGCCTGATTTATTTTGATACACCCTAGAAAAAAGGTGTTCGGAATACCAAAAGAGTTCCTTTTTTATTGACATTGTCTGCTTGGTAAAGAACATTTCTGGAAGAAGAACATAGAAAAAATCAATTCAAAGGGAGAAGGAAATCAGAGCAGAGCAGAAAAAGATGGCAAAAGAACTCAAGGCCAAGGAGCTACTAAAGAGGGGACAAAAACGAAAAACGACAACTTCAAACCACGACTCCAGCTTCTCTCGATCAGAAAAAATCTCGTACGTCAGTTGAACCATCGGGCAAAATAATCCACGTAGCCACATCGCATTCTCAAGTTCTGATAACGAGGAAGATGATGATCTGTTGGTCATGCCAGCACCTACAACGATAGCGTTTGAACATCAGGAAGAGGAACATGATTGTTTCACCGGGGTCTGCAGTGAATGCTCAATATGCATTGGTCGAAGCCAACTAGGGAAACGCTGTGATATATGCGAGAACGTGTTTCACCTTTCTTGTTTACCTGAATCTCCCATTGTCAATGAGATTGTGACGTGCCTGAAGCGCCTTAAGGAGGTTGAGGACACACACAATCCTGATATTGAAGACCTGATGCGAGGCTTGAACCATTAGGGTAGTTAAGAACCCATGGCTGTGACACGAAAAAAACCAAAATTATGTGATAAGTAACCGAATTGAGAGAAAAAGGACCCCACTATTCTAATCAACCTTTTTGCCAACTCAATAATTTATTGTTTTTAATTAACAACAGTTCCTGTTATTATGAGTATTTTACACTTGAAGACTATTTTAATAGTAATAAGAAGTATTGAATTTTGAAGACTGTTTTTTTTAATGAAAATTTTAAGACTATTTTAAATGAAAATTTGAAGAATGTTATTTTTAATGAAAATTTAGAAACTGTTATTTTGATGAAACTTTTAGACCCCTTTTCACAATAAAAAGGGTAAAATAATTATGACAGCGTCGTGAAGTTATTGACCTCCAACCTATACCGATCTACCACCTTTCATAGTTTTTATGCATGAGTATTTAGGTAAAATGTGAAGTAAAATCCCCATTATGGTGCTTAAGAATGACCATGTCCAACGACTGGCTCTACACAGTCCAACGACTGGAAAAAGTGTCCAAAGACTGGCGTTCTCATTTTTCTCTGGAAAGTTAATCTTTGAATTAATACTATGTCGTTCCAGTTACACCAATTTGAACTTTGCAAATTGATTAGTGCTCTTAATCTCCTACTCTCTTCAATTAAAAAAAAAATCAAATACGTTTGGATTGACAGCGGTACGGTTGATAGTGTTGGAAGAGGGCCCTTGAGGTGTCCAACGACTGGGTTTTTTACCCTATCATAATTTTAGCCAGTGCAATAATTTGGCTTTTAAGCACAGCTTGCAACAGTTCCAGCCAGCCATCAGTTTCTTTGATTCGGAATGCTCGATCTCAAGCTCACGGGTACCATCGTTCAGGCCAGAGACCTTGCCTGATTTGCCGCTATCTGTCACTTCATGTCGGCAGCAGCAGCATGTTGGGCCTCCTCGTGTAGGGCAGGACGCTTCGCCGGCAGCAGATACAGGATCAGGATGAAGTCGTCGCTTTGGCCGCCGTTTGGAATGCCACCAGACATCTTCAGGGATTCCTTTTCGGATGTATCGGGTGGCCGCTTTCTGGTGCGACCCTTGGTTACCAGCGATCATCGAAACGTATTTAACTTGATCGTGTCACTTTTGAATTGTATTTTTGGAGCGTCAATTCTTAGCTCCATTGTTTTTTCTAGACACGGTTGTTAGGTCGTTCCTTATTTTCGTTTTGGGAGTTTCTCTCGGTTCAATATAGGTATAATTTTCACCAAAATCTTATTTTCTCTTTGCGTGTAGTTTTATGGGTTGGGCTGATGGTAGTTTTAACACAGAATGTGTTTTAGCCATGGACTAACTAGCCAAAAAAAGCTAACGAAATGTCGTAACAAAATCTGGGACGACAACATGGATGTAACCTATGCGATATTTTGTTATGACGCGGTGATTATATATAAGATTCTGATTTAGTGGGAGGAAAGTAACAGAATTCTGATTTAGTGGGAGGAAGTTAACCAATCTTCAACCGAAGATTGAAGACGGGTTTATGTGAAACGCGTTAGCTAAAACACATTCTGTGTTTCAATAATTTCGTCCGAAGTATGTAAATACATAGAGGTAACCGGGGGTCCAAGGGGCTTGCCCCCTGGCGAGGCGCGAAGCGCCGAGTTTTCTTAATTTTTAATTTCAATTATTTATTGGGGTCGTGTTTTTTTTTTTTTCCAGTCACAATCTTTTATCTTTTTGCCTATTGGTCGGCTTTTGGACAGACGAATGTGGATTTTTTAAATTCATTTTGGAACATTGGGGTAATTTCATTCGTCAGTGATTTCTAGGAAAAAAGGGTCGTTTTTGCGAAATTTTTGTTTTGTTTTGAGGGGGGGTTTGTTGGAGCCTTTGAGGCTGTGGATGCCTTTTAACGTTTGTCATGGGTGTTTGTGGCGGACGTCACGCTTTTGCATGAGGTGCGTGCCAAAGGAAGGTCAGGATATTCAGCGGGAGGAATTACTTTCAAATAGGTATGTACCTGGAAGAATTTCTGCTCGCCATTCTCGGATCTGAGTCTGCTTCTTGGTACACCAGTCACCCATGTAAGTTGTAGACACACACTTATTTTTAATGGTCATATTTCTTTTTTCGAGAAGCACTGGTGAATGTCCCAATAATTCATTCTGAGTCTCTCATGCATTTCATGCATAAAAGCCGAACAACTATTCTATCAAATATTCTCCTGTACGATAATTTTAGTTGCCGAAAACTGTATTTTAACTATGTGTGAATCTCCCTTAAAAATAGATTAATTATTTTTTTGCAATTAAAAAGCACAACCATTTATTCAAGCTTATTCAAACAATTGATGAATAAATGTATTTTAATAAGGAACGAACGATTGCAATGATTAGGAAAAAGAAGGAAAAATAAGAGGTAAAATTGCTAACAAGTTACTACTTCTAACGTTCAGAATGAAGTTCTAACTTAAAATGGCTAATTTTTTCTATCTTTCCTCGGAATACCTCCTGCATAATTTAATTATCAACTATGCTCCCAATGTAGGTAGATTAATGAGATAGAATGTCATCAAGACAAATCATAAAAATGCATTTTTAATTCAAAACAAAACGAGATGGAAAATATGACAATAACAGCTGGTTCATTTAGAATGGACCACTAGCCCTGACTCAGGTGCCTTTGCATTCTGTCTGTAATATATCTCTGAGCTGGCAGGATTAAAGATATCCTCCCTACAAGTTTTAATCGAATAAAAAGTATAACAAATAATTTATTATTCTATAAATTAGTAACTTAATTAGGAAAGTTATTTACATACCTTGATGCCATAGTTCGATTCTTCATAAATAATGGAAACGTAACTCCACTTGAGCTGCTTGATTATTTCAACCATAGCTTTAACTTGATGATGATCCGATGGGATGGTTCTTGTGAAGTATTCAAAACGTTGCTTATTGCTGAGTTCTGGGCTTGTTGAGAAAAACGAAACCTGTTGACAAGAAGACATTGGCATTGGAAGTTGTTGTTACAGCGATCAAATGATTTGACAAAAAATTCTGGAGATATATCTTTAAAAAACAATATTACAATCTATATAATGCATAATGATAATGGTGGTGAAGCAACCATTAAAATCACCAACAATCCCCTAACCGCCACTCTGCCCCCATTCTGCCCTGTTGGTAAACTCAGGTAACTCAGGTAATCCTCAGGAAGTAGAATTATTTGCGGCGTTGGACCCACTGCATCATGTAGACCTCTGTTCAAGGATTGGAAGGTGTCCTTCTCATGTGTGTCCTTTATGTGATTGACTCAACGGTTTCCATGAAAAATCGTGCAGAGGATTTTCATTGGGCAACACATCCCTACGATACGCGCCACAGGGACGACCTAATTACTGAAAAACTCGGACTCAGCACGTGCCAAAAATATAATTCTCTTATACGAGTGTGAAAGTTTTAAATGCCCTTCCAAGTCATGAGAAGACCCTTCCAGTGCCTTCCATGAAGAGGGTAATGGGAAGAAACCTCTCCGATACACCGGTGTGCTCCATGGAAGAGGTCTTTGAACTTTGTGGAAGCTATATTTGAACGACTCATGACCAATTCTTGTAAATAGTTAGATGTCTATGTTGTTTAAATGTTTTAAATCTTCCTATGGATATTTGTCGGCTATGTTGTATTTGTGTATCAATTCGTTTTACATTTAAATACGAATTATTTCAAAGACGAATTACCACGATTCTGGAGTCATACAAATAAATTATTCTACTCTGTTCTATCCCCCATTGCTAAAAAATAGCATGCACATGTTAATAGTAGATAATACAAGTATATTCACCAAACGACACGTTGAAAAGGTAGGAAGAAGGATTATTCCATGAAAAGAGAAAAATCTCCTTATAACAGCATTTATAGGAAACTCAAACAATTCATGAGTAATGAGCTGTGGATATTATTTATTATATTATATATTTTAGATTATATATTTCACGGCTATTCACGTTACGATTTTTCCTACTAATGAGAACCAACGCACTTCGCATGTGAAATGATCCCCACCACATCTGTTATTCCGTATGTGCATTTCGTTTCTGGCTGTTCTATTCCATAGTTGATGAAATTTTTTCAAGTTATATTCAGTAAAAAATGTTAATTTGACGAGTATTAGCATTTAGCCTTTTTTAGTGATTTTTTTTATTACATTTTTGAAAAAGAACAATTTATTCTGGTCAAAAAGCCCGGGCAACTCATCCGTTCCATTAGATTGATAATTGATTTTTGTAAGAGAGGATTTTTTTAAATCTCAACCCTAAAGAGAGATATTGCCTAGAATACTATAGATTATGTAGGACCTATAAAAAATAATTCAAGCCGGGAATCGTGTGAGTTTAACTCAAAACAGATTTCCATAGAGAGATATTAAGGAAATCTTATCCCTGGAATGGAAGAAATTCGTGGACCCTTTCGGTGGAAGAAATAGGAGTCATTTTGAATCCTCTGCTAAAAATCCATTCTGTGCATATGATACACGGAATTTCCTTCATAAAATACATTTGTGCCTAGTAACATCGAGTTCAAGATGTTTTTGAATTATGTATGTCTCTCTCTAGGCAGTTTTATTCCGCTTTATTGACATAATGGCTGTTTTTTCCTCGTTTCGCTTTTTTTGGTGTGTAATACATTAATTAATCAGGGTTTCGTTCATAAAATGCCATAGCATATTAATTCAAATAATTTGAAGTGTTTCTAAATTGAAATGGCATTCCCCAGTATAGTTTAATCCACTCCATTGTTGTTTTACGTATAATAGATAGTGAGAGAAAATCGATACAATAAATCTCAAAAATCATTGTTTTTATAATGGGGAAAAAAGGCCAAAATTTAGACTTGAACTTTGCCTTCATACTCTTATACGTACCTAGGTGAATCAACGCATTCAACTTAATATTTTGACAAGGACAAGATAGACTTTGACCCCAAACAAAGAATGTGGGTCTTATAATACCTAATAGTAATTACATTCTTCACTCAAAGCTATCCTCCTATCTTCTCTTCCTCGAGCAATGTCTCCATCAATGGAAACTAAAAAATGTTATTTGTCATTTTCATTGGCGTTGTCTGTTTTCCTTCTCTTTTCTACTCCCTTCGTGTTTCCTACTTTTCATTTCCTGCTGGTCCCCTGTAAGCCAACGTTTTCATGTTTCTCGTAGTTGGCTACGGCTGTATCGATAGCCTCCTCAACTGCATCTACGTCAAATTCGTTGACATCACTTTTGTTTTTCCTTCCAAATATTGAAAAAAGGAGAAAGAACGATTTCCTCGGCTTCAAAATCGGTTGTCAAGAAGCGGATAGAGTGGGGGAACGAACTGAAATGTGGTGACCGTTCTTCGGAACCGTTCCAGTCAGGGAACTGAATCTATGAAAGCTGTTCGGAAAAAACAGCATCCAGGCGCCAATGGTGGGGGGACAAGCTAGCTCCTGAACGTCAAGTCAAATCGTCAGTCTTTCCAGGTTCTTGTTAACGAACGTATGTCACTTGCAGAAGTCACAGTATCCTCCGAGAAGCAAACAAATTTTCTTTCGCCACTGTGCTCGGATCACTGGAGTTTTGCCCGTAGCTGTCGCATGAGTAAGATCGCTCTGTATGTTTAACTTGATATAGTCGGTATAAAGTTGCTGAATCGTGCCGAATTTTCGAAGCGATCATATTTAACATGCGCCGCGGTTTCGTTCTATGTAGAGATACGAAGTGCAAATCAAGTCATTCTGGAGAATCATTTTAGAGCAGAAAAACGGAAGATCCGCAGTCTCACACGTGGGGAGAAAGAAAAAATAGCAAAGTGGACTTGAGGTGTATCGACGCATGCGCGTCCCCTCTTACTCAGTTATTTATTTATTTCACTTCTACTGTCATTAATAAATAAATTGAACAGCCGGTCTGCCAAAGCCCAAGGTCATTGTCATTTGTCTAACTGACCGTCCGCATTCGCCAGAAGTAGGTTCTCATCGTGTCAAGTATCGATAACGTTCCGCAAGGATCTTGGACGGGATCTGAGAAAGCGATAAGTAGTTCTCAACAACACGCTGTATTGCCGACAGCATGTTTATGCATAATCAATCGATCGAGCATTTTTTCACTCCACGGAAGCGTTCGAGATGATTCGATTGGTTCCACGGACTCGGATAATATGACCCAGAGCACACCAGTTGGGTAGCTGTCCCTGGGAGAGTTGATGGAGACAATAAAAGATGCCTTACCAACTAAAGAGGAATTCAGAGCTCTGAATTTGGACTTGCAGACACTTAGACAAGAGAATGTTCAACTGAGAGAGGTCAAGCTGTAAGAAAAATTTAGGTACTATTGAATATCTGTTGAACAAATTCAAAGAGAACAATATCATCTTTCAAGGGATAGCGACTGTTCGAGGGCGATGCTCGATAAAGAAGTCTCCTTTATCAATTGTTAATGCGCTGACAAAGGATGTGCTGCAAATTCAGGAGAATATAAATAATATAAACAGGGCGTACCTGATTGGACCAAATACCGACAGAAATATGATTTCGGTGGAACTGAGTTCTCCTGCAGACAAACGGCGAATTCGCAAGGAGGCAAAGAAACTTGGAGATCTGGGAATATATTATACTAGCCGCTCCGGCTCGCTACGCTCGCCTCCACGTCCAGCCGGGGGGCAAGCCCCCCGGACCCCCCATTAAGTTGCTCGCTTCGCTCGCAACGTGTGGCATGTAGGGAATATTGCTCGCTTCGCTCGCAAAGTCTGGCATGTAGGATATGTTGCTCGTTTCGCTCGCAAAGTCTGGCATGTAGAAAATGTTGCTCGCTTCGCTCGCAAAGTATGGCATTTAGGGGATGTTGCTCGGTTCGCTCGTAAACGGTAGGTCTCTATGGGTAGGTTTAACTTCTGTAGGGGATGCTGCTCGCTTCGCTCACTTGAGGAAGTTATACTGCCCCCGGACCCCCCATTAAATTGCTCGCTTCGCTCGCAAAATGTGGCATGTAGGGAATTTTACTCGCTTTGCTCGCAAACGGTAGATCCCTAAGGGTAGGTTTAACTTCTGTAGGGGATGCTGCTCGCTACGCTCGCTTGAGGAAGTTATACTGCCCACCCAACTTGGCAGACGTTTTTTTCTGTTGGGGAATTCTTACTAACAAATTAAATCTTATAAAACTACGTGGAACCACGAAAAGTTTATTAGGGGATGTTGCTCGCTTCGCTCGCAAGGTATACCTGTATATGTGTAGGACAAAGTCCGTATTTATTCTGTAGGGGATGCTGCTCGCTTCGCTCGCTTGAAGAAGTTATACTGCCCACCCAACTTGGCAGACGTTTTTTTCTGTTGGAAATTCTTACAAACAAATTAATTCTTATAAAACTACGTGGAACCACGAAAAGTTTATTAGGGAATGTTGTACTGCCCACCCAACTTGGCAGACGTTTTTTTCAGTTCGGAATTCTTACAAACAAATTAAATCTTATAAAACTACGTGGAACCACGAAAAGTTTATTCGGGGATGTTGCTCACTTCGCTCGCAAGGTATACCTGTATATGTGTAGGACAAAGTCCGTATTTATTATTTGAAATGGCTCTCGCTTCGCTCGCAAGGTATTGCGTAGAAGTGCAAATGGGAACCCCCCTGTGAGGGTCCCTTCAGGTAAGCAACGTTGTGTAACGGCGGCCCGTGGTCGATTAATTTCTGATGTTAAACGCTTCCCTCGCAATTCCGCTCGCAATTTGACCTACTTTCCGTCACTTTTTTCGATATCCGACTTCGGATTCAGATTCGGCGGGATCAAAGCTGTATTTCGCCTGCGAAAACCGTTCCGAAAAACGTACCTTTATGGGGTATATTTTAATGGGAAAAAACCAAGTTTTTCGGCGGACTTTTCGAGAAAACGGGTCCGTACTCTCGCATTTTTTTGACGCATTTTCCGATACTTTTTTCGCGAGCCGATCGCGCCGTCGTCTTCCTCGTAGGAAAACCTACGAAACCCGTATTTTTCCGGAATTGTCAACGGCCGTTTAGAGGGGTAGGGGAAGCGGGGAACTGGAAAAAGCGCACATTAATTCTTACTTCGACCCCCCTCCCGCCCTACGGCCCATGGTTCGGGTGGGATTAGAAAATTTTAAATTCGCTCGCTCCCCCTTTCGGAAAATCCCAAGAAGATCCCCCCACTCGTAGACTCCCCCCACTCAGCCGTTTGGCCGTGCATAGACACGACAAACAGACAAACGGAGTTTCATTCTTATTAATCTATACTACTAGCCGCTCCGGCTCGCTACGCTCGCCTCCACGTCCAGCCGGGGGGCAAGCCCCCCGGACCCCCCATTAAATTGCTCGCTTCGCTCGCAAAATGTGGCATGTAGGGAATTTTGCTTGCTTCGCTCGCAAAGTGTGGCATGTAGGGCATGTTGCTCGCTTTGCTCGCAAACGGTAGATCCCTAAGGGTAGGTTTAACGTGTGTAGGGGATGTTGCTCGCTTCGCTCGCAAACGGTAGATCTCTAAGGGTAGGTTTAACTTCTGTAGGGGATGCTGCTCGCTTCGCTCGCTTGAGGGAGTTATACTGCCCACCCAACTTGGCAGACGTTTTTTTCTGTTGGAAATTCTTACAAACAAATTAAATCTTATAAAACTACGTGGAACCACAAAAAGATTATTCGGGGATGTTGCTCGCTTCGCTCGCAAGGTATACCTGTATGTAGGTAGGAAAAAACCCGTATTTATTCTTTTGAAATAGGCCTGCAGGTAACATTGTGAAATACCTGACGAACCCCTTGACGTCTTCGTAGAGCCTTCTCGCGAACACGGCAAAATTAATTTCTGATGTTAAACGCTTCTTCTCGCTTCCGCTCGCGATTTGACCGACTTAACGTCACATTTTTCGATATCCGATTTCGGATTCAGATTCGGCGGACCCAAAGCTGTATTTCGCCCGCGAAAACCGTTCCGAAAAACGTACCTTTATGGGGTATATTTTAATCGGAAAAAACCAAGTTTTTCGGCGGACTTTTCGAGAAAACGGGTCCGTACTCTCGCATTTTTTCAACGCATTTCCCGATACTTTTTTCGCGATCCGATCGCGCCGTCGTCTTCCTCGTTCAAAAACCTACGAAACCCGTATTTTTCCGGAATTGTCAACGGCCGTTTAGAGGGGTAGGGGAAGCGGGGAAGTCCAAAAAGCGCACATTAATTCTTACTTCGACCCCCCTCCCGCCCTACGGCCCATGGTTCGGGTGGGATTAAACAATTTTAAATTCGCTCGCTCCCACTTTTGGAAAATCTCAAGAAGATCCCCCCACTCGTAGATCCGGCCCACTCAGCCGTTTGGCCGTGCATAGACACGACAAACAAACAAACAAACGGAGTTTCATTCTTATAAATAACTAGCCGCTCCAGCTCGCTACGCTCGCTTCCACGTCCAGCCGGGGGGCAAGCCCCCCGGACCCCCCATTAAATTGCTCGCTTCGCTCGCAAAGTGTGGTATGTAGGGAATGTTGCTCGCTTCGCTCGCAAAGTGTGGCATGTAGGGAATGTTGCTCGCTTCGCTCGCAAAGTGTGGTATGTAGGGAATGTTGCTCGCTTCGCTCGCAATTGAAACATGTAGGGGATGTTGCTTGCTTCGCTCGCAAACGGTAGATCTCTAAGGGTAGGTTTAACTTCTGTAGGGGTTGCTGCTCGCTTCGCTCGCTTGAGGAAGTTATACTGCCCACCCAACATGTAGGGAATGATGCTCGCTTCGCTCACAAACGGTAGATCCCTAAGGGTAGGTTTAACTTCTGTAGGGGATGCTGCTCGCTTCGCTCGCTTGAGGAAGTTATACTGCCCACCCAACTTGGCAGACGTTTTTTTCTGTTGGAAATTCTTACAAACAAATTAAATCTTATAAAACTACGTGGAACCACGAAAAGTTTATTGGGAGATGATGCTCGCTTCGCTCGCTTGAGGAAGTTATACTGCCCACCCAACTTGGCAGACGTTTTTTTCTGTTGGAAATTCTTACAACCAAAATAAATCTTATAAAACTACGTGGAACCTCGAAAAATTTGACCTACTTCCCGTCACTTTTTTCGATATCCGATTTCGGATTCAGATTCGGCGGGATCAAAGCTGTATTTTGCCCGCGACAACCGTTCCGAAAAACGTACCTTTATGGGGTATATTTTAATCGGAAAAAACGTAGTTTTTCGTCAGACTTTTCGAGAAAACAGGTCCGTACTCTCGCATTTTTTTGACGCATTTCCCGATACTTTTTTCGTGATCCGATCGCGCCGTCGTCTTCCTCGCTCGCCTCCACGTCCAGCCGGGGGGCAAGCCCCCCGGACCCCCCATTAAATTGCTCGATTCACTCGCAAAGTGTGGCATGTAGAGAATGTTGCTCGCTTCGCTCGCAAAGTGTGGCATGTGGGGAATGTTGCTCGCTTCGCTCCCAAAGTGTGGCTGTATACATGCGATGTATTACAATTGAAACGTGTAGGGGATGTTGCTCGCTTCACTCACAAACGGTAGATCTCTAAGGGTAGTTTTAACTTCTGTAGGGGATGTTGCTCGCTCCGCTCGCTTGAGGAAGTTATACTGCCCACCCAACTTGGCAGACGTTTTTTTCTGTTGGAAATTCTTACAAACAAATTAAATCTTATAAAACTGCGTGGAACTACGAAAAGTTTAGTGTGGTATGTAGGGAATGTTGCTCGCTTCGCTCGCAAAGTGTGGCTGTATACATGCGATGTATTACAATTGAAACATGTAGGGGATGTTGCTCGCTTCGCTCGCAAATGGTAGATCCCTAAGGGTAGGTTTTACTTCTGTAGGGGATGCTGCTCGCTTCGCTCGCTTGAAGAAGTTATACTGCCCACCCAACTTGGCAGACGTTTTTTTCTGTTGGAAATTCTTACAAATAAATTATTTCTTATAAAACTACGTGGAACCACGAAAAGTTTATTAGGGAATGTTGTACTGCCCACCCAACTTGGCAGACGTTTTTTTCAGTTGGGAATTCTTACAAACAAATTAAATCTTATAAAACTACGTGGAACCACGAAAAGTTTATTCGGGGATGTTGCTCGCTTCGCTCGCAAGGTATACCTGTATATGTGTAGGACAATGTCCGTATTTATTATTTTTACCTGCTCGCCTCGCAACATTGTGACATCGAACCCTTCACGTTAATTCTTGAGCCTTCTCTCGTCCTCGGCACAATAATTTTAATCGCTTTGCTCGCTTTTACTCGCAATTTGACCGACTGCCCGTCACTTTTTTCGATATCCGATTTCGGATTCAGATTCGGCGGACCCAAAGCTGTATTTCGCCCGCGAAAACCGTTCCGAAAAACGTACCTTTATGGGGTATATTTTAATCGGAAAAAACCAATTTTTTCGGCGGAATTTTCGAGAAAACGGGTCCGTACTCTCGCATTTTTTTGACGCATTTCCCGATACTTTTTTCGCGATCCGATCGCGCCGTCGTCTTCCTCGTAGGAAAACCTACGAAACCCGTATTTTTCCGGAATTGTCAACGGCCGTTTAGAGGGGTAGGGGAAGTGGGGAAGTCCAAAAAGCGCACATTAACCAGAACCTCGACCCCCCTCCCGCCCTACGGCCCATGGTTTAGCTGGGATTAGAAAATTCTAAATTCGCTTATACACCCTATCGGAAAATCCCAAGAAGATCCCCCCACTCGTAGATTCCCCCCACTCAGCCGTTTGGCCGTGCATAGACACGACAGATAAACAGACAGACAGACGGAGTTTCATTCTTATTAATAGTATAGATAGAGATAGAGATTAATAAGAATGAAACTCCGTTTGTCTGTCTGTCTGTCTGTCGTGTCTATGCACGGCCAAACGGCTGAGTGGGGGGAGTCTACGAGTGGGGGGATCTTCTTGGGATTTTCCGATAGGGGGAGCGAGCAAATTTAAAATTTTCTAATCCCAGCCGAACCATGGGCCGTAGGGCGGGAGGGGGGTCGAAGTAAGAATTAATGTGCGCTTTTTGGACTTCCCCGCATCCTCTACCCCTCTAAACGGCCGTCGACAATTCCGGAAAAATACCGGTTTCGTAGGTTTTTGAACGAGGAAGACGACGGCGCGATCGGATCGCGAAAAAAGTATCGGGAAATGCGTTAAAAAAATGCGAGAGTACGGACCCGTTTTCTCGAAAAGTCCGCCGAAAAACTTGGTTTTTTCCGATTAAAATATACCCCATAAAGGTACGTTTTTCGGAACGGTTTTCGCGGGCGAAATACAGCTTTGGGTCCGCCGAATCTGAATCCGAATTCGGATATCGAAAAAAGTGACGAGAACTCGGTCAAATTGCGAGCAGAAGCGAGCAAAGCGATTAAAATGATTCTGCCGTGGACGAGAGAAGGCTCAAGAATTGACGTGAAGGGTTCGATGTCACAACATTGCGAGGCGAGCAGGTATGCCTACATAGGTACCTACCTTGCGAGCGAAGCGAGAGCCATTTCAAATAATAAATACGGACTTTGTCCTACACATATACAGGTATACCTTGCGAGCGAAGCGAGCAACATCCCCGAATAAACTTTTCGTGGTTCCACGTAGTTTTATAAGATTTAATTTGTTTGTAATAATTCCCAACTGAAAAAAACGTCTGCCAAGTTGGGTGGGCAGTATAACTTCCTCAAGCGAGCGAAGCGAGCAGCATCCCCTACAGAAGTTAAGCCTACCCTTAGAGATCTACCGTTTGCGAGCGAAGCGAGCAGCATCCCCTACAGAAGTTAAACCTACCCTTAGAGATCTACCGTTTGCGAGCGAACCGAGCAACATCCCCTAAATGCCATACTTTGCGAGCGAAGCGAGCAACATTTTCTACATGCCAGATTTTGCGAGCGAAGCGAGCAACATATCCTATATGCCAGACTTTGCGAGCGAAGCGAGCAATATTCCCTACATGCCACACGTTGCGAGCGAAGCGAGCAACTTAATGGGGGGTCCGGGGGGCTTGCCCCCCGGCTGGACGTGGAGGCGAGCGTAGCGAGCCGGAGCGGCTAGTAGTATAGATTTCACAAGATTACAGTGCTAGTACCAGAAATAAGCGTTAAAAATTGTCCTTTGTTATGAGATAATTGAAGAAATGTAAGGGTGACAGAGTTAGACTGAGGGTGTATACGTATACAATAATATGCTTATCAAAAGTTTGACTAGTTTTTTGAACAGTACTTTTTGTACAGTAAGTACTTTCATTCAACTTTTCGTAGAAACGAGGTTATTACAGCCGTCACCACGACGGCAATAGGGGATGGGGATGCATTTTCTTTGCGTTTCATTAGGCGTAATACCCGTTTACAATTATAGTCATTCATTTTCAAAATTCTTAATACATACATGTATATATTTATTTATTTATTTATGGAAAAATATTGTGCTCACTACTCCTCCGAAACCGCTGGTCCGATTTGAGTCAAATTTTGATATGATGTATTACCATGTCGGAACTTGTTCCTCGCTGACTTTGGTGGGGATTAGCTGACCAGGGGCCGTAATATGAATCATAATGATGACAGAATCTTGCTCAACTCTCTCCTATTCACCGTAGGACGACGACATTTGATAGGGAGCCTCTCTGGGACAACAAGAGACGAGCAAAGTGAGGAGCGCCTTCCTGATCAGCTGAGTAAGCTAAAATCTCTTCTGTTCACCGTAGGGCGTGGAAAATTAACATTGAGCCTCTCTGGGATGACAAGAGACGAATAACCTCACAGGCTCCATCGATCAGCTGAGTGTGCTAAATGTTATGTCGTCTGTCTGATGACTACGAAATTTGATAGGGAGCCTCTCTAGGACATTTAGGGACGAATGAAGTGACGGGCTCCACCTTGAGTTCCAGCTCACCGATTCACGTGGTGGTTTTTGCAACATGCTCCGCTAACCTGCGGCATGTAAATATGAAAGCATTTTGTAAACAAATTTTCCATGTCTCAATGTCAAAATGGCTATTAACCACGGTTCACCTGGTGACAAATAATCACCGAAATTTGTTCAGTGAAACTTGACATTCGCGTTTGAAGCTTGACTTTTCACTTAATATTTTACCTATCTACATTCGAAAAGTTGGTTCTGCTCACGCAAACTGCGTAAGTGGTTTTGAGGTTTGGAAGAGCAAGTGGTGGGATTCATATTGGCATAATGCTATTGAACGAAGCGTGGAGTCAGGGTGTACTTACATAAAGTTCGAAATAAACAATAATTGGTATAGTATCTTTCCGATATACTTGAATCAAAAACGCTGGGAACTTGATTTTTCAAAGATAACTGAGGAGATTCAGAATAATCTATATAAAAATGTCATAATCATCCGCGATGCAAACGTAAGAATAGGGCAATTACAATATTTACCGTAAGAGAAGTGCGAAGGGTAGTCGGCAATTAAGTCGGGGAGTAGCAAGGACCTAGCAATCAATAAAGTTGGAAAAATCTTCATCAGGGCTGTGAGGAATTGGGTTTGGCGTTGTTGAATGGCCGGTCTATGTCGGATAGTTTGGGAGAATTCACATACATCGATGCTCAGGGTTCATCCGTAAATGACATAGATATGTGGAGTATCTGTCAACACGTTGGAAGACGTGGTTGGTTTCGATGTACAGTCTCAGACTTGCACCGATCATATGCCCATTGTTCTGACGCTTAGATACGATAGGAATCTTGAAAAGAAGGTCACTTTACCAATGCTTTGTAGATTGAGTCGGTCAGAAGTAAAAAAGGTCGATTTTAACCAAAAGTTAATAGAACTTTTTTCGGAATACCTGTTAGCTAAGGACGTTGATAGTAAAGAGAAATTCATTGTTAAAAGCATTAGAAGAGCTGCCGGTTGGGATGAGTCGGGCGGTAACATGGGTAACTTGGGCCAAAAATTAAGTTATAAAAAGCCTTGGTTTGACAGGAGTTATTATAAGTTGAGAGAAAAATCTTTTGCACTTCTAAACCGTTATAGAAAAAACAGTTGTGAATTTGTAAATAAAATAAATATGATGGTAAATAAATAATAAAAAGATTTGTGTGAAGTCAGGGGAAGAGAATTTTATAGGAACATTGGAAATCTACTATCTAAATTTACGGAATTAGTTACAGAACGAAAGAATATTGGGCAATAGTTTCTACATTCAAAATTAAACGTGCCATAGTTAACCACAAAATTAATGAGGGTTCGCGGTTTTAACACTTCAAATCGCTTTTGAACCAGGAGGTGAATACGGGATAAGTGGCTCATGCTCACCCGCTTGTAGAAATCGGTCGACTAGATAATCCATTCTCACTCGGTGAATTGAAACTTGTTCTCAAAAAGGCGAAAGAAAGTAAAGCTCCGGGTCTGGATCAGATTCCATACAAATTTTTCAAGGGAACGGGTGAAAAATGTCTATACATTCTGCTAGAATTTTTTAATGAAATTTTTCATACTGAATTGGCACTCACTGATTTTGGAAGTTCTATCATACTCGCTCTTTTTGAAAAGTGGGCTAGCAACTTTCTTAACAACTACATAGGAATTTCTTTTCTGAATAGTATTTATGCTGTAATAATAGTTATGCTTTTCTACAGTAATTTATGCTGGGCTAGTTTTGGAAAGACAATCTGGTTGGATGGAGGATGAACGCATCTTGAATGAATACCAAGCAGGATTTAGGAAGGGCTACTCTACGATCGATAACGTTTACAACTTAACTAGTTTAGTGAAGATCGAACTGAAGGTGAAAAGGTCCAAGGTTTATACATTTAATTAATGATTTTTCATCAGTTTTCGATCGGGTCAGTGGACATTATCTATGGTACAAGTTATCAAGTGAGGGAAATTCCACCAAGCTTATAAAATCCCTTCATGGGTATTATGCAGATGCAGAGTCGGCTGTCAGATTGGTAAATGGTCTTACCACTGAGTATTTTTGTACTTTTGCTGGGATTAAGCAGGGCTTTTTATTTTCGCTGAGTTTATTATCACTGTTTATAAATGACCTTCAAGATTCTCTTGGTGAGGGAGTGTGGGTGGGAAATAGAGAGGTTAGGCAGTTAGCCTAAGCTGATGGCGTAGTAATTTTCGCATCCAGTGTTATTGGCTTGCAACGGAACATAGATAGATAATTAGATAACTGTCATGCCTGGGATCTGGGAATTACTCGTAATCTAACCAAATATAAAATTATGGTTTTTCGGAATGGTGGGAAGCCAAGTAGCTCTGAGAAGTGGAAATATGGGAACCGGCATATTGAGGTGGTTAGCCAATTTAGGTACCTGGGAGTTTTGCTGACGTCAACATCATCATTCACCCCTCACCTTGTAGAGAAGAGTTAAACAACCAAACTGGCGATTTCCAGTTTGTGGAAGCCATTTATTGCTAAACCAAATGTACCATTTCAAGACAAAATGAAGGTGTTTGGAGCTGTTTCGCAATCTATTCTTTGTCATTGTTCACAGGTTTGGGGCTTCATGTCGGGTGATCAAGAGGTGTCTGTGCTAAGATTTTTTATTAAAGCCGTTTATTCACATTCCCGAAACATCGCGAACTACAACCTGTTCCTGGAAACACCAAGGTTACTCTTCAAGCTTTATCTCCCCTTCAATTCTTCCAGGATACTGCTTGCCACATATCAGCATGATTTACTTACTACGTTCTAGGAGCGCCTTCTTACATAAAATAAAAATAAACATTTATTTTTACCCGATGCGGCTATCTACGTTACGATTTTTCCAAGGAATGAGAACCGACGCACCTCGCATGTGAAATGGTTTTCCACCACATACTGCCATTTCTGTATGTGTAGGTATTTCGTTTCTGAATGCTCTTTTCCACAGTTGTTGATGAATTTTTCCCAAGTTATGTTCGGTAAAAAATGTCAATTCGACGATTTTTAGCATTTTGCCTTTTTTAGTTATTTTCTAGATTCCGAAATAGAACAATTTATTCTGGTAAAAAAGTCTGGGCAACTCATCTTTTCCATTAGATTGATAGATAATTTTTGAAAGAGAAAATATCAACCCTAAAGAGGGATATCGCCTAGAATACTAAACATTATGTAGGACCTATATGAAGTGTTACAAACCAGAAATCATGTGGGTTGGCCTCAAAACGGAATCCATGGAGAAAATTTTATAAAATCATACTTGCGAATTAGCGAAACCTTTATCTTCTTCGAAAAGTATCAAAATAAGAGAGGAAGAGAAAACGGTAGATACAATTTTGAAACATCCATAACAGTAACACTACCAAAACGTATTTCACTATCACCATTAAATCGGTTTCAAAGGGTAACGGTTCAGATTACAGAAAAGCAACAGGAAACACCATTGGAAATGGAATCTTGGCCTACGGCGGGTAGTGTACGAAGCGGCTGACGACACATTGAACACATTGGTTACCTGGGTCAAAATAAATTATTTTTGGTTGCTTGACTTTTAGGCGCAAGAGACATCTGCTGGTGACTTCTCTCTTCACATACGCTTCACGTACCGTAGTGAGGTTAGCAATAGATTCTAGAAACAGAAAAAATATTGCCTAGAGACGTTGAGAATACTTTTTGGTTTTTTTTTTTTTCTTTTCTATTCAACTATAGCGTCAATTTGGTGCAGGAGTGCAGGTAGAAAACTATGTAATTTCAAAAACATTGAAAATGTTTAAAAGTGGTCTTGAAATGAGTTCCTAGATGATTTTCAAAGTTATTTGTTGGTACTGTGTCATCCATTTTCTATATATCCAAACGTTTCGACACATTTCGGAGAAATATACCTAATTATTGCACATGACAATATTTCGGTGAGCAAGTACGGTGCTGGCTTCAATTTCGGACCAATAGCGAATAGAAATCTTGCCTCCCCACTACCATAGGTACCTAAGCACTCGAATAACCTCTCGTCTGACCGGGACCTGAACTCCAAATGATTTTTCACCAATTTACCTGTAACGTTTACGCATCACACAGAATCAGTTGCGGTCACCAGGGCACCTCTTTCTCTGTTGCACCTTCCTTCGAACGACAGTCCCTTTGATTTCAGCTATGGGTACATAGTTTTTTGTTATTATCATTATTTTACAATTTTCTAAAATTTCCGTTGATTTGAAGTATTTTGCGCAAAGGCCCAGTATCTCTAGAAGTGTATGAGGTCTAATTTTTTTATTCCTGTACTCTTTTTAAATTTGTACGTTTTACTCTAAAATCCTAATAAATTCAAGATTCGTACGTGCATAGGTAAGGTATGTGAGCCTATCACATTCATAATTTCATTTTTGAACCCGCTTCTGTGCTTCTATTAGTCTGGAAATTTTTCAGTTCTAACAATAGGTTACCTTGGATGTGTGCAAGTAAAATAAACATACAATACATTTATATAATGTATGCATAAACAATTGAATTAATATATTCAACGTTTCTTGAAAACGGCGATGAAAAGGCGAACACTTGTGGGCGTTCCCGGCTATCTGCCGTCATATAGGTACTTTCAAACTTGGGGATGGTACCTTGGGATGAACGGGGATTACAACTGGGAAAATAAATTTAACATCGTGCACCACGACAGAAACGATACCTTGTTATAGAATGTACATTCCGCGCTCTTCAAGACCGCATTAGATGATGATTGCACGATTTGAGAAAAATTTTCGGCAATCTGCTGGGAGCGAGGTTATGGAGAAAAAATGGCATCAAACTATGTATAAGTATCACACCAAATATATTAACTTGCTTCTACGGTTTTCATACTAGATTTGTATTGGTTCGACGTGCATTATTTATAACTAAGCTTTTATTCACCGCCTCCAACACTCATGGGTGATGAACACAATCAACCACTTGTACAGTTGAATGAACACGAAATTTTCCTTGAAGCTTGAAGTTATCAACATGTAATGGCTTACAACTAAAACCTGCAACTCGTCTCTTTGGATGAGAATAGGTTTACCGAGTTTCTAACATTCACGAACAAGTTTCAAGGAAAGGGGTACACATTCAAAGAAGGAACTCACTGCGATGCGTTTACGCCTGAGAAGATAGCTGCGGTATACCGCAGGGCAACAATGCTTGAGCGATAATTGCGAGGAGCGGGATGCTCTGAAAAGTGGAGGCAGTTAGGACTGGGTTTTCGGAGGCGTTATGCGCCTTCTCAGGTTCGTACAGGTAATTCAATTCATTCCCCCGTTAACAGCAAATTAATACTGACGAAGATATTCAGTGAATGGTACTGAGATCCTAGATTTCAGGGCAGTCAATACTTCAAAAATTTGAAATAGTTGTCAACCTTTTCATAAGGGACTCCCAAAACATCATGATTCTAATGTTGAGAAGAGAGCAATTAGCCTGTGAATTGTGTTAGCAGATCAGAGCATCTGCGTAATTTGAAAATTTATTTCGCCGTTTAAACAAGCTTCATTAACATTGTTGCAATTCCAGGTTGATTACAAAGAGAAAAATTATGCAAAGGTATATATATATATTATTTCTCAAGAAAAATCCCCCCCCCCCCCCCCCCAGATAAAATCGTAAATTATGAGTTTAAAAAAAATAGTTTTGTCAATCGTATTTTTTTTTTTTTAAAGATCTCGCGGATGCGTAAAACCAATTGCTTATTACACATTTGCATTGTACGTGAAATTGCATGAAGAAATCACTCATCACTCGATTTTTTAGGTGCGCAAAAATTATGGTTTTGCTCGAAAAGTGCGTATTTCCGCTCTGAAAGTGCAATGACTGAGTTTTTGAAAATACTCGATTGTCACATGTTACACATGATTTTAGAGTATTTTTTCGTGCTACACCGTGTAGCTTAGGAGCCAACAACATCGATATTCAACTGAAAAACGTGAAGGTACGAACCCATTAAATTCGTAGTTCTCATGGCCCTGGATAATGAACTTGGAAGTCCATGCCCCTTGTTTTCCTTTAGAAAAATTCAATTAAAGTTCGAAAATTTCGCACTGAAATTAACTGAGGGATAATAATGATTGGCATACTGTCCTGATAGACGATTTATATCGCCAAATCACTTGCCTACTTGTGTTTTCAAAACTGAACACTTTGAATTCCATGAAATTTTTCATTGCATTGAAGGATTTAACTGCGAAATAAATTAATGGAATTTTGTATAAAATATTCAATAAGATTTCGTAGACGAAAATTTGGTCTGCCATTCCAATTACCACCTTGCGTTTCCGAAACTGACCAAAATTTAAATTTCAGTTGAATACAATTCAACTGAAACCAAAACGTCTAAACTTCGCTGTAATCGGTGACAGTCATCAGGGGAGAAGGGCATTACCAACTGACCGACGTATAATGTTGCATTTTTAAAACTGACCTGAATGTCTCAAATTTTTCCTAAAATATTCGTTGGATATACCGAATTGATGTAATTTGGCTGCCTGAAAAACGACTGAAATTCGTTATAATTATTATTCGTATTCCTACTCTCCTCCACTTGGCAGGCAATGCTCCTACCTCCTCCTCTTCAATTACATCCGTATGCTTGGATATTAAGCTCATCCTTCCCTAATACATCTTTTCTAACTCAATTTCGCTGTAGGGGACGCCTTGGAAGTTACTTTAGCTGTTGCCGATTTAGTGTTCATGCAGAGAGGGTAGAATCTGCTGAAGCGTGTCTTTTTGCAGCTGCAGGCTCCAGTGCACTCTTTCTTACACCATGATCACTTGTTAAACAGCCCCCAGCTGTTTCCATGGTAGTAGCTTCCATTTTCGGAAATGTGGTATCTCCAACAAAAGTATGGTGATAATGATAGTGCAAGTGACCAAACGATAAATGAGGTTTGCTTCAAGCAAACTGGCCACAAGATCCTCCATAATGGAGAGCATGAGAATCCTGCGGAGGAACGGTAAAGAGTTAAGAGTAGTTGTGAGAGAGCTACCGCATACAGTTATGAAAAGGAAGGACTCAGATGCATCAACTGCATCAGGTTAAAGCTGCATGAACATACCTAAGGCGATATTGAGTTATACGTAGATAGAAACGAGGATATGCTAATTATCCAGACAAACGCAAGTAGTTGAAGAGGGAGGCTGGAAGATTGCCTGAAAAGTGGAAGAGAATGGTACAGAAAATTTTATAATTACAATCAATATTAAAAACTTATTGAGTTCTTATTTTAATGATCTATATTACGCCATTGATGTTAATAAACAATATTATTGATTGTGTTTCCTCGTTTTATGTTTCCCACATTGGCCAGATAGGTTTCTAAGAGTTGGGAAAGAAAAAAAATTAATTTATTTCGGTACTAATACTATTAGAACCTAGGTACTGATTAAAATCAGTACGATAAGGGTAATACAATTAAATTTCGTATAAAATTGTGCTGCCATATCAAAGTCACCCTTATTTAGACGAACCACCTTTGCGTGGGAAGGAATTGTCTGCTGACAATGTTTAATTTTGGTTTATTATTTCCAATAATAAGCCTATGTGATCGTATAGCAAAAAATTTTTATAGCCCCCCCTCAAACTTGGTCACTTTACGTTTCAAGGTGCGAAAAATCCAAATTTGAAATGTCCGTCCGCCGTCCACCGGTCGCCGTCCGCCGTCCATCGTCCGCCGTCCGGGTCATAAAAGGCCTAAGAATTGACTTAAAAAACCCGTCCTTTCGCACGTAGACTCCATTTGGGGTCTGGTTGGTCCTAACGTCTAACCATCCAGATCGCTTTACTCGCATAGATGCTATGGGCCAAAAACGGCTATTTTTTGGGTCTATTTTTCGAGGCTTTGAGTGTAGACAGGCGCACGCCTGGCATGCTTGGCTTGGGGTCACGGTGGGTGGTGAGTGGGGTGAGCGGGGGTGGAGTGAGAGGAGGCGCCGCGGCACCTTGTGTTGGCTAGGGTGACCAGCAGAGGGGTGTAGGAGAATAGATATTTATTACTTTAACGTGTTGTACCCATATAATACGCCGCGCCAACCTGAAGGGGGTACGGCTTTAGGGGCATAGTGGAACGGATATAATATATATTTTATTACTTTTACCCCATATAACATTTAACCTACCTTGAACACACATACTATAGTATGTTAGAAAAATAATTGATCCAGCCCATCTAAAATCCTTCATTCTTCTTCTTCCCAAAATCTTCTCAGATAGTTCAAAGCAAATCGTTTTTAAATTAAAGTTTCATTACATGGGCAGGTTGGAGCCCTCTGGATGAATAGCTGTTTACTTATATTTCTGCCATAAGTAAGTGGGGTGTCGTCACCCAAGTAATTTCGGACGCAAAACCGACTGGGATTGGGCCCAGATGCTTTTACAATCCAGTGTACTCACGGTTTTAGTTTGATTCCCATAGAAATGAACTCCGTGGATTGAATGAGACCACTCGGGTGGCTGTACGATCATCCATTTGCTCCCCGTCGGGAGCGCAGCCTGTAACGCGAGAACAGAGGTGGATACTAGAAAAGAGACTGGCGAAAGCCCCAGAGCATGCTGGTTACTATACCTGGCTATCTGATTCAGAAATAATATACCATTATGTAATAATTTGCAGCGTTTTTCGTCATTAATGCGCTGAAAATTGACGGAATTCCAATTTTGGTAGGTGCCCATTAAATACTGAATAGGATGTTCTACGACTTTTAAATAATTTTTATTTCATTTTATTTTTTTTCATTTGGGGTAACCGTTTCAAAGACTAAAGCACTAAAAAACCAACAAGCAAGAAATGTATCCTAAATGGAAAAAAATTACAATTTCTTGACCAGCAATTGCAACTTTACTACTTAATCAAATTTGCAATTCAAGTGAATCATTCGTTGCAGAATTTAACTCTCATGAACAAATCTAATATGTTCTCCCTAATAGCTTAGTTTTGGCATAAAATGAATATGAAAAAATGTGAAAAATGTACGAAAATGTACATGCCTTTGGTTTATTATTTTCAATAATGACTGAAATGTAATGTAGTTTTTGTTGGTTTACGTTTCAAGATAGGTAGAATCAAAAAATCGAATTAAAACGCTGCAAATTATTACATAATTTTTTATTATTTCTGAATCAGATAGCCAGCTATAGTAACAAGCATGCTCTGGGGCTTTCGCCAGTCTCTTTTTTAGTATCCACCTCTGTTCTCGCGTTACAGGCTGCGCTCCCGATGGAGAGCAAATGGATGATCGTACAGCCACCCGAGTGGTCTATTTCAATCCACGGAGCTAATTTCTATAGGAATCAAACTAAAACCGTAGGTACACTGGATTCCAAAAGCATCTGGGACCTATCCCAGTAGATTCTACGTCCGAAATTACTTCGGTGACGACACCCCACTTACCTATGGCAGAAATATAAGTAAACAGCTATTCATCCAAAGGGTTCAGACTCCGACCTGCCCATGTAATGCAATTTTAATTTAAAAACGATTTGCTTCGAACTATCTGAGAAGATTTTGGGAAGAAGAAGAACGAAGGATTTTAGATGGCCGCGGCGCGGCGCCTCCTCTCACTCCACCCCTTCACCACCTACCGTGACCCCCTGCCAAGCGAACCAGGCATGCGTGCGTAAGTCTAACACCCAAAGCCTCGAAAATGACACTTTTTCGCCCGTTTTAGGCCCATAGCATCTATGCGAGTAAAGCGATCGGGATGGTTAAACTTTAGGACCAACTAGACCCCAAATGGAGTCTATGTGCGAAAGAACGGGTTTTTTAAGTCAATTCTTAGACCTTTTATGGCCCGGACGGCGGACGGTGGAAGGTGGACGGCGGACGGTGGACGGCGGACGGACATTTCAAATTTTGATTCTTCGCACCTTGAAACTTAAAGTGACGAAGTTTGAGGGGGGGGTTATACAATTTTTTTGCTATACGATCACATAGGCTTATTATTGGAAATAATAAACCAAAAATAATAATAAAAAAATCCGTCCGTCCGCCGCTATTGTCAAAAAGTATTGAAACAAACTTATTCCTAAAAGACTGGTTCCTAAAAGAAACAGCTTCAGCGAATAAGGAACTACTGTACAATTTTCCAAAACAGGAACCACTGATCCATATACCACCTGTAAATTTCAAAGAAGCTGCTAAAACAATCAAGCAGGAAATTAATCCAAAGAAGACGCCTGGATTTGACCTCATAAATGGGCAGATAATGAAAAATTTTCCTAGAAAAGCTATTGTCAAAATAACGCAAATCATCAATGCAGCTATCTAACACCGCCATGTCCCACAACTGTGGAAAATTGCCGAGGTAATTATGATCCTAAAACCTGGAAAACCAACTGATCAGATAACCATCCCTAACCATCCCATTTCATTGCTGCCTGTGATGTCGAAATTTTTGGAAAAACTCGTCAATAAACGATTGCTAAACCTCATTGAGGAGCGCAAACTGATCTCAAAGCACCAGTTTGGCTTTAGACAGCAGCATTCCACCATTGACCAGATATACCGAATAGTCAACATCATCGAAGAAGCGCTGGAACAAAAGAAGGTATGCTCAGCCATCTTTCTGGACGTGTCTCAAGCATTCGACAAAGCCTGGCAAGAAGACCTGAATTACAAACTGCCTTATCAGTATGTTGAGCTGCTTAAATCCTACCTATCAGACCGGTACTTTCGCATCAAACAGGACGATGCGTACTCGGAGCCAATGAAAATAAATTTTGGTGTGCCGCAAGGAAGAGTATTGGGCCCACTCCTGTACCTTCTGTACACCAGCGACTTACAAGAAGTTGAACATAACACCACAGCAACATTTGCAGACGACACTGCTGTCCCGGCAGTGGGTGACAGCAATAATGAATCAATATCAAAACTCGATAAGTCCATCTCTAAAATCAGTCTTCGGACAATAAAATGGAGGATCAAATTGAATGAGGCCAAGTCGGTGAACGTTGATTTTACCAACCGGAAGATAAACTACATCCCTACTTCATTCAACAACGTGGCAATTCCCAACGAGAATGAAGCCAAATACCTGGACATGACGTTAGACGCCAAGCAGGTGGAAGGAACATGTCAAAAAGAAGAGGACTGAGTTCGCATTGAAACTTAGAAGTATGTATTGGCTGATTGGCCGACGATCCACCATGACCATGCGGCTTCTTCACAATCAAGTACTCAAGACAGTTTGGATGAATGGAGCGCAGTTGTGGGGCTGCACAGCTTCAACCAATAGACAGATCATTCAACGTTTCCAGAACTCTGCACTACGATGTATCACTGATGCGCCGTGGTACTTCTGAAATGAGGCATTCCACCGTGAACTTCAAGTTGACAGTGTGGATGAGGTGATCAAAAAGCGAGCAACGACTCATCTTGCCAGATCTGAACGTTCTTTTGGGTTACCTATCATGAATATTTTTAACCTGAAATATGCATGGGGAGGGGAGAGGGAGTGGGTGTTGACCTCAGTAGTTTCATCCTAATACGTAATTTATAAGTAAGTACTTTCAGTAAATACTTTTAAGCAAGCACTTATTTGAATCAGATCCATCTGGGTGTCCCAAAACGTGATGGTTAAGGGGTTAAGGGGTCTTTTGTATATTCAACTCAACCTGTGCAACCCTCGGGTAAACCAGCTAGTATATATATATTAAAACCTGTTTAATTGAAACCTCTGTAATTGACAAACTCTATACCTGCTTGACAGAAAAATCGTAATCCCGACTCCTTGGAGAGACCGCACCTCTAGAATTGACGGAAGCCCTACCTCTTTAATTGATGGAGATATTGTCTCCGAGGACCTCTATAATTAACGGGACAGACTCTGCGACCTCTACAATGGACGCCCCCTTACAATCCTTGAGATGCTTTGAATTGATGAATCAATATCCGTGTGACCTTTTTTCTTTAGTTCTTTTCATCAAACAATTACCTACCTGTTAAGTGTGAATCAAGAGGTTGAATCGGGAAAACGTCGTTGGAGTGAAGAATGGACCAACTTTTGAGGAGTACGTTGCCGTTAACGACCGGGTGACTGTTACTGGAGAATTGACTGAAGAAAATATATTCAACCTGGTGTCTTAAAAATCATAGGACGAGGGAAATGAAGAAGATCCGGACGCATTAAAAGCTTTGGAAACGGTGATGCGCTTTGCAAAACGTGTAGAAGGTGAGATGATTCCAACCTGCTGTGGCGCAAGTTGCTTGGTGTAGACCAACTCGTCAGGAATGGGCAACCCACCAAACAAACGCAGATAACCGATTTCTCCAACCTAAAAGTTGGATACTGAATTTGAACTTATTGAGTCAAGATGCCATCTTCGTTTAAAGGAAAATAAACTGGTTAATTGACGAGTTGAGCCACCAAAACCTGGCTAATTGAAAAACCTGGGTTATTGAAAAACCTGGTTAATTGACAATTTGTAGACGGTTCCTTGAATCGTGAATTAAACAGGTTTTGCTGTATAAGCTAGATACTTTGAACATTTTTGAAATCTCACTTTTAGAATGTTCTATCCCTTAAATGCCACCTTGTACGATTAATCAAAATCAATACCAATGACACTGGCTGATGTATGATTATTGACCCAAATTTCATGAAGTAGTCCTGTAGTTTCAAAGATAAGCTTTGAAACGCAAAATAGACGGATTTTTTTTTTTTTTTTTTAATTGTACTAATCTTGATACGTAAACCAACAAATTCGAGGGGATTGTAAATTTATTTTTCTTGTTCGATTACAAAAGGTTCACTATTGAAAATACCTAATAATCCAAAAGAAAATACGGCATTTGTCATCTATGTCCGCCATAGAAACATAAATGCAGGCCCTTTTACCTCCATGAATTGTAGATACAAGCATACGAGTGCAGTAATTGGCGTAGGCCCCATGACGTCATAAACGAGCTCTTTTAGACTCAAACGAAACAGCAGAATGGGAATACAATAATATTGATGTGTCCCGAAGTGATAGAAATGTCCTAACTCGATGTCAGAAAAAAATAAAATAATAATACCATCTACGTCAACAGTTGCCTTGATAGTAATGCAAGATGATCTAGAAGTGAGTTTGTTGAAATAAATGTATAAATCCGAATGTATAGCCAAATACAACGTTCTGAAACTGGAGCTATCCCTTATCAGCATGGATAGCTGCATAACCCATCAAATTATTGAGCGCTGAGTAAAACAAAACAAAAATTTGCATATCCTGCGTAATTATCTCTTATGGCAATTCATCATTTTTATCTGTTAATTTGTCACAACGATAATTGAAAGGGCATGAAGTTACAATGTAATGGATTATTTCCATCGTTTTTAGGGCAATTGAAATATGCACAAGAGGCTTGAAAGTTTATTTGAATTGGCTCTTACGCATCTTCATGGAACATAATATGTTCCATTACATGTTCATATATTATATGAACATGTTAGTAGAAGTTATATACAAGACGTTCCTATGTCTGATTTGTATATAAATAGGGAATAGTCGTGATTTTATTACATGTAGGTATCGCTTTACTTATGATTCAACCATGATCTGAACCATGAACGGAAATGATTTGAGAAGATTAGGTACCATTTCTTGGTATCCCCCATCCCCTCGCCATCAAAATTCGTATAAACTGAGAAATGTTTAACAAAATACCTAATACTAACTGCAAGCAAAGTAGTAAAAATATTGGACAACAAATGAATCACGAAAATCGGTTGACACACAATTGTAGCTTCAACAGGATTGATAAAAATTGTGACACATACCTACAACCAAACACTCACAGATATACACCTACATACAGTGTTTTCAACGAAGTCGGTCGAAACAGATTTGCATTTGGATTTTATTGTTCCTCATGCTCACTTATGCTTCATTCAGTGAATTTTCGTAAAAAATGAAGCATTGTAATGGCTACAAAAATGTTCAAATCAAAATTTTTGAAAACTTCCTTCATTAAAATTCGTTTTGAGGTAATCTCAAACAATTCCTGGATTTCAACACTTTTTTCTACATTTTTAACATGCATGTTTTATATGTTTTATGTGTTATATGTGTTTTTAAACATATATATATATATATATATATATATATATATATATATATATATATAATTAGGCCCACATATAAGTGTTTTGTACATTTTTATCATACAGTTCTGTGGTGAAAACAAATTACCTACGAGTTTAAGGCTTTTCTTCTGGCTATAATGAAATTGTACTACTAAGCAAAAGGTTGTGAAGCCAACAACTTGTGTTGATTAATATATTCCGTTTATGAAATAAGTCATTCCAGCAGACTTTCAAGTTCCAGTACATCAGTATAATATATATATATATATATATATATATATGTATATATATATATATATATATATATATATATAACTTAAATGTCCTTTAATCGGGAATCGGTTTTTAAAAAACAATCGTTTAATTCCCGAATACAATTTATTAAAATATGAAAAGAAACACACACGACTACGTACAGAGAGGGAACGTACCGCACGAGAGATTGCCCAACAGCGACTGCCCCGAGCTTCGGGAGGTCCGAAGCGAGGTGCTTCCACTAGGAGGGGAGAACTGCTGAAGGCATTAGTTTTATTATTTTTCCTCCCTATGTTAGAGGATCACATAATTCCTCCCTCCTTAAGCTGAAAATTTAGAAAATTAAAAATAAACTAAATTTTCACAAGAAAAGACTTGAATAAATAGCAAGGCCTTCATGTTCTCGTTGCGGTTAGCTTACTCTTCTGTTTACAATACGCAATTATGGTATAAGTAATAAACATGATAATAAGAAGATACAAAATTATAGTCCAAAAGCTTGGAACAAAATATTCAATTATATTTAATGGCTCTAGACGTGTTACTCTGTTTAGTTTGACATTTTTGAAACTGAGTTCTTTTAGAGTAAGCGTTGTATTTGACATTTGTGAGTCTTTAATTTCAAAATTTAAGTCGGTTAATAATTTAGGTTGGCCTAATGATTCACTTTCTGAATGAAGGGGTTGTCCCTTGTAATACATCCTACTGTTACCTTCCGAAATTAAAAATATACCTTTTAATTCCACTATTTCCGAACCATGCCTATTATTTATTTCTATTTTGTCTCCAAAGGGGAAGACTGCTAGATGCTGATTTGATTCTGGAATTGATTCAATCCAATTATCCTCAATGTTTACTGTTACGTATTCACAATGTTCTGCAGTACTGGAACTAAGTATTTCTTCTTCACATTTAACATTCTGGTTTGATATTAATTTTTTACTACAATGAATGATACTACCCCTTTGACAATTATCTGACAGGGGTATTGTTGTATTATTTGACTTAGACTTGAGAAGATAATTTATCTTAGGAAATATAGAAACATACTGATTTTGCCTAAGTGTGGGTATTGGTCGTAAAAAGTACAAGTGGTATTGTAACCCATCGGACAACGGTAGATTGAGAAAATACATTATTTCATCGTTCTTGATTGCACAAGTAACTTGAATAGTGGATTCTATTTCTAGAATATTTTCGTACTTTATTTCTAAAGGTAATTTGGAACCGTAAGTATTTGACAATTTTTGGAGTTCTACAATTAGCTAATGCGTTCCAATTATACTAGGATGTAATGTTCTCAATTTGCAAAATGTTATTGAATTCTCAATATCTTGGAATATTGTCAGTATCACATTAAATACTAGTTGTTGAAGGTTGAGTATTTCCTTTATGGAATCAGCGAGAGCCTGATTAGAACTAATTTTCATGAAATTATCAATTTCTAACAGTTTGTTTTTTATTTGCTCATTATTGAAACGAATGTCTTGAATGGTCGAATTAAAATCGGACATCAGATCTGCAATGAGTGAGAATTGAGAATCCAATTGATCCTGAACAGTTATTTCATTATTCTTAATTTGAGTAAACAGCTTTTCATAACGTTTACCGTCAGAGGCGTCTAGATTGCCAGTTATAAATTTAATTATATTACCTAACCCATTTACTAATCCCCTTTTTTTTCTACCTTGATTAACATTAATGTGGGTAATTTTTTCCTTAATAATACTAATAGTATAATTTAATAATTTACAATATTCGTCTGTCTGTCTGACCTGGAATTGATTTACTTTGATCTTATTCAACAGATTTTCGTACTGTGAGGTTAGTTCGTAAAATTCATCTATTAAGCTGTCAATTTTATAATGGTGAACCAGAGTATGTTGGGAGTTTATAAGTCGGGCTGGTCCTAATAGAATAGGCAGTATCCCTTGATTAGTTGTTATATTTCTCACCTCGGAGCTTCCGATTGAGAAGAGGAGGGTCCTGGAACAGGTTCACGAGGTGAAGTGTCAGTGGGTAAGTCACTCGTAGTTTGTTTGCGTGGTCTTTTTATATTAGACGTATGAATTTTTCCTTGTGTGTTATGGTGTCGAGGAACTATTTGAGCGGTTTTTAATTCGGGATTGGTTGATTGTAAGGTTTCCTTATGATATTTTTGTTTAGTTTTATCTTGGATTTGTCTAGTTCTTACAAATATTTCTGTGGGTAATTCTGGAACTTCCTCTCTATCCTGATTCCTTCTTTCAGCAATACGTTCCTTTTGGGCTTGAGTTCTTTCTTTGATTATGTCATAAATTAGTTTTACTTTGTCTCGATGTTTGTCTATAAAATTCGTCATTAAGTTTTTCTCTAAGTCGGCTTCTAGTAAAGGGTCGTTCTCTACATGACCATTTATTACTTCGAATGGCGTTAGTTTTGTAACAGAGTGGATACTACTATTATAAGCTATTAGTGCATAGTTAACTTTATTTTTTATGCTTTCATTTTTGAATTCGTCTCTATTCGACAGTATTCTAACGTGTTCAATTAGAGTCGAGTGAAATCTTTCTATTAATCCATTCGAATTTGGGTTTTGAGAACAAATGTAATGAACTTTAATTTTGTGGGTCTCTAGTAACTCTTTGACCAATGAGCTACCGAATTCTGCTCCATTATCGGCCACGATCATTTTTGGTATCCCATGGTGGGAAAAGAATTTTAGAAGGGCTCCGACTGTGTCAATACTATTAGATGATTTTAGAATGTAGGCTTGGGCATACTTTGAAAATGAATCGATGATTGTTAAAAACTTGGATTTCTCCAAAGACAATTTGTCGATATGTAGGATTTCGAATGGTCTAGAAGGCGTGGGGGTAACGTTTAACTTTGGTTTAATGGGATGTCTGTCATATTTGCAGGCAAGACATATTTCGCATTTATTAATATAATTTTGGATTGTGGTTTTCATATTCGGCCAAAAATATTTCCTCTTAAGTTTCTCTAAGGTCTCAGTAATGCCTCGATGATTGGTTTTCCCTATATGTTGTTGTTGGATATAATCCCTAGCTGTTTCTGGATCTGTGACATCTTCTAGCCTAGCGGAACACTTGACGAAACTTATTTCAGAATGTTTGAAATTTCTTATCATTATTCGGCTGAATTCTTCATAGATATCATTGACAAAAAATAAGGAATATTTTCTCTTCGGAACTATGTAGGTTTTCACAAAGTGAATTATATCTGATTCAAGATTATTTTTCCTAAGCGTTACTGTTATTCTAGTGATTCTTTCAAAAATATTTTCAATCCTAGGGTTTCTGATTTCTTCTCTGTCGGCTACTACAATGATGATTTGGTTAGTTCCATAATTAACAGGTTTTTCGGTTATAGGAATATTCAGTATTGTGTTTCCCTCGTAATTAGAATGAACAGTGGGAGCTAAAGACGCTGAATCACTGGCGTTCTCGTCCACATTGACGACCATTGATTCCGATGAATTATTTACGGCATCATTTAGTTCTCCCAGTACTTCATTCATGAGTGGAGTTGGAGGACTATCCCCGGTGAGAGCATCTTGAACAATTTGCTCAACATCAGGTGAATTTTCGTTGATGTTAATTTCCACTCGGGAAAGGGCATCGGCATTTTGATTAGTGGATCCTTTTTTGTAGTGGATCTCATAATCATATTGCTCTAATTTAAGCCTCCATCTGAATAATTTAGAATTGGGTTCCTTCAGTGAAAATAACCACTGAAGAGGCTTATGGTCAGTAAAAATTTTGAATTTTCGGCCAAAAAGGTATGGTCTAAAGTATTGTGTAGCCCAGACACATGCAAGGCATTCCTTCTCGATGGTAGAGAGGTTGCGTTCATGGTCATTCAGAGTCCGGCTAGCGTACGCTATAGGTAAGTCAGCACCGTTAGTGCACTGGCTTAAAACCGCGCCTAACGCAATGTTCGAAGCATCAGTTGTAAGGTTAAAGGGCTTCGAGAAGTCGGGATATTGTAAAATCGGATCATTTATGAGCAGAGTTTTACATTTCTCAAAACACTCTTTATACTCGGGGTTTTGAGGATCGATCTTCGCTCCCTTCTTCAAACATTGGGTTAATGGTTTGGTTATTTGGGCAAAGTTTTTAATAAATTTTCTATAATAACCCAGTAGTCCGAGAAAACCCTTAATTTGTTTTGGAGTTGTGGGAATCGGATATTTGGATATAGCTTCGGTTTTGAGGGGGTTTGGCTTAACTCCTTCAGGGGTGACAAGATGTCGTAAATAGACACATTCTCTTTTGAGGAACTCCGTTTTATCCAATTGTATTTTCAAATTAGCTTCACGGAGTCTGTCAAAAACTTTTCTGAGACTATTTATATGTTCTTCGAGACTTGTACTATAGATGATAACATCGTCAATAAAAACAGTGCAAATTTCATTCTGCAAACCGCGTAATACATTGTCGAGCAACCGTTGGAAACTAGGAGGTCCGTTTTTTAAACCCATCGGCATTCTACTAAATTCCCAATGACCATTTTCCGAAGAGAAAGCAGTTTTGGCAATACTATCCGGATGCATTGGAATTTGATGAAAACCGCTTTTGAGGTCAAGGCAAGTGAAGTACATACACCTACCAAGTTTGTCGAGCAAATCATTTATGACTGGAAGTGGGTATTTATCGTCTATTGTCTTGTTGTTAAGTCCGCGGTAATCAATAACCAGTCGATACTTTTGTTTGCCGGATGCATCTAATTTTTTGGGTACAAGCCAGAGTGGACTATTCCAAGGTGAAGAGCTGGGTTGAATAATTCCCTGTTTGAGCATATCTTGTATTTGGTTATCAATTTCCTTTTTATATACCTCGGGATATCGGTAATTGCGGGTATACACGGGGATCTCGTCAACGGTACGGATTACATGTTGGACTTTATTAGTACACGTTAAGGTGTTTCCTTCACAATGAAACAAATCTTTGTACTGATATACTAAGTTCAAAATTTGTCTCTTTTCTTCTTCGTTCATATGATCCGTTC
Source organism: Adelphocoris suturalis (assembly GCA_030762985.1). NCBI lineage: Eukaryota > Metazoa > Arthropoda > Insecta > Hemiptera > Miridae > Adelphocoris > Adelphocoris suturalis. The sequence continues at coordinate 66,024,019 of CM061040.1, read as the reverse complement.
GAATATTAGTGGGGTCAAACACATAATTTTGCGTATCATAATAATTCACATTTGGACCTTTCACTTTGTCTAAAATGGGGATTTCTTCAACTTGGATGGGTTCAAACAGTTTGAAATTACATTCAGAATCACTATTATTTAAAATTCCTACGTAACATTCCTTATCTTGAATTTTGACCAGGCATTCAGGAATTTCTAGTGAATTTTGTTTCAGATATGGAATTACTCCTTCCTTTTTTGTTGAATCACATCGTACGGGAATTTTAATCTACGAAATTGCCCTAGGTGGTATTTTTTGTTCATAGATCGGTTTTTTATTTATTTCTTGATCAACGTAGTGATATTTAAAAGGGATTTTGAATTTTTTTATTATCAGTAACTTGTTCTCATAATCAATATGAGCGCCAAGTAACTCAAGGTTATCTGTACCTAATAGCAATCCGAATCGGCTATGGAATTTGTGAATTCTAAAAAGGAGATTTAGGTTTTTAATTTTAAACATTTCGCCACATGGGATCCTTGCACTATTGCTCCCATATGACAATCCGTGGATTGACCTAACTTGAAATTTCTCTGTTATGATTTTGTCGGGGAAAAATTTTTTAATGACCTCTGGATGCACAAAACTTGAAGTGCTTCCGGAGTCCAACAGGATTCTAATTTTATGCTTCGGAAATACTATGTATGGTAGTTTTTGTCCAGCCTTTGGTTTCAAATGTATTAGGGAGAATGTAGCGATTCGGACTCCTCCTCTAAAAAAGAGTCCTCATCGGCCGGATTTTCCGCGTTGTATTCGGGGTCAGAACTTCCCATACTTTCTTCCTCGGGAATTTCCACATTGTTCAAATCTAAATTCGGTCGAGTTGTTTGCCAAGACATTGGAGTCGACTTTGCAAAATTGGACGTTCCTTGACTTGGAACTTGAGTCTGTGGGGACCTTGTGATTTGTGAAGTGTTATTTTTATTGGGGGTAAAGGGCTTGGATGGCACTTGATTTTGGGTTTTATTTGGGAATGTTTTGGTCTTAAATCCTTGGCCATAATATGACGGTTTGGTTGCCGGAGTCGTATTTTTATTTTCCGGTTTTATCGCCGGTTTGTGTTGGGGGTTCCGATCGAGTCTACCCTTTTGATACTGCATGATTTGATAATCGTTCGTTAGTATCGAAAGGGCTTCGCCCATCGTTTTCGGTTTCCTACTCCGAAGTTGACTTCCGAGCGGTTCCCGTAGGTGCAAGAGTAACGTCCGTAGACTAATATCTTGGTAGTGCTCGATCAATATCTCTTGTTTCGTTTCAGTTTCATGGTTTTTAATCCAAGCAATAGCCAAATTTAGTTTTGCTTTAATTTTATTATGAAACTGAAAAGGATCTTCGCTCTCCCTATGTCTCAGTCCAGTTAGTTCGTGACATAAAGTGAATATGTCCCGTTTGTCGGAGTACGTCTCTAGCAATGCAGTTTTAATACTAGGAAAGTCCGTAAGTGCGTAATTATCTAGCATATCCGAGGCTGGTCCCTGTATTTTGGACATAATGGTCTTAAGGACCTCTTCATTTTGATAATTTGTGGGATCTTCATCATCTATGAACCTATTAGCTATAGATTCACACGTATCCAAAAATTTCCGGAGCTTTCCTGGGTTTCCCTCAAAGGTCGGGATCATGTCCGCATGTTTCTTTTTAAATTCGGGGACTTGGTCCCTAGTATTTTGATTGATATTTAAGTTTCTGAGAGACTCCTGAATTCTTTGAGAAATAAAATAATCTACAAAGTTGGGATCATTAAAAGGGTTGCTCGGGATCGGGTTTGCCGCCCCAGGTTGTGACTGTCCCTCAGACATATCAGAATCTTCCTCTATTACAGGTAGTCTTTCGAAAGGTGAGCGAACCTTCCTTAAGAAATATTTTCTGTAGTTTTTTGGAATTTTGACAGGAAAGTATGTACTGTTCAGTGTCTACTCCAAGTGTTCGTTTGTGTCAGTGTGTAAATGTACAAAAACACAAGTTTATAATATTCAATTATAAAAGTGAAATCAAGTATCTTAAATTAAGACAATAAAATTGATTAATTATGAAATTAACGTCAGATGACGGGTGGCTTGAAACGCAATTTCAATAATTAAATACAAATAAAATAAAGTGTCTTTAAATTAAGACAATAAAAATTGATTAATTATGAAATTAACGTCAGATGACGGGTGGCTTGAAACGCAATTTCAATAATTAAATATAAATAAAATAAAGTGTCTTTAAATTAAGACAATAAAAATTGGTTAATTATTTTTTTTCTGCAATACCGCGCCAGATGACGGGTGGCTTGAAACGCGGTTGCAACAAAAACTTGATCGTTCCTTCCCACCAGGTAACGGGTGGTATGAAATGGGGAGGTTTAACGATTATTAGAATAAAATTGAATTGTTCCTTCCCACCAGGTAACGGGTGGTATGAAATGGGGAGGTTTAACAATTATTAAAAATTAAATGAAGTTGAATTAAAAGTTTGTATCTTCCTTCAAAATTTGCCGGTGATCTCGCTACTCTTGAAGAATTAAAAGATGAAGCTGGGTTGGTACTTACAACGCGACGAGAGTAAACATCTGTTTTCTTATCTCAGCTTTAGGTGAAGGTCGACAGAGTAGGTACCTCGGTGTCTTGTTGCGGCCAGCGGCTTCTGAGAAAAAGATAGCGAAGGAGCACGGCGTTCTTCCGTCTTCACAGGCGGAAATCCACTTCTATTTATTTAACGAGCCAAGTGTCTTTGCTCGGGCGTCCTGTTTTTGGCGAATTCGCGTAGTTTCCTCTTGTGGAGCGTGTGATGTTCTCTCGAAGTCACAGAGTGAGTAGAGATGATAGATTTTCTTCTTGGTGAACAGCAGGTTCCCTTTGGGTCAGAATGCAATCGATTTTGATTGATTGATTTGCCCAAAGTTAATTGATTTGTCCACGAGACTGCGCCACTTAAATGTCCTTTAATCGGGAATCGGTTTTTAAAAAACAATCGTTTAATTCCCGAATAGAATTTATTAAAATATGAAAAGAAACACACACGACTACGTACAGAGAGGGAACGTACCGCACGAGAGATTGCCCAACAGCGACTGCCCCGAGCTTCGGGAGGTCCGAAGCGAGGTGCTTCCACTAGGAGGGGAGAACTGCTGAAGGCATTAGTTTTATTATTTTTCCTCCCTATGTTAGAGGATCACATAATTTATATATATATATATATACATGGATAGGACCTAGATCCTGAGTAGAAATGTCGTAATAAAGAACATAAACCTCAAGACTAGACTGGTCATACAACAATCCTGAATTTATAATCTCTCTAGTCTCAGAAACATCAAATTATAGCGCCCACGGTATTGCTCGTTTCGTGAGGTGCAGGTGACATCTAGCATGATCAGATACAGTTGTTTGTTCGTGGGCTTTATGTAAATTGAAGTCGTGAACCTGCCATTGATTAGTGTAATTTCAACGTCAAGAAACGTTGCGACTGAGGTTGAATATGTCCAAGTGGATCTTACTGAAAATTGTGAATTTAGAGGATGAACCAGTTCAATGAGAGCAGCTTCTATTTAAAGATTCACGTAGGACTCTATTCTCGTTTCCAATGCAGTTCTTCTTTGTTGCAGAAAAATCACATCCCTGAATTTGAATACATTCTTTTGAAAGGCGAATCGCGCCAGCGTTACAAGAAATGCGGTGGATTGTGTGTAAGGAGTGGTTCTCTGATCCAAGAAATATGTTAGTGCCTCCAATTCTTGTTCATGAGGGATTTCGGTGTAAAAAGAGCTCACGTGTATACGGTTGATAGTATAATTGGAGTACGTCGGATGGTATTTACGCAAGTCTTTGAGGGCATCTAAGGATTCACTGTACCTCAGAGGTCGATTATCGTAAGTGACATTTTGGCGATTTTACAGGAGAGCCAAAAGAAGTTGTGGGCACACCTATTTTGATCCCTATGGCCCATTCTGATGACTTTATCATGCTCAAATTAATTCTGTAGAATCTGTTTATGCCTACCTACGTATCTATTAATTTATTATATTTTTTCATCCATAAGTTTGTTCAAGAGAGCACTTACGATAGTTGACCTCTTCATTTTATTTTCATGTACATGGACATACGATATTAGGAAGGAAGATTGTACACCAACGTATTCAATTTTTGAACGGTTTTATTACAAATAACTGGATGCAAAGTTTTGGTATCACAACAGAAGTCACAGAACTTGGTGTGGCATAAGAAAAAGTAACACATGAATAAGGTTTTCATTATTCCTGCCAATAAAATCAATAAACATCACATAGTCTATAATAAAAATTACATTTTTGTATTCTAAAATCGTCTACAAAACTATTTTTTCAACAACTAAGTCACTAGGAAGAGTTTTCAATAAAATATTGAAATAACTTCAAGATATTAGGCACTTAATTTCTTAGGTATTCAAAGTATTCAGTCAAATTCAGTTTTGCTTGTACATTATTTTGACATGAAAATTCGCCAACACAACTTAGTAACATGATTAAGTATTATAATTTTGACGAGAAAAGTTAACTATATTTTAATAGAGTATTAAAATTTAATATTTAATACTCGTACATTTAATGCATACTAAATACAATTTGGTAACATTAGAAAAAAAGGTAAACTTCTCTAAATTATCAAGTAGTAGGTAACTCATAAAAATCACTTTTCATTTTTGGAAGCATATTTTTTTAACAGATAATGGAATATCAAACTTTATAGAACAAAATATTATTGAAGCACGTTGACTAAAATGAAAAGCTTCCGTGAAATTAACCTTCATTCTTGGAAAGGCAATAAATTAAAAAACTCATTCGAACATAACAAGGTCTTGCTGAAGTTCTTCACGCTCTTCCTCTCTTTCTTTATCCAACTCAGTCGATTCTTTTTGAGGTATGTTCCGATAAAATTGGTGAAAGCAGGGAGGTACCCATTTCAGCAGCTTCTGAAGGTCGTTATATTTTTCAGGAGCAATAGCTCTTGAACTAGATCGAATTGCTGGAAGTTCTTCGGGCCAAATTGCCCCCCGGGTTCTCCTTGTCAAATCAACTTCCTGGAAGTCTTCATTAAATGCATTTTTGTAGTACAGAAAACCCAATTTTTCTGACGTAGCCTTGAAATGAACAACTCGACTGATCAAGAACTTGACATGCAAGGTGTTTGCTGCTCTCTTTACTAAAGGTGATGAAATTCCTTTGAAAAGACTTGAACAATTTTTGAAATCTTGAATATCCATGTTGTAAACTTGGATAAGTTCTTTGAATCTGCACTGACGTACGAACTGTTGCCAGTCCCAAGGTGTGGCAATGGTTACGTCAGGCTGCACTTTTTCCTTCGCTTTCTCGATCACTGAGTGTACACCATCCACTTCCATGTGTGTATGGCCCTTTAGCAAGAACTAATGGTTGATGGTTTTTAGATTTGGGATCATCTTAAGAATCCAAAAGTATGAGACAACCATGGGGAAATTCCTGTTCTGGCCCCCACAGTTGTCAGTCCATATAGTTAACGTTTCAGTAGATGTATCTAGAAGATTACTAAGCGCCCAGACAAGCAAGCATGAAGACATTTCTTGGGATCCTCTATCAGCTATAGTTTCATCCCACATGCAGCAATAGGCTTTATTGTCCGTTACATCTAAGATTGTCAAGTTGTAGGTCCAAAGTTTGCGGAGGTAAAATGTGCTGGCATTTGATAGGTGAGGTGTGGGGAGACATTTTTGCAAATCAAACATTATCACTTTTTCTTTTGACGCCTGCTTTTTGGACTGGGTTTTATCCTTTTTCTTCTCCTTGTATCTTCTGTCTGCTTCGAATAAGTGAGCGTTATACTCATTTTGAATTTACATCTCTCTTCTTTTGTGATAGAATCATTTCGAAGTTTACAGGTGAATTCATCACAGTCGTCACACGTATCATTGGAGGGCTCCTTAAATCCAAGATTGAACTCCGTATTGAAAATCTCGTGATAAAGCCACTCCTTTGCTGTACTCCGATCATCCTTACCATCTTTCTGGCATTGATCTATGTACATCTTGAACATTTTTGATATACTTAGGTGATTTCCCAGGTAACTTCTGGATGATCTTTCTCGACTATAGTGGCTTTCAAATACTGGAAATGATCTTATGTGTGATCCTACACATTCTCTAATGTCGTCGTCCAACTTATTTGGAGGCTCCTTTTTCCCTCTGTTGTCAGGGGAGACTATCCCGCTTGCACATTTTTTAGCCAAAGCTGTCTTAACGTAAACTTCAGAAATACAAAGCGTATTTAAAAAGAAAACTTTGCAGACTTGGTATCTTAATCCTTGGACTTCGAAGAAGTACTGGAGAGCAGCATTACGGCGATAGCCAGTTTCTCCCCTTTCTTTTACTGTTTCCTTCTGTCCCTCCTCACGTTCCTTCTGTTCATCTTCAATTTCTTCCTGACTCTCATCTCTATCTCTTACACTTGTTCTGTACTCCCTCGATTCAGTATCACTTCTACCTTTCTCAGAAACAACTTTCCTTCTTTTTACGTTTACAGCGAGTACCTTTGAGGCGACATATTGTCTTTTAAAGTTGTTACTGTTTTCCTCTCGCCAAAATTAATTGAATATACATAACATTGCTTCAGGATTAATTTTTTCCGAACACTTTTTTTTTACAGGAAGGCTTGCAAGGAGCCTTGATTTTTTTAGCTTGAATCAATTTCCCTTTCTTTGTAATATATTCTTTCCCAGCTAGCTTACACCTTTTCCTTACGTTACACTTCCAATTTTCTGATCGTCCAACTCGTTTCCTACTTTTTCTTTCATTAGGACGCTGGAAATCACCAGTACTATCTACCCGGGGATTTGTAATCGGAGAGGCTGAGTTTTGCAAATCAAAATTAATCTCACTTGAATTTTCAGCGTCGGTAACATCGTCATTTGACACTTTCGCCTCGTTTGTCCTACTACAGTTACTATCAGAGCTAAATTCCTCGCTGTCAGGTTCAAACTCATCGTCGTTTGGATAATATTGAGGGTCACTGTAAGAATCATGCTGCTGTAAATCATTCTCATCGGGATCACTGTCACGTACAACCTAGAAGATGTAAACATAGATGTAAGGTGGACATAAAAAAGATGTGGAAGCAGGAAGCTAGGTGAGAGGTAATGTAGGGGGTACTAACAGGTAGGAAGTACCAAATTGAGGATTATTAAAAACGTAAGTTAAGTAGCTACCTAATTATTCTGTTTCAAAGGTGTACTGCTATACTAACCGTTGGTTCGTTATTCATCAGGGGACAATCTTGTGTACCTCCAGAAACTAGTGAGTGGTCTTGCGGCTCTTCTATGAAAAGGTTTTCCTTCAAATCAGAAAGTTCCTCTTCCTAAAATTCCTAAAAATTAGACAAATACAAAAATGTTCTCAATATTTCTAAAAATCACTAAAAATAAAATTGCCAAAAAAAAAAAAAAAAAAAAAAAAAAAAAAAAAAAAAAAAAGTGGTTGATAGTGGGTAATTTGCGGGTTCATTCGAAAATTCGTTCGGATACGATCGTGCTCCATGATTGGAACGAAAATTATAAAATTATTTGTAAGCAAAATTATACAGGTATGAAGTAATTTTTTGAATTGGTGGTGGGGGAAATACTTGATAACAAATTTATAGATACATCTCTACATACCTTGGACTGAATATACGAAATAGGGAGCAACAGTTCACAGGAAGTATTACAGTCCGGAATCCAGTGTACTACCTCAGTCACATAATTAATATCTGTATCATTAGTGACAACCTGCAGGCATGAATCTACTTCATTATCTTCCGTTCTATTCGAACTACTTCCATCACATCCTGCATCTTTTTCATCTTGAGACTTCTTACTAACATCAGTAGGCCCCTAAAATATTAACACACAGTGATCATGATGGGGCAAAACCTCTAAAATCATCCTGACCACAATTTTTTTCCCTCAAAGAACCACTACTTATACTTGACGATTTTGTCAACTTACTTTCCTAATAAAATTGAAAGTATCATTACCTGTTGCTGGGCTAGTCGCACCATCAGGCGGGTCCTATCCTTGACAGGCAGCATCTCTTTATCACTTCAGATCAGAACTATCACGAAACTGAACTTAAACCTACACACGACACATCACGGACTGGTTGATAAGACATGGAGGGAGATTGATATTCTCAGTGGTCAACTATCGTAAGCACCCTTACGATAGCAGCGCACCAAACGGAGTTCAGAGGTAACACATTGTAGGATCTCTTACGACAGTATACCTCCACCATGGCAGAGCTCATACGATTGTTTACCACTGACTATTTTTGTTTCTATGACTCTCACGCTTACGAGAGTTTACCCCTGAAAAAATACAATAGAAAGAATGCATATGTCGTAGTAGTTACCACGAAAGATAATTATTACCTGAACATGAATGTCAGGTTATTATCTCTTGGTCAACAAGACAACAAGACTTTATTATCATTCTGATTTTGTGCAGTAGTTAGACAGTTGAAATATAGTTCATAAATATAAAAATCATTTTCCTTAAACTATATACTTAATTGATTAATGTTCAATACATTATCACATGGCGCAGTCGGTAGGACAATTTAAAATTGTTGATGGTACAAATCTTGACAATATTTTGGGTATAACTTCTAGTGTAGATTTTAACCTGATTATGAGAATAAACAATGTTACTTCAAATGCAAGAGATAATGATCAGTGTATATCACGAATGGTGGATGAGTACAAGGATGTTTTCTGCGGAAAAGGGCCCATAAAGAAATACGAATATAGAATTAATATGAAACAAAACACTCCGGGAAAGGTAGAAGCACCTAGAAAAGTAGCACATCGACTATTGGCACCGCTGCGTGAAGAGTTGGACCGCTTGGAAAATAAAGGTATAATCAGAAAAGTCAACGTACCCACTAAGTACGTTAGCTCAATGATAATATTAAAGAAATCTGATAAATCTATTCGGGTGGTCCTTGATCCAAGGTATTTAAACCCGGATATCGAGCCTGAGAAATACCATATGCCAACAGTTGAAGAAATTACGGCAAAACTTTCAGGAGCAAAAATTTTCTCTACGTTAGATGCTGAAAGAGCATTTTGGCAAATCAAACTATCGGAGGAATCTGAAGATTTAACAACTTTCAACACTCCGTTTGGGAGATATTGTTTTAGGCGTTTGCCCTATGGGATCAAGACTGCACCGGAAATATTCACTAGGTATTTCACTGAAATTTTTGGAGATATTGAGAATGTTGCCCTTTACATGGATGATTTGTTAATTTATGCTTCTAGCTTTGAACAGCATAATGCGGTTCTTAAAAAGGTACTCAAAAGAGCAAGAGAATATAACGTGAAATTTAATAAAGGGAAATGTAATTTCGTGCAAACTGAATTGCGCTATCTTGGGCACAAAATCACAGAGCAAGGAGTGTCACCTGACGATTCCAAAATTTCAGCAATTCAGAGAATGTCACCACCTCAAGATAAGAAGAGTTTACAGTCGTTTTTAGGATTTACTTCGTATGTCGCCAAATTTCTGCCAAATTTAGCATCTGATTTGCGTCCCCTTCGAGAACTAATGAAGAAAGAAAAATGGAACTGGGGTACTCAAGAAACGAAGGTTTTTGAGAAGATCAAGCAGACATTGGTAAGCAAGCCTATACTAAAATATTTCGATCCAACAAAAGATGTCACATTAGCTGTTGATGCTTCACAATACGGTTTAGGGGCGGTGTTGTCACAAAATGGATTTCCTGTAGCATATGCTAGTAAGACTTTGAATAAAACACAACAAAACTATGCAATAATAGAGAAAGAGATGCTCGCTGTGGTTTTTGGTTGTGAACGATTCTACCAGTATCTATATGGGAAACCATTTTTGGTTGAATCAGACCACAAGCCTCTATTTAGCATATTTAAACAGCCGCTACATAAATGTCCTCAAAGACTGCAACGAATGAGAATGAGACTACAAAATTATGATTTAACTTTACACTATAAACCAGGTAAGGACAACCACATCCCAGACTGTCTATCTAGACTTCACAGTGATGATGACACCTACACTTTTCAACCAGAAATAGAAGCACAGGTGGCTTTATTGTATCAAGACATTAAAATAAGTAAAAACTCACATAGCTTGATAGTAAATGAAACGGAAAAAGATAGTACTTTGCAAAAACTGTTGGATTATTCAAGAAGAGGATGGCCAAATTACAATAAAATTCCTGATACATTAAAGCCATACGCAAACCACAAAGAAGACATTTTTGAAGATGACGGAATTTTGTTTAAAGGAAGTTGCATTATTGTTCCAAACTCACTTCAACAAAAAATGCTTAACCTTCTCCACTACAATCACTCCGGAGTTACTAAAAGCATCCTAAAAGCGAAACGTTCCTTATACTGGCCGTCGATGCAGGAGGACATTAAAAACAAGATTTCCACCTGTCATACTTGTGCGCTTTATCGAAATCGCAACAAGAAGGAACCTATGATGTTGAGAGATCTTAATGATACACCCTGGCATACAGTGGCTACAGACATTTTTACCATTAACGAAACCAATTTTCTTTTGATAGTTGATTTGTACAGCAAGTATCCAGAAATATTCCAGCTGGGAAGTTTGGACACTAAGTCAATCATACTCCATTTAAAAAGCTGTTTCAGTAGACAAGGAATTCCGGTTGAAGTATTGAGTGATAATGGGCCTCAATTTTCATCTGAAGAATTCAGAAATTTCTCCAAGCTATATGATTTCAAACACATCACGTCTTCCCCGAATTATCCGCAAAGCAATGGATTTGTGGAAAGATGTATCCAAACAATTAAGAAGATACTTAAAAAATCGTTTCATGAAGGGAAAGACACACATCTGGCCCTCCTAGAATTGAGAAATACCCCTATTGATCATCGACTACCATCTCCTGCAGAGTTACTTTACAACAGAAATATTCGAGGACTGATACCTGAGCCATTGTACCCAACAATAGTTTCTGGAGAACGGGTGGCAGAGGTTCTGCGTGATAAACAGCTGAAGCAGAAAGTATATTACGACAAAGGTACAAAACCTCTACCACAGCTTAGTCCGGGCACGAAAGTATTTGTTGACAACCATAAAATTCCCAGAAAACTGGAGCCAGCAATAGTTCTGGATAAAACGGATAGACCTCGGTCGTACAAAGTTGCTACATCCTCTGAAAGAATCCTTGAAAGAAATAGGCGAGATCTGTACCCACGCCCTTCGAACCCCATCTAGAAATCTGCACCTCAAGATCAGCATAAAGAATCGAGAGAGAAGAGGATTGTCACCCGGCCTCACTATCTTGATGATTATGTGTAAACAACTTTTCAATGTTTGTTTAAAGTGAAGGGGATGTCGTAGTAGTTACCACGAAAGATAATTATTACCTGAACATGAATGTCAGGTGATTATCTCTTGGTCAACAAGACAACAAGACTTTATTATCATTCTGATTTTGTGCAGTAGTTAGACAGTTGAAATATAGTTCATAAATATAAAAATCATTTTCCTTAAACTATATACTTAATTGATTAATGTTCAATACATTATCACAGCATATACAACAAAAATCTCGAAAAAGAGAATTTTGGACATACGATAGTTGACCTCTGAGGTACAGCATTAGTGTCTTTAATACACAAGGGTTGACTTTTGACAATAGGTTGAAGATTGTGGTCAGCATAGGCTGAAATCATCTGTCATGCAACCAAAAATTGATACTATTGGCCGTCCGGGTGGTAAATGCTCCGGAATAGTATATTTTTGGTGGATTTTCACGAGAAGGTAGAGTTCTGAACAGTGTGGGTTGGCAGGTATTAATGATTTTACATCAGCAGTTGATAGTTTCTTTGAAGTTGTATTGCACTTGACAAAGCTTTTGATTTCCGCTACAAATCTGTTGGTTGGGTTAGTATCCAGACGCTTGTAGAACCGTTCATCGTTCAGTAGTCTGAGAGCTTCCGTTTCGTTATCCGCAGTGTTCATCATTTCTACAGTCGAGTCTTTGTCTGCAGGCATTATCTTAGTACTGGCTTCTATTTTCAATACATTCAGAGCTTTATGATCTAGTACTGTTAGGTTATCCTTTGTCGTTAGTCAATTTAAGAAAGACGATTGAGATATTTTTTTAACCAACTGAGAAATGAACTGATCCAGTGGATGGGAAGCCGCAAGTGGTGGAGGATCAAACTCGGAGGGATCTTTGAAACTATCCAGTGAAGGATGTATTCATTAGGCACTGATGCAGGATTTTCAGATGCGATCACCTCCCTATAGTATTTGAGTCGTAGCTTCCTAGAAAAGGCTTGAATATCTTCGTGAACCATTTCAGAGAACCACTCCTCACACTCCACTGCATTTTTGTAACGCTGGCGCGATTTGTCCTTAAAAAGAATTTATTAAAATTCAGGGATGAGCTTTTTCTACGAAAAAGAGGAACTTCAATGGGAACGAGAATACCACCGTCCTATGGGAATATTTATATGGCCCACTTACACTGAAGGTTGATGTGATCTAGAACTCTAATGCCTGTGTCTTGGGAACGATTCATAGATGTAATTTTTCTAGTATGGACCCGTCGAGAAGATACTCTCATTGAACTGTTACATGCTCTAAATCCACAATTTTCAGCAACATTCAGATGGATATATTCAAACTCAGTTGCAAAGTTTCTTGACGTTGATATTACACTAATAAATGGCAGGTTCACAACTTCAGTTCATATAAAGCCTGAGAACAAACAACTGTATCTAATAACACGATACTTGCCACCCTCGCCACACGAAACGAGCAATACCGAGCGCGTTGTCAGCGAGAGGTCACCGAATCTGCAGTGAACGAGAAAGCAAAGAGGTACATATGGCAAATTTGTCTAATTATATAATTTGTCTATTCGGCAACTTTCATATTTTATTTTTCTAATAGAGAACACAATTGAAAATTACTTACAAAAGTAAGTAAGTAATCTGAGTTAGTAATGTAAGTAATCTTCGTATGTGTTCTCTACTCTCCGACTATCAGTAACGCCGTAAAATATTACACGTGAGTATTTTCATCCTTCACCAAAACTATATATCCTATATAATACCAGAAGAAAACTCTTCTTTAGATTGAGATATAAAATCCGTTTTCTTAACAAAAAATCAGGCTTTCCAGACGTGAGGATGAGTTTGTTTGCATGCACATTATGAGCATATAAAATTTCTCACATTTCAAAAAATGTGCTAAAAAAGTCCATAACCGTTCAACATTTTACATTTTATGTTTCTCAGCAGAATTTTAGTCAAAAAACTAAACGAAGGACTTCACCATTTAAAAAATTGAACCATTGAAACTATAATTTTAAACAGAGCACCCTTGGGACTTCTAAGTTATTCAAAAGCTAAGTTCTTTGTTGTTCAACCTATGGAGCTGAAATTTTAGATGGAGCATGTTCCACGATCCTCCAATATGTAGCCGATACTCAAGTTGAAAGCAGAAGGGGGTCTGTGGTTTCCCCAGTGGCGTAAAATTGCGGAGCCACTTGCGAAGCGCGCAGTGCCGAGTTTTCGATCCTGATCTTGTAATCACTGAATGTAGGAAATCCTGATGAAGGGACTCACATTTGTAAATCAGAGTGCCCGAGTGCCAAGCCGATTACAAATCTCTTCACAACGATTTTATTTTATTTTATTTTCTATATTTGATATCAAGCATTTAAACTTTTGGCAATTTGTTGACAGTTTTTCAATGTGAACTTTCAATTGTGGTTTTTTGAGTTGAGAAAGCTGTTCTGTTAGATATTAACAATTTTTTTCAAGAGGAAGTTTTAGCTCATAACTCCTATAAACGTGGTAACTCCTACCTCTATTAATGTTAATTCTGAAGGGGTATTTGATATCATTGGTCTTCACGAGACTTTATGAGCTTCATTGACTTTCGTCACCCTCTTAATTACGCGATGACATGGGAATACTGGAATATCTAAAAATTAACCAAACATTATAGATTTGTTTTCTTCCTCTTCGTCCTGCCCTCGGATTTTCAGGTGTGGAATGTTTGATGAAGGAAAGATCGATGAAAATTCGTCAGTTTTGACATTTTATGTCTTTGCTATGGCACATAAACTAAAAAAGTCATGGAAAATTGCTCACGAAAATATTTTGATGATTTTTGCTTACAACCGAGTCGTTGCTAGGGAAATGGTACTTCCTCGTTTTTCATCCCACAAAATTCGTTGACCATTCGTTCGAAAGCTCTCAATTTACTCAACCATAACGCGAAGTGCTCTCGGTTAACTACTGCGAACTGCGTGGCCAACAAGCTGAGTTATGAGCAAGGTTATAAATTTGAATAATTGTGTACACTCAGGTGATCATTCTCAATAATTGATATTGTGAACATGATTGCCACCGCTTGTTAATTTCTGATAATTTCATTGAGCTGGTGTTTCGATGATTTGATTCATAGCAGGTGATCCAAATATTGTGAGAACGGTTTGATTTGTGAAGCGGTGGTTAAATCATTTTAGTAGGTAATTTCTATGCTTTACACTCCAGGAAGCTGTAATTTAGTATGTAGCCTCTTGAGGACATTTACTTGACGATGCCCAGGGTCCGGATTAGATGAGTGGCTCTTAAAGCTAATTTCTATGTTTTACACTCTAGGAAGCTGTGATTTCGTATGTAGTCTCTTTAGGACATTTACTTGAAGATGCCCAGGGTCCGGATCAGCTGAGTGACTCTTAGAGCTTGCATACGAGTCTGCAACACATAACTTGTCTTCAACTAAAGACATAAAATGTCCCAATGTGTTGCAGACTCGTATGCAAGCGTTTCTTTTCTCAAATTTTCACCTTTTAAATTTTGTCCTTTTGTCAGCTTTTTAGGCATATAAAATGAACCTGAGTCACCTGAGCCATATGAAAAACTGAGTTCCTTCAAGTATTCACTCAGAAAAAGTGAACAGGTTTCCGATGATTGATCAGCCATCCCACCATTAAGCTCACGTCTGTTTCTGATGAAGGCCATGAGCTAAGTGTATTGAAACAAATTACGGTTTTTCTGATATTTCAAAACCGTGTAGAAAATATAGTGGCAAAAAAAAAAAAAAAAAAAAAAAAACTACACCTGTAACCGCGAAAATGGGATAACCGATATTAAACAGGCCGATGACGGCGATGGTCTGGGCACATTTCCGTCCAGATCAAATTTCCTAGGGGTTCTAATCAAAAGTGCATCTTCTGTATCATACTGATGTAGGCAAAATGGTATATCTCTTAATTAAAAAAATAAAAATTAACGGGTGCGAGGCTTCACACTGCTTTCCTAACTTGTATTCATTTTACATGGATGCTTGCATGATGGATCACATCTTAGAAGGATGGGGTTGTTATTCAATTGTTTGATTTTCAAGTATAGGACTCCATTAGTCCAGAAGTTTCTTCAGGTGGCTGTTAGTAAGAGACCGATGAACACCGATTGTATGACTTCCTGTGTTTACTTTCCGGGCTAGTAGGAAAGTGATAACTGTTTTATAACAATCCCTCAAGATTGCAAAAAACTCCTGGTGTTGGCAGAATATTAAACATGAATAGAGTTAATTCAACATTGAACACACTTGCTCGCCTGATGTGTTGAAGTTCGAATCAATTTTAAAACCCAGCTCAATTACTGTTTTGTCATACAAAAACTCGTTAAGTTATGCTTCATTTTACATTTTTGCTGCGGTAAGTGGTTACTACTTTCGGACCCGCCCTAGGGGTAATATAATAAAGTCGTGCGATCTTCTTAACAAAAATGTCTGCAACTCCCACAACACATGAGTATAGCTTGACCTTATCTGAACACACATTTGAACGAGCCGAAGAGATATATTATTGCATAAAAACAATTTGAAACGTAGGTACCACCTGGAAATCAACCGATATCCGCTTTCCCTGTGCCAACCGCGTGCAGACGCTGAGTTGATTTGGTTATCTAAGGTTTGACTGAGTAAAGGAGGTTTTATCTCGAAGCATTGTTGAACATATCCTCGTACATAGACCCAACGCCTGCACGTGGTGGGTACCGGCACTGAGGAGGTGGACTCCGGTGGATTTCTAAGTAGAACGTTTCAAATTTTGAGTAGTTTATTTCTACTAAATTATTAATAACACGTAGGTATTTTTATAAGTCTGATTGTAACTTAAGTTAGTGACTTTATGGAACGACATAATCTCAAGAAAGAGCTAGCGGAAGTGAAACAAAGTAGCGATGTGAAGCTAATATGAGTCACTTGAATACACTTTCATGGAGGAATTCCATTATCGGCTGATTAAAAATCAGCAGCAGTATGATCACTTGAGTCCAAAATAGTCCTCGAAGATCAGCAGAGTCGCAAACGGACCCCTCACATAAGCTGAGTCGAACATGGAGCGCACAACTCAGCTGAATAAAAAATGAGCACTGTTTTGTAAAAATAGAAGCTGTTGGAACAGCTGAATCTCAACTGGATTTCGTACCAGCTGATCTCAAACATTCTTATCTCGGTTCGGCTGAGTGAGCTGAGTCGAAAATGGAGTTCTCGGCTCAGCTGAGTTGGAAATGAAGTTCTCGAATCAGTTTAGTAAAAAACGAAGCTCTCGGATAAGCCGAATCAGAAATGGGATTTTCAAGAAAGAAACGTCATCTGAACACATTCCAAACGAATGATGACTTTGATACAGACATAGTACATGAGTAGGTATGTAGAAAATCTCAGGTTAACAAGGATTTCTCACTCCGTCTGATCTATACAAATATGACCCGTGCTTCGTAAGGGTAACTGACTGGTTAAAAATATTAGGGCCCTTTCCCCATATGTACGTAATATTCTAAGTCTAGTTTATATTGAAATAGATTCATTACTAGGTAATATCAAATTCATCTTGAATAATTCTTGCTAAATTTGAATGAACTAGAAGAAATTTGACATTATTTAACAAAGGCGGCTAGCTGCGTTTGTCGGTTCGATGGGTAGAAGCACCGAAACAGACTTTACCAAAGCAACATCATTTAACCCTGGAATGGAAACGTGCTGCAATATATGCCTAATGGAAACGTTCGACGTAAATTTTACTCCCCCCAGAAAAATCTCGATTTGCCCTCTCTTTACTCAATTATTACGTTCTCATAAATCATGTCATAATAAGGAAGCTATACTAGTGTGCAAAACTACAAGGAACCTCCCAAAAAATGCAATAAATAGTAACAGTTATAGAAATAATCGTTATTTACGTTTAATTAGTTTCAGAAATTATGGATTTTTCGTGTAGGTACCTGTACAAATACTAATTTACCAGTTTTCCAACGAAGAAGAATTAAAGGAACATGAAAAAATGAACACCAACTATATTTATGAAATCAGTCTTCGATCTTCAAGTCTTTTGGTGAAAGAACATTCTTCAATAAAGAAAATAATGAATAAATCATGTTAGGTACTAAAAAAAAAAAAAAAAAAAAAAAAAAAAAAAAAAAAATCAATGTAAAAATAGCATGAGCGAGTAGAAACTTAGCAAAAATATTATACTCGTATCATGGTGACTGCGTAATTTTTCACAGCACAAAATTTGAGAATATGGACTACATTCTTCTTGGGAACTTTAGTTTCTATGGAAAATGTTATAGGTAGGCTGTATTTGCCAAATGTATTTGGAGCCATCTTTCCACTCTTTCCCAGTTACCACTGGGCTGTCAAACCACCAAAAAATCCTCATCACACAGTATTTCCTTGTCTTTCTTATGCTTCTTGCTTTGGACTCTACTTGATTTGTCGCTCGAGTTCGTATGATCAGACGGACGTTTACGGTTTGCACTAATGGTTGGTTTGGTTTAGATTTTTTGTTTCTTGGCCCGATTGCCCCTTCCCACAAGGTAACTTCCTTTTCCTCCCGCCTGGCTGTGCGGAGGAGTTCGCAGCGTGCTCATCTGCCTCTTCACTATCGCGAATACTGATGAAAATTGCTACTTCTTCCATTCAGGTCAAAATCATGCACATCAATTTCACTTTCCGAGGACGATGCTAAGTCCGGGTCAAAATCGGGATCCCTATCATCCTCCAAATTGATTGAATCCAGCGGATCAACATCATTTCTATCGCCGCCGTTCCTCAAGTCGTCATCATCTGAACTTTCCATGTCAGTGAGCCCTTCATCTTTTCCGTCCTCAACTTGTGCCAGAGCTCCTAAAATGATCATCAGTCATGAATATTTTCTTGAAAGATCTCGGCTCCATTTTCTACAAGTAGAAAAAAAAAACTTCTATTCAGTGAGGAAGTTGAAACATTCGAAATTAGTTACTCTGACAGATACATAACTAATAGGATATTCTACACTCATGTACAGTAACAAATTACTCGTAATATGAAACTCTATAATCTCTAGTAATATGAAATTCTAGTTTATAGAAAGATAACGTAAATATATAAATAAAATGAGTAAGATTGTAAAACATCCAAGGACGATCTAATGGACAGATGGAGTAAAATGTACGCCTCTGAAGGGACTGCAATGGAAACGTGAAGTAATCATTACCACTTGAGAAGAGGGTGTAATGTAAATATGAGGTAAAAACTACTTCGTATAAAGAGGTTCACTGGAAAAGAGGAGTAAATATCACGTCATCCTACCTACCTCAATGGAAAGGAAGTAAATATTACTTGTAGGGTTTTAGTTTCTTACCTCTTACCATCGACGATAGGACCATACGGCGTCAAGGTTGGTGCAAAACTGAAGAAAACATTAGTGAAAAGGCATAGATGGCGCGGCGGCGCCCTTCACCCATTGCACGTCCATCCAGGCCATTTTCCAGTTGGAAGGAGTAAAATTTACGTAATGTTTCCATTTCAGGGTTTGGGGGTGGCATTAACGTTTCTAGCGCGTGGCTTGTGCACACCGCAAAAATTCAACTCTTCTGCCAAGGCAGACGGTCGAGATAAGAATTTCGGAAATGGGCGCAAGCTACGCGCTAGAAACATCAATGACAACACCATTAAGTGCTGCTCGTGGCCATGTCTATTTCTCCGCGATATATTGACTCGAACTTTATTATGTACACAACTTGTACTGTCTTGATTTCATTCATCATACTTGAAAGCTTTTTTAAAATTCAGCAAAAGCGAGATATAGTTAAAACGGGTAATATAAGAATCCGTTTCTGAACCTGCCCTAAATGGCCATTTTTCGTATTTCTCGGCTAAGTACAGCCTATACAGTATTTTTCTAGACATATATGTGAAATGGGTATAATTTTCATCTATAGAAGAATATTTCGAGCCATTCCGACGGAAACTACGTTTTTACCTAGAGAAATCCCTGGAGCCATTTTGGAGAAAAGACAAAAAAAAATGCTAAAAATTACGTTTTTTCACCAATTCTGATTTTTTTTAAGCCCCTAAATATGATAATTTTAAGCTGGATAAGCCCAACTCCGAAATTGGATTTTTTTAAATGTCGTACCATGTACGAGTTGCATACCTACACACACACACATACATACATTTTCATGAAACGTATAGATATGAGTTCAAGTTGAAAAAAATACCCATCTTAGCATGAGTTTCAGAATTTGATTTTTAGGGTGTTTGCAAGATTTTCCTTCACCATTCGGGTTATGTAAGGAAAGTAAAAATGGGATGTCACTATCAATAGCTTGAATCTAGGAAGGTCCCTTTGGGGTAGGTCGATGATGATTTTAATATATTTAGTGAATTATCTATATAAAGGGACAACAGAAACTCGAAAAATGAAATAGGGTTAAGCATAGATTTAAAAAAAATATAAAACAATTTATTACAATTTCCCGCTCTAAAATCACTGTTAAGGTGCCACAACTAGTTTATGCATCACTTCTATAACTTTTTGTCACAATAATCCATATTATATAGCTGTTGATGACACCATAAACCACCTTTCTTTAGAAGAAGAGCAATTCAGCTAGAGGCTGGAAATGGGTAACTATCATTTAAGCTATAGACGAATCTGTAAGGCGTAGGTAGGCATTAAGACTTGTTTCTTTGATAAATATAAATGCATATTTAATGATTATTGGAGATTCTATAAAACCAAATCTCATATTAAATTATAGCTGTACCCTGCCACTCTTCGCTGAGGCACAATGTGGTTGTATGGATGAGGAATGAGAATAAAAACAAAGCATAAGTTTTATTTTTAGAAGTTTAATTTTGCAATACCTGTGGGGATGCTATAGTTTTTGTTTTTCCGTCGTGTCTGTAGTATATAATAGAGAGTTCATAGTTCGTACCTACTCAATCGTTTATTCGTTGCCCGAATGGGAGCATGAGTCGTCAGCACGAGTGATAAATGCAAGTGCGCATTCGCGTCCGAGTCGGCGACGAAACGCCGATTCGGGACCCGGTCCGAGTGAGCAGAGTCGTACCGCCTCGCGGGTCATCAAGGGAAACGAGGTTTGACCTCATTTCACATCAAAATAGTACAGCCGCTTCGCGAGTTTGTAGTTAGTACTTATTCAAGTTTTTAAATGTGATTAGTAGTGATGTGCTGTAAAAGATGATTTTTGAAGTGAATTTTGAGCTAGGAGTAATCCCTCGAACACCCATTTCTCGTGCACCAATTACACCAATCAGGTAAAGCACCCCAGACACCCTAACTTCGTCCATAACGGACAGATCGAAAGGAAAATAAATGAAAATAGAAAACAGATGTGAAACAAAAATGGCTAAGTTGTACGAAACTGGAATGAAAAGGAATTAAACTCCAGGGAAAAACATGACGAAATGGTGGATAAAGAAGGCAAAAAAATACAGCAGAAAGTGAGCAGAATCAATTCTCACTTTAGCGTGGCTTATTGGGTAGTAAGTAGCGCGAGCCGTCAACGACCGACCACTCAACAACCAACGACTCGGGAGGTTAGCATTCGTTTGCTCGCCCTATCGCCATCCCGAGTCGTCGCCAGACTTGTCACGCTATACGACATAAAAGCTCTCCAATGACTATCTGGTTTTCCGACACGGAAACACGCAACATAGAGTTGTCTATGTGAGAAGCCATCCGCATCTAAATCTAAACCACTCAAGTCCAAAGATTGTGATTTTATATTGAAATGGTTTCCACAACTTCGTTTCTTGATGTTTCAGAGAGGCTCCCCATAAAATTTCAAATCTCTAGGGTGTATAGATTGAATTTGGCTAAGTCAGATGATCTGGCTTGAACCCGTCATTTCATTCGTCTCTTAATGTCTTAGATAGGCACTCTATCAAATTTAATATCCTTAGGGTGAATAGGAGAGAATTTAGCTGTCAGCTGATCTGGTTTGAACCCCTCATTGCATTCGTCTCTTAATGCCCTACTGACACTTCCTGTCAGATTTCACATTCCTTGGAAGAAAAGGAGAGAATTTAGCTCACTAAGCTGACCAGGAATAAGCCCGTCATTTTATTCGTCTCCTGATGTCCGAGAGAGCCGTACGATCAAATTTAAACTCGTTTGGGAGAACATGAGAGAATACTTAGCTTTCGTTTTTCGGAAAGAAAATGGTCTCGTTTTTCAGCTAAAGTAAAAGCGTTCCCGTTTCCTCAACCTCAATATAATCTTAGCTACGTTAAAACTCTTTCGACCAATATTGTATCAGTTAATAAGGGGTTTTAATATAAATTTTTGATGTTCTATTTTTTCGAATAGGAACTGCTCGACTCAACCCACCTGAATGGTTTTGATACCTTTGAATTATATATTGAACGTTATTTACGTCTGAACCCACCCCATCAATATTTGACATACAAATATAAACACATGTCGGATTTTCCTTAATTACAAAGTTTTTTACACAGACGAAGTTAGAGAAAGTCGAGTTCTCGATGAAGGAGTACGTCTAGAGGATTGTAGCATAGCCTAAAACCATCCGTATAACTTTCTCGTCAATTTGTACAAACCCAAATTGAAATCGGTGAAGAACTTTTGGAGTTTTTGAAGCATTCACAAACCAAAATAACATTTTTATAGATATAGCTTACTAATAATTAGACTTATGAATTCAACTCAATTTAGATTGATAATGCAACCATTTATAGATATTTCCATTTTTTTAAAGACTGGTTTTTGACCAAGTTATTCTCAGGAAGGGCATTCCATTAAGTGTAGGAGAAGTTAACTCCCGTACATCTCTTCGTGAGGAGCGAGTACTTCCTAAATGAGTGAAACGGTTTTACTCTGTACAGGAGCGAGTTCTCCCTAATTGGGGAAACAGTACGCTGTACACGAAGGAGATTGTACTTCCTCTACGAGAAAAATAGCTTTGCTTCTGTAGATACAGATAGGTGCGTGTACTTCTCAGCTGAGAAAACCGGTGCACTGAGAAGGACAAGTAGAAAACTACTCAGGAAGCTACACACCTCCATTTTAGGGGATTTAGGAATTTAAAATATAGTTGATTTATTTGAGTAACACGATAAGTCAAAAGGTTGAGAATGGAATTAAAGTTACTTTTTTGGAAGGCTAAGGCTTATATACAGCTCTAAGCCGCCCTTCCCAGGGGTCTGTAAGAGATAACTGGTCATTCCCATAGCCTTGTGGCTTTTCTCTTGGTTTTGATTAATAATTCTGGTTATGAAATATTACTATTTTTTTGGGGGGGGTTCTATTCGGTTCATGATTTTTACGAGTACAATTAGTTTCTGACCGTAGTTATTTCATATTACGTCAATACTTTTCCTTCGGTAAGTCCCTAGGTCTATGTACTTATATGTAGGTGCTTGGATAATCATGTACTTCTGAGTATGACGCTACATTGAATCACTGGCTCGACATTACAAACTATCGCTATTTCCAAAAATTTATTCGAGCCATTGTATGACGCATAAAGCCTAGTACGCACTGGGATTCATTGTTCGGACTCTTTGTTGCAGACGCTCGGATTCATGTCTCAGATTCTTTGCCCCGCGACATTGTCGCTCTGCAAATCGTGTACGCATCTAGTTTGAACATGAGCCATGTCGAACGAGGTCGCGCTTTCAGGGATTGCAGTAGCACTTTACATAGCTCTACGGAGTAAAAAAAATGCTACATGATGTTTTATTATATCTGCATTAGATAGCCCATCTGCGCCAACCACTAAGAAGGGTGTAATGATGCTTCATGGATAAATTCTAGAGCTCATTTCTGATCGAAAGTACTTGTTAGAGATTTATTTTAATGCTTTGTTTTCTGAGTAATTTCATTTTTAAGATATGTTTTCCACCTTCAAACGACCATAACTCCACTTGAGATCACTGAAAAATCAAAAATATGACCACCGTTGGAAACAGCGTTAATTGGATAATCCAGCTATTTGATGTCAAATCGATTTTATAAGACGACTTAATAAGTTAGTAAAAAGTTTCAGTCATGCAGCATAGTCGTATGAGCGGATTTTCGTAAATTATCTTAGTATATAGGTATTGTTAAATTGTTTTGAAAATTTAGGATTTTAACTGGGAAGAAATGTTCACTACCGATTTTGTGGCAAATAAACTTGACCTAAATAATTTTCGGAAATTCAAAAAATGTTTTAGCAAATTTTTCGAAAAAGATGAAGCTTGTTTTTCTAGTTTATTGTTACCTAATAAAGTTCTTTTAACTAAAATTCTGCTAAAAAAAATTAACAATTTTTACCTGTTTTTAGCTACAAGCATAACAACGATAACTACAAAGCGAAAACAACGAAGACACACCTGTGAGAGGCCCACTTTGTTCGATATTCACGTACGCACTGACTCAATGTTGCGCGACATTGTTCAAAGAATCCCATTCCGTATGGGACTAAAAAAATACTAAAACGCAACACACGAGATGCAAGACTCAATGTCGCGGAGCGTCCCGGATGCAAGAAAATGAGTCCGAGACGCAGCTCCGCGACAAAGAGTCCGAACAAAGAATCCCAGTGCGTACTAGGCTTAACATGCAGTACTGATGTTAAACAGAAGTGAATCTAGTGTTTTCAGCAGTGGAAGAAAATATAGCACACATATCACTATGCATGCTATAAACTAATAATACTTCATAATTATACAACCCAGTAATCTGTGCTGAATATCAATCTAAATTGAAACAATATCATGAGTTTTTAACTTAATTTCCGCAAAGTAATTCTTATCATTATCATTAGTTCAGTTTTGATAGTTAGAGCTTATCATTATTATGAGAGTTTTCAATGGTTTGGAATCTGATTCTGGATATGAAAAAATAATAATAAATGAATAAATAAAATAAAATAAATAAATCACAGCAATAGCAAAAGTAGTGAATACAAAATACATGGCGACGGGAGTCGAGCAGCTGACACTGATATATTAACCGAGCTGGAGTTTTACTCAGAAATTGGCATTTTTGAGGTTTAGAATGACACGATTGAACTACCCACCATGCAATGATGGAAGGGGTTAAATGAGATTTGAACGTTCCCACTTTAGAATAGGCTCTCTGCACGAGCACGAGAATCGGTAGTATTAAGGGGATGGGACCCATCACGGAGGGACTGAGTGGAGAATGGAGAGGGTAATAGGTAAATCTGGAATTCTGCTACGGCTCCCTCACCACACTTCGTCTACTCTTCTGACCCTGCATTACCAACCTTAGATTGGATGTAGATTCAATTTTCTGTCGGTTTTGGCGAATGCTTCTCATTCACCCTCTATCTGCACCTGGCGTTCCCTTTTTGTTACGGGCAATGATATTATTAATGTTGATTGAACGAGAGCGGAAGTGAATCTTGAACAAATAAGACTGAAGGTATGTGTAAAAGGGGTTATATTTTTTTATTTTCATCTGAACATTATTTAATGCAGCTAATTTTGCAATATTGAGAGCAAGTGTCTATAAGACCTTTTGCGTAGAGGTTGTTGGAGGTCCATTTCGTGGTCATTAAGTTAATTGTAGCAAGAATATAAAGTGTTTCAATCAACTTTATTAACTTGGTTCAGCCTTGGCAAACACTTCGGAAGCCCTTCACTGGGGCAATGCTTACGTCGTCAACCATTTACACGGGCAATGCTTACTTTGCAAACCATTCACATTCTCATTTTTTCCATTAAAATGCAGCTCCTTTTTGGAGATCTGGATTCAATTGCAAAGTATGGAGAGACTGAGATCAGCTTCGGAACCTCTGAGGCTAATTCCTTTCCTAATCGATTCTTGGTGCTGTTATTTAGATGGTGGTACTTTGGGACTCCTCGGAAAAAATTAGGAGGTATGGAGGTGCACTGATCAGTAACCTCTGAACCTATACTCGTTCCTTACCTATCGACTTTTTATATATAAATTTACTGTGAAGCGTGAGATCGCGGAGCCTTGGAACTGTATAGATGTTAACCCTTTTAGGAAGTACGATGCTCCATTTTCTGATCATATTACATACGGGGTTTAATAATTATTGACCCATGATCTGCGTAGAAGGGCTATCTAGCACATAAAATAATAGTCCATTGAGTCATAATTTGCAACGTTTATTTATATATTTTCATTTTATTTCATTTTACGCATCTTGAACGGTAAATCATCAAGCTGTGAGGGGAGTTTAACCAATTTTTTTTTTGTTGGTCGATAACAAAGGTTAACTATCGAAAATAATTAACCAATTGTACTGGTTTCCCCCATATCGGTACAACTTTGTAGATTTATTCAGCGCCAAAAAAGGGAATGATGGAAATCCGAAATATATCTAAGAGAAAACCATTATGTAGCATGAAAATGATATTTTTCATCAGTAGATACTTCATACTTAGACTGCAAGAGTATGTGGTGGAAAATAACTAATTGAACTTACTAAAACACGTACTACTCGTAGTTATCCCGAAATGGTTTTCATGAATGTTGTGATTGCGTGGACGAAAATTTCTATTTTGTTTTACTTACGCGATTTCTAATGAGAGGGCTCCAGAAAGCTATTTTTACTTGGCATATTGGATTTTGGCTTATTATTTATAAGGAAAAAGTCGTACGAGGTGAACTTAAGCAGTAAATTTGTGACCTTACTCGTCTCATTATTTGATCACCTTATTCTTTCTTGGTCCTCCATTTGATCGTTGGAGGGCACAGTACACTGATCATTTTCTATTCCGGAAGAAGTTTTTCTGACATGCTCACTGGTACCACTCACGAGTTTAGGTTGCAAAAGTGGGACATGAGTGGAAAGAATTTTGATCGATAAAATGAATATTACGAGGATGATCATGTCAAGAAATGCAGATAAAAAATCGTGGATAGGATTAGAGTGCATCTCTTATCGAGGTCCACAGCCTCATGGCCCCAACGTTCAACTCAATGAATATTTGAATTTTGATATGGGCATTAAATGTAAGAGGCTACTTTGTCCGGTGAGATTGGGTGGCTAGGTGCAGTGCTCTATCTATGCACATGGACATAAGGCTTCCTTTTTAACCAACGGACGTATCCTCAATTTGCATTGCTAAATAAAATATTCAGTTTCATCCGATGGGTTCTTACTCTTACCCAGCGACCAGGAGCACGAAGGATCTTATCATGAAAACAGTGTGTATTAAAGTTTGATTCATTAATAGGATTGCATCCGTTATTTATAGGAATATTAGTTTATTATGTTCAATAATGAGCCTTTGTAATCGACTAAGAAAAAGTAAAATGGAAATAAGCCCCTCCCCCCACCCACTTCAACATTTGTCGGCTTGCATATCAAGATACGTAATATCTATTTAAAAAAAAAAAAAATAATGGAAAAAATAAAAAATCTGTCTACCCGCTTTTTACTGAAAGTATTGGACCAGAATTTATGAAACTTGGGTTATTGGTAAATCACATTTGGGGTCTAGTTGTTCCTTCAAGCTTGACATCAATTTTGATCAACCATAATGGGTAGAATTAAGGGCTGAAAACATGTTTTACGTCTTTAGGATGGTCCTTGATTTGAATTTTTTTCAGGACCGCAGGATCGCATTTTTTGAAGGATTGTGAGACGAGCTAACTTAGTCATGGTAGCTAACTGTAGCTACAGCTAAGTAATGTGGATAGTTTATAACATGTAGGGGAGAGACTCTAAAATAATAACCACACCTTAGTAGCCCCCCTAATTTAAGTATAACGATATTTAAGTTTTAATTACCAATAAAAACTCACAAAAAACTTGGCATAGTAAATCAAAATGTAAATAACGTGTAACGCCGAAATCGTTTAATTAGAGGACGGGAAAAAATTATGCTTGAAGTAATTCACGTTGGAGCATGCGCAGGATGGTATAATTCAATAAACTAGAAGGAGCAAACATACCGATTTAAAGTCGACACATATCACACATTGCCATCTAACCACGGAATTACTCTACCTACTCGTGGTTGGCATCTCATCTACTCCGCACCTCGCTTAGTCCAGTCGGTATAGGATTTGGACCTGGAAATAATTCGGGACAAAACGAAACTTTTAGAGGATGTGTATGGGTGCCTAGTAGTCGTAAATTCAAGGTTTTCTATTAAAAATACCCTGTGGAAAATTTGAGGTGGCCGAAAAACCGCGATTTTTTTGCAGTTGTTTCAGTTTTTCGCTTATAACTTGGAAACGACGCATCCTACAGAAAATATTACTCGATCCAAAATAAAACAACATAACATTTGGCGTCGAATGATCTCTAAAACGTCAAAATCGGTCCGGCGGTTCAGCCGCAATCGATCGTTAAAATTCGTCAATTTTTACCAACTTGGCTTAAAAATGGGCTATCTTCGAGTTGAAGGCCTGTATCTCAAAAACGGCTAACCCAAACGAAACATGTTACTTAATAAAAGTTGTAGAGCATCAAATTTCAAGTGGGAAAACCTCCTAACATGAAATTTTACTCACCCTAGCGCTGAGATACAAGGTTTAAACCAAATGAAGTCGTGCCAGTGAATTTCTGGTAAAACTGTATTTCCTGATGGAAATACTCCATGGATGGAAATACTTCCTTCCTGATGGAAATACTGTCGAACCCCACATCATTCATTTTTGTACCTAACTTCCATTTTTCACCGTATCTACGTATACTATTCGTACTATGATTACCCCCCCCCCCCCCCCCCCGCTCATCACGAAAGGGGCCATTATATGAGTAATTGTAATGTCCAGGAGTTAGAATAGGTAAAAACATACAATTTTGTCGTAGAAACATACAAGTGTTTATTATGTATAATTAAAAATAAATGTAATGAATCGTAAACAATAATTAATATGAACTAACTACTGCAAAGGAGTAATAAAAGTTATGAGAAAAACAATTTACAACTTCATGCGCTTTGCCGCTGTTGGAGATTCCTCCTCTTCGTCATCGAAGAGAGAATCAACATTCCAGCCCTCCTCATCTTCGACGTCAAAGTCACCAGCAAACATGTCGGATTCGGGGGCGTTATCGCAGGCATGGCCTGCACAGCTTTTGCAAAGGGCGGAGCACCGCAGTCCTGCTTTCTTGTAGCTGCAGGCTGCAGTGCTACACCCATTTTTGCATTTACAGGAAACTATAGACAGTATATTGTCTGGAGCTGCATTTTTGGTGCTCCTGATGGGGACCACCCCACGTCTCGTCATGGACCACCCCCAATCCGACGGAAGGAGGTCGTTTCCTAGCCACGTTTGTACTTGTAGATATGTTCGGCGAACATGGTGCGTGCTGCCTCGGTAGTAGAAGGTAGTAGTCTGGCCAGCTGAAACGTTGGTTTGGCAAACGATTTCCTGAAAAACTGGAATTTCAGTGTGTTGAGAGCATCGGTTCCACTTTCTCCCCCATATAGTGCCACTTGGAATCTCTGACCTGCCTCCATGATCTGGGAGTGGCTTCCTTCAGCATCTGAAAAAACAGCTGCAAGATGTTGTATGTATGGGGACTTCTTAGAGCTTGCAGACCTTCGTTTTTCCTTGGCCAAAGGGGGTCGAAGTTGTATCGCACCAACTAATTGCATGCAGGAACAGGATGTCGTATTGGTTGATGATGCATGAAGCTGCTGAGTACAACAGTGATGGTGCTTTGCCTCTCCCACTCTTCTCAAAATCGATGTTTTTGGGTGTGCCTGGAATGGATGAAAGCCCCGTGAGTATTACAAGGAGATTGACATCTTCACCTGTAATTAAAACACTGTCATACTCAACAGCTATTGTTAGTGCTGTGCAAACAATCATAACCTCAGTATCTTCAGGTTAAATACAGTTAGTGTCCTCATCAGGCCCTATACTGTGAGTGTCTCCTCGGACGAGCTGAAAAATGAGATAAAAGCAAATGTAGACCCAGTGGACGAAGGTGGGAGTTGTGAAAATGTTTGGAGTTGCCAGAGGTGGTGTAATTGTGCACACAAGAACTAAGCATGAAGGAGAAAGACTAAGCAATGCTATTAATACAACGTGCGGAACTATTGCCACTGCAACAGTAGCCAGTAAGCGCCTGCCTTATATATATATAACGTCCCAATCGAGCTAAATATGGACAACGCTGTAGAAATTATAACCAGGCAGAACCCAGAAATCTTCCCACAAGGCCATCTGTTCACATCAAAGCTAATTCTAAGCCCAAAACGACCTCAACAGGGCACTAGCCGAAAAAAATACCATGCAAGCAGGCACCTCATCCTTGAATGTGGACCTTCCATAAGGAAAAAGTTGATATCATCTAGAATCTGGCCTCCAACACTCAGAGATCTAGTGACGAATTATCTGGAAGATTTCACAGTTTTTCTCAACTGCATGGATTTTGATGACATCTGACCTTCTCTCGCACTCCCCCCCCCCCCCCCCCCCCCCCCCCTCCGTTCTCTTCTTTCCATTCTCCAAATCATGATTCCAGATTCAAAATTTTGAAGCTTTGCTAACCAAAAATTGAATTAATTTATTTTTATTTATTAATTTTTACTTTATTTGTTTTATTTTACATAATTTTCTGATTATGTTATTGTTTTATGTTGCTGTTTGTTTGTTTTCCTATTTATTTGTTTACAGTTTATTTTACTCACTTTTGATTATTCAAGTTTTGTTATTTCTATGATTCTGTCTAGTTTTTGTTTTCAGTCATGCTTGCTAATTGATTTTTTAATTTATATTTTTATCTATTTTGTCCCTTATTCCTTCTCTCGGCTTATTGTAAAATTCGGAAAGTGGAAAGAGTGTAGTTCGCCTAGAGGAGCACTCTGAAAAAAAAAAAAAAATAAATAAATAAATTTGACATACAGTAAAGAAAAAAAAAAAGAAAAAAGGATCTTCAGGAGCTTGTTTTGCTGCAATCCCCTTGGCTGTCATTTCTTCCATCAGCATTTTTATGAGGCTCTCTTTCTTTTGGTCATTTGATAGGAAGCTCTCTTGGCTTATAGAAACTGCAGTTGTTCTTGAGAATACAAAACTGGTGGATGGCTGAACTACAGCACAACGGGATCTTTCTGCAGATTTGGTGGTTTGATAGGTCGGGTCGTTAGGATACCCATCAAACACTACTGTGGTGTTACATCCAAAGTACTTCAGCACGTAGTCCACATAGGTCTGGCACACTGATTGAAAATCAGGATTTGTAGTCTTACTCCATACCACTTTATGGAGTAGGAACCCTCCATCAATTACAGCATATTTTGTGCTGCCAAAGTTTTTCACAACACAACCCGCATTCCTTCTCTCAATAAACAAACATGCCCATCCAGAAGTCTTGTTACCGTTATACTTCAGTTTTATTTTATTTTTCAACCCCGATAAGTACTGCATCCACCCCCCCCCCCCCGCCCTACCATTGCCACATCCTGGATCCGCAAATGGTCAGGGGGTATTCATAGTACGTATAGTATACATTGATATGTGGGAAAATAATTTTAAATGAGCAAAATGATTTACCACAAATTCTCTGGCACGACTTCATTTGGTTTACACCTTGTATCTCAGCACTAGGGTTAGTAAAATTTCATGTAAGGAGGTTTTTCAACTTGAAATTTGATGCTCTGCATCTTTCATTATGTGACATGTTTCGTTTGGGTTAGCCGTTTTTGAGATACAGGCCTTCAACTCAAAGATAACCCATTTTTAAGCCAAGTTGGTAAAATTTGACGAAATTTAACGATCGATTGTGGCTGAACGGCCGGACCGATTTGGACGTTTTAGAGATCATTCGACGCCAAATGTTATGCTGTTTTATTTTGGACCGAGTAATATTTTCTGTAGAATGCGTTGTTTCCAAGTTATAAGCGAAAAACTGAAACAACTGCAAAAAAATCGCGGTTTTTCGGCCACCTCAGATTTTCCACAGGGTATTTTTAATAGAAAACCTTGAATTTACGACTACTAGGCACCCATACACATCCTCTAAAAGTTTTGTTTTGTCCCGAATTATTTCCAAGTACCCCCCGTATTTCACCCTATACCGACTGGACTAGCTGACCCGGGACCGATTTTGGTGCTATTTAGAGCCTAACAGCTAATTTAAAACCATGGAACATGATATAGTTATCAGCTGGATCTCAATATCTGATCAGGATGGATCCAGTCATTCTGTCCAATCTTTTATTATGCAAGAAAGCCTCAAAGACAAGGGGGACATCGAAGGGGAACTAATTTAGCTTGCTGTACTGATCAGAGGTCAATTTATTTGTCTCTTGTTGTTTCAGAGAGGCCCCCTACCACATTCCAACTGGAGAAAATATAGCTTATTCAGCTGTTAAAGGAGGAGCTATCATTTTGTTCTTCTCTTGATGTCTCAGAGTGGCTTCCTCCCGAATTTTAACACCCTAGGGTGAAAAGGAGAGGCTTACCATCAGAGTGAGATTTTAATCTTGCCCAGAAAGGCTCCCTATCATACATAGATTTTCTAGGATGATTGAAGAAAATTTAGCTTCCCCAGCTGATCAATTTAGAGTCCGTCATTTCATTTGTCTCTTGATGTTTCCAAGAGGATCCCTATTGAATCTCGAATTCCTCTAGTAAATAGGGAGAAATTTAGCTCACTCAGCCGATTAAGATGGAGCCCATAATATTATTTGTCTCATGATGTGTCAAAAAGCTCTCTATTAAGTAAACTTCCAAAGGTGAACCGAAGACAATTACTTCACCTACTCCTCGGTTGCTTGAATAGCTTCGCCTGTAGGTAAGTGTCAAGTAACTTCATTAATTACTATAGAGGAGTAGCTACAATATTAGGAAACGTGAACAACTTCCCTAGATATGTTGTCGTTCAATCGGACGGAGTTGGAGGCTTTTCCCAATTTAAGATGATACTGGAGGTATAGCTGGAAGTTTAAAACGACTGAAAATCATTTCGAAAATTCGGCGCTACGCGCCTCACAAGGGGGACCAGAGACCCCCTTTCGCTTTCATCTTGAGCCTCGGCTAAACATTGGAGGAACATGGAACACGCTCCATTTCGAATTGCAACTTCACAGGTTGAAGAGTAAAGAAATGAGATCAGCTGATACTTTATTTTTTATTTTTTTTATTTATTTATTTATTTATTTTTTTTTTTGTGACATTTTGTGTGACAATTGTGACATTTTTTCATTGGTAGGTCCCGGCAAAAGCCTGTTCCACGCTAACTTGCCAATCTTCCCTGGTACTTTCATCACCGAATGTGTTCTGCATTTTCCATTTTTCAAATTTGCGAATAAACGAGATTCAAATTCTTAAAACACAAAACTGGTGACAAGGATCTTAGATAAACTGCAGCAGTTCTGCAAAAAATGAAACCACGTTTCCAAATATATAACTGATGATGGAATATTACCTCATGTTCATCACAGCACAACATAAAAAACCGCTGTGATCAAGTACACCGATAAATATTGAAAAGTAGTGCAATAATTTTTAACGGCTTTTCTTTTGGTTATGATATTCCAATTGAAATTAATCGAAGGAGATTATCGACATTCGTTAAGTCTTGCAAGAGCGTTTAATAGCAGAAATTCGAATGATCATGAACACTACTGTGAATTGCAAGGGATTTTGATAAAGGAAATAAATACAGACTGAACATCATCTTGTTTGGGCCTGTCCCGTCCAGTTTCTCATTTAAACTATCCATGATCATTTAAGTAATTTTTGTCGACAGTGTTGTTGAGATGTAACTTCATTGTGAATGAAAATGCCTCAAGCTTAATAGTGAACTACCCAACGAAGATCTAAGTAACTATTTTTTACAAATTAAATGAACGACTAATTCCAGAGCATATGTGGAAGGTATACGTATTCATCAAAATTATATTTTTAGTAACAATGTTTACCATTTTTAGTTGTTTCACTTATCACGGAATGTCATGAATGAAAAAACAAAATTTATACCATTGCTATTTATTTACATGGAAAGAACATACTCAACTTCATCGGAACCATGAAGAACCTGTCAGTTGACATGAGAAAATATTTAATCGAAAACACCCTTCGACTTTTTTTTATATCGATATTTTGTTACACCAAAGTTATACAATAGGTTTCAATGTTTTCCGCAACCAACAGTGGGGATTCGGTGCAAATAAGAGAGCGTTGACAAAATTTATCACACACCTATGGTTTTTTCACGGATTCGGTCTTAAAATGGTCTGAAACGCATTTGTATGTGGTTATTTTTTTCTCAGGCTTGGGTTTTCCCCTACCACCCTGGATCAATTCCAATAGGTCGTCCCTCTCAAATAAAAAGCCTTGATTATACCACCTAGCTTCTGAGGGACGTCCTAAAAAGATCTTTCTCACATAGCCATCTTAGCATAGATTTATGATTATGTCTACACTAAGTAAGAAATGGTGGGATCATGGAGGTCTCCTTTCTTGAGGCCCCAGTAAATTGATAAAACCTCTTCTTAAGAAAAAAGCGGGGAAAACTTCTTGTGTCTCCAGTCGATAGAAGAGCTCTTCAACTCTTTGTCGATGGGGTCCGGAAGAAGGAAGTCTCAATAAGGTTTAGGGTGGTTTGGTTTATTGCCACTTTTGAAACG
The DNA here is from genome assembly GCA_030762985.1 of Adelphocoris suturalis. Lineage (NCBI taxonomy): Eukaryota > Metazoa > Arthropoda > Insecta > Hemiptera > Miridae > Adelphocoris > Adelphocoris suturalis. Next base: position 65,990,077 of record CM061040.1, on the reverse strand, counting down.
AGTTAGAGGGCAGAGGTGACGAGAGACAATGGGATCTTCATTACACCGTTTTATCTCCAAGAACCCATTGATAGCTTCAAGGAACCAAAAGCTGTTGTTGCTGTCTTGACCTACTTATCGCCTCTAAATTCAACGTGTTTTCGTGCTTATACCTTCTAAGATCAACATCTATTAGTAAATGTATTTTTTGTTAGACGGATGATGACTGTGAGCCCACGGATATTGCTCGTCTTCTAAAAACACTGCAAATGATTCGCTTGATATCAAAATGCCTCTTTTCCATTCTATACCATTAAAAAAATGGGTTATTCTTACAGAAACGAAAAATCGCTTTCCAGAAGGCTTGGCACCTCCCGTATTGCAATTTGGTTCTTGAAAAAAATTCTATGATAACAAGAACAGTTTTTTTCTACAAAATCCATATCGTCTATAAATTTTACGAACATTTTTCCTACCATAAAAAATTCATAAAGTACTGATTGTTTCATCCACTCACCATGTCCAAACTGAAAGTTCCATACTTCACCATTCACTAATTTGCAATAGAAATTGATTCTGCTGTTTGAAATTTGTACATATCAATAATTGGTGATACCTCTAGATTCTAAAATGGCATGGTTCAAATGTTTAACTTGTTTACTAAGATCACAGTGATGTAGTGTCCTAGCGTTTTGATTCATTCTTGGTACAAATAATTGCGCGACGCGGAAAGGGCACAACTTGCGGTGGAAACCAAATGATAGGCTGAACGAGTATCTATCACTCGTTTATTGGCTCTTTTTGAAAACGCTATCCGATTGCTTGGGTGCCTCCGAACAAAAAAAATGTTCTGAAAATCGTTCGGGAGTTTTTATTGCACTTAATTTACTCACCCTCATTTAAAAGCTTAGAAATATCGATTAATTTTTTATTGTGCTACTACCGGGTGTGCCATGGAATCTACTCTTCTTCATCTTAATAAACTGTTGACCAACCCGAGAAAACAAATATATTTCATGAACTCTTCATTCTCTCACATTTCATTCATTCACCATGATGGTGGTGAATGAATGAAAATTGAAGCCTGCAAATGGAAATGAAGATTCCTACCAATATTTCGTGGGACCTGTATTCCAGTTTTTTTATGGGACTTTTGAAATTGGTTCGTTGCTGTTTATTATTTCCGTATTAGATAGCCCTTCTACGCAGATCATTGGTCTATAATTATTATTAAGCCCCATATTATAAAGTAAATGGTGAAAGCTTGGCGAATCGTACCTCTCAAAAGCGTCCACACCTTTTCAGCTCAGGGCCCCACAATCTTACAGTTTATACTTGGTGAATGTTGTGAAATTTTCTAAAAATGTAAAAACAACAAAACAAAAAACTTAGTAAAACGGCAGGTTGAAAAGGAATGAAATTAGCTTCAAAGGCCCCATCAGCTATTCAGTGATGCTTCAAAAACCGCAATTGTTTTTGAGGAGTCCCAAACGAGCTCCATTCAATTCCAGCAACGTGATTCCATTTGGAAACAAATTAGCATGATTCTGACTGATCAGAAGAACACGAGACTTGAGAATATTACAGCAATATAAAATACCCAGGTGACTCAGAAACAGTAACGCCTATTTTGCTGATGATGTAGCAGCACTTTCTAAGGAGTCATTCAGATAAAAAGCTTTAGAAAATTTGCAAAGTTATGATGGGGAAGCAGAGAAATGGTGTTCCGAGTGGAGAGACAATGTAAACCCATCTAAATCCCAACTCGTCAACTTCACTCTCCGCAGAAACGTTCCTGTGTGCGCCATCAATTTGAAAAGGACCTCAATAAAAAAATAGAAAAAACTTGATTCCTTGGTCTCACACTAGATTCAAAACTTTCTTGGGGTCCCCATATATCTTCAATCGTCCAAAAGACACGATACCGAATGAACGTATTAAAACACTTGCTCACTAGCCCAGCTCTTTCTTTATACACAAAAAGCGTATTATATATGCTACTTATCAGCCTGTGTGGCAATACGGTTGCGCCATCTGGTCAGCTGCGGCAGACATACATATGAAAAAGATTTAGACTATTCAAAATCGAACTTTGCGCCTCATAACTAAAGCTGTCTGGTACGTTAGCAACAGAACGATTCATGAAGATTTGGGTATTCCGCTTGTAGCTGACGTTCTTCAGCTATCGTACCTCAAGCACCACCAGATAAATCAATATCACCCCAATCAACTTGTCCAAGAGCTGTACGAAAACTCCCCACTCCCAGGAATTCAAAGAAGACTGGAAAGAACATGGCATTCGGATCTCAAGTTTACCTACCTAGTGCAATAATCTTTCAGTTACCAAATATTATAATACGAACCCTCTCATGAATATTATAACGTTACAAAATTACTTACTTGTTCTACATTGAATTTATGCTGTGGCCCACCATTGGGTTGGTTCCACGGCTCACGATATTTTGTATACCTACTTTAGCTCAACTGTAATGTACTAAGTACAATAAAGTTTATGTATAAAGAAAAAGCAAAGGCACCAGTTATTGGACACACCCCCGTTATTGAAAAGCCCGCTAGTTGTTGTCGAATATTGAGGTTGAAGGGTGTTTTTGTAGTTCAACGGCTCTCTGGGGTTCAAAGGAACCATCCTAGGAAGTGGCCGAGAACGTTCCAGCATCGTTATTTCTGATTCAGTGCTCGTTTGAAAGTCACTGTTTCACTACCAAAACGGTAAGCAAGCAAGCTTTTTCATTTAGATCAATTTAACCTCTTTTCAGAGTTTTTACGCTTTCTCGATGGTTTCCCCGAATAAAACAATATTTCTCCTCCAATTCCTTGTAATTGTGGTTTTGATTTAATATCATCATAATTAGTTTTGGTGTGGTGTCCAATAATTGCAACAAAAAAGTTGATTATAAACGTTATTGGACTCTGTCCAATAAGTGGGACAAATTTGTTCTTCTTGTGTCCTGTTATTGGACACCTATTCTCTTAGTATGCTTTAGCTTTTTCCCAAAATAGAAGCTTTATTTTGGCAAATACCGAGTCTGCACGGGTTTCATCAGTTTATCCACGAATTCTCAAAATGGCTCGTACTCTGAAGGAAACATCAAAGCTAAGAAGAGACCATTCTGCAGGAGGAGATTGGGATACACCCCGTACTGCTGAAAAATATAAATTTAACGGGTTTTTAGCCATTTTTAGTGATTTTTTTAGCATATATTTTGAAATTTGGCCAATTTGATATTCTCAAAAAGAGTTGGGCAAAGAAATCTTTGGGCGTTTAGAAAGCTTGATTTTTTTAGCGAAAGAACGGAATTTTTATCTCAATTCTAAGAAGAGTTTTCGTCTTGAAGGTCACACACATATACTTACATATGAGGTAATATATACAAGGTGTGTGTGGGCCGTAAATGGGATTGGAAGCGACTCAAATAGCTAACCAACTCCTACTCTCACAGTCTCGTGGTACGGCCGGTCAAGGAGGAAGCCCCTGAGAAGGGACTCTCTCCGAACCAACGAGAGAGGTGTGTGTGGGGGCGTAGTGGTGGCGAATTTTCGTGGCTTCTCCGTCATGGTCAGTCCAGAGGATACGTTATTAAATATGCGTAGGCAAAGCTTTGGTATTAACACACAAATACACCTTGTATTATGCAATACACCTAATACCATGTATGACCTAATACTAATGTATGTATGATTATTACAAAAATGATTATTACACGTGAGTACAAATATTCGTACATATTTATAGAACCATATAAATAATCACAATAATATAGACAAAACTATCTTAATTATAATCGATAATGATCAAAATAATATATCTGTGGATATCCCTACCATATTCAAAGATTTGAGTAGAAAATCAGCGCATGTCAAATCTTATGTTATTCATACAAATAATACCTACAATGTGTACTAAAAAAAGTCCAGTCATGCAGCATGACCCCATGAGCGAATTTTTGAAGAAATCTTCGACATTTCAGTCGCTATTGATCGTGTAGAGAAATTTTAGTTTATGATTTTGATAGACAAACATGGAATGAAATTTTAAACAAGCACCTACTACCTAGGTTTTAAACAGCATGGTTCTAGGATTGGTTATACAGGGATACTTCCATAAGAGTGGTTCAATCTGAATTTGGACAATGTTTCATGCAAATATTACCGATTTTTACAACTAGCGAACGGCATTATTTCGATTTTTGACTGATTTTTCAACTTTGAAATTTTTGAAAACTTGATACATATTCTTATAGGAAATTTTACGCTGATTCCGAATATACCACATGTTAGTATGCTGAAAAAATTATTTCGCACAACAAATCGCAAAAAACAGGCTATTTTGAAATTGTTGACTACATTTTTGAAAATTTCAACCCGAAGATGTAATCCGATCATGCTGGCCAACGAACTTGAACTTTCGTTTTGGGTCCTTAACATTTTAAAATTTGTTTGAAGTTTCTAGCACAATTCTACGGACAGTTATCGTCTGGAATGACACATATATACATACATACATACATACATACATACATACATACATATATACATACATACATACATACTTAAAAAAATGCGTTAAACTTCAGAATATGATTCAGAATAGCCTGAAACGGATTTCTGCATAAAATGTTTTCAAAAATTCACATTCTATAAATTTTGAGGCGAGAGCAATAGCTTAATTTTCTTCAAAAATTCGCTAAAAGAATATGAAACGATTCTTCAACAGCAATTATGACAAGGCATTAACATGAAGGTAACCTCAATTAAGGTAAAAAAAGCCAGGCCTGTGGACTTTTAGAGAAAAAATCACAATAACTTCATATTATTCCTGACAGCAATATGCTTCTTTAAAAAAAAAAAAAAAAAAAAAAAAAAAAAAAAAAAAAAAAAAGTAAAATTGCAACTGACTCATCGAGTTACTTATATAGGTTGGTAGGTACACTTTATTTTGTCTAGAACTGAACAAAAATCACCCAAATATTTTATGAAAAGTAACGTTATTCTTCAGCTGACATGGCCAGTACTTTTCTCCCTGGTCGCCTCCTTGTCAAAGAAACAAGTAAAACAAAATTTTCTCCTTCATGCCATGTTTCAGTAAATGAAATCATGTCATATTTATTATTTCCAAGTTCCTTAATTTATTAAACCAATAGACTCCCATTTATGTTCTGATAACAAGCTTTGAAAAAAAATCATTGACCTTAAAAGAACCGCCAGTTGAACCGTCCATAGAACATCCAAAAGCCGCCACCGTCGTCTGTACCTGGTATTCCGATGGGCAAAACAATTTCTTTGCTGCCAATCCCAGCGGAGAAAGACTATCCCCTTGCTGTCTTTTCCTTTTGACGTAAGCTTCCGTAAGCTGGGCGAGAGAATAGGAATTAACACAAAAAACAAGGTTGAAACCTTTTATTTTTGGGTCAAGACCGTCCTCCTCAACTATTTTCCTGTAATGAAGTAGTTGCTTATGCCTATTCCTCTCCTCAATAGTGTATTCTTGACTGATGCTAAAGTTCGATCCCTTCAGATTTTTCGTAGCCGAAAGGATTTTCCATATTTAGCGTCGTTAGAGCCTAAAGTCTGTCCTTCGTTTTTCGCCTTTTTTCCCGATGTCCCACTTTATTTTCGACGTGTCGATATTAATTTTCAAAGTTTCCTCAAAAAAGTTGTAACAGAAGCCCCCCCCCCCCCCCCCTTTTTTTTTTTTTTTTTTTCAGTGTAGTTGCTTTCTTGTTTTGTTAGGCCAAAAATTATATTGTTTTTCTTCTTCTTCACTCTTTCCAGCGGTTCAACTCGCTGCGCCAAGTCCTTAGTATCTTTCTTGACTTCACTCGACTGCTTCACAACGTCATTGATTTTTTCTTTATTTTCGTTTGAATTCCTCTTAAGGCTTGCTATGGATAGCTTTATTTCATCTACACTGGCTATGAGAGGGTCCATTGCGTCCAATTTCGCGAGTTTAATAATAATTTTCTTTAATTCTGCGCTCGGGGCCATCGTAAATATGAGGGTCGATCCGGCTGCTAAAGTTTACTGTGAGAGAAGGCGAGTCGAGAAGCGACACACTCAAGTAATTATTCGCCAATGATGGGAAAGTGGTGGGTGGGGAATATTAACCAGTAAGTAGGCAAGGAAGGGGTAGCGAAGACGTAAGGTACAGAATGGTAGGGAAGTCAACGGTTGGGTGGGCAACGAGAGTGGCGATGTCGTGGTGAGAACGTGTCGCCTCGATCCGCCGGTGATCGGCTCAAATGTTGAAAGAAACGATTCTCCAAACTCAGAAAGTATCTATCTAAAAATTATTGTTCAGGTTGAGGATTCTTAGGTTGTAAAGTTTAGTAGGAAGATCTCGGTCTATAGGTAGTAGTTTTCACCTGCACAACAACACGAACTAATACGCGCGATAACCTTGATAAAAAACACGACAATTACGGAGCAATCGAAAACTTGACCGCACGCACCGGGCGCTAGACTCTTACGTATTTATATATATATATATATATATATATATATATATATATATATATATATATATATATATATATAAGTTTTTGTGCTCACTACTCCTCCAAAACCAAAGGTCCGATTCGGACCAACTGTTATCGTGTCAGAACTTGTGCCTCGCTGACTTTTGTGAGGATCAGCTGAACACAAGCTATCTAAATCCCGGCAAAAAAAGCCGGCAAAATCGTGATCAAATCTCTCGAAATTTGATGCCTCTCTGAGACATCAAGAAACGAGCAAACTGACGAAGTCAGGTGAGCAGCTGAGTGAGCTAAAATTTCTCCTGTTCACCGTAGGACATTGGAAATTGATAGGGAGCCTCCCAGGGCCAACAAGAGACGAATGGCCTTACAGGCTCCATCCTGATCAGCTGAGTGTGCTAAAAGTTGTGTCGTCCGTCTGATTGCAACAAAATTTGACAGGGAGCTTCCCTAGGGCAACAGAGGAAGAATGAAATGACGGGCTCCACCAAGAGCTCCAGCTGATCGATTCGAAATGTTGGCTCTGCTTACGCAAACTGAGTGTTTTTCTTTTTAATCTTCCTTTTTTGCGATAAAATTGATAGTCAACATTTCATTGCACACAAAGTGCTCAAATTTAAAAAAATTCTACATATATGATAATTTACGAAAATTTTACTCATAGAATCATGCTGCAAGGCTTTTTTTTAAAAAGCATTAATTTAAGTGACAACGATTTCTGTTAGTCCATCACCACAATCCACGGCACAAACTCGTTAATGCCATACCTATTTAAGCACATAAGTTATCTATCAGATAGAAATTATTATGAATTTGTTAATGTTATGTCAATCTAATCAATCAATGTAGCATTAAATTATCAATTCCACCGTAATTTCATCTGTTTGTGTTTCGTTTAGCATGCCGTTGATCCAAATCCATTTTTCCAATTAGCTACCTTTGTGAGAATCTTGTCACTTCTAGCACCCCATTTCTCACTGGATGTCTCCCTCTTTGAAAATATCTCCACTTCAATTAGCACCCAACAAAAGGCTTTGAGTTTCACAAGACTTATTAATCAGATTTTTCTTTCAAACGTGAGAAAGAAACTCTTCCGCCAGCATCAAAGTAAGTGCTTGATATCTTTATCGCACTCTTTCCAATTCCCTGCGAATTTCCAGAAATCCATCGCAGGCCAAATATAATTGCTTACATTCGTGAATTTATTTCAAATATGAATAAAATATCATCAAACTGGTTGATTCGGTGCACAAATCGTATCACGTATTGTTGATTTTTTTTTTTTTTTTTTTTTTTTTGTCCTTTAAATATTTCATCGGGACGAAGATCTATTGGTGAAAGAGCTAGAAGTCACATCTAGAATGTCATCTAAAATTTCTAAAATTACAGGGACAATGTTTTTTTTTTTTTTTGTAAAAATGTTCTTGGACTTGCTTTTTATGGGGTGCTTACGACTGGTTGGACAAGGTACCACATCCCAATAGATCTCTTCTAGTTCGTGGTAGACTATAAATCTACCATATCAGTTGTATCAAGAATTTCTGAACCGAAACTTGTCACATCGAATGCATCGAATGCTATGTCATTATCCAATATATGCATCTGTGCAAAGCTCTTACAAGTTAAGATATAATACGACAGTTGATATGTGATACATTTGAGATTCAAGTTAAGTTTAATAAAGACTTGTTCAAAAAGTGGATCATTCACTGGAATTTATCTATGTCAAACCACATTATAACGTGGAATGTAATAAAATAGTGTGGAAAAAGTTTTTGGCCCCACAACTTCAACTAATTATGATAAATTAAATGAACCTGTTTCGTGGAAGCCTATTAAATATACAAATTTATCTACCCGGGAAAGGATAATTTATTCAGGGATTTGAAATGTAATGAGTAATGACTAAGAAGTGGTGTCAAGAAAGGTGTTAAGTGAATTAATAGTCTTCGACTATTTTTAGAATGTGTTGTAGGAAGTCCGACATTGAATTTGAATTTTTTTTTTTCAATGTGATCTTCTTCCTATTCGGTGGTATGTATACGAAATTGAATTTCAATGAACTACTCGTTTGCATATGTGATAAACCGTTGTGTGATATTTTATTGAGTTTGTGATAACAGGCATATCCTAATTCCTCTTAAAAATAATTTTATAAAATATTAACAATCATTTTATTATGGTTACGAAGACTTCACACTAAGCTTCACGGGCTAATGGATTGATATTATACCCTGACTTGCTCTTTAGTTCGACTACCCACCGTGTGGCATTCCCAGTGCTCCATTCGCCATGAGATCTTACACAGATCAGTTTTTTACTTAGCTCAAAAATATATAACATCAAGTAATCAATGCCTAAGTAAAAATTAAAATTTGTTGGTCAGGGTCTAGAGTTTCGTGAATTGACTTGATTTTTCAAGAACGTCTCATTATTCTTCATAATCAATCATAAACATATTGGCAATGTATATGTTACCGTTAAAGTGTGTAATTCAGTTAATGTATAAAATAACTAGTTAGTATATAGAATAACGAGCGGTGTTAGGTAATGTGTATAATTCAAAGTTTTCTATATCCTTTCCCTAGGGAATATATATATGAAATAACTAGGTATTATGTAAAGTAACGAAACACCAATCGTTAAAGTGTAGAATCGACTGCTTTTCTTGGGAAGTCACTACTAGAATGATATTATTCAGGGGAAATGAAAGGATTGAAGAATTGGCATGCATTTTCATTACTAATATGTAATTCGTCGAAATAATAGAGTAAGGTAGGTAAGTAATATACACGTCAGAAATCAAAAATTGTGAAATCACTTATTTGAACATGGGTTGCTTTGATGGCATTTTGAGTTGCACAGAACCTTATTTTTGACACACTTGCATCTGTTTGAGGTGCATTTTGTGGTGCAGTCGCACCGGGAAAATCCTTGCCAGTCCCCAAGAGCTTGGGCTGTCGCCACCGATCGAACGGATGCTTCAGTTTGAGGTATTTCACTGGCATCCAAGAATCTTTCGTCGCAAACGCTGAATGACCCTCAACCTCTGACTCCTCAACGAAATTCCATTCATACTTGAACCCAATAATATTAATATACACTTTCACGGCTGGCCTCCTATTATTTTATATAATAACTAGTTAAAGTGTCTAATTCGAGAAATTGCACACTTTAACTGGTCTCCGTAGTTATTCTATGTACTAACTAGTTATTTTATATACTAACTGATTTCACACTTTAACGGTAACATATACACTACAGGGACGTCCCAATTAATGGAGTGTATACAGGGTGTTCGGCTTAAGGCGAACAAAACTTCAGGGGTCAATTTTAGAGCTGATTTCTGATCTAAAATTCCTCTCAGAGTTTTTTTTTTTTTTTTTTTTAAATATTAGGTGTGACTTTTTTTTCTCTTTATTTTTGAGATATTCAATTCTTATGATTTTTTTCGTGTTTTGTAGCTTATGAAATTAAAATGGATATAACTTTCTCATTTTCCGAAGTGTTACCTAATACGAGGATACCTTTGGAAACTACGTTAAATTTCCTATAACCCTGATATAAAATACCAAAGATCAAAAATACAGGTACAGTTTTTTTTAGTTCCTTTTAATCATAAAAAAAACCAAAGTAAAAAATCAGGAAAAAACATTTAAATCGACGTGTTTGCTTCGTTTTTTTTTGCTTTAAGTACAGGAGTTTTTCGGCTTGCTAGTTTTTAACACGTATAACGATAATTAAGTAGGTACTCAGGTACCTATCAACAGTAAAGAGCATAAATGTATAGATCATTGAAATGGTTTTAATAATAATACGTTTATTGTGGCTGGTTACCACCTAGCGTTGCACCCCCGAACATGTTGGTTGTGTCGTGACTGACGTCGACAGATCGGGTACGTTGTTGCGTATTCACAGATTTGGAGGATAGGTGGAAAATATTGATTTGAGCATTCCTTAGCAATTTCAAAATGATCATATCATCAGTAGATGCTGCACATGCGCAAATTTGTATTCCTTCTCAAACGAGCCAAATTGCAATAGTTTTCATCAGATTTTGATTACATTTTCTGGGAATTCGTGGGATAGGCTGTAGAGTGTTTTTCACCAATTTCATTTTTCTCAAATCATCTCTCCATTTCGCGCATGCGCTAATGTAAATTACTTCAAGCATCAGTTTCCCGTTTATTAAATGGAACGATTCTGAAGTTTTACGTTACCTACAACTTGATTGACTATATTCCGCTGTGGAGTTTCTAATGTTTATTAAAACCATTACAATGATCTATACATTTATGTTATTTTAAATCGGTAGGTACATTTTTACTTAAATATCGTTGAATTGAGCTTAGGGGGCCTAGTAAAATGTAGATGTTTTAATTAATTGCATTAATTTTCCCTCTGCAGGTGGCTATATCCACACAGGTATATTGATGTCAACCTTCGAATCTGCAAGTGGAAATGGACGACCTTTGTAACATCACGAACTCAATATCAGTGCACACTTTTCAGTTGTGGGGCCTCTGAGCCACATTTGAATTATAGTCCTGAAACCTGATATGTTGCTCCTTTTTGGAAATCTGGGATACAATTACAAAGTATGGAGGGACACAGATCACCTACAGAACCTCTCAGGTTATCTTTCATATTCGACTCACGGTGTTGTTATTTGGATGGCCCTCCTCTGGAACTGCTCGGAGTTACGGAGGTGCGCGGATCAGCTGAGGGACCTCTGAACCTTCATTATTTCCTTACCTATCGACCTTTTTTACATTTCTACTGTGATGCGTAGAACTGTAAAAGTGTGAACCCTTCCGGAGGCACGATGCGCCAAGTTCTGGTCAAAATATTACGTTCGGAGTTTAATAATTATTGTAGACCAATAATCTGTGTGGAAGGGATATTTAACACGTAGAATAATTTCAGCGCTAATGCGTAATAATTTGCTGCGTTTTAAATGTTTCTGGCACTGAACATGAAGTGAAGCCTGAATAGCGATATCTTATACCGTGTGGTGCTAATGGAATATGAAGAAGTGCATTTTTTTCTCTCATTATGTATCTATTCTAACTTAAAAAAAGAGGAAAAAAGCGAGAGAGAGAGAGAGAGAGAGAGAGAGAGAGAGAGAGGGGGGGGGGGATCTTTTTGACATTTTTATCCAGGAAAATCTAATTTTGAAGCACGGATTTTTACTGCATAATAGTAACAGAATAGATTAATTATTTTAAAAAGAACTTTCATTTGATAGAAGATTATGCTAAGCATGTTGATTATGGAATTTATTTGAGAGCAGTGATGTCTTCATGAACCTAGCTCAGTACATAATTTCCCATTCACCAAACCACCAAACTGTCCGAAGCTTGCTCCATCCAGCTTATTCCAAATCCCACCAGTCTTAAGCGGCTTTTAATAAGTAATTTTATGACTTTCAATTAGTTCCCTCTGGAGGAGATTGATGAAGCGGGGATAGGACACAAACTCCGAGCAACTCCCTCCGCCTGCCCTCTTTGGTGAAATTAAAGGCACTACTTTTGCCCTGTTTCCCATCCTTATTCCTCCAGCATCCATTTGTTCCACATTGGTACAATTATCTCTCTTGAGGCCGCCTCACTTGGTGTTAAAGTTATCCATCCTCACATTTCGTTCGATTTCGATTAAATCAATGTCTAGGGATTGTTTGAGCCAAGGGAGATATCTGCTATGAATTTAATTGCAATTGAATGAATAAAAGTCTTAGCTCAAGCAGTGCGTACGTATCTGAAAATTTATTAAGCGTTCAGGTTCCCGAACGCCTCCTCATGGATTACGGTAGCTTAATCATCTTACAGTCAATGATGAACTGTCCTGTGTTAGAAAAGTAGCGAAAACACAATGTTTCACAACTTCGATATTTCAATCTTTCGATATTTGCTTGATTATTATAATGTTTTTGCGAATTTCGTAGAAAATGAAGCTATTGTAATGGCTCGAAAAATGTTCGGAAAATGTCTTCATTGAAATCCGTTTTGAGATGTTCCGAAACGATTCCTGAAGTTTGTGCTTTTTCAGATGTATACGAGGTGTCTACAGGAATTGTGGGACAAACACATGAAATCGATTCTGTAGCTCAGTTCTGATAGAAAGTTACTTCTAAAGATTTCTTTTACACTTTGTTTTCAAGTTATTAGATTTCAAAGATTTTTTTCATGTTGTGTACCTTATAATATTAAGATGACCATAACTCCCCCTCGAATCACAGTAAACCCAAAACTAAGAACATCTTTGAAAGGACCGTTAAAATTCGAATAACTCTGATATAAAGTAAAGTTGTTTTAGTGAGTTTTAATTGGTTAAAAAAAAGCCGAATCACAAAATTGAAAAAAATAATTAAAACCGACGTTTTTGAGAATAGTTAGAGAATTTTTCGGAGTGCACTCCTTAGAAAAAACTTCCTCAAACTGTCAGCGTTGGAAAGGTATAGTCAATTTTACTTTTACTTTGCTAATTGAGGGAGAAAAGTATGTTCGTATGTTAGAAAACTTAACTAACTAGTATGTTGAAAAACTTTAACTAACTAGTTCTACCCTTTACATCACATGAAAATGAGCATGAAAATGTAAACTAGAAATTCATAAGTTAAAGTGTAAAACTCGGTAATAACTGAGTTGGGGAGATTTGCAAGTGTTACCATTCGATTCAGCGTAAAAAAATACGTAGAAACCGGCCCGAAACTTGCATTTCCTGGAGGGTAATTTTTCACTAAAACACTCGATTTCGTAGAAAAATCCATGTTTTTCAAGTAACAGTAAAATTGACTAGGTATACCGTTCAAAAGATGAGAGTTTCAGCATTTTTTTTCCGAAGAGTGCACGCCGAAAAATCCCCAAACCGGTAGCAGAAAAACGGGGGGAAAAACGTCGATTTTAAATATTTTTTTCTAATTTTGTACTTTGACATTTATTTACCAATTACAACAAACTAAAACAACTTTATCTTATATTAGGTTTATAGGAAATTAAATCTAACGGTCTTCTCAAAGATGTTCTCAGTTTTAAGTTTACTGTGATTCCAGGGGGCGTTATGGCCGTTTTAATGTCATAAGATACAAAACACGAAAAATAATCTCAAAAGTTTAATAACTTGAAAACAAAGGATTTAAAAAGAAATCTCTTGGAGCAACTTTCGATCGGAAATAAGCTCTTGAATCGATTCCTCAAGTTTGTCCCATAATTTCTGTAGACGTGTGTATACGGGATGTCGTATTTTTGGGCGCAGCTCCTGCTAGGGTTCGATTCTTCAACTAAATTGTGACTTTTTTGCCCTATAATGCATATTTTTTAATTCTCTCTAAAGACCACTCTTTTTCACTCTTAAGATATTTTTCTTAATTTCGAATTTGTGTCACTAAAACGGTCATAAATCTCTTAATTTTCAGTCAAAACCCAAAACCAATTATACCGTTGAAAAAAGCGCTAGATTTTTGTGTCTTCCTGATAGTTTTTCAAAAATTTTTGAATGGAATAAACTGGTGAAAAATAAGCGGTATGTGAAACCTTTGTAAAATTTCGAAAATTTTCGCTTCCTTCAATGTTTGTCTCCCCAAGTAACCTGGATGGAAGTTTTCATGCTGTAGGAGTGAAAGTTGCATCAAAATCCCAGCTTTCATACGGTGAAGTCAATTTTACTTTTACTACGCTAATTAAGGTAGAAAAGTATGTTGTAATCTTGGAAAATTTTTTTTTTTTTTTTTTTTTCAATGAAATCGAGGGTTTTCTTGAAAAATAACCTTTTACGAAAATACGAGTTTTGGGTTGGTTTCAACGAATTTTTTACGTTGAATCGAATGGTAACACTCGCATATCTCCCCGACCCCGCTGTAACCGAATTTTACTCTTAAACTAATTGGTTCAACCCTTAAGTGTGTTCCTAAGTCTGTGTTAACTTGTATCTTCGGAACAACCCGTTTTCTCAGGAACGGCAAAATATATCGAGGTCATTCTTTTTTCCTCTTATAGAATAACAGTTGTTCTAAAAGCTGTTTTTTTTTTTTTTTTTTTTTTTTTTTTTGTTTTTTTCAGAAACCTAGTGCCGAAAAAGATTTTTGGTGAGTCAGACAAAAAAAGCGTTTTTCTAATAAAGTTCTACCGCATGTTTCTTTTTTTCATTTTGTGAAATTATACAGAAAAAACCTATATATTTTACAAAAAACCTATTTTTACCTATATATTCCATTAATAGGGTTTGTTACTTTGTGATCTATTCTAACTTTTGTCTACTTATATTGTTTGACATCTTGGTTACAGTCACGCTATGTACCTACTCCCTTACTTTTCACGATAACGATAATTTTTTCGCGATCCGCGCTCTCTTTACAATACTTTTTATTCATACTTTGTATGGTCCGAACCATCAACAGATTCATATCAAACGATTTAGAATGAAATGCAAAATTTGATGGAATAATGAAATAAAAATCGGTTTTTTTGCCTCATGAACGCCCTTAAAAACACTTACCAACAATTTATCATACCAAATGGACACAGATTTGTGAGTTGAAGTGTTGAACTTGGTCATAATGGGGTTAGGGAGATATGAAAGTGTTACTATTCGATTCAGCGTGAAAAAATACGTAGAAACCGACACCAAACTCACATCTTCATGGAGAGTCATTTTTCACTAAAACCCTCGATATCAATGAAAAAACTCCCCTAATCAGCGAAGTAAAAGTAAAATTGTCATCACTGTTGGAAAACTGAAATCATGATGCAACTTTTATGTTTAGCATGAAAATTTACATCCAGGACCTCTCGAGAAACAAACTTTGAAAAAAGTGAACATTTACAAAGTTTTCACTTACGGCTGATTTTTCACTAGTTCATTCCTTTCAAAAATTTTTGAAAAGCCATAAGAAAAATAGAAAATCTAACACTCTTTTCAACGATATAATCAATTTTGAGGTTTTACTGAAAATTGAGGGAGTTATGACAGTTTTAGTTACACTAAGTCAAAAACGCGAAAAAATCTTGGAAGTGAAACAATAGTCTTTAGCGAGAATTAAAAAAATATATGATATTGGACATAAAGTCATAAATCGGCATTAAAATCGAACCCTAGACGCTGGTGCGCCCCAAAGTGCGACCCCCTGTATGTATGTCATTCCAGAAAATAACTCTCCTGAGGATTGAGATTAAAATCCCGTTTTTGCGCCAAAAAATCAATCTTTCCAAATAAAAGGATGTGTACCTACGTTGGTCAACAATTTTTGAAAGCATTATATTGGTCAAATCACAAAAATCAACTTTAAAAATCACAAAAAATGGCGAAAAATTGTATAATTAATAATTGTGGCACAGTTTCAGTCAAAACAAAATTATCAACGATGAATTTAGGCATATATAGTCTCACTCAATAGGTGGAGCTACAATACCTTATTCCACTCACTTGTACCATGCTACTATGCAGGGTGTACACTTGGTCAAGGCTCTTTCGACTTGCAGTTGGGGCACCCAACAAAATGTCCTTCTAAGGATTTTCCATGCAGTGGTGCTTCCTTCATAGATTATGGGTCTGCAGTTAATGGCTCAGCAAGAAAGTCCTGTGCTGTGCTGTATATTGAACCTATATTGAACAAGGGTCTTCGTCTGGATACTAGGGCCTTTCACACTATCCCTACAGCCTCCCTTCAGGTGGTTGGGCATAGCCAGCCACAGGGTTAGTCGAAATCTGCTAGCACTTCGCTGTGCAGAGCGTTCGTGCTATTTCCCTGGGCGCCCCCGCATGACATGGTAATGCTACTTCCACTGGATGACACTTACTCCAGGTTCCAAATACGAACTCGCCCCTTGGGTATTCGTGTTCAGGAGCTCACCAGATGGGATAGCATTGAGAGATACACTCTGATCCCATGTGAAGTGCCCCCTGCCCCACGTTGGACCTTGTCTGGAATGCGTGCTGACCTTTGCATGAGGGTTGGAGTTAAAAGAAATACCCCCTCCCCCCATACACACATCGTCTAATGTCGCTACAATGAAGCCATCCAGCGATATGCTGGACACATTCTCTTGTTCACTGAAGGCACAAAGACACCTGATCGTGTTGGCCTTGCTCGATGGAGCCCCGACTACCAAGTAGCTAGACGCTTACCACCTGTCTCGTCCGTATTCACACCAAAACAGTGGGCAGTGACATTGGCTGTTCGAAACTGCCAGTTTTTGGGAGTTGTGAATTATGTGACCAGTAGCGACTCACTAAGTACCGCCGAGACGATTAGGGACACATATCCTGACGATCCTCAAGTACAAAGCTTACGTGTTTCGCTACCGAGCCACAGCATCAGCTCAACCATTACTTCTATGTGGGTGCCAAGCCATGAGGGTATTCATGGCATCGAGTGTGCTGATTCTCTTGCAAGGAGAGTCATTGGTCATAATTCGATCGATATGTTGCCTGTACGCATTGAGGTTCAAATCTCCTACATGCAACCAAAAATCAGGTCGAGGTCAATGGTCTGTGTGGTATCTTTCAGGACTTGTGCCCGGTCGGCCCATCCATTACCCAACTTCCAAAGAGGGACCGAATAGTGGTCAACCGGGTAGCCACTCGCCATGAAAGGCAAGGTATACCTCAGATAGCAGCAGGTAGGCTGCAACGCTGGGCTACATTTTTGTCTAATTTCGATTACCACATGGAATGTATTAGGTAGAAAAGAATAGAGCAGATGTTGTTTCTAGATTACGCGCAGAAACTCGAGATGTTGTATGTAGAAGGTGTGGGGATGATCTCTCCATCCGCCACTTCTTGGAGGAATGCTCAGTCCTTATTGACCTCCGAGACCAGAATCGGTCTTCTCAGTGGGTTGACGTTATATCTGGACCAGACAAGGTTCAGTCCCTGAATTCGAACCTGAGAGCCGCTGAACTCTTCTACAAACTTTCGTATCTGATCTCTGATATATTTTTTGTATAATCTTGTCATAGTTTTATTTCACTTTGCTAACTGTGTATAGTTACATATATTTAGTCATTAGCCTATTCTTGATCTAGTCTTAGTTGTAATATTTTATTTTTGAGGTTTTTTAAAATCTGCTTTAAGAGCTAAACAGTGGCCATCACTGTACCCCTTTTTTTCCCCACAGATTTGCCAGTTGAGTCCGTGATGGCACTCGCGTGGTGACGGAGGGCAGCATGCCTCCCCTTAGAATCGTACCATTTGCGGTGTCACTTAGGACACCTTGTTCAATGCCACTAATCACTCTTCAGGTTGAGGTCCATTGAATGAAAAAAAAAAAAAAAAAAAACATTGAACAAAACAAATAAAAATAGGAAGTTAAAAAATTTTTGAACAAAGTTTGTAAAAAAACGTTGTTAATTTTTTTTTTTAATTTTTTCAGAAACATCTATAAAAACTGCAAAAAAAAACCAGAAACAGCAAATGATTACACAAAGGTTTATTATTTTCATATTATATAGCCCTTCTACGCAAATCATCGGTCTATAATTATTATCAAGCCCCATATATATCTAGTAAATGATCAAAACTTGGAACATCGTGCCTCCCAAAAGGGTTCACACCTTTGAAGCTCAGCACCCCACGATGTCACGGTTTATAGTAGGTAGGTGAATGTTGAAAAAATATCTACAAAAGTCAAAATAACAAAACAAAAAACAGTAAAACGGCAGGTCGAAAAGGAAAGAAATGAGCCAAACAGGCCCCATCGGCTAGTCAGTGATGCTCCGAACCCCGCAATTGTTTTTGAGGAGTCCCGAACGAGCTCCATTAAATTTTAGGAACGTGAGTCGATTAGAAAAAAAATTAGCCTCGGAGGTTCCGAAGCTGATTAGAATAACACGAGAACTGATAAAATTACAGCAATATAAAATAGCCAGGTGACTCAGAAATATTGAGACCAGTAACTATTTTCAACCCCTTCGTATGTTTGGTTATTTACGTAGATACGTATTGTTTTGAATAAAACAGTTGTTCATGAAAAGTCTACCGAAATATCTTCTTAATATTTTCTTAATTGATTAGATGTACTTTTCTGTCTATTCTGAGGTTAAATTCAACGGGTTATGTGTGCAGTAACTCTACTACTGTGTAGCTCTCGTGGATAGGTAAAAAGTTTCAATTATTCTCGAAAAACGAAGAAGGTATGGATCCTTACAAGTCAGTGAGAATTGGACTCTTAGAGGGAAAGTCAAATTGGGCTACCTGGAAGTATAAGGTTACAGTTTTGCTAAGAGGAATTCCAAATGCGATGGAATTGTTGAGTGGAAAACTGAAGAAACCTGAAAACCCAGGAACAGTTAATGAAAACACTGAAAAAGAGTACAAATTAAATTTAGAAAAGTTCGAGAAGGCTGACTGCGACACTCTCTTGGCTCTCACTACCAATATGACCGAGGAAACGCTTCAAAAGGTAATGCGGTTCCCTGCAGCTCGGGAAGTTTGGGATGAGTTGCATCGTTTGTTCGATGGTATGTCTGAAGATAAAGCCTATGAACTATGCATGAACTTTTTTTGTTACAAGATGGATTCAAATGACGACATTGCGACACACATGAGCAAATTGAAGAATATGTGGTCTAGTCTAAAGCAAGAAGTTGTCAAAGATAAGACTGAGAAATATGAACTACCAGAATTGTTTCTCATCTGTAAAATTCTTGGAACTTTACCAGAGGAGTTTTTTCCATTCAAAAGTAGTTGGATGTTGGTTGCTAAAAAGGAGAGAACCATTGAAAATCTGACGAATCAAGTGTGTGCTTTTGAGAGAGAACTTTCTAATAAATTAGGCAATCAAGAAGTTCTTGCTGTAAACAAAAGTTGGACATATTCTAAGAAGAAGATGGATGGCAACAAAACAAATAAACTCAGAAGAAACACCTGCAACTACTGTACCTTTTCTGGCCACTACGGGGAGTTTTCTCCTCGGAGAGCTCACCAAATGGGAGAGTAAGAAGAGGACTGCCCACTGGCTTCAGGTCAAGGGCCTGAGGCAGGCGAAACAATTTATTCACTTTTCTAGGAAGAGAGCTAAGGAGCTGCTCAGCCTGGGGAGAAGGGAGATACGTATGGTTGTGGGGCTCTTAACTGGGCACTGCCCACTTAGATACCATCTCCATAAAATGGGCAAATCAGACTCCACTCTCTGTCGCTTCTGTGGGGCAGAGGACGAGACGGCGAGTCATGTGGTCTGCCATTGCCCTATGTTGGCAAGAAATCGCTTCTTGAATTGGGGTAGAACCTCCATCGATCCCCAAGACATTAAAACGGGGGAGATTAAGACTCTCCTCGCTTTTGCCAAAACGTGGTGGGGAAGGATTGACTTCCCAGCTGTGACTGGCATTGGCGATATGGCGCCAAGCCAGACTGGGGCTGCGACTCAGTAACTTACCGAGGGTGGAGCACTCGGGCCCAGACAGTGCCTGAGGGCTGGTAGGAGTGCCGGAACCAGGCAGATAGTGCTTGGTTTGGCAGGGCTGTTGGTATCGGGCAGACCTAGTGTCTGGGATGGGGAGGAGGTACGGCCTCCTTCTCCAGCTACAATAGGCCATTACGGCCTCAGTGGCTTAAAAAAAAAAAAAAAAAAAAAAAAAAAAAAAAAAAAAAAAAAAAAAACTGTAAAGAAGAAGGTCATTGGGTTCGCAAATGTCCAAAATGGAAGGCTGATGGAAGGCCACCTAAGAACAAGGCTAGTGAAGTTTCCACGTCAGACACATGCACACTTTCAGCAGAAAGTAGCGAAGTGATGACTGCTGTTTGCGATTTGGATGGGTGGTATGTGGATAATGGAGCTACCAACCATATAACTCCAAGGAGATTGATTGATTGATTGATTGACGGGTTTTATTTAACAAACCAGGGTAAGATTAGGACCTCATGGTCCTCTCTTCCATCTTCCCTGGAAACATGAGATTCACATTCCTCGTACTATCGTCATAAGTTTACAATTGGTAGATAAATAAAATAAATGCATGAATAATAGAATTTAAACAAAAACAAAAATAAAAAATATCACTTCTTAAAAATTAATGTATGTTGCGAATTGATCGTTGATTTCATATTATGCTTATAAATATAGATATAATAATTTAAGGGTTGTAGAAATTGAATAATTTTATAGATCCTAATGATAGTTAATATGTAGATTTATGTTCAAAGGTACGGCAGATTCGTCTTGCTTGTATTTTTCTATAAGAGAATTTTTATACGAATTACGAAAAAATGATACGCTTTTACTCAAATCGAAAACATCAGTGTTTGCATTATATAAGTGAATGGCTTGCATAAGAAAAGAGCGACTGAACAGTATTGTATTATGTTTAGGAATTTGTAGCGTGGTTGTGGCATAACGAGTAGGCACAGAATGAATACTCGACAAAAACTTGAAATTTTTATAAAGGTAATATGGTTTCTTAAATTTCAGAATTTTGAAGAGCATGGTTGCTACAGATAGCTTCTTCCTATCCGATATCTTAAGCCAGCCATGCTCGATGTATGATTGGGTAACATGATCGTCTAATTTCAGTTTACATACAGATCGTACGATGCAATTAAGGGTTTTCTGTAGCTTTTCGGTGAGCTCACTATTTAAATCACAGTAGGCAAGTGAAGCATACTCAAAGTACGGAATGAGAAGGGATTGAGCCAATTGAGCCCTTACATGCCTGGGGAAATCTGCTGCTGTTCTTCTCAATTGGTACAATCCCTTGTACACTTTTTTGCAAACGTCATTAACTGGTGAATCCCAACTCAATGAGTCGCTAACCAAAACGCCAAGATTCTTGAATTCACTTACCATCTCTAACGGCGAAAACCCTATTGTAATTGAAGGAATGCTATTTCTATCAATCTTAGAAACAATTTTAGGATTACCAATAAACATTCCTTTACTCTTAAGAGAATTAATTAGAATTCCATGACTACTACACCAATCATTCAAACGAGAGATGTCAGAGTTTACTTTTCCAATGCAACCACTTAAATCTTCTAATTTGCAGGACAGAAACAATTGCAAATCGTCAGCATACTGCATAAAGCTACAATATTGTAGCACTTCACTCAATGAATTGGAGAAAATAACAAATAATAAGCCTGATAACACAGATCCCTTGGGAATTCCTACAACAACATTTTGCCAAGTTGAAAGTGCACCATCGGGTCCACGAGTACTTTGAGATCTTTCCGTCAAATATGAGGTAAATAATTTGATTAATTTTTCTGACAAACCGATTGACCTTAAAACTGCTGTCAGGATATCGTGGCTAATCGTGTCGAATGCTCGACTAAAATCAACCCCAACAAAAATCGTTATTTCACGGTTGTCCATAGCTCGCCTCACATCGTCGAGCACTCCAACTAACGCAGTTTCCGAACTATAGTTCGACTTATACGCGGACTGACGATCATTAATTAAATTATGAGTCACTACGTAGTTATTTAGTTCCAAATAAATAGCTTTATCAAAAACTTTGCCTGGGGCACACAATAGATTGATTCCGCGAAACTCATCTACACGAGTAGGATTACTTACTTTCTTCAAGGGAGTTACAAGGGCTTTCTTCCACAGAGAAGGGTAAACTCCTGCATTGAGGCATTCATTAAAGATATGCCTTAAAACGGGTGAAATAACATTTATTAAGATATGAAGTATTTCTATAGGCACCCCATCCGATCCCACTGATTTGGATTTGACCGAAAGCAAACACTCTCGTACTCTCTCTTCGCTTATTGAATCCAACACCATACTTTTACCGCTCGGAGAAAGTGAATTATAATATGCTATCGTGTCTGAAGTGTCAAAATTACTCTCTTTATTCGCAAAATGTTCATTTAATTGATCGACAGACACAGGAAGTGATACCACTCCTTTCTTATCCTTTCCGATCCCCAATCCTCTCAAAATATTCCAGAAATCTCTAGGATTACGATTAGTACAGAATAAACTATGAAAATTTCGGGTTTTAGCATTCCTTAAAACTTGTTTTACTTTATTCCTAAGCCTTTTGTAAATTTTGTGACATTCCGGGGACTTGGTCTTGCGATACATTTTGAAAGCAATATCTCGAGCTTCCATCAACTTCCTAATTTCGGTCGAAATCCAAGGGGCTGGGAGGTGTTTAGGCTTAAATCTCTTAAGAGGGCAGTGCTTATTATAAAGGTTTATGATCAATTCGTTGAAAATGCGTACTTTATTGTCGATATCGGATTCGCGATAAATTAAATCCCAATCGAGCTTTGAGGCTTCCGAAACGGACTCTTTCTCAACTAATTTCGTTCAATCGCGCACGATTTTCATTGGTTCATCTAACTTGGGTACGCTGTGCGATGCAGTACAGAAAATGAGGTCGTGCCTAGACACACCTGAAATATGGCATTGGCCGAATCTCAGAATCAGATCCTTATTGTTTACGAGAATTAGGTCGATGAAAGAGCTAGATGTAGGGGTGTGAAATGTCGGGTCCATTGGAAGCAAATCAAAATTACAGTTATCAATTAGGGATTGAAGTTGTTTTTTATACGAGGAATTAGAAGCCATATCGGCATTAAAATCTCCCATCACAATCATGTGGTTATGGTTTGCTAAAATGTCACTAACCAGCTCAAATACTTCCCTCATTTTTCCGACCTTTGGTGGACGGTATACGACCCCAATAACTAGTTTGCTTCCAGCACATTCCACCTCAATGAAGATGTACTCGGGACTTCTAGAATAATGAGATGGCGACCTCGCTAGTTCCCTAAATTTAAGCCTTTTTCTGATTAAAATTGCAACTCCTCCTCTACCTTTCCCAGTTCTATCATTTCTGATCCACACATAATTATCAAAATTGACTGCGGTATCCCCGATTTCCGGTTTCAAAAAAGTCTCTGATAGGCAAACCACGTCAAAAAGTGGACAAATTTCTCTAAGTTCGTCAATGTGACTAACCACAGACTCGACGTTCATATGCGCAACTTTCAAGCACTTTTGAAAAGGCGATAATTCGCCCATCAAGTAGGCGCTAGCGGTCATAGTACAGTACATAAATTTATAAAGACAACGTTAAATGCTTCATCCCTTGATCTGAACATGAAACTAATCAGTCTAAAAGTTATCAAAATTTGTGCGCAAATCCCCTCGCAATTAATAATAAGATAAATAAAATGTTGACAGACCCTATCTCTACAAAAATTATAATAAACAAAATCACTGATCATAAATATTACCAATAAACTACCGACTCTCTTCAATAATAAAACAATAATGAAAACCCAACGCTCTGGATCAAAAATTATAGAAAATGAAACTGAAATACTGTTCGAATTTACCCTTGCCGCCTTCCTATTGACACTTCCATGGGAGGTCGAAAACAACATCACTTGCCAGATGGTGATCCGTTTTTTGACACCAGTTTTGCCAAGTCCTCAACACTTTTTATTTCAATCGCAGGTGTATTTTCCTCCTTACGCAACATGATTCTTCCATTCGTAACCCAAGCGAATTTGTATTTTTGCTCCTTCTTGAAATTCTTCGCGTGTTTTAAAAGTTGGCGCTTAGCAGTGGTCAGGCTTTGATTGATAAATAATCGTCTTGCATCTCCATCGATGATTCCAATATCACGAGTCGATAGTTCTCTTTTCTGACGGGCCAGTGATACGAATTTATCTCTATCGAGGCGACGCACGAAGGTCACAGAAACGTTACCTGGATCTCTCGAACCGGTAACGGGACGTCTTCGAAAACAATTGTCGATCATCGATTCATGTATATCGAAATTAACAGCTCGACCAACAGTCATGGCGATGTCAACAACCGACTCATTCGCGCTGTTCGGAATGCCCGCGATTTCCACCGTTTTGTCGAGCAAATTCTGCTCGAAACCCGCTATTTTCATTTCTAAAACTTTAATGTGTTTCTCCAGTGCAGTATTACGAGCCATTAGTTCCTCATTAATCTCCCTAACTGAGGACAATTCAGTGCGTAAGTTTACAATCGCATCAGTGTTCTCCTGAATGATGTCGGAGTAAGTATTTAAATGATCTTTTAAATCCTTGATGTCGTTGACGTTAGTGTCCAGCCTTTTTTTAATCTCCTTGTTACTCGACCTCATTTCAGATCTAAAAGAAATAATCAATTTCCTTAGATCTTCCTCCGTCTCAAACCCTTCCGATTCATTATCGCTATCACCGTGTTGTGATTGTGAAGGACTGTTTGTATTTGAACTAGCGCCAATAAGAGACTTACGTTTAACCTTCAAACAAGACTCGCAGCTCCAGGCCATTTTGGAATCTTTGTGAAACTGGAAATCGGCCTTCGTGAAATTTACACATTCCAGATGAAAAACTTCACTACAAATAGCACAATTCATACGATACGAATTGTAAGGGAATCCCTTATCACATTTACTACACTTAGGCATTATATGCAGTATGAAATCCACCGGAAAAGGAACGAATTATAGAGAGTAAATCAAAACGCTGTTATCGATACGATCGCACGAGGACAACTGAGGAGGAGAGAGTTATTCACAACGTTTGAGGAGTTTAGCACATCAAGATCAGTAACCACTGCCAATGGACATTCCGCTGGAGCTCTAGGAAAAGGGAATGTGGAGTTAATGGCACTGTTGGATGAAGGATGTAAACGAATTACGTTGTCCGACGTGTGGTACGTTCCTGAGATTTGGAAAAACTTATTTTCACCCCTGTCTGCACAAGATAAACAACCAGAGAGTGTGTTTAGCTCGACATCTGAGAGTTGCAAGCTAGAATTGAAGGGCAAACGACTAGTTGACGGATCGAGAAAGAAAGGAGGAGGGCTTTACAAGCTGAACGTAAAAGGAAGTACAGCAGAGATTAGTGGAATAGAGTCCCCAAGAAGTGACCATAAAGTTCTTCAGCTGTATCATGAAAGGCTCGGACATCAGAATAAGAGGCATGTCAAGTCATTTTTAGCTAGAGAGCTTGGGCTAAATGTGAGGTTAGACAGCGAGTTGTGTGAAGCCTGCATCTATGGGAAGGCACATAAGTTAAAATTCGGGACAAGGCAAAGAGCAAGTAAACCTGGAGAGCTGATTCACGCTGACGTTGGAGGACCATTTTCTAATTCACTAATTGGAAACAAGTACTACGTCGTTTTTAGAGACGATTTCAGCAAATGTAGATTCGTTTTCTTTTTAAAAGAGAAGTCAGAAGTACCTCAAAAGTTGGCTTGTCTGTTAGCTTTAGCAAAGACAGCAGGTCATACAGTGAAGGAGTTGTTAAGCGACAATGGAGGCGAGTTCGACAATAATGCTACAAAGATAATTTTGGAGAAGAATGGCATAAATCACAGGCTAACTATGCCATACACACCGGAACAGAATGGAGTAAGCGAAAGAGAGAATCGTACAATTGTCGAAGCAGCGAGGACTATGATGCATGCAAGAGACCTCAATATTCCTCAGTCACTATGGGATGAATTGGTGAGTGCTGCAACATACATTTTAAATCGAACTGGACCTACCTCAGTTGAAGGTAAAAGCACTTATGAACTATGGACCGGCAAGAAACCTGGTATAAAACACCTCAGGGTTATTGGAAGCACCTGCTACGCACATGTTCCGAAACAGCAGAGGAAGAAATACCATAAGAAGGCTGTGAAGGGCATACTAGTAGGGTATGATAACGATGAGGGTTACCGCATCTGGCGCCGGGAGACCAATAAAATCATAAGGTCAAGAGATGTGATATTCGACGAGAAACCACTAGAATCACAAAATGAACCGATATTATTGAGGGATCAGAACAGTGAAGAAAGGCCATCAGAACAGTCTGAAGAGCTTCAAGAAGAGTCAAGAGATCTACGTCAGTTCATCAATGAAGAACATCAAGAATCTGAAGATGACAATGAAGATGAATCTAGAAATCTAAGGGACAGGAGCGTTTTGAGAAAGCCTAGACGATTTGAGGACTATGTAATGGCAGCATTAGAAATAACGAAGTTAGAAGAGCCAACTTCATATGCAGAGGCCATGAAGAGTAGTAACAGAGAAGAATGGTACAAAGCAATGAAGAACGAAATTGATTCATTGGCTGAGAATCACACTTGGGAGCTGTCAACTCTACCCACAGGCAAAAAGGCTATCCCTTGTAAATGGGTGTTTCGGAAAAAGACAAACCCGGATGGATCAGTTGATCGTTTCAAAGCGAGACTTGTGATTAAAGGTTTTTCACAAAAGGAAGGCGTCGATTACGACCAAACTTTTAGTCCTGTGGCTAAGACAGGAACCATAAGGGCTCTACTTAGTGTAGCTGCAAGGGAAAATTTGGTCTTATCGCAATTCGACGTGTCAACAGCTTTCTTATACGGATATTTAGATGAAGATATATATATGCGTCAACCTATTGGGTTCGAGGATGGCTCGAATCGTGTGTGCCATCTTAAACGAAGTTTATATGGCTTAAAACAAGCACCACGCTCCTGGAATAAGCGAATTGAAGAGTATTTGAAGAAAATTGGATTCAAGAATAGCAGCGCTGACCCATGTCTTTTCATTAGACAGAAAGGGAAGGAAAAAATTCTTCTAGTTCTGTATGTAGATGATGGACTGGTGGCGTCAAGCTCAGAGGAACTTCGGGACCAATTTTTGAAAGAGCTCAAAGAAGAATTTAAAATAACAACCAAGACAGCTTCCTATTTCTTGGGAATCGAAATTATTAAAGGAAATGGAGTAATAAGCGTGAATCAATCATCATATACTCGAAAAATCCTTGAGAAATTCGGAATGAGTGGATGTCGTTCAGCACCAACTCCAATTATAAAAGGGAATCTTCCAGGAAAGGAAGAAGAAGAACAGAAGTGTACTGATTTCCCATACAGACAAGCAGTTGGAGCTCTAATGTACCTTATGGTAGGGACCAGGCCAGACATAGCCTATGCTGTTGGTTTGGTTTCCCGGACCCTTGAAAATCCTTCGTGGCAAGACTGGTGTCGCGTTAAGAGGATTTTCCGGTATCTGAAAGGTACAATCGACTATGGACTGACCTACTACAGAGGAATGGACCCCAGATTAACTGCATACAGTGATTCAGACCACGCAGGAGATGAGAATACAGGAAAATCCACAACAGGTATTGTGTGTATTTACTCAGGAGGAGCGGTTTGCTGGCTAAGCCAACTACAAGTATCGGTGGCAATTTCCACGACAGAAGCCGAGGTAGTGGCCGCCAGTGAGGCAGCTCGTGAATTGGTCTGGCTGAGACAGTTGCTCGAAGATATGGTGGGAGAAGTATCAAAGCCAATTCTGTACGTAGATAACGAGGCCGCGATAAAACTCGCAAACAACCCCGAGTATCATCGTCGTCCCAAACATATTAAAGTTCGACATTTCTTCATTCGGGAAAAAGTTTCAGAAGGGGAACTAACCATTGTCAAGGTGGACACTATATCACAAGTTGCTGACTTGTTAACAAAGCCACTTCATCAACCAAGAACCAAACAACTTTGTTCCAAGATGGGATTGGTGACATTGAGTATTGAAAATGTTTAATGGGGGGAGGTATTGAGACCAGTAACTATTTTCAACCCCTTCGTATGTTTGGTTATTTACGTAGATACGTATTGTTTTGAATAAAACAGTTGTTCATGAAAAGTCTACCGAAATATCTTCTTAATATTTTCTTAATTGATTAGATGTACTTTTCTGTCTATTCTGAGGTTAAATTCAACGGAGTAACGCTGAGAAAACCGATAAGTTTCAACTTTTTAGTGTGTAGTACACACACAAAACAGGTGATCTACCTTCTCAAAACATCCACTACGGTGTACCTACTCAAAAGTGTGTGTAGGGTGTTTTCAACTTTTTGAGAAGAGCTTCAGACGGCGAACGAACGGGTTTTTTTTTAAATTCAATCTTTGGATTTGGATTCTACGTAAACCAACAAATTTCAAAAGGAGAGGGAGGGGGTCACATTATTTTTTTCTTGGTCGATTACAAAGACTCATTACTGAAAATAATAAACCGAAATCCCGAATCTTTAGTACAAGGTTTCTTGCCATGAAATTGGTTTTCAACATTTTTTTCTACTAAAATTACTCGAATTTCAATACAATTTAAAATATTACTTATGATAGCGATCGGTAATTTCAGAAAATTCGCTCATACGAACATGCTGCATCACAGGAACTTTTTATTTTGATGTGGTGTGAGTTTATCCTTAGACGGTCTTGGTGAGCGGTAGTCTCGGTGATGAATGATGGATAATCGTCAACTGTAATTTTCCAACCACGCTCACAAGTGGCGCACACAATCCAGGCACGATTCAAAAGAAGTAGGTAGTGCGATTCAGGATATCCCTTTACTAAATCGCTCCTACCAGTTGTAGGAGATCACTGAAAGAACAATAGCTATTTGCAACCGAAAAGTGATAAACATCGGAAGAAGTTAAGTGAAAAAAAATGAATAATCCTGGGTTTAGGAGAAGAAACACCAGAAGTAGAAATTCCTGCGTTTTGAGGAATTCAAGAAACAAAATGTGAAAGTTGATATGATATAGCCTAATATGGGGGTACGAGAAAAAAAAATCGTAATTCTTCGTGAAAATACTTATTTTGACCCAGCTGGCTCAGGATTGAAGACGAAGTGTTGGTTAGTTATGACCGTATTATGTGAATGGATAGTGTTTTGGGATTAGATTTTCCCATAATCGAGAACGCTTCCAAGTTCTTCGCACGATAAGTACATATCTAAAAGTAGGTACTCGATTTACTCTCGAGCCATTGTTGATTGCTGTAATCGTGGTGTGATTTGAGGATGCCTATATTTCTGCCTTGAGGTTCAGAGGCGTTTCCTCGCTCACGGACATCGGTTCCTAACCCACGAGGTTCAGTTCGTGCGGAACAACCAACTGTCAGGAGACCATGAACGCAGAAGTTGCATCATAAATCAAACGACTCAACTGAGAGGGTGCGAGTTGGAAGCGGTAAAGAGGATATTTACAGCGCTCCAACAGCCTGGAGGAAACTACGAATTCACGTCTCTAACTGTTCCAGAACCCCAACACCTACCTAGAACGTTTAGCGATAAGGAAGGGCTTATTCAAAATCACCGAGTCGATTTAGAAATAAGAACAAATTTTCATTTCCCCATTTTCGAATTTGGTACATTGGTTCTTGCGAAATGGGATGCTTTGATCCTCACTTAATATTACTGTAAATCAAGAAAAATAATATTTTGGGGCAATTACGAATATTTTCCGAAATATCTCCCAATATAGTTGTATCCAACGACACTGGGAGAAAAATTTGCCGATCTAAGCCCAATAGAACGGGTTAATTTAGGATTCCCGATAGGAAAACAAACGGGTGTCCGCAAAAACAATCGGTTAGTGTTGAAAAACAATCGGGTGTCGCAAAATTTTTAATGAGAAGACACAGATCCAAATCGGTATTTCACAATGCCCTCTTGAAAATTAAACGGGTTTCCGCAAAAACTTATCGGGCTGCGAGACGGATGCATCTATTGGGTACGGTTTAGTGTTCAATCTGCAATTTTAAAGACAATTGGATGAGACGTTCAAATCATATTGGGTACTTGTAAATTTGCATGAGACCATTTTATCGGCGTTTGCTTGCCCCAATTTGACATAGATCGCGTCATCCGAATAACTTTTATCTGTTATTTGGAAATTTATCAAGCAATATCTAAATATATTAATACTGAAATTAAACACCCTCTAGCGTTTTATCGGCGAATGCTAAATGTATATGTATCTGTTGGATATTAATCGGGCCACCTGAAAACATTTACCAGGTATTCAGAAATCTATCGGGTAATAAAATATTGAAATTAAACACCCTCTAGCGACTGACTCATGCTTGTTTTACATGTCCTAATTGGATATTAATCGGGTCACCCGAATAACTTTAAATGGGTATTCAGAAATCTACCGAGCAAAAAAATTGAAATTGAACACCGTCTAGCATTTTATCGGCTCCTGCTTGTCTTTACATTTCCTGATTGAATAACTTTCGGGAATCTCGAATTACATTTATCGGGTATTCAGAAATCTATCAAGTAATATAAGATTGAAAATAATAACCACTAGCATTTTATCAGCTCCAGCTTGTGTCTACATTTCCCAATTGGATATTAATCGGGTTATCCGAATAACTTTCATCAGGTATTCAGTAATCTATAAAACAATAAAATATTAAATGCCACCAATGACTCTTATGGTTGAGGTGCGGCTTAAACCACAAAATAAAAATATAAAAAAATAAAAAAATAAAATACTTATTAAAAGAAAAAAAAAAATTACCGCCTAGCATTATTTTGGCTCCTGCTTGTTTTACATGCCCTACTCAGATATTGATCGGATCACCAGAATTCCTTTTCAGTTATTGAGAAATTTATCAAGCAGGCAAATATTGAAAAAGTAGCTAAATTCGTCACAGCTCCATAACAATCGCTTTAAACAAAAATTTCGATTAGTAACTTTCGATTTAAAATCCAATTTTCAATATAAGGGCGCACAGCTAGTTTCAAATTATTCAAGATTAGTTTGTTAAAAAATTTAAATGGTGCACATTTTTATTTTTTCAATTTGCAATCATTTCCTTTAAAAATCACGGGAGAATTCTCCAAAATTCCTAGCAATACGGGTTTTGAGGCGCTAAATACAAATTTGAAATCGGTTTAGTTCTAGGAGGTTCCATTCACCGGATATAAACAAATTTCGATAATTTGATGAAATTCTTCATCAAATACTCGTGGAATTTGTTTAAAACTCTCCAAAGTAGGTTCTTATTTGATACACTGAATCCCAATTGAAGTCCGTTTATCTGTAGTATGGTCCTTTCACCGAAAATTGACAAAAATTGATAAATTCATGCAATTTTCTGAAGTACTTAAACAATACGATTTCTTGGATATTGTGACGCGGTATAACCAATTTTGAAACCGGCATTACAAATTAATAGGTGCTCCATAATTAGTCAAAACAAAAAATATTACTTTTTCAATTTCCTCCCTACTGTCTTACTTTTTGATTGGTTCATATTTTTTGGTGAACAAAATGCACTAAAAATATTGTATATTAATATGCTACATAATTACCTACCTAAAAGATGATGAAAGAATGAAAAATTCGTAACACTGAACAAACCATAAACCTTGTGCAGACCCCTAAAGTAACTACGCGGCTCTCTCCAAGGATTCCAGTTTGACTAAAAACGACTAATTTCGTCACAGCTCCACAACGGTCGCTTCAAACAAAAATTTCTGTGAGTAACTTTCAATTCAAAATTTAATTTTCTATACAAGTGCGCACAGAGTGTTCCATATTATTCAAGCTCTTTCAAAAAATTTAAATGGGTGTATAAGCGAAAAATATCGATATCTTCAATATTATACGTCATAAGAGAAAGTTTTTCCATGGGATAAAAAGATTTTATTTTCCGATTTTTAACCCGGAAAATCTTATTTTTTTTATATTCCAACTCCCTCATTTCTTCCTCTAACTAGTCACAGGGCAAGTAAATCGCGAAATTAGTAAGAGTAAAT
This sequence comes from Adelphocoris suturalis, assembly GCA_030762985.1. Lineage (NCBI taxonomy): Eukaryota > Metazoa > Arthropoda > Insecta > Hemiptera > Miridae > Adelphocoris > Adelphocoris suturalis. The sequence goes on along the minus strand of CM061040.1, from coordinate 65,958,099 downwards.
TTAGATTCAGAATTCAATTTGCTATACAAATACACACAGAGAGTTCCATAGTATTTACAAGCATTTAAAATTTGTTAGTGGATTAGAGTGGGTCCACCTACTCCAAGAAACGGGCATAATTTTGGTAAAAGTCGTCAAACAGAGTTTTTCCAAAAAAGAAAGATTATTTTTCGATTTTCCGGTAAGTACAGACAATTATTTTAGATTTCTGAAATTCAACCCCGTCAATTTAAGTAAATTGTGAGCGTCTTTGCCTGAAGAGGCTCGGTCCCCCCACTTTGATGGTTTCCTCATACTACAATCACGCCCCGCAAAACATTTAGTACGTCCAAAATGATCAACGTAGTCATCCCATATTTTCATCGTACCAAGATCACTTTCCATTTTTGTGTTAAGTATGAAAATTTTTCGGTAGCAGTCAAATAACGGTTGGAACATACAAATAATTTTTAGTCCTGGATGATTAAATGAGCGCATTTATCAGGTCCAATATCCTAGTTATAGGGTAAATTAAGCTGCTTTTCATGCCATCAACCGACTGACCGCCATTCGGCCGTTCTCTGTGAAGACCTAGACGTGAGAGGTATCCTGTTGCGCATGTAATACATTGTTTGTTATTGATTATGGGTCATCAACATGGACTCAGTTCGATACTGAGATTAATCAGTTGATTGGAAAGGTTGATTACGTTGCCAAAATCAGCGGTAATCTGCTTGCTAAAAAATTTAAGGAATACCTACGAAATTCAGACACGGGATTGACTCGGATATTTAATTCGATGGAAAAGGAAATCCTGGAGAGACCGGCCGTTGTCCAGCCACCCTCGGTTGACGTAAGAAGGCCCTACGGGGATATTTTGAGGGGGAGTTCTTGCGATAAAGTTGAACGGGAAATCCCTGAGTCCTCTTTCCGTCTGGTCGATAAGCCTAAGCAACCAATGAAGTCGGATGAAACTCAAAATTTAGTCAAATCTTCGATTGATCTGGTTGAGTTGAGGGTGGGAATTAGTCGCATGACGTCAGCTTGAGACGGAGGGATTATAGTCCAGTCAAACAGTAAAAAGGATACGGACTTAATTGTATCGGCTATTAACAATAAATGACAAAACTCACTCACTGCAACTACCATAACGAAACTTTGCCCGCGGCTCATTATTTACAATATTACCCAGGAGATGACCAAGGAAAACGCGTCTGAGATTATTCGGAATCAAAATGAGGGACTCATAGGAGAGGATAATTACTTCAAAATTACCTACTTACTGGAGGCTTGATAGAAATCTTGAAGTCTGGTGGTAAAGGTTGATCCTAAACTACGTTGGAAGATGCTGAAATCGAAGATTAGAAATCGTTTCTCAGGGCCGGTTTCACCAACAATCCCTAACGATGGTTAAAGTAGATCATTGTTTTACGGAATAAAAGTTTTGAACATTGATTTAAAACAAACGGGTTCCACAAACGCAAGGATTGGTTACATTGTTATCAGTAAACATCCGTAAAACGTCGATTTAAAGTTTAAACATTAATTTAGATGATATCAAGGCGGTATTTGCCCGCCGCAAAATGAGGGTGATAACGAGATAATAGTGAAGGAACAGCTGTTTCCGACCTAAAATCTCCAATGCTTCTACTTTTTTAAATCTTTTCAGGTAGCATAACGTTTAGCAAACTCGTACGGGTCTTCTTTTACTGGGCCTGAGGCCCCACTATAAGCAGCTTGTCCAGGATTCAATCCTGGCATATACTAGTGGGTCTCTCTCGCAACTCCCACAGGCGTGGGACAGCAGATCGCCATTCAGCGATTCTCCCCTGGGACCACTGGTCTTCTTGAAGATTTGAAGACCGAAATGATGAGGCTCGGGGAGCAGGTAGGAAGTAGCGAAGGTTATGAAAGTGCCTACCTGCAGGAGCTGGAGATGGCTTGGAAGATGAGGTCGCGGCTTATATACAGAGTATCTTCCCACACGTTGAGAGAGCGATCGCGGTGGCGCAGCAGGGTGGAAATCCAACTGCTGTGGTGCCCCGTTGAGGTCACTGAGCAGTTAAGCAAGCAAGGAGGCAGGGATACCAGAAGGTCCAAAAGTTGGAAAGGAAGTATTCGGCTGTTGCAGCTGCAGAGGTACTGGAGGGAGCTGGGGATGGATAAGTTTTGCCCCCTCTCCAGGAGTTTCTGGAACTTTGGGAGCAAATTTTGAGTTCTCCCAGCCATAACCCTGGTGAGCCGGTGGTACCCCCAGCTTCCACCAAGGATTCCTTACACAGCATTATGCGCATGTCAGTGCTTCATGACGTGGCACATATGTTCTATGTCAAAAACTATCTCTGCTGGAGTTGGTGGTATTTCTACCTGACGCTGAAATAAAGCTCCAAAGAATGTTAATATGCTAATTCTCAACCTGTTACTGATATCAGGACGACCCCCGAAAGCGTTTACCCCTGCCCGGACCATCTTCATCCCATAGAAAGGGGGAAGTGGGCCTATAGGCTATCTTCCGATATCTATATCATCGGTAGTTTTTCACCAATTTCAAAAGATTCTGGCATCTCGCTTCCAAATGGCTGGTGTCATAGGTGACATCCAAAGAGCATTTTGGCCAGCGGATGGCACAGCGGAGAACCTAACAGTTCTTCAAAATACCATTTCACTGGACCGTATCGGGAAACAGCAGTTCCATCTTGCCGCTCTGGGACGTCGCTAAGGCCTTTGAGACAGTAAGCCATTTTGCCCTGACCGATTGCCTTCGTGGTGTCGGGGCACCAGCTCGATTAATTGAGTATGTTGCTTGTCCGTAACACGAATATGTGACGGTCTTCAACCCCGGAGGCGAGATGTCAGGGATGTTGTCATTGGGCGTGGGGTACTCCCGGGGAATCCTCTACCGCCACTCCTCTTCAATTTGGTTGTGCATACAGCATTGGGTAAGCTGCGAACTGAAATAGGGTTTGATCTCGCCCCTGGGGTGCGAGTTGGTTCATTGGCCTTTGCCGATGATGTCATCCTACTCGCAGAAACCCATGAGAGCTTGCAGATCGCCCTCAACGCCTTTTCTGAGCAGGTAGCCAGGTGTAGTTTGGTACCTAACCCATCTAAGTGTGGGTCGGTTACCTTGATCCCGTCGGGCTGCCAGCATAAGGTGAAGGTGGTGGATGAGGAGTGTTTTGTCTTAGGGCAGACCACCATCCCCGAAAAATACGTGTTGGAGGTCTGGCGGTACCTTGGGGTCAACTTCATGGGTGTGGCCACTATAGCCGAAAGCCGTGTGGACATTGGTGGAGCATTGGCTCCTTTCACCGAGGCTCTATTGAAGCCACATCAGAAGCTCACCTACGAGTTATTCTTTGGCAGGCTTACTGCGGGTAGGCTGCTTGAGTTAGACCGTGAAGTTCGCTCTGCTGTGTGCTCTTGGCCATGCTTCCCACCAGTGGCTAGGGTGTCCCAAGTGCCTACATCCAAGCACCAGTCAAGGCCAGTGGGCTCCGTTTTCAATTTTTCGTTTATTGAACGGTCATTTACCTAATGAAAATCGTCCTCCTTTTATCAATAGTAAATTCGTCCCCGATCTGTTGATGACTCACTTCCAAAAGTAAATTCATCCCCTCTGAGTGAGTAGATCAGTGGTCCGGAGGTTCACATTGATACATCTCAATGATAATAAACTGATTTCGGACATTCACCTTCGAACATACCACATAGGTTCTATATGCTGGGGGAATTTCCTTCTTCACTACTCTTAAACTTTCACGGAAATTTCGGGATTTTGTAGTACTTACAAGTGTACCTATTAAAAATCAACTTTAATTCCAACAAAGTACAGGAATTAACAATAACAAGAAATAGGCACATAGACAGGTACCAATACATACTAAACATGAACAATTCATTGAAGAAGCAAGAAAGCAACACACTTCGGTTATCAACAACCTTCTTCTATTGGTGTTGTATTTTCATGTCTTGAAAACAGTCGTAACGGACACAAGTGACTTTACTTAGGATTAATAATGTAAATCGTTGTGATGAATGATAATTTTTCCCTTCAAGGCGGCCTTAAAATGCTTCAAATCTGTCCCGCTTGATGCTGCCATTTCGGGAGCGACCGCAGCGCCACCAACGGTAATTCATTGAAATCGCCAATAGCCAAGTTTGGCTAGTTTGTGTTGCAGCGGTACTCATTCTTCCTTCTTTAAAAGGAGCTCGTGCAGTTCCAGGAAATGACATTCGTTGTTAGACCTTTGTTGTTGTTTTCGTTGCGTTCGATCATACAAAATCACTGAAGCGGGTTATGACATGGCCTTTTAGGACTAGACATGTAGTGTAGTTAAGGTCGTTACCTTTCTTCTAATCCAGCAACAACCAAATTGAAATCACCAATTGATGTATGCAACTTCAATTTGATGTGTGAAACCTCTAATTTCAAACAAAAATCCGATTGCTCCAAATGCCAGTACCTACATTTTAACATAGGTTGGTATTATAATACGATAGGTTGTTTGAGAAAATTCGCTCATACGTTCATGCTGCATAACTGGAACTCTTTTTATTCTTGCCCACAATATTGATAATTTGGTACATATTAGGTCGGTTGCTGATCAGTTGTTTGAACGAGTCTTGTTCTCCCTTAGGTTCATTATCGAACGAGCATAAGAATGGAACATTGTACTTTTGCTACGTACGTAGTTAGTGGCAGTATGTGACAACAACTTGTTATTAGTAAGTGACGATGTGTTGGATAAGCTAGCTGAAATAAATTAAACACAGCTAATTGCGAGCATCCACAAGTCATAAAATGAGGGGAGGTCTAACGCGTTTTCATGTCAGCAATGACAAAATACAGAATGATACGAATAACGTTTTCGTTACGATGCACTGATACCAAGTTGGATTATCTGTTATCTTTGCCACCAAACGGTCACTAGTGAACAACTCACGTCCTCGGTTTTCGCCTACCCCGTGACAAAACCAGCCTTAAAGCCGTTCACAAACGGCATGGTAGAGGGAGACAACTGACCCATCAAATAATTGTTCATCGAACATGGCGATAACTGGTCTCCACACTCCCAAAAACACTGTTATCCCTCAAAGCTATTCTCTGGTAAAGGGAATTTCAACAGAAAATGATAATTTGGTGATTGATGGATACTTTTTACTTGAACCGACGTGAGAAAAGTTAAAGCCATTTATTTTACTTTTCAATCTATTGAATGCATAAGACTAAGATAATTTATTCTTGAGCTGGATACGAATGATGATGAGCAAGTAGCTTGTGAAGCTTTCAGATGTCATGAACTTCGAGGAATTTCCAGTGAGTATAGATTTGCACTCTGTTGGCTCGAACTTACAACTTTCAACTTTGACTTTAAATTATAAACTAGTATATAATATATTGCTTGTTATATTGTGATTCATAAGTAGAGTTTTAGTTAATATAAACGTTAGTGACTTGGCACGGACACGGTACATGCACTGTATGGTAAGGTTGATAAATCGAGTAGGTACGAGAATAGTCGTTATAGTTTGATCACGCTTTTTATCCCTCCTACGTCGAGATATGCGGAGGCCAAGATGAGATTTTCCAGCAGCAAATAATTGATAAGCTAACTGAGGTTATTATTCAAACACACGCGGCGATTAGAAACAAACATCAGAGATGCTTAAGCAAGGTTCATCAAGATATTCTACGAATGGAAGTTCTTATAATCCACTTTGAAGAAGGGGGAGGGGGGGGGAAGAAAACCCAACTGAAAATTATTGAACATAGGTATATTATTTCTGTATTGGACAGCAGTTCATGCAAATCATTGGTATATAATAGTTAAACCTTCAATTAATTGTATACAAACCTTTACAGTGCCAGGACCCCTCAATTTTACCATTTTTGTTTACTATTTCCAATAATGAACCTTTGTAATCGACCAAGAAGAAAAATAACCCCTCCTAAAAAAATTTTTACTTAAATTTCAATTTAGAATTCAATAGGTACGCTACAAATTATTACACAAATGTTTTTTATTTCTGAGTTATATAGCCCTTCTACGCAGATGATTACCGTACGATCAGAACATCGCCCATCGTGCCTCTTGAAAGGGTTCACAACTTTACAGTTCCTGGACCCTACAAATTCACACCACACACTAAATAACGTAAAAAATAAAAATAAATAAATAAAAAAGTCTGCCAAGTTTGATGGACAATTTAGCATCCTCACATATTGTATATGGAACGTATAGGATTAGTTGAAGAACAAAGTACGAGTCAAAATTATTGATATGTCGCATAGACCACGATTAATCCAACGGTTATGAAATTTATAGGGGAACGTCTAGGAGCTAAGCCGCACAATCCTTGAAAATTTCATGAAATCGGCCCATTAGTTTCGGAGTTTTGTCTGTGTCAATCAATTTTAGTTTTGCTCATGCGCTATGGTTATTAGTCCTCTAATCGCAATATAATTCATAGAGCATTTCTCTGGGACATATACCCACCTACTCCCTGAGCTTGAACGAAATTGGACTAATAGGTGATAAGAAATCGACGTAATAATAAATTAACGTTTGTGCTTGCGCACAGACTACTATTTATGTGATAGTGATGAGAGTCAGAGGGGACCGTTCACAAGCTATCCCGCACAATCCATGAAATTTTCGTCACAACCGTTCCATTGAGTCCATTGTAAAGTTAAACCGGTCCCTATCTTGCATACAACAAAGGGCAGTGAAATAGAGAATCAGCTAAGTCGGTACACGTCGACTTCACTAAAAAAAGAATTGACTATGTACCGGTTTATCTCAAGGGTAAAGTTATTCCTTATGCTAACGAAGCTAAAAACCTCGGTGTGACGCTCGATGCCAGGCTCAGGTGGAGAGCCCATGTTAAGAAAAAGAAGGAATAACTCCTACTCGAATTCAGAAAAATTTGTTGGTTAATGGGGAAACAGTCGAAGCTGCCGATCCAGAACAAGCTTACACTGTATAACCAGGACCTGTATGGACGTACCTATGGAGCCCAGCTGTGGGGTTGTACGGCTCAATCAAACCAAGACATCTTCCAACGATTCCAGAATAATGTATCACGAAATATTGTCAATGCACCTATGTACTTTCGAAATTAACGTCTCCATCACGAATTTCAGGTCGAGATAGTAAGAGAGGCTATCGACAAGAATAAGATATCACGTCAACGAGGAGCTGTCCGTCTCCTTGACGCAAGTGATATCACAAGACTTGAGCGTAACAAACCACTTGATCTTGCCTACTTGTGAAGCAGTGGAGCGAATCATTTGTCATAATAAGCAAAACTCAGAGAAGTATCTTAGTTGTGAACATTTATATTGGTTAATAAAAATAATATTGTTAATAAGGTATTACTTAGTACAATACAAAGTTTAAAAAATAATGTAATTTAGCTCAATATTTCTGCTTATTTACCGTTCCCACAAGAAACAGCTAGGGACATTATTAGTGCCAATGCTCATCAAAACGAACTTAAAACATTCATGCCATCTCCTTCCTGACTCCAAATGTAAGCTTCTGCAGATGTGAAAACGGAAGTCGATCCCAAGGGCCTTTATCAATATTAATTTAATCGGGAAACCTCTCGGACCGGACCTTCAAAGCCCCTTTCGGCTCGCTTGAGGGGATCTGTTCAGGGGAAAATAAATATTGGGCTGAGTTCGGGGACCACCAAGGAAAGAGTAAGTGAGGTGATCGATCAATTTGGTGCCCGGGTTTGTTGATAACCTACTGTTTCCAGCTTCTTCACTGCTTCCCTTACTGATTTTTTTCGGTGAAGTCAGAATATCAGGAAGAAATCACGGAGAAAGCACAGATAAAACCTATTTGGTATTATTAAACTTTCCGTCTAAGTGGGGGACAAATATCGTATCACTAGTACGATTTTTTAGGTTTATAATTACTTAATAGATGTTTACTACGTCTTAGATAGGTTGTGCAATCATAGTTAGGATATCATCTTTGGTCAGCCTCGCTGACAGGAATATGCAATTGCAGTCGTTATCCGCTTGGGGCAAGCCGATACGCGAGCCAATCAATTCAATCTGTCTCGGTCATTGTCCTTCACCTCATCCTAAATTATTATTATAAAACGCTGCAAATTATTTCACAAAGGTTTATTATTTTTTCAATTGAGTATGATCGTAGTTTTAGTTGGCTTGCGTACGTCATAAGGCCCGTCCAGAATCCTCGGCGTGACCTATTTCGAGTTGCCACAACCTATACTTCTATAATTATATACGCATGTTTATATTTCTCGATTTGAGCTCCAATCTATTCAAATAGTTATTGCCTTAATAATATCATTATTTAAGTACGTACGAAAAGTCGAGAGGATATGTTATTAAATATGCGTAGGAAAAGCATTGGTATTAACACACAAATATGACCTAGAAAAAAACATAATACATATATATTCATGCCTCGAAGGAACGCCTTACCCACCTCATGGTGCCGCGGTGTATTATATAGGTATAACACGTAAAAGTAATAAATATCCAGTCTCCTACACCCCTCTGCTACACCCTGGTCACTTGAGACACCACAAGGTGCCGCGGCGGCTCCTCTCATTCCACCCTCAGCTCACCCCCCCCCCCCCCCTCACCACCAACCGTGACCCCCTACCAACCGTGCCAGGTGTGAGTGCGTGCGTAAGTCTAACACTCAAAGCCTCGAAAAAGACACTTTTTCGCCCGTTTTTGGCCCATAGCATCTATGCGAGTAAAGCGATCGGGATGGTTAAACGTTAGGACCAACTAGACCCCAAATGGAGTCTATGTGCGAAAGAACGGGTTTTTTAAGTCAATTCTTGGGCATTTTATGGCCCGGACGGCGGACGGCGAACGGCGGACGGACATTTTTCAAAAAATTTTTTGCTACACGATTACATAGGCTTATTATTGGAAATAATAAACCAAAAAGGAAGGGTCAATTTTATTTATTTGTATTGTTTGATTTATTAAATCTGAATTCTTATATTATTATTAGCTCGGCTAATACTATTATTAGCAAGGGCGGACATCATAACCACTACACCATGGTGGCGACCAGAGAGCAGCTACTTGTTTCTTTCCTTCAATCTAAAATGTGTGCTCAATCTTATGTACCTCTCATCAGTTTTAATCAATTGAATTTTTCAACTTGGACGATAAAATCATCGTATTATTTTCATGTTGAATTGTTCTGAAATGACCAATGACACTTTATTTATTTATTTATTTATTTACGGGCAAGCCCGATTACACAAGAAACAAAAAACCAAAGAACATACAAGAAATACAATAAAGAACACAATACTAAAATAATAATTCAGAATATAAAGAAGGAAATTAACAACAAGTGAAACCAGGTAAATTAAGGTACTTATGGAAAATAACAGTTCCGGCAAACAACACTACCAACAATAAAATATATTAAGAAAAGCTCAACGGGGAGGAGGCGATCAGTTTTTTGAGAGAAGCTAGAGAAATATGAAAAAAGTCAAACTCAGGGTGTAAACCAATAAGTAGATTAGCGGAACGAGGCAGCCGCTGCAGAGGACTGTTCCGTATGTAGTTCGTCGATGAGAAAGGGACGTGGAAGAGGAGAGGAGAGCGGGCCGACAGACGAGGCACCCGGAGACCGATCATGGAGAGCAAGACTGGGCCATCGAGCTGGTCATTTAATAGCTTGTGCAGAAGAGCGAGGTCGGCCATAGAGCGACGCCTCTCCAGAGGCAACATATCACAAGTATCAAGAAGATTGGCATAACATACCTCACTGGAGGAAATGCCCAACTTGAATGCAACATATCGCAGAAACTTATTCTGCACTCTCTCCAGGGTGTACTGATGAACGGCGTATCCAGGTGACCAAACAGGAGAGGCGTACTCCAAGATCGGGAGCACCAGGGCCTTATAAAGCAACACAATGGCTGGAATACTCGTAAACTCTCGAGTGTTGCGCTTTACGAACCCCAAGACCCGCATTGCTCTACTCGATAAGTCCTCTATGTGTTTTGAAAATGTCAATCGCCCGTCACAAAGTACTCCCAAATCAATTATTTCCGTAAGTCTCCGAAGCTGGTCCCCCTGCAGTACATAATCGAACTCGAGAGGCTGGGTGCAGCGGTGAAAAGTGACCACCGAACATTTAGATGGGTTGAGAAATAGGTTATTATGAGAGCACCAGCTCTCCAGACGAAAGACCGCCAACTGCAGGTCAGCACAGCCAGAAAGAGAACTCACACGAGAGAACAGTTTGAGATCGTCAGCGAAAAGCGAGCAGTGGATGTCAGGAGTGAAACAGTTGACCACACTGTTAATCATGAGCAAAAAGCATAGTGGGCCAATATGGCTTCCCTGGGGGATCCCAGACGAAGCTGTGAGGGGAGACGATAGGGCACCCTCGACCCGGACCACGAGCTGACGCCCAATGAGATAGCTGGACATCCACTTCAAGAACGAACCAAAAACTCCCAACGATTCCAACAGCGACAGAAGATGGCGGTGGGAGAGCTTATCAAATGCTTTGGCATAGTCAGTTGAGATTACGTCGGTCTGGTAGCCCTGCCGAAACCCATCCACGATGAAATTCTGGAACTCAATCAGGTTCGTAACTGTAGACCTTCCTTTCAAGAATCCATGTTGCTCGACCGCAAAATAGGACGAAAACTTGGTAGATAACTGTGTGACTACAAGCTTCTCGAGTATCTTCGGAGTGGCAGACAAGGAGCAGACAGGACGATAGTTGGACACAGAGTTCTTGTCTCCACTCTTATGAATTGGTGTCACATATGAGCATTTCCACTTCAGGGGGAATCGGCCAGAAGCCAGCGATTTGTTAAACAAGCACGATAGCGGGTAAGACAGGCCAGAAACACATTCTCTAAGGAGTATTGGCGGGACACCATCGGGGCCCATACCTTTCTGGATGTTCAAACCCTTAAGCTCCCGACGAACGTCGCCCTCCGAAACCTGCATGGATCCAATAGATACTATGTCCAGAGGTGGATATTCAGGACTTTGTGAAACAGTTGGCTCAAATACAGAAGCAAAGTGCTGTCGAAAGAGATCTGCGGCCTCCTGAGGACCTGAACCATGATTGCTGCCGAGAAACATATCACTCGGTAAACCGTTCCCACCGTCCTTATAGTTAACATAATTCCAGAAACTTTTTATATTGCTAAGTACGGAGTCCTGGACGTTGCTGAGGTAGGCCCTGCATAGCTCTCTTGACCTTTCTTTACACTGACTCCAAAGTGACGAAAACAATTCGTAATCACCCTCCAAGCCAGTCACCTTCCAACGCGAGTGAGCAATTCTCTTCTGCTGAGTAAACGCGACCAGAGCAAAATCAAACCATTTAGGAAAGGATGCAGAAAAATCAGCGATTTTCGGAACATGAAGTTCGATTGCTTTATGGACAATCTCGTAAAAAGCATCCACCGCCTCATCAACTGAACCACCCAAAATGCCATCCCAGCAACACGATGACAAGTAAGCATCCATAGACTTATAATCCCCTCTCTTGAAATTGTAGCTGAATTTGGTATTCGGGTAAAATAACTGTCCACCGGAAGAAAAAGACGGGACGGAGAAATCGAAAGGAGGATGAGCGACATCAGCAGGAAATATACAATCGGCCGGTCGAGGGTCTATGTCTTCAATATCCGACAGCAGTAGATCCAGGATATTACCAGATGTATTTCGGAGGGTGTTAAACTGACGAAGGCCGTGGAGCATCATAGATTCGAAAACCAATTTACCTTTTGGACTAAGGCTGTCGCCAAATCCAACCCGGGAAGCATCCTCCCACACGATGCCCGGCAAATTGTAGTCCCCCACGAGAATGATCTTGAAGTCCGGATGGGCCGTCGAAACCGCATCCAATTCGCACAGGTGCGCATCCATCATGTTCGAAGATTGATAATCGGGTAGATACAAGGTACCTATGATCAGTTTGTGATCGGGGAGGGTAACAAAGATATGCTCCACGACGTCCACCGAATTTCATCTGCAGGAGCGGTGCCTGTCCGAAATAGCCACCATCACTCCCCCTCCAGCAAGCTTGCGTTGATTATTAGAAGAAGAGCGATCAGTACGAAAAATGTTGTAGTGCAATAAACGGAGCTCATTATTATTTACATTGGGTGAGAGCCAGGTTTCTGTGAAACAAATAATATCATAGTCTAGGAGAGGTACCTGGTGATGAAGAGCAAATAATTTAGTGTTCATGCCTCTAATATTCTGGTAGTAAATGGAAAGTGTATTGGGCTTGCTCATTAGTTTTTTTTTCTGCTTGTTTATGGAGGTTGATTCATTGCGGAACGCCATTGACATATTTTATAGTCAAGTTTACCTCACCGCTTTCCACTCTTGAATTTAACTCAGTTCTCAGCGTTTTAAGGTATTCTCTTTGCATAACAGTTTTATCGGAAGAGACTGACAAAACTCGAGGATGAGTGGAGCGACTTGCAACAAGCAACTTGCTGGCAGAAGAGGGACAATCGAGGACAACCTTCAACGGGCGGCAAGCATCCTGACGGCGAGCGCCTAAGCGCGATAAACGCTGGACCAACCCCTCAAAATCAGGTGAAAGTTTGTTTAATGAAGTCTTCAGGTTATTCAGATCCTCCTCGATCGCTTGCAGTGGAATAGTTGAAATGGGTTCAGGGAAATCAAAGATGATGACGTTAGAAGCCCTTCGGCGGCGATCCTTTAATTCTGCATACTGGGCTTCGACATCGGCTCCTACCGACGGAACAACAGACCCAGCAGAACCCTCCAGAGCTCCCAGACGTCGATCAAAAACATCAAGCCTTGAGTCAACATCGACCTTAAATTCATCCACACGGTTACTTAATAATTCATATTTTTCTAGACAAGCATCGATCTTAACTGACAACCCAGTGATCATATTGTTCATTTCCTTCCGCGTAGTTTCCGCCTCTTGGCGCATTTCGGACCTCAAGTCGCTGAACATACTACGCAAATCATCTTTCAAGGAAGATCCGTCACCGGACCTACAATTTAGGCATTTCCAGTTTGCGATGGATGATTTATTCAGTTTGCGAAAATTCTTTTCACTCATCCCCACGCAAGCATAGTGGAATTTCTCGTCCCAAAGGACGCAAACGATCGCATCTTCTAGTAGCAGGGGATCTTGACACTTACTACAGCTCATTCTGGATATCGACTGAACGTGAGATTCGAAGAAAGCACGGAAAATCTGACAGAATGAAGGAAGTGAAAGTGGGGGGCCGGATGGAAGGAGAATGGGAAGCAGCAGACAATAACTTCAAGGTCGTTCGCAATGACGCGCTTGCGCAGTGTCAGCTGTAATGATAAATCGTGGAACCTTCACGAGGTCTCAACGATAAACGAGACTTTCGGGTTGAAATGTCGTAAAACAATGGATCACTCACCGGTAAAGAAGCCGCGAAGGAACCGCCTAATCACGGATACTATTTATATGTTCGATAGCTACGGTAATCCAGATCCCGAACTCCAAAATTGAAGGCACAGAAACAAGCAAAATACACAAAAATATACAAAGAAACAAGAGCCGATGTGAACTGTTCAATGGCAAGACTGACAACTTTGAGCTAAAAAAAGAAAAAAGCAGGTAAATTATCAATTTTATCGAGGAAAAAAAAAAGTTCCAAATAATAATCTGCTATTCAAACAAAGATTTTCGGATTCTATGCTTTTTTTAAGTTTTTTTTTTTTTTTTTTTACTTTTTAATAATTTGTTTAACCCTTTCAATATAGCTGATAGTCACGAGTTGAACTCTCAAACCAGGAACAATTATTTTCACTGACACGCAGTTATTACAACTAAAAGTACCTTGATCTTATCTGAATCAATTGTATGAAACATTTATCACTCACCATGGTAACCGATAAACAAAAAATGATTCAAAGAAAATTTTATTATTTGAAGTCTGCTAATACTACTTTTATTCTAAGTTTCTCCTGAGACGCATGGGTCCGACAGATCAGGCAGCGTCGTATGAAATTGGAATTATTATGTCCCTCCCGGTTTTCAGCACTAATAAATGTGGTTCTCAACCGTCTTTAACTCTTTTTTCATACCTATAACAACGTTAATAGGTTATTTTTTAGTTCAAAGATATATTGAATTGAAGGAAATTGAATTTATCAACAAAAATAATAAATCATGTAGGTTCATTGGGTCCGAATCATTTGAAGGTTTAAGGAAAAAAGTTTTTAATTGAAGCGATTTTGTCGATGGATCTTATTTTAATAGATGTATCTAAGTTTCACGAACCTTCTATTTTTGGACTTACCTCTGAAGCTATTTCTAATAGGCAAGGCTTCGTTAACAAGTTGGATGCCTATTGGAATTGATCCAGGGATGGGAGACAATTCAAGCATGTGAAAACAATAATAATAATGATAATAACCGCATTCCTACAAATCCGTTTCAGACCATTTTGAGATTTAATCCATGAAAACAAAACCATAGATGTATGTCTGTGAGTGTATGTGCTCGCGCGCACGCGTAATAAGCTGTTTCAGATAATTTTATACCGAATCCATGAAAAAAATCATAGGTGCATGTCTGTGTGAGTGTGAGTGTGTGTGCGCACGCGCGCACAAATCCTTGTAACCAACGCGATTCCCCAGTTTTATCCGATTTTAATGAAATGTTCAAGGAATTTGCAAGGTTTGGTGTACATGGTCCCTATCAGTTTCATTGTTCCCAAATCGATACTTCCCTCTTCGGATGCGCAAACGTAATTCCTATCAAGCATTATTTTTGTTCTCACACCCTAGTCATCCGATCTTGCTCAAATTTAGATGATAGTTTGGAGAAGCTGATTTGATCTGTACATATCAATTTCAACATGATTGTGTCATTAGTAGCTGCAGTGCATGCTCGAGAGTAAAATTGTAAAAACCTTGATTTCCATTGTTTTTATCAGATTTTGATCTTTTTTTTCTGAGGGAATATGTGGATTAGCCTGTAAATGATCCCGCCCAGTTTTATTGTTCTCAATACATCACTCAATGCAAGCGTGAAGTCACTTACATCTAACAACATTTTTTCGGATCCTAGTAAATCGACCTCACTTAAATTATGAGGATAAATGGAAGAAGACGATTTGATCATTTCATACGAATTTTGTATCATTAGTAGGAGCTGCGCTCTTCTTATACTCCACCTCTAAACAACCAAGGCTCCCAAGAGAATGGACCCCTTTGCGTCTTCTGAGATCTTGCTATCATAACACTGTCCCCTTTCTCAAAGCTGTTGAAATTTAATAAGAAAAAGCGTGTATTCACTACCTTTGAAATCTGAGAGGGGACAATTTACTCCCTTCATTCCGCAAAATGTTTATCAAAATCGGATGATAACAATCAGTTGGCACATCAGTGTCCCACATTTATTAGCGCCGAAAACCGGGAAGGACATAAATATTCCCATTCTTCATACGACGCTACCTGATCTGCCGGACCTATGTGTCCTGGAAGAAGCTTAAAATAAATGTACCTACCTAGTATCGGTTGCCATGATAAGTGATAAACGTTTCATACAATTGGTTCAGATACGATCGAGGTGTTTTTTGTAGTAATAACTGCGTGTCAGCGAAAATAATTGTTTCTGTTTCAACTCGTGACTCTCAGCTAGGTTGAAAGGGTTATACAAACAATTAAAAACTGGAAGAGAAAACAATGCATAGAATCCAAAAATCTTTATTTGAATAGCAGATTATTATTTAGAACATTTTTTGTCCCTCAATTAAATTTATAATTTACATGTTTTTTTAGCCTAAAGTGCCCTAATTTCAGAACTATGACATGAATGTAATACGATGCTTTCATAGTCCAAGTAGAAAAATTCAATTGATTAGAACTGAAGAGAGGTATATTGGATTGAGCACACGTTTCAGATTGAAGGAATGAAACAAGTATCTGCTCACTAGTCGCCACCATGGTGTAGCGGTTATGATGTCCGCCTTCCCTGCGGACTTTCGGGGCACAATTACCTGAGCCGGCTCATTAGGTATTTTCAATGACTCAGGATCTCTCTAAAGATTCAATTTCAAGACGATCAATATGAATTTTTTATGGAGGTTGACATCCCATACCCCTGCACCACCAATATGCCTGCTTAAATCACACAATGATCTTCCCTTCCCCGCAGAGAACACCATATTTCCGGGTGATACAACCACAAAATAAACGCCTCATCTGGGAAATCGTGAACGCTAAGTGGTGTACATTATATGACAGTCAAGCAAGCCATATCTCACGGCTTGAAAGTCACCTAAATCCATCGTGTATTGAAATTTAAGTTATCACAGTGGTTACAACCTTACATATCCTTAAATACTGAATTGAGAAAAAAGGCTAAAACAGTTCAGGCCTACAAAACAGTTCAGGACCTATTCAAATTGAAAAAACTATGGAAAACATTCGGAACAGGCTTCCCATACTTCTTGTGTCAGATCCTAAAAAATTAGAAAAACTTATTGCGAAACCAAAGTTTTTAGAGGAACTATATATAGTGAAAATCTGGTGGCAGTACACATGGCTAAAACATCTATCAAATGCATTAAGCCGGTATATATTGGCATGAGTATACTGGATATCTCAAAACAACGATGTACGAGTACCACTATGTATTATGTTGCTAAGATTCGGGCTTGAAAGATTATAACTGTGTTTATGGACACGGGTAGTTTATGAATATAATAAAACATATGATTTGAACCTCGATATTCTAAACAAAATAGTCCTCATGAATAAATCGGATTATCCTCAAGAACACCCATGCTTCTTTGTGAAAAACAAAATGTAATTGGTGAATTAATGGAGGAAATTAATGTGATGAGGAAATTAAAGGAGAAATAATTTCGCGGTTTATAGCTCTGAGAGCGAAAAAATTTGAGATTCTAAAAGAAAGCGGAAAAGAGATAAATAATATGAAGGGTATTAGTAGGTTGAATGTCGATGAAAATGAAATAAAATTTGTAGATTATTACAACTCCTTGTTTTCGAAGATTATAGTTAGAAAGCAAATAGTCTTCATCTAATCCAAACAACAAGACGTTCCGACGGTGCAAGTTAACAAAATTTCTTTGTCTTATTTAATAGTAAAAAAATAAAAAATAAATAAAATTGTTGGACGGCGTATCAACAGTTGCTCATGGGTACTCAGAATAAGCACCGACAAAAGTAAAATTGTGAATAGAATTTATTATTTTAACTTATATACTAACAAACACATAAACTCATCAAACTAACCTGTTACGTAGCATTCAAAGGTAATGAAATTTAACGATGATTGCCTCGTTTTAGAGTGTGTGTATTTTATGAATGGGTCTCTAGCCGTTGCATTCAAAGGTAACGAAATTTACCGATGATTGCCTTGTTTTAGAGTGTGTGTATTGTATGAATGGGTCTCAAGCCGTTGCATTCAAAGGTAACGAAATTTACCGATGATTGCCTCGTTTTAGAGTGGGTATATTGTATGAATGGGTCTCTAGCCGTTGCATTCAAAGGTAACGAAATTTACCGATGATTGCCTTGTTTTAGATGTGTGTATATCCTTCAACGGGTACACTCGTCTCTGAGTCGGGAGCCACCCCTTCATACTCCTCCCTAGACGCCTAGGAGGGACTATGGGAGCCAGCCCCCTCAGTATCCTCCTAGCACACAAAGACGAAGGTTAGATGGGTGGGCAATTTCTCTCTCTCTCTCTCTACATAGGTTGTGAGGGGAGGGTATTTTGTTTGTTGGAACGCCCGACTCTTGAGCGCTGTGTATCTTCCTGGCATTGAGTGTGTGCCGTCGGAGAATCGATATGTATCAGGTTAACAATATTAATGAGTTTCATCTTGTTTTTAACACCTTGTATACATATATTGTAGCCCTTATTTGCGTTCTATCATGTATTCACATGTTTTAGATACTGTAATAATTTGCATTCGATCATTTCTATTCGTACCTACTTTGTTCATCAACTTATTCTATACGTCCATGTTGCAATATGTGAGAAAGCTATACTGCCCACACAACTTGGTATGCATTTTTTAGATTCTTCAACGCATAACCCCCCCCCCCCCCCTAATTACTGCAATCTCACACGCCCTCCCTCGTTCTGTATTTTGTTTGAGGTATTACAGGAAAATTGAAACATAATTCATCTTTTGTGCAGATTTGCAAGAGAGCAAAACATTGCTTCCCAGCCCAGATATTATTAGACGAGAATAAAAAAAATCAAGTAAGACTTCTTGAGACTGAGTATGATGAACTTAATTGTTAGAATTGCAGAGTAGAGTACTAAATACTCAATGTTGCTGAAATTAAGTTAACTTTTTCGGAATTTTTTACATTTATAAAACATTCCTACTCTGAAATGTCTTTTTTTTTGTATTGATGTTAAAATGCGTAAAAATCGGAGACGAAAATGATGAAAATCAGTGACCCGACTGAGAAACGGTGTGTACCCTCTGAACATCAGCCATATGTGTACCCGATGAGGGATGTTGTATGAATGGGTCTCTAGCATGGTCGTGAAAACCCCAAATAGTATAAATGAAACTCAAGGTAGTTAATCCATTTAATTGGTATATCCTAATTCATGGAAGTCGTGATAGTAAGTATTATTAATAAAATGGTCTCCTAAAGGTTCACGCACTTCGCAATACTCTCTTAATAGAATCGCTGTCGAAAATGATTTGCGTATTGTAATCCGCAGGTACCTACCCTCCAGTTTAAAATAAGTCCTATGATTGATGAATAACGTGTATTAAAATTGAACTAAAAAAGATACTGTGAGGGTTACCATTGGAAAATGTAAACAATCGGAAACACGACAGAAACCTGAACACCCAAAATGGTAGGTATGATGGAAATGTTCTTACCAGAAACACGGCGCCCCGAAAATGGTATAGCTACTCAATAGACACGGTCCTAATGGAAACACGGCAACCCTTGAACTCATTGCCCAAGATGGTAGGTATGGTGTATCTATAGAAATGTTCTTGGCGGAAACACACCATCACCACTGTTCCTGGTTGTCGCAGAATAATTTTAGCATGAATATGCTTTAGCCGTGACCTAACTACCGAAAAATGTCCCACGAGAGTGCAACGAAAGTAGCGCCAATAATTGTGATGATTTCCGTTTACAACCGAGTCGTTGCTAGGGATATGATACTTCGTCGTTTTTCATCCCACAAAATTCGTTGACCATTCATTCGAAAGCTCTCGATTTATCCAACCATACTATATTAACTACTGCGAAGTGCGTGGCCAACAAGCTGAGTTATGAGTATGGTTATATGAATAATTGTTTACACACAGGTGATCATTCTCAATTATTGATATTGTGAACATGATTGCAACCGCTTGTTAATTTGTGATGATTTCATTGAGCTGGTGTTTCGATTATGTGATTCATAGCAGGTGATCCGAATATTGCGAGAACGGTTAGATTTGTGAAGCGGTGGTTAAATTATTTTAATAGGTAATTTCTATATTTTACACTATAGGAAGCTGTAATTTCGTATGTAGCCTCTTTAGCCTCTTTCTATAATAAAGTGAATGTTTACTCGCGAGTTTCTATTAGGAGATCATCATCTCACAAGAGCTCAATCGTCGTGATCATTTCTATAATAAAGTGAGAGCGAGGAGCTAAAACATGATTCCTTGTTTTAGGATTGATGGCAGAATGATAAACAGAGTTCAGAGGCCGATGGGGGGTCGGGTTCAGAGAATCGACGAGGAGTGAGTCGTGTACGGCTAAAGCATATTCATGTTTTTTTAATTTTAGCAGTCAGGCTCAAAGGAACTGTGGCTTTTTTTTGATCTTCCGATAAACTTACAAATTTAATTTATGTGTTGTGTTGGGTAGTATACCTGCCTCGTTTTGGCCCCTGCGCCAGAATATATTTTCGCTTGGAACATGCTTTAGCCTTGGACTAACTAGCGAAAAACGTTACGCGGTTGGGTCACGAGGGCTGTATATTTTTGTTGGTTTAACCTTTGTATTCGTCTTTCTTTCGTGTTTTTCCCCCGCACCTTAACCAGTAAGGTCATTAGCGGAATTTTTTTGTTGCTTCCGACATTTTATCGAAGATTTCAGCTTTTTGATTCTCAAGATATCATTCCAAGGTTCATTTTACAAACACGTTTTAAAGATTCGTGTTCTTCACGGATGAATCGTTTTTTATATGATGTCGAGGTAAGTGGTCGTTGTTTGTTACTTCATGTTATACCTATTTTGGAAATTGTCTACTGTGAAAATTGAGTTTCGAGCAGTGATTCACTACAAGAGTCACTTTAACGTCTCTTTAAGAGTTATCTTTCTTTCGGGCTTACGAAAACAATACGAGAAATCGATGCAAAAAGGTTAGCATTCATCGTGCTCGCTCTAACAGCTTGTTTTCATGTTTACGAGAAATTTCAATACGAGAAATACAAAACTCTCTAATTTTGACATTTTATGTCTTTACTTTGGCACATACCTAAAGGAAAAAAGCGTTGCGGTTGTTTTTCTGATGATTCCCGCTTACAACCGAGTGGTTGCTAGGGAAATGGTACTTCGTCATTTGTCGTCCAAAAAATTCGTTCACCATTCGTTCGAAATTTCTCGATTTACTCAACCATATTATGCTAACTACTGCGAAGAGCATGACCAACAAGCTGAGTTATGAGCATGGTTTTATGAATAATTGTTCACACACAGGTGATCATTCTCAATAATTGATATTGTGAACATTATTGCAACCGCTTGTTAATTTCTGATGATTTCATTGAGCTGGTGTTTCGATGATTTGATTCATAGCAGGTGATCCGAATATTGCGAGAATGGTTTGATACGTGAAGGGGTGGTTAAATCATTTTAATAGGTAATTTTTATACTTTACTCTCTAGGAAGCTGTAATTTCGTATGTAGCCTCTTTAGGACATTTACTTGACGATGCCCAGGGTCCGGATCAGCTGAGTGGCTCTTAAAGCTTGCGTACAAGTCTGCAACACACACGAGTCTGCAACTAAAGACATAAAATGTCCCAATGTGTCGCAGACTCGTATGCATGCGTTTCTGATAATTATCGTTTCATCATGTTTCTTATTCATCACTCATTCCCACGTCATAAACCAGCTGATCTACCTCCTGAAAACATCCACTAGGGTGTACTGGCGTCGTTTCATCACTCATTCCCACGCCAGAAATGCGACCTGTATTAGGTATGTGTTGCCATTCAATTCAGCGTAAAAAAATACGTAGAAACTGGCTCCAAACTCAAATTTTTTTTTTAGAGAGGCATCAATATTTATTCGTGTAGAGATATATCTAATTTAATGAATTGACTAAATAGTATTTTCTTTTGATTTTCACGAACAACCAAGCCGTTGCTGGGGAAATGAAACGTCTTTAGTTTTCACCGGAGGAAAATCGTTCTCCACTCGTTGGAAAGCTCTCTATTTATCACGCATTTCGTTCGTTCTTTTATATTTATTTATGTTATAAATGGATATAGTAAACAATGCCGCTTGTTTTTCTGTCACTTGATTGAGAATTTATTCTTGGTTATAGTAATTGTAGGCGCGCACCATAACAGAAAGTTACCTACCTAGGTAGGTACTCTGTTCTAATTTCGATTAGTAAAACATTTATGTCGTAGTTTTAAATTTATTTACATTTACGAATGTGCGGGAAGAAAGCATGTTCCATGTTCCACGGAAAGCAACGGAGGGTCCAGGGGGGCGAAGCCCCTCTTGCGAGGCCTGAAGGGTCTAGTTTTTCCTCTACTTTCTTCTATCGCTAAGACGTTCTCTGTCGACCGTTGTTGGAGGTTAAAACAAACCCCTCTTTTGTTAAACTTTGTCTGTTGTTGTAGACCTCAATTATTCACTATTTTTAATTTCCTTTTAGGTAAACACTTTTTGATTCCCGTAATATATTTCTGCAAGTATTCCAACAGAGGCGGTATTCCGCTTTTGTGTAAAATGCGGTAACCTGGTAGTCTGCATGTGTATCCAAATTCATCCATGTCTTGTTTAGACATGAGATCATCCTCTCTCTTTTCTCTCTAAAGATTTTCGCTGTCTACTGCATTTCTTAGTATTTGTCTTCTAAGGAAGCAATATGTTCCATGTATTCCAATTTTCTCCGTTTTGATGCAATTTCTTCCAGCTCCAGTTTGCGTTTCTTTGCAGGTAGTAGATGAACTTTGGAGAATGGTTCTATCTCATTTAAAATAAAGGGTTGTAGCCTGTTGCTAACATTCTTTCTCTCCCTTAAAATCTGTGGAATAATATTTTTCGTTGAAATCGGTCCACAATTCCCGATCTTTACTAATTGAAATGAAGACATTACTAGATTTCGAGAATAATGTCTTGCCACTCTTATGTAGGCAGTGTTTTTGAATCACACAAACATTCTATCCATTTTCGAAATTTTCCACAATCCCCAAGTAATTTACAGTTGAATAGTTAAAACTAAATGCAGAGAGAATGTAATTAATTATTTTCTTCCTCTTGTCTTGGTCACCTGGTAAAGTAAATTGTACTTCGGTTAACTTCCTCGTGTTACAGTTCCCCCAATATAGGTACTTCTTGTAGAAGATCATCATACACAGGACTCGTCAACTGGCTAACTAACATGTTGTCTATTTTTACTCTTGCACCAGTATGAGTAATCCAAATTAGGCAATCTATCCAAACAGACTTGTTGTTGTTAACAATTGTACTGCTATCTTCTTTATACTGTTTACCTTGGTAACAAAAGGCGTGTTATTGTGCTAAATACTCGCACATCTCTTGTTTGTCAAAAATACCCACAAAATTCTGTGCAATTTCCTCTTTTATATGAACTAAATCACTCGCGGCGGAGTTGTGGAAATCCATTTCAAAACTGAAGTTAGTGAAAAAGTTGTCTATTTCCACACTAATTAAGGGTATGAAGTTTATGTGTCAACATGAAAGTCTTTGCTGTGTAAACTGAAACCTATATTGAACAAGGGTCTTCGTCTGGCTACGGGGGCCTTTCGCACTACCCCTACGGCCTCTCTTCAGGTGCTTGGGCTTAGCCATCCACTCAGGATTCTTCGGAATCTGCTAGCACATCGCTAAGCAGAGCGCTTGCGCTATTGCCCAGGGCACCCCCTGCACGACGTTGGGAATTATGTGATCTGTAGCGACTAACTCAGTACCATCAAGGCGATTAGGGACACTTATTCTATTGATCCTCTAATACAAAGCCTACAAGTATCGCTACCCCAACCCATAACATCGGGCTCAACCATTACTTTTATGTGGGTGCCAAGCCATGTGGGTATTGATGGCAGCAAGTGTGCTGATGCCCTTGCAAGGAAAGTCATTGGTGATAACTCGATCGATATGTTGCCTATACGCATTGAGGATCCAATCTCCTACATACAACATGAAGCCAATTCTATCTGTCTTAAGCAATGGCTGGGTGAGGTCACTAGTCTGCGTGGTGACCTTCAGAACTTGTGCCCAGTAGGCCCATTTGTTACCCATGTTCCAAAGGGGGACCGAATAGTGGTCAACCGGGTAGCTACTGGCATTAACTGTCTTACTCACAGACACTTGATTAATGCAGAAGCTCGAAATGTGTGTGGGAGGTGTGGAGGTGATCTGTCGATCCGCCACGTCCTGGAGGAATGCCCATGCCTTATGGACCTCCGAGTCCAGCGTGGGCCCCCTCAGTGGGTTGACGTTTTATCTGGAACAGACAAGGCCCAGTCCCTGTTGTCGTACCAGAGAGCTGCTGAGCTTTACTATGAACTGTGATATCTGAGCTGCGATAAGTATATTTTTGTCAATCTAGTCATAGTTTTATTTCACTTTGCTAATTATATGTAGTGACGTAGGTATATTTAGTTATTAGCCGAGGTATTCTCGATCTAGTCTTAGTTATAATATTTTATTTTTGACGTTTTTCTTTATCCGGTTGAAGGGCTAAACATTGGACATCACTGTACTCATTATTTGTCCCCTTCGGATTTGCCAGTTGAGTCCGTGATGGTACTCCGTTTGGTCAGGAGGGCAGCATGGCCCCCGTTAGAATCGTGCCATTTGCAGTGTTCCTTAGGACACATTGTTCGGTGCCGCTAATGACCCTTCTGGTTCAGGTGCGGCGTAAATCATTAAATTAAAACATAATACTTAAAATATCTAGATTTATCCGTATCAACCCATCGATTCACACCCTTCCATAATGAAATTTGAAATTCCCGTTCTACGTTCCAAATTTAGTTCAAATTCATAGCTGGAAAAAAATCCGAAAAACCGGATAATATCAGTTAAAACATCACGATTTATCACAATTACCCCCTCCATTCACCCACTTCCATAAAGAAATGTAAAAATCTTGTTACGCTTACCAAAACTCGACCAAATTTATAGTAGAATATGAAAATCTCGATTATCTGATGAGAATAGTCAAAACCTCGATTTATCACTATTACTCTCTCCATTCATACCCTTCCAAAATGGAATTTGAAACTCCTGTTATACGTTCGAAACCCTGTTAGAATTCACAGAAGATTAAAAAAACCTCAAAAATTTGACGAGAATAGTTAAAACATCACGATTTATAACTATTACCCCCTCCATTCGCCCCCTTCCATTATGAAATTTAAAACTCCTCTTATGCGTTCCAAAACTAGTTTGAATTCATAGCTGGAAAAAAAATCCAAAAAATTGGTCAAGAAAAGTTAAACATCACGAACTATCACCATTACCCCCTCCATTGACCCCCTTTCATATAGAAATTTGAAACTCCTGTTTTACATTCCAAAAACCAGTTTGAATTCACACTATGTAGAAAAAAAATCGAAAATCTGACGAGAAATTTGAAACATCACAAATTATCACTAGGTATTATCCCATCCATTCACCCCCTTCCACAAAGAAATTTGAAACTCCTGTTATGTATACGGTCCAAAACAAGTTCGAATACACAGTAAAAATAAAAAATAAATAAATAAACATAAAAAATCTGATGATAATAGATTATGAAATAAAAGACGAAATTTATAAAGTTCGTACCTACTAATTTTTATTTTTAAAGTACCCACTAATTTTATTTCTCCTATTAATTAATTAGTCATCCAATACGATGCTGCATGCTGAATGGGTCGGGTCGATCGTTCAGTGGTTTTTAACTGAATTGATCAAGGATCGACATTGTTTCCGATGATTTGAAAGCCATGCTGAAAATACTCTTCGATAATTAATCAGTTCCTCGTATTCCAGGGATAGAATGAATAGCATGAATAGCAACTAACTGGTTCTGTAAAGTTGTCATGCTGTGTGGGTTAATAGTAAATTTGGGAAGGTACATTCATCACTGCGTTAGACAGTTTCCTACCTAACTTCACGGTGATTAAGGGATCATTACGTGGAGTAATGGAGTTCAATGATCAATTCTGTGGAGCGTAATCTTCTTTTCATCATGTTTTCTGCGTGTTAGGTGATGCTGATAATGTTCGACGTGTTTTGAAAGGTTGATCCCGTTGGGCGTTAGAAACTCTACCTCAGTGATTACGATCCGAGTACAGATACGTACCTACGGAACGTATGACTTCAAGTTCAACACGGTTTTCAGTCATTTCGGATTTGGATAATCTTTTGCTTCCGTACTTCAGCACCTACTAAATTTGAGCTCACGACATTGCTTGCTGACTTGGGCGATTAATGAAACTTCGAACTATCAACCTTAGTACTACATTTTTTCGAAAATCATATAACCATACATAAAAGCAATCTTTCTATCGTAGGGAGGTATTTCAATATTAACACGCATGCTAATTCTTGATAGTCGGTCGTAACTCGTGAAGTTTTGTAGAAAATGCAGCTATCGTAGTGGCTATCAGAGAATCTGAGAAAAGGAATGAGACGGAGGAGTATTCTCATTCTCTCAGATATCCAGGCAGCCTTTAAAGCACTTGAAGCTCCTCAAACTAGGTCAAGACTGGTGAGGGAGTGCTGGGATGTACTAAATACTCTGGGAAAGGACAACAAGATAACCTTGGAATGGGTACCCAGGGGAGATATTATCAGTAGACGACCTTGTGAGTGAAATTCTCAGTCTGGTGGAGGAGGGGGATTGGCTGCAGAACCTATAGGTTGGAAACAGGGGAGAGAACCGCACAATGAACCTCGGATTCGGTGTGGCGAAGAGGGAAAATGACCCCTCCTAAGGACCCTGAATTTAAATAAATAAATAAAAATCGTAGTGGCGCCGAAAATTTATTAATATTATTTTTCATGATTTACAACAATTTTTATTTAATATTTTCAGAGATATTCTGTAATATGTCCAGAAATACTGCAGGGAAAAGTCCAAACTTGATGTAATCCTCTGTTTCATTCCTGCAGCCATCCGATTCCAGCCCCATCTTCTACCCCGAGGCTTCGTATTTTCTTTTTCGTATATTGAAACCGCGAACTGATTGCTCGAATGAGGCAAAACTGGACCTTTGTTTTCACCCAACCTAATATATGTGAGTAAGGCTTCTCCCATTTCTCTACCGATTTGTGGGCCATACTATTTTGAAATATATACTTCGAATTATTGATGAAGGGCGCCGTCCCAGGAGATTGCAAGTGGAGTAAACAAGCCACGGAGGTCCTCAGTTGCTTTGTCGTACTTCACATGGTTAGAACGAGCTGCTGCCTTAGCTGTAGATTCCCAGTCTTGGGCGCAGTAAGAGGCGGCGTCTGCATTTACAATGCGGGTATCGAACAACGCATTAAAAAGTGCTGGCCAACGAACTCATCCTTTCGTTTGGAAAGCTTGATTTTTTGGCGGAAGAACGGAATTTTTATCCCAATCCTAAGGAGTCTGGAATGACACATATATAAACGATAATCATCAGAAACACTTGCATACGAGTCTATATATATATATATATATATATATATATATATATATATATATATATATATATATATATATATATATATATATATATATATATATATAGGCATTTTAGGCTCCTAGAGCCTAGACCTTCTCTCTTCCCATTTCTCTTAATGTATCCTTCATGGTCTGATTTGGGTGGTTTTGTAGGATCTGTAACTAATGTGTCGTAGAATACACACCACCACGCTTCGTATCAGTGAAGTTGTGCGGTAGATTAAAATCGGCCAAGCCGTTTAGAAGCGTCTCACTCCCAAACGCAGTCAATGAGAGTGAGAGAATCTCTCAATTTAGGCTTGCCTAAGTTAGATGTGGTTAACAATACATTTTTTTGCCTTCAAAATAGTAAATTCCAAAATAATGAACGAAACATAATTATAATACTATATTCTCCGAAAATTCACTAATAAAATTACGCAGGCTCCCATAAAATGTAATTAGATTTGGTTAACCAAATATTGGGAGCATAAAACGGAAGTTAGTGAAAAACGTTGTCTATTTCCACGAAAAATAAAGAGTTACAATGTTAAATCGATTTCGACGGTTAGGCCATCATCAGTAACAAACAATAACTGAAGACACATTAGAAAGGACACAGCTTATATAGAGACAGGTGAAGGGAGATTGAATCCCATTGGTCGAGAGAAAGGAAAGGGGCAGGAGGTACAACCAATCAAGTGCATACAAAGTGAAAGGGAGATTGAATCCCATTGGTCGAGAGAAAAGAAAGGGGCAGGAGGTACAACCAATTAAGTGCATACAAAGTGAAAGGGGATTATAGCTAATCAGATGAAGTGAAAGGGGGGAAATAACTAAATAGGGTTTCAACAGTGTGAAGGGATAATTCCAAGGTTTACAGAAATGGACCTATCAGTGGTGAAATATATTGAGGTATATCCTCATTTAAACATTTACCAGACCTGTCACTTTTGATAATTTCGAATTTTTCAAGTACATTCAACATACCTCCCTTTGGGCAAAAATGAAGAAATTCTACAAACTGTCTGTCTGTCAAATCAAAATTGTAACTATGATTAGATTCCTTAAGATGTTTTGAAATGTAGACTTACCCTTATTTTCCCCGAAATCCTCCATATGCTCGTCTATTCTTTTCCTAAATTTCCTACCAGTCTGACCTCAATATTCGTAGCCACAAGAACGCATGCGCAAACGCCAATTCTACAAAGCATTTTTGTCTCACGCCCTAGTCGTTCGATCTCGCTCAAATCGATCATCTCATATCAATTTCAACTTGATTAGGTACCTACATCAATAATAGCTAATGCGCATGGACCAATATGAAATATTTGTAACATGCTTATTTTCCACAGTTTTCATCCGATGTGGATGAAATTTTCAGGGAATGTGCGAGCTAGGGTGTAGACGGTCTCCTGTCAGTTTCATATTTGCCAAATCAATACTTCTCACTGCGCATGCACAAGCGTAAATTCCTTTATACCCCATTTTTTCACGCCCAAGTCGTCCGATATCTCTCAAATTTGAATGATAGTTGGCGGATGACGATTAGATCTTCTCATATACATTTCAAAATGATTGCATCGTTAATAGCTACTGCGCATGCGCATATGTAAAATCCTTGTAACGACCTTAGTTACTGTTTTCATCCGATTCCGATGAAATTGTCAGAGAATGCTCGGTTTAGGTTATAGATGGTCCCCTACCAATTTCATTGTTTTCAACCCAATGTCATTGTTTTCAACCCAATTTCATTGTTTTCAACTCATCAGTTCATTATGCGCTTGCGCATACGTAATTAAATTGATTATAATTTTTTCGTTTCTTAATTTACCAATTATGACCTTTCACGCTACTTCATGATTTACTATTTTCCACTATGGCATTTTTTAAGATCATCACTTTTCGATGATCCATACATTCATGAAAGGTAAACGAGGAAGCTATGTTCCACACCCAACTGGGCAGACGTTTTGGTTTATATTGTTTCAACAATGAACCTTTGTTTTCGACCAAGGAGAATAAATGAATAACCCCCACTAAATTTGTTGATTTACATTTCAAGATGCGTAAAATCCAAAAATCTAGTTAAAAAACGTCTGCTAAGTTGGTTGTGGCACATAGCTTCCTCGTTTACTTACCATGAATGTATAGATCATTGAAAAGTTTTAAGTGATCTAGTAAAATTCCATAGCGGAAAAGAATAAGCCAAGGAGTAGCGTGAAATGTCATCATTGATCGATTAAGAGACGAAAAAATTACACTCAATGTAATTTACGTTGGTGCAAGCGCAGAGCGAACTGATGCATTGAAAACAATTATATAGGTACGAGACCATCTACAACCTAAACCGCACATTCGCTTACAATTTCAACAAGATTGGATGAAAACTGTGGGAATTGAGGCCATTACAAGTATTTCACATTGGCGCATGAGCAATGATACAATCGTGTTGAAATGGATATGAGGTAGTCAAGTAATCTTCTTAAAACTATCATCCAAATTGAATCAAACGACTAGAGTGTGAAAAAGTTGAGCATAATGGAATTTACGTTTGCGCATGCGCAGAATGAAGTATTGGTTTGGCAACAATGAAACTTATGGGGACTGTCTGCACCCTAGCCGGCACATTCCCTGAAAATGTCATCCAGATCGGATGAAAACTGTGGAAAATTAGCTTGTTACAAGGATTCGCGGCGGACACACGACAGACTTTTTTTTTTTTTTTTTTTTTTTGAAACCTTCCCTCAATGGCAGTAAGCCATTAAATTGAAAAATAAACAAATAAAATGAAAAAGTGGGGAGGACGCCCAGGTTTACCCGACGCCAGCTCTGGGGATAAGGGAAGTAGCAGGACGAGGAGGAAGAATGGGATGAAAGGCAGTGCCCCTATAAAATGACCACCAGTTCAAGTAAGAACCCCTCAGGACGCGGGTGGTGATACCACGGAGTACTCTTGCCGAGATGCCAACTCGAGTAACTCCTTGGCGCTTTTCCCGCACCACACCCCGCGCCATGAATCGGGCGCAGCAATGACGTAGATGTTATTAGGTGCCACTCCTTTTAGCTCAGATATCGTTTGGCGCAGATAATTTCTATCATATTTACTTTTCTTAGTTCACCAGGTCTGCTCCATGTCCACACTGCCACTGACAAACCTGGGCATCCAGGATTATGGCAGACCCATCGGGCTTAATCGCAACGATATCCGGCTTCTTGCCCCGGTCACTCGGCATGTGGTATAGTCTCTCCCTTTCGACATCCCAACCGCTAGATGACAAAGCACCTGCTATCTGCTTGGCAATCGCATCGTGACGTAAAACGTGGCCACCGTGAGTACGAGGACATTACTGCACCACATGATATAGATTTTCTTTTTACCCCGACAAGCACGGCAAAGCTCATTCTACCCACTGGATAGAAATGGGGGGTTCAGAGCACTGTCGGAGTTCTTTACCATCTACTGAATCATGCAGTGCAGCAGTAAACTCAGCAGATGAGCTGGGTTTTGGAGCAGTTGGTGTTGCTCAATCGCACCACAACAACTGCTGCCGGACAAGTCCTGGTCAGCAGCAGTGCAGGCGACCTCTCAGCTCGAGCCCCTAAGGGTAAGCAGGCGCTGGTGGCATAAAGATGGGATGCTGGCAGAAAGAGAGACAATACGGAGCCCACTGGTCATGACCGGATGTAAGCACTTGGGAAACCAGGTAGAAAGCCTAGCCAAGAGCACACAGCAGAGCGAACTTCACAATCTAACTCAAGCAGCCTCCCAGCAGTAAGCCTGCCAAAGACTAACCCATAGGTTAGCTTTGGCAGTAAGTACGTGCGAAGGAGGAGCAGGCTTCTGCTGTGGCTTCAATGGAGCCTTGGTGACTCGAGCTAATGCACCACTAAGGTCCACAGGGCTTGTGGCTATAGAGGCGACACCCATGAAGTCGACCCCAAGGTACTGCCAGACCTCCAACATGGATCGGGCGGGGATGGGTGTCTGTCTTAAGACAAAGCACTCCTCATCCACCACCTTCACCTTATGCTGGCAGCCCGACGGGATCAAGGTCACCGACCCTCACTTAGATGGGTTAGGCACCAAACTACACCTGGCTACCTGCTCAACAAAGGCGTTTAGGGCGATCTGCAAGCTCTCATGGGTTTCTGCGATTAGGATGACATCATCAGCAAAGCCCAATGAACTTACTCGCACCCCAGGGGCGAGATCAAACCCTATTTCAGCTCGCAGCTTACCCAATGCTGTATGCACAACCAAATTGAAGAGGAGTGGCGATAGAGGATCCCCCGGGCGTACCCCTCGCCCAATGACAACATCCCTGATATCTCGCCTCCTGCCTAGAGGACCGTCACGCCTTCATGGTACAGACAGGCAACATACTTAATTAAGTCAGCAGGTGCCCCGACAATATGGAGACAATCGGCCAGGGCAAAATGGCTCACAGTATCAAAGGCCTTAGCGACGTCCCTAGGCAAGTTGGAGCTGCCATTTCTTGACGCGGACTAGCGAAATGACAGTTTGGAGAACTGTTAGGTTCTCCGCTGTGCCATCCGCTTGCCAAAATGCTCTCTGGACGTCACCTATGTCACCAGCCACTTGGAAGCGAGATGCCAGAATTTTCAGAAAGTGGCTGAAAATTACCGATGATATTGAAATCGGACGGTAGCCTCCAGGCCCACTTCCTCCTTTCTTTGGGATGAAGATGGTTCGGGCGCGGGTCAACGCTTTCGGGGGCCTTCTTCAATAGAAGTAACAGGTTGAGGATGAGCAGCTTGAAACTTTTTGGGGCTTTATTCAAGCGTTGGGCAGAAATATCATCAGGTCCAGCAGACGTGGAGTTTTTGACATGGCACTTATGTGCCTCGTCATGATGCACCGGCGTGTACAAAATGCCACATAAGGAATCCCTGGTGGAAGCTGGGGGTACCACCGGCACACCAGGGTTGTGGCTGGGAGCACTCAAGAGTGGCTCCCAAAATTCCACAAATTCCTGGAGTGGGGGCATAACTTGTTCATCCCCAGCTCCCTCCATTACCTCCGTAGCTACACGAGCCAGATGCTTCCTCCACAACTTCTAGACCCGCTGGTATTCCCGCCTCCTCGCTTGCTCAGCTGCTTTGCGACCTCCACGGGGCACCAACACAGGAGGATGTGCTCCCTGATGCCCCGCCACGGTCGCATCCCCAACCTGTGGGAAGATGATTTGTACATAAGCCGCGACCTTGTTTTCCAAGCCAACAGGCCTTTAAACAGCCCGCCTTGCCAGTTCCTGCTGGTAGGCACTCTCATAGCCTTCAATACAGCCTACCTGCTCCCCGAGCCTCAATACTTGGGTCTTCAAATCCTCAAGAACACCGAAGGTCCCGGGGGTGGATTACTGAACGGCCGGCTATTGTCCCACGCCTGTTGGAGATGCGGGGGAGGCCCCACTGCTATTTGCCAGGATTGCATCCTGGACAAGCTGCTTATAGTGGGGCCTCAGGTGAACAGATTGGATGGCAGAAAGCGTGCCCATGGGAAAACATGCTTGCAGGTATACATTAATATTTCGTACCCCATTATTCACAGCCTCTGCCTCTTCTGCTGCCATTCGCCGCAAATCCTCAGAAGCGTACCTCGGTCACTCTCTCTCTATATCAATTGCAGCGTTGGCCTGTACAGGATGCTTCTGCCAGACGTGGGCACTGAGGCCACGTTTGGAGCTGAAGGCTCTCTCACAGTGGGCACACTGGTGGACATTTACAGGGGTCGTGGAAGAGGATGAGGGATAGGAAGACGAGGATGAAGAAGAGGGAGAGGATGGCCGACGGCCCTGCCTGGGGCGCCCCCGAGCACCTCCCCAAGAACCCCGCTGGCCAATGGGCCGGCGGGGGTTATGACGCTCGGCTGTGTTTTCATCCATAACCGGGGAGGCGTAAAGAACGGGTCGGGAGAAACATTGACACGAGCCTCCCCCCTAATCGCCATTGGGTCATTCTGCCACCCTCCCCGGGTTGCACGACAGGGACGTATGGGGTAGGGATTTGAAGGAGCTCCGAAGAGATGAAAACACTCACACACACACACACACACACACGCAGACTCACACACATACACACACACACACATCATGCTTCTTCTAGACATCATGATTTTATCCAACACGCTCCAAAGTTCTTCGTTTCATATCTTAGATTTATAGGTTGATTAGCAAAGAAATTAACTACGGAGCTCACTCAACTGACCTAGGAGGCTTCAGACTTTATAATTGATTTCTAGGTGTTCCACGAAGTCTCCTTAAAAATTGCTCTTTCGTTTCGCGTTTACGTGTGTCAAATCATTGAAGCAAGCTCAATTTCCACAATTTCCAACCGATTTTGCTAACATTTTCAGAGAATGGGTGGGTCAGGGCGTTGATGGTCCCTGACAGTTTTATTCTTCCCGAATGACTGCTCCACTCTGCGCCTGCACAAACGTAAATACCGTTAAGCTTAATACGCCCTATACTAGAATAGATTATAACTTCCGTATTGGGCGGTGGGGTGTTCTGGCGTTGGAGTGAGAGGGAGAAGTGCCTGGTTGACCAATAAGAGCGAGGAGCCCTTCACATGGTTGCCACATCGCACCGCTTCGAAACGAGCAGCTTTTGGTTTACTGTGTCAAATGCACGGGAGAAGTCAATCAGCTTCAATCAAACAATGTAGCTCACCGCAGTCCCAGCACCAACGCGGCAACACTGCGCCGGCTGTCTCCCCACGGCTAGCTCCCCCTCCATACGACTCCAATACGGAAGTTGTATCTATTCAAGTATAGTCGTCCGGTCTCGCTCAAATTCGGGCGATAGTGTTGTGAAAAAACAAGTTGAGCATTCTGTATCAGTTTCAACATGAACGTATCATCAGCGCAAACGTGATATGCGATTATTGGTGTGTACAGAAAATATTGGGTCATACCAGATTCATGATAAAGTAATTACGAAATTGTAATAATCGGTGTTCTGAGGAATTCTGATTTGTTCACTAACAACCGGAATTATTGATCTTTTCCTTTTTTTTTAGAGGTTTTGCAGACCTTAGGGCAGGGCACGGAGAAGTTGATTGGCTTTTGGCTAATGTTCAATTTATAACAGTTATCTATCGTAGCTGGGGTGCACGTGTGGATGAGACGCATGAGGGGGTAACGGGAGCTGAGGGGGGCCAGGGTCGAGAAGTCACCCCTAGAGCTGGAACGGTTGTTTCTCCCTGGGGAGGTCAAGAGAGGGAACCCCCCCCCCCCCCCAGAGCCTGGGGAAGAGCCAATGGGCGCGTGAGGATGCCAGTCAGTCCAGTTTCGTCTTCTAGTCTATACGGCCGTCGTTTACCATTGTTCCCTCCAAACCCATAGTCTTTTTCAAATGCTAGCTATCATACCGCACATATCGACACAATTGTGATACAGACCAAGTCATATTTGCCCCACGCAGTCAGTAAGACTATCCTTACTTACCTCCAGAACCTCGGAAGCTGCGTGATGTACGGTAGAGTAAGCAGCTTCTCGCCAGGGACTTCAATACGATTAACAAGCGATCTCCCATACAGCTTTACTAGATTCTACTAGAATCAGGAGTGTACCGGAGGAAGAAGTAGCGAGCGCTAGTGGTAGATAATTGATTACTGAACGAAATCCCATTTGTCAGCCATACTGCCTACAGTCCGCCGATTTCGAAAAAGTCCTACGCTCTCTTGCTGCCCAGAGTCAACATATACATATTCTTTTAATACGGAGACAATAGCGAGGAGTCTACTCGTCAATCAGTGTAAATCCGGAGGTACCTACTCACTTTAATTCATCTTCGTCTAATTGTGAATTGAGGGTATAGCCCGACATTATGTTTAGTATGCAAGATTTCAACGTTTTCATTTTTTTAAATGCATATAATTTTTTATTGTGATATTTAGTTATACGAGTATCTGTTTTCCTGTTCACTAAGTGACACGCATGTATCGCTACCATTTCCAATTTATTGTTGAGCTAATTTTCTTAATCGTATTAAAGGCTATTTTATTTTTCATTGCTTGTGCGTTCTCATTCTTCCAATAGTGTTAATCCATACAAATTGGTGAGTCTACAGGTAGGTGCTTCATAAGTACAAGTACTATGAATTGGGTGTGAATTGGGAGTAACATAGTTTCAGTACATTTTGGGGAAATCACTGTCTGTGACCTCGCTCTCATTCAGGCTCACAGCTTCGAACCATTAGGAGGCAGACCTAGGTATTAAAAGGGGCTTACACTATTCATTGAGCTTAGAATTTCGGCTTAGAACATTCAGAAAATAAATACTACATGAGGAACCACCCTAATCAGCTAAGGATTTGAAACTGAACCTCTTTGGGACATGTGAACTAACTAGGAACAAAGTGAGGAACTGTCTTGATCAAGTTTTCGAATATAACTCTCAGATCTCAGGCTATATTACAATCCTGTAGACTTACTCCTCCATCGAGTACTTGGCTTTCCCTGATGACGCACAGTGTTTCGACTAATGTGTTTCAGGTGGGAAAAAGTCTCAATAAAAGTTTTCCAAAAAAATGTCTTAAGCAACCACCCTGGTTATAGAATATAGTTTTGAGACCCTTATCTACCACCCTGGTAGATAAGGGTCTCAAAACTATATTTACTTGGAATAACCTTCTCTGGGTAACTCTATGCCCACACTTGAACGCACCAATAGAAAACTACTGTGCGGAACCCCTAAGGACATTATTAGTCAGAAATGTAATATTTAATTTTTCCCCCTTCTTCTGATCATCTTGGTTTGGAATGAAATGATTCTCTCTAAGGTTCTAAGGAATAATATTCTCAACTTTTGAATATTAATTTTTAACTTATATCTCTTCTTATCAAAAAATGGATATTAAAAACTAGTGGTAAAAAGTTGTTAATGTAAAAAAACATGAGTACCGGTTTGTCAAGTCTTGAAACTGAAAGTATTATAGACATAATTTGACGTAGAATCAGAATTTTAACCCGTTTATTCCGCAAATCTCTGCAAATATTGATTTTTTTTTTTTAATTTTCGGTAGCAATTTTTATGATAGGGACAGTGAGTTTTTATTTAAAAATGGCCGTAAAACTTGAAAGCCGAGTGAAATACGGTCATTTATACCTTACTAGTTTCTACTCGTAAATATAACATGGAATCGAATATTCTGGGGTTTTCATGCAAAATCTCCATCCATTAAACAAAAATCACCTTATACCTCAAAACGATGATTTTATCATTCTCTGTTTATCTTATTCCTATTAGTGTCCGGTATTAGATAGGACAATTGAACCGAAATATTCATTAATATCAATTTTCGTGGTTTTGGAATATTTTCCACCATAATCCGCACTATCGAAACACTGGGCGACGTTGCCCGAGTATACAACATTGTAATTCAGGAAAAAACTTACATGCGTAGAACTTTTTACGTAAAATATGGATTTTGGTGAATTGGGCCGAGCAGTTTTTATTCGTAAAGACAGATGTTCAAAAATTGACATTCAAAACGCCTTTTTGCAACATCTGGGTATTAATAATAATTCTAAACTATTCATTTTCTTAAAAGTATAAAAAAAAAAAAATAAAATAAAATAAAAATAAATAAATAAAAAATAAATCTCGGCGGTCCGTGCATCGCCAGTGGGCAAGCTCCCTGGACCCTCGGTTACCTCTATTTACATACTTCGAATGAAATTATTGAAACACAGAATTGGTTTTAACTCACACGTTTCACATAAAACCGTGAAACCCGCATATCAGAATGACTCAGATTTTGCGGTGCATCTTATCACTAGCGCTATATTTGAAACCTCCTCGTATAATAGGACAGTTTACGAAGATTCATGGTTATGCTTCAATAATGGAAATTACTACTGGTTCAACTCGTTTCCCTGTCAATAACAATTGACAATATCACTGTCGCGTCAGTCCTAGTTTCTCCGGGTACCTAATCACGATCGACCACATCCCATTAATATCATATCAGGATGTATCCTGCCTGATGCCATGTTTCGCAAGTGCTAATCACGTTTGCATAGCAACACAGTGCATCCAGGACAATATACTAAACACTATAGGTCTGTTAGCCGTTATAATTTGTTATACCCGACGGAAGTGTGGCGTGTCTGTGCTCTCACACAAAAATATTGATGGTGATAATTTAGCTCTAAAAATCACAGTTTCTCACAAATTGGAACTGCTTTTGCTTTCTTAGGATGAAATATGGGCAACGGATCTGCTGTTGTGTAGCACGTTTTTATTTATCAGGGAACGAAAACATTCCGATAACCATTCTTAATGAATAGGTAAGAATCATTTTTCGTGATAATCGGTACCACACACTACCGGTTTATGTAGGAATGTAGTTGGCGCATACCGAGGAAAAACTACTGATACTTAATAAAACACCCATACTTCACTAGTTTCTCGATACGTTACACAAAATAATATTAAAGCACATTGATACAATGGTACAATTATATTATATCGGCACAGTGATACAAACGAGTACGGAAGTCCTACTCACCAATCGAAAATTAATTAAATGACATAAAAACGCGGCAAATTATCACACATAAATTCAATATTTCTGTATAAGGGAGAGTGCATCACTATTATACCCAGTACAGTACAGTATTAAACCTAGTACATTATCTAAACTTGCATGCGCCTAGCAAAACTGTTTGCCTCGATTTTAGGCATTTTAGAAAATGTTGATGAAACAGTGCTCTTTCCCAATTTCATCACAGTAGGTCTATTAGGAAAGAAATTAGCCTCAAAGGCCACTCAGCTGATCAATTTGGCCCCATAAATAACAATTGTCTGCAAAGTGTCCCAGAAGCGCTACATTTAAAATTTTATTATCGTATGTACTCGTAGGTCGAACAGGAATGAAATTAGCTCAAGAGGCCCCTAAGCCCATCAATACAATAACTTCAAGATATCCCAAAGGAGATCCTTATCATATTTCATCCCCGTTAGTTCATCAAGAAAAAAATTGGACTCACGGGTCCCACTTTCGTTAGCGATTTGGCGTAACTTCGATGAAGCGGTGCACGACGAAACGGTGCATCAAAAGATGCTCCCAACCCCTTCCCGCCACACAGCTCATGGTTCGGGTGGGAGTAGAACATTTTAAAATCCCTCATGCCCGCTTTCGGAGAAATCCAAAAAGATCAAACGACTTGTAGATTCCCAAACTCAGCTGGTCCTCTGTGGCGGTGCATAGAGACAACAAAAGACGGAGTTTCATTCCTATAAAATAGAATAGATTTGAACATTTGCATATTATTGTGTCATGCGGTTGGTGCTTCTCACAACTAGATTTGTGTGCTTCTATCGAAATACATATAGATTCTGCGATTACTGTGTACATGAATCTTTCACTACAATTATTCGAACTCTTGAGTTTAACCATCGCTTAATACAAGTTTATTCCCCTACAACTTGTAGGTTCTTTCAACTTGAGTATTAAATTAGCTTGGGTCCTGTTCCGAGGATCAGTACCGTCCTAGGTTTGGATTGACATTGACCATTATGCTTGCTACACCTTGTATATTAATTATTGACTTTTGGTGGAACTTAAGAAAGCAGTGGACTGTTGCAATCCACCAAGAAAATAATTTTGCGATTAAAAACTTAAAAGAAGTTTGCTCTTCTTTTGGTTGCTTAACAAACGATAAATCCATTTCGCAAATGTAAAATAAAATTATATTTCAGAACATCATCTCTGAAAATATTCACAAAAACATTTCGTTCGTCTCAGCCACGAACTGGAGTTCCGTTTCCCCTACTTCCAGTCTTGAAACGGAACATTCATTGTGTCCAACACTTCACGGTCTTTGGCATCAAAATATGAGAAAAAAGGTAAGGTCAAAATGTACGTGCTGCGATTTACCTCGAGCTTCTCTTTCGGAGCCGCATTACAAAGTACGGAGAGAAGAGTACCAGTTTCCAACTTGATAGGGCACAAAGCTCGGATACCAAATAAATTTGTCCAATACCAAGAACTACGGTACCTTGACTTGGTGCATCAGACTGTTAGATGGACCGGCATAGTAGTGAGTAATCGCACTGCCAAGCCCGCATATCTACCAACCCGATACAAAGTTTGGCTGCTATTCAATGGTGTGTAAGAAGTGATTAGAGGGATGAAAAAAAAAAAAAAAAAAAAAAAACTAATAGAAAGTTAAAAAAACATGTTTTCAGTTTGAAATATTAGGTACCTAACGCAATAATAATATTAATAATAATAAAGTGAAGATTTGATATGCAGGATTCTTTAAGTGCCTGGCAATCAAATTCCTCGATCGCAATCCTCATTTATAAACGGTGGGAGACAACTAGCTCACTAGAGTGAGCATGGATTTATTAACCTAAAGCAAAATAATGGATTCATGGCAGCAATACCTGAGGTATTTTGAATAATCGAAGAAGGTTGGCTACTTGAATTGAAGTAACACTTGAAGCTGCTCCAACGACTCCGGAAATGACCTTCCGG
This sequence comes from Adelphocoris suturalis, assembly GCA_030762985.1. NCBI lineage: Eukaryota > Metazoa > Arthropoda > Insecta > Hemiptera > Miridae > Adelphocoris > Adelphocoris suturalis. The sequence goes on along the minus strand of CM061040.1, from coordinate 65,918,694 downwards.
ACTTGAGTTTTGTTGCAGTGATACTCTCCATCGTCGATGTTGCTAATAGAACCTGAAAATAAAAAACACCACTGCTTTTATTCAATCATCACAAACTTTGAGGAGGAGCAAGGGCCTTAATATTTTTTAATTTTAGTTTAGAGACTTTTATTATCTGTTCATTTTGACTCCGGAACGACAGATATGAACCCTATAAACCAACTAACTGGCCTGTATTTCCCCTTAATTTCGAAAAATTTATCCGATTCGGGTGAGATTTCGAGGTGTTGAGTGGGTAAAATCCTGAACAACTCTACGAACTCAATTATATCAATGGTATGGTTGCCTTAGGTGGCCACAGTGCTTGCACAGATTCGTACACTCTTGATTCCATGCGCATGTCTCTCCTTGAATAAACATCAGGTTCGTATAATATCTTAAAGGTTTAATTAAAGTAAAAGTAGATTATAACCAATATGACTTAATTCTGACACCAGTTTTTTGTGAAAGATTAGGATGCAATTTATTCAGTAGCTAGCCGATCCGGCTCGCTTCGATCGCCTCCACGTTCAGCCGGGGGGGGGGGGGGGGGGGGGGGGGGCTCCGCCTGCTATGGGTTCCCCTGTTGAGGTGTATTACAATTGAAACATGTAGGGGATGTTTGGCAGTATAGATGCGATGGTCTTTTACTATCGAGTGGGACTTGTAGAATGATTGGAAACGGTAAATCACTAAGGGTAGGTTTTACGAGTGTAGGGGATGTTGCTCGCTTCGTTTGAGGTGGGTTGTCTCGCTCCCTTCGCACGCTCTTTGTGGAATGTATAGATGAGATGGGGGATAGTTCATCTCGAGTCCGTAGTAAAAACCTCGTTGAAATTAATTTGAGTTTTATGTTTATCAGAAATTATAATATAACCAGTGTCACTACATTCTAGTAGGTATGTATCCTTTTTAATCATTAGGAGCGAACTTGGTTTTATTACCATGATCTACAAAATGAACTTGACAACCAATACGTTTGAAAAACTGTAGGTTTGGAGAATATTCTTCAACAATTTCGTATGGACTCATGAATTTCTTTGCTGAATGAGACATCCTGTTGTTCAAAAACAACATGTAGTTTTGATACGAACTAAATCACTCGCGACGAAGTTGTGGAAACCCATTTCAAAACGGAAGTTAGTGAAAAACGTTGTCTATTTCATCGAAAAATAAAGAGTTAGAATGTTAAATCGATTTCGACGGTTAGGCCATCATCAGTAACAAACAATAACAACAAGTTATTGTTTGTTACTGATTATGGCCTAACCGTCGAAATCGATTTAACATTTTAACTCTTAATTTTTCGTGGAAATAGACAACGTTTTTCACTAACTAACGTTTTGACGTAGTTTTGGGCATGTCCCCAAAACGAGTGTGGCATCTTAGCCGAAGTTAAATGAACTCGTATTTTGTGTTTGATGTACAGATTCATCTTTTAGGCACAACCGTTTTGCTGTGGTACGTATGGTTCGTTTGGTTTGCGAACAATGTTGTGTTAAGATAGTTTTTTTTGTAAATATATCTGACGTTTGAAATTCCAGACCCTGGTCTGAACGTACTTTACGAACAGAGTTGGGGTTAGTGGTTATGGCTTTAATTTCAGTTAAACAACGTTCAAGGGACAAATGAACCCCCGTCTTGGTCTTCAGCATAAAGGCGAATGTACATCTAGAGTAGTCACATATGAATATTACAATATATATCCCCTGGCCTGAAATTAGCAGGCTTGATTGGACCCATCAGGTCGGTATGGAGAACTGTAAATGATTTATCAGTTCTATGCCTAATTAACTAATGAGGATTGTAAATTTTGTTCAGTAAAGAGGGGGTATTTGAGGAGTCATCTACTTTACTGAGATTTGTTGAAGTTTCAATTTTGTCCAGTGAGTAGGGAGTATTTAAGTAGTCACTTACTTTACTGAAATTTGTTGAAATTTGAATTATTTCAAAGGGGCTACTTTCTGCTGTTTGTGTATGTTGTTCACCATTTCTATCAGCTAAGATCACTCTCTTCACCAGTCCTCCCTCCCAGTCTGTTCCGGATTCTTTCAAATTTTCTCCCTCCCACCTGAACTACATTCAGATGGGGAGCTCCTGAATAAGAGGGAGCGTCGGACTGTATTAATGAAAGGGAGGGTAAGGTATATGAACCGTGTTTTTTCTTAAGAAAGATAGAGGGACCGAAGAGTCAAAATGAGTGGCGTTAGAATTTACCAGGTCAGAATTTACACACCAAGGATTGTGTTTGCAATATTTTTTTTGTGTGACCTTTCCAGTAGACTCCTGAGTAATGTCGACTTTGTCCTTTGTGAACAATACAGCTTTACCAGGTAGAGCTATTTTTCTAACTGAGAACAGGTTCGAAGACAACCCAGGAGTATATAAAATATTGGTTAATGACGAGATTTGAATATAATATCCCCATAAAATTCAGCGGAGAGATTCGGATTTCCACCCCTATTAGCACATTTTAAAATTCTGATGATAGATAATCTAACATTTGTCAAACATTTTATGAACGCAAATAAATTTTCAGTAGGACCTGTATGTATCAAGGGAAGTTTTGAATATTTTCATAACTTCAGAACCAATGAAATACAAATCAGGGGTTCGTGCGTCAATTATAAGGTATGACGATACGAAAAGGTTCTCCCCCTTACTTCCACGGATGACCCGTGGGCACCATCGTCGCCTACGTCATGGGTGCCTATAATCACGAACACGGAGTCTTGATGATTTTCAAAAACCCTATCCAATTTCCTAGCACGGCCGAAGGGCATGTTTATGGTTCAACGATTTACCAATAAAACTTCCGTTTGTTTTAGGTGGGATCGAGTCAAACTTTGATAAGGAAGATCCGGGTTTGAATTATCGAGGAAGTGGACATTGGGAGAGATGATGACTATTCGCAGCACCACAATTTATTTCATACATTTCATTGGTCTTGAAGCACGTCGAATAAACGCGCATTAAAAGATGCTCACACCCCCCTCCCGCTGTCTAGCCCGTTGTTCGGGTGGAATTAGAACATTTAAAATCTCTTATGCCCCTTTTGGAAAAAGCCAAGAAGATCTCCCCACTGGTTAACTCCCGCCACTCAGCCGTTTGGCCGTGCATAGGTAGCAAGGGACAGACAAACTGACAAACGGAGTTTCATTCTTTTAAATAATAGAGATACGTAGATATGGAGATAGAGATAGAAGAGATACTACCAATGGAAATAATAAACCGTTGGGTAATAATTTGCAACGTTTTCCCTCAGTTCTTTCCATGTGAGCTAAAATCGGATCAATGTAGATTCACGTGTGGCCCGGAGGGGAGCGAATGTCTGGAGATGAAGGGGGAGCTTGGACTCCCTTCAAGTTCCGTAGCTTATCTTAAGAGCCTTTAGGTCGAGGCACAAAGGTTGCCATCGTCTCAATAACAAAATGTTCTATTCACCTGCCAAACGGCCTAGCCCTCCTGCCTCCGAGGAGGTTTATCAGAGTTTCCACCGCATTGGAGGTCCATCTCGCTTAGCAGAGCCTTAATTAGTCGCTAATGTAATGTGAGCTCTGGCTTCAATCAGCACCGTTGCGATTTAATAGAGTGACAGTTGATGCAATTATACTCTCATTAGTAACACTAGCACTGTTCCGGATGCATAACACGAAAATTATCTGTATAACGATAACGTGATGCAAATCGACAGGGAGTTTCCTTCTAGTTAGTAAAATGAATATGGATTCCGTTTTCTCAAACTCCAATCTTCACTGTTGTCGATATGGTGTGTAGATACATAAGTCACTTCCTCGCATCTAAGTATGTATACTGGGTAAAGAGAACACGCATAACGATAGGTAGGTACGTGGATACAAGATAGTTCAGCAGTAATTTAAATCATTTATCCATTTATTAATCTATTTTATGTATTTATCAACCATACCGAACCAATATCCGTTGTTCACTAAATTTTCACGACTGTCGCGTCGCGAGTCAATTATTTGGTAAGATTTTAAAGTATTTTACTACTAAATACGTTGAAATAGTATCAATGTTGTGAGAATTTGTGTAATTTATTCGAGCGTATATTTACTTGTTTCTGTGACAATATTATTTTACATACTCGTAAAATGGTTTATTATTTTGAAGTTTCCAGGTTTGCATGTCAGCAAAATATATTATTGGTATAAAAGTGGATTGAGTTGAAGACGGTAAGTAGGGACTTTTTTATTGACATTTTAGCGAATCCTCGTGAAAAATGAAGCTATGACAATGGCCCCAAAAATTTTAAAATTCAAATTTTCGATAATTTTCTTTATTGAAATCCGCATCCTGAAACAAATCGCAGATTTTAACGCTTTTGTATGTACCAAAGCTAAGACATAAGTTCCAGTCATGCAGCGAATGAGCGTATGAGCGAATTTTCATAAATTATCGTATTGTAGAATGTTTAATTCTTTTGAAATTTACGCTTTTTGGGCACAGAGACTATTATTTTATGTCGAAAAACGTATTCTAATAAATAAATCAGCAATTCTAAATAATAATCAGCAATGAAAAAGAGATTTTGGATTTTAATCTTTTTTGGAGTTTTTACAGATTTTTTAGCCAATTACAATAAAATTTTATTACATTTTTCAGCACAATTTTGTACATGAACATTTCAATGTTCTATGTGATACTTAAACTATTTGAGCAATATTCTACCAAAAATATAAATTAAACAATTTTCATTCGTTTTTAGACAATGTTTGTGATTTTTGGCGAACTTATCCTCTCAATTGGAAAATTCGATTTTTTTCGCAAGAACGGAATATCTAGCTCAATCCTAAGGAGAGTTATCGTCTTGAATGACTCATACATATACATATAGATAAATAAATAGGTACGTATTCAGGGTAATAGAGGATAAGTGACGAACAATTTTTTATGTTAATACGCATCAAAAATTTAGTAAAATACCGCCAACTGCATATTTTTATTTCAATTCGTACTCGAGATATGATTTTTTAAAGGTTTTTTTCAGGAATACCGTGTTTTTTCCTTTTAAACTCAAATTTCTCCACTTTGCCTCATATAATTTTACTTTTCGACCACGTTTTCGGTATCAGCATTAATTTTTATATAAGAATAATGTACTTGGGTTCGTAAAAAGTACCATCCGAAGGCCCTCACATCAGCTCTAATATTGACGACTTTGAAATAATAATATTTCTGAAAATCTTTAAAACTTTACTACTCTTCCAAAAAGAATCCTGAAAACTGGAAAATCTCATGAAAACTGCTTCATCTAATATTCTTTTCAACGGAATAATGAATTTTACTTTTATTTTCTTATTTACGGGAGAATATTATGTTTTAATCTTAAAAAATGTGGGGTTTTCAATGAAATGTTTGGTTTTCTCGAAAGATCACCCTCCATGAACATAAGAGTATGGGTCGGTTTCTATGTACTTTTTCACGCTGTATCGAATGGCATTTGTAGATCTCTTCAACTCCGTTGTTACCAAGTTTTACACTTAAACTCGCAAATGGTTAGTTTGTTTGTTTCGCTTAAATGTATGTGTGTTATGGGATAAAACTAGTTAATTAAAGTGTAAAACTCGATTATAACGTAGTTGGAGAGATCTGCAAGCGTTTTCATTCGATCCAGCGAGAAAAAATACATAGAAACTGACCCCAAACTCGAAGGTTCATATAGGGTCATTTCCGAGAAAAACAACAATTTCATTGAAAAACCCACATATTTTAACATAAAACATTATTTTCGCCCCTAAATAACAAAATAAAAGTAAAATTGATAATACCGTTGGAAAGCATAATAGATGAAGCAGTTTTCAAGAGATTTGCCAGTTTTGAAGATTTTGTTTGGAAGAGTAGTAAAGTTTTAACGAGTTTCAGAAATTTTATTTTTTTCAAAATCGTCAATGTTTGAGCTGATGTGAAGGCCTTCGGATGGTACTTTTTAGAACTCAAGTACACTATTCCTATAGGAAATTTAATGTTAATTCCGAAAATGAGGTTACAGGTTAAAATTAAATGAGGCAAAGTGGAGAAATTATAGTTTAAAAGGAAAAAACACGGTTTTCTTGAACAAAATCTTTAGAAAACATATATCGAGTACGGATTGAGATAAAAATATGCGGTTGCCGGCATTTTACTACATTTTTGATGCAGAATAACAAAAAAAAAAAAAAAAAATTTCATCCCCTGCCACCCTGTATGTTTACATATACGCATATATGTATATGCACATATAAATATGAAAAAGCGTCAAACTGGATTTTTTTCTTCAAAATTCCTCGAACGGATTTCAATAAAGTCAATTTTCAAAAATGTTGATTATAACATTTTGGGAGCCATCGCAATTGCTCCATTTTTTGACCATACATAGGCACTTGCAGATGGAAAATTAATGCAACTGAAGAAAATTGTCTATATTTACTAGTCCGCCTGATCTATGCATAACGACATTCAAGGACGTAGGTCCCTACCAAATACAAATAAAATAATTGTATACATCATTGAAATGGTTTTAATTATCGTGGAAAACTACAAATAGATATACATATAGCAGAATGGAGTTAACGTATTCAGCAGAATGTAGGTAACGTAAAACGTCGAATGCGGACATTTAGGAAACGGGAAAATGATGCTTGAAGTAATTAACGTTCGCGTTTGGATTAATGATTTGAGAAACATGGAAATAGTAGGAAACATTCTACAGCCTAAGCCACACACTCCCAGATTGTATCATCAAAATCAAATGAAAACTGGATATTAACTTTGTTCCTGGGATTATACATTCGCACATGCAAGGGAGCGACTAATGATGCAATCATGTTAAAAGTAATTAAAGTTATATGGAATAATTAAATCGTCGTCCCCCACTATGCACCAAATTTGAGTGTGATCAGAAGACGGAGGAGTGAGAGAATGATGCTGTACGGAATGTATGTATGCGCTTGCGCTGTGTGACGTATTGATGTGGGAAAGATGAAACTGACAGGGGATCATCTACACACTAACATGCATATTCTGTGAATATTTCATAAATATCGGTTGAAAATTGTGGAAATTAAGCTTTTTAGAAGAATTTGAGGTTACATCACTCTTTTTTTCCAACATAACATTTTTTTCTTTCATCTTTTTCTTTTTCAAATAGCCCCTCAAAGGCGGAGGGGACACACCATTAAATTGAAAAGTAAACAATCAAACAAAATAATTTGGGGAGGACGCCCAGGTTTACCCGAGGCCGGCTCAAGGAATGGAGGAAGTCGCAGGGGGAGGAGGAAGAAGAGAGTGATGAAAGGAAATGCCTCTATAAAATGACCACCAGTCGAGGTAAGAGCCCCTAAGGATATGAGTAGTGAAACCACGGAGCACTCCCGCCGAGTAACTCCGTGACGCTTTTCCCTCACCACATCCCGCGCCATGATACGTCGCAGACATGACCTTGATTTTTTTGGGTGCCACTCCTTTTAGCTCAGATATCGCTTGCCGCAGATTATTTATGGGTCATTTTCCCGAAAAGGGCAAATCGCTGTCCGAAGGGATTTACGTCTTCCCATTATGAAGTAGATTAACAAACAAAAAGTCTCAGCTCTCTACAAGTTGCTCTTAACATAGGTACATAGGTTTCAAATAAATTAATATTTTATTTAACACTGAAAAATCAATTTGAACAGCGAAATGTCTCCTCCCCCGCGGCGTCCAGACCTGACTTTTCCAACTTTGCATCCATCTTTGGAGTAATTGTGACTGGATTTTGAAGCTGAGACTTTCTTGGTTATTATAAATACTTCCATAGAGTGAGAAAATAGGGTCGCCATAATTTTTGGAAATTTAGATAAAGAGGGGGGAGAGGAAAGTTTTTGTCCAGAGTGAGGTGTCTTTCCCCCGCTCAAAAAGTGTTTTTGAATTTTCGCGATCTTGGGTTGGTTTGCCCGGGTTCGGCTTTCCCGCCAAGTGTAGGTGACATCCTTGGCTATCAAACCATGTTGGGTCCAGGATGATCTCAGTCCGTGTTATGCCGTTCAGGAAGGAAGAAGTTTTGTTGGAACAGCACGTCACACAGTACCCGTCTTCCCCCCGCGTCCAATTTTCATGGTAAGTAACTGAGAATAACTTTTTCCGTCGCTTTGTGATTGTCGAGCTTGAGTAACTCTTTCGATTGGTATTCTGATTTTGCTGAAAATCAATGACGGAACACTAAAATAATTGAAAAATAGAGTTGTTCATTTGCACACCTATGTCTTTCCCCCGCCATTCGCCTCCGTGGGGGAAAGACAAGGACGACGGGGGGAAGACGGCTTGTACCTTGAATTTACATTGTTTTTACTTGATTCAGTTGAATTTAAATTTACCTTCGTCGGACTCGAAGTTTGCTTATGTTGCTGATTGAAAAAAATTAAAATAAAGTTCCAGTCATGCAGCATGACCATATGAGCGAATTTTCATAAAATTGTGGAATCTAGTGAACGCCGCTTCTGAGAGCAAAATGGACTTCAAATTTGAATTCAGCGCATCGGGTATCATAAGGATACCAATTTTGGTGAATTTTAGACAATTTTCAAGGGCATTTTGGTGAGATTTTCATGAAATTCATGAAATTTTGGATATCCGGTGAATGAAGCATCTTAGCGCAAACCGGATTTCAAAATCGGATTCAGCGACTCAAAATACTAGCTGGAACCCATTTTTGTCAAATTCACTGTGAGTTTTAAGGGAGAAATTGCGAGTTTAAGAGAAAAAATAAATTTTTAAAACAAAAAGTTTTTCCAGAATGAAGCCCAGGTGGGTCCAGTGAGTGCCTGCTCGGCTTTTTTGGCAAATTCAGTTTCGTAAAATTTTTTTTAAATCTTCATCTTTTAGGTAGGTTATCCGCATATATTATTGATTATTTATTGATAATAGTTATTGTAATATTTCAATTCATTATATATCATTTATTTAATTGACCAATTTAATTAATTAATTGAATAATTATCATAAATGTGTCCAATGAATTGGGACACAATGTGTCTAATAATCCTGGACACATAATCCCAATGAGTCCAGTATAATCAGACACAATCGCTTATGTGTCCTAATTTGTGGGACACATCTTAGTTTGTGTCCCAGATCATTGCACACACTGTGTCCAGTCAACAAGGACACATTTCCCATCGTGTCCAATAAACAGGGACAGATTTCCCGCCGTGTCCTATCTTCTAGGACACATTATGACCGAGTATAAATACTTCAACTCTAGAATAGAGTATAGGAGTATACTCGTTTCATCATCGATGTCTTTCCCTCGCTGAGGGCGTCTTTCCCCCGCTTTTCAGTGTTTCTTTTATTTAATTTTACTGGCTAAATAAGGACCGTGTTGCGGGACCGAGGGTAAGAAAGTGATCAGCACACTGTACAGATCACCCATGAATTTTTGGGAATAGTTTTAAGCACTTTTAGTTTTCTGAAAACTGAAAGTTGAGATTTGCCCTTTTCAGGAAAATGACCCTCATATCATATGTAGCCACCCGGATTCTTTACCATCTACTGACTTACGCAGCGCATCAGCGAACTCAGCAGACGAGCTGGGTTTTGGAGCCGTTGGCGTTGCTCGATAGCACCACAACAATTGCTGCCTGATAAAGTCCAGGTCAGCAGCAGTGCGGGCGACCTCTCAGCTTGAGCCCCTAAGGGTGAGCAAGAGTTGGCGGCGTAATAAGGGGATGATGGCTGATAGAGAGACAATACCGAGCTCACCGGCCTTGACCGGTGCGTGAATATAGGCACTTGGGACACATAGTTGGAAGCCAGCAGGGATATGTGCAGATAAGGTTCACATAGCATATCAACAGATTCATTTGTTAGGGAAAGTTGTTGGCTATGGATAAATTCAAACAGATCTAGAGAAGATAAGAACATTGCATGCAGTACCACTACCGACTGCGAAAGAAAATGTTTAGTCTTTAGTTGGGATGTTTGGTTTTTCAGAGAACATATTCAAAATTATGCAAATGAGATGCAAGCAATTACAGATTCTTTACCATCTACTGACTTACGCAGCGCATCAGCGAACACAGCAGACTAGCTGGGTTTTGGAGCCTGCTGTATCGGAGTGGATTAGATTGTATATGGGGCCATAAAGGCCTATGACAATCTGGGCAGATTCTTTTATGCAGCAGTAGTGGATTTTTCTACACTCTCTCTAGTTGATACAGCAGGCCCTCCTGTCCCCTCTGGCATTAGCCACACATCTGGTGTGTGCCCGGGATGGCCCACGTGGAGGTGCCAGGTTTTACAGGGATGCTCTTTCTATTGATCACAGGGACAGGAGTTGACAGCACCTAAGTACTCTGCTCCCTCTTCATGTAACTTGGAATTTTCCCATTTTCGGTTGTCACATCATAGCGGGTCTATTACTTATGTAGAGATAAGGCGAGTACTCGATATTCCTCCCTTTCTATCCCGATTTTACCTATATACTAGATTCCTAAACTACAACAATCATATCGCAGATACGTTCCCTACATACTAATGCTCATTCACTCAATAAATACATTCACAACCGCATCGCGCCACATCCATACTAGGATGGGGAAAACCCCGACCGACCTCCTCGAGCCCACCCTTCCTAGGGCGGCCTTTCTGGTACCCGTCTTGTAGGGTTTCCTGATCTCAATGGGTGTTTCAAAACACAGGAAGGCCTACAGCCTTTGAAAATAACAAAACTGAAATCAACATAAAGCGAAACATAACAAATCAAGATTGAATAATAACCTACCGGTTCGCTGCCCCCTCAAGGGGCCGGCAGGGTCCCCACACCCACTAGTTTCCACAATCATGCGATCCTATGACTAAAGCCTATTCTAATATCACAATGTATTGTATCCTAATATCACAGCGGATTACCTTGCGCATTCACTCATCCATTCGGTCACCCTTTACTATGAAAAACAATCACACTGGGGAGTGAAGTACTGGTATAAAATTCCTTCACGTTTCCCTTCTAAGATTCCTAAAACTAGAAACACAGAGTCCTAAATCTAGTATCACAGCAATATCACGAGATCAACTCGCCCTATCTCCACCATAGTGGGGCCACTTCCACGTATTTCAGCCCATAGCCGGGCAAACTTCTCAATTTTCTGAAGGCATTTCTGTCAGCTATTAGTGAGGATAGGTCACTGTTGTACACTGCATGGGCGGACATATCATATCGAACCTGATGGTATAGTTTGCACGACCTGATAACATGTTCGGCAGTTTCATTATCTTCATCACACAGGCATCTTGGGCTCTCTCTGCGCCGGAAGAAATGGAGATTCTCACTAAAGTTGCCATGTCCAGTAAGAAGTTGGGATACCTCGTATCCTGGATTTAAATGTTTGCTATTCAGTCTCTGGCACACATCAGGAAGGAATGCATGCGTAAGGCGCCCTTTTTCACTGATATCCCATCTGGACTGCCACTGTTCTTTAACCCAGGATTCGATACCTTCCGCCTTTTCTTCTTCTGTTTCTGCTGTCATTATCAGGTCAGTGAGAGATGGACACACACGTGCGCATGATCTGTCCGGCCACTTGAGATGCGTGAACGCAACTCTTGCATCCAGAACCAGATCCAATGGTTCGCACCCAGCCAGGACCTGCAGAGCAACTGTAGAGGCTGTGGAATATGCTCTCGCGCCTGCCAACAATACAGCTCTTTGTAGACTTAAAACTTTATTCCTCATATCCTTTGTGGGTTTATCCCACCATGTTGGGGCAGCGTACAGAACTGTTGGGAGGAATACCATTTTGTAGTACCTCAGGCGCTCGTGGAAGGGTACTCCCCATCCTGGTCCAGATAGAGCCCTGCACCCTTGGGCAAGGTTGGTTACCTTCAAACTCAATGAAGCCACATGATCAGTTCCTGTAAGCTTCTTATTAATTATTACACCCAGGTATTTGGCAACTTTGCCAGCTTGTATTTGCTGTCCATCTATAGCAAAGCGTGTAGGGTGCCGAGAATCTCCTTCTCCTCTAAACACAACGGCCTGGGTTTTTGAGGCATCCAGCTTGAGCTTGGCAGCTTTACACCAGTCGCCTATGAACCTGGCACAATCCTCTGCTTGGGTGATAACTGCTGCTCGGGTGTTTGCTCTAATAACCACGGCCAAGTCATCCACATATGCTATAGCTTCCCAAGCCTGGGTGTCTAGCTTTCTAAGGAGATCTGCAAAAACAAGATTCCACATTGCTGCACCAAGCACTGATCCTTGCGGGCAGCCCGTAGTTACCCTGGTCTCTGTGGTACAAGATGGTGTGCACATAACTGCCACTCTCTCACTAAAATAGCTTTGCAGCAGCTGATAGATGTTTCCCGGAATATTACATTCCTGGAGCATCTTTAGTGCCATTGGCCACCAAATTGTATTAAATGCGCTTGAGATATCAAAAAATACTGCCATTACATGCCGAGAGCTACTTTCACGGGCAAGATTTATTAGCTTAGAGATTGCCCCCTCGGTGTTACGACCTTTGGTGCACCCAAATTGTCTTGCGTGCGATGACTGCACTAGTTGCTCTGAAATGGAATTCAGAATATCTTTCTCCAACAGCTTTCCTTCCATTGACCTCCCTCCTTCCTCCCATTCCTCTGTCCTCATTTTTCAGAAGTGCCTTAATGCTGGCAACTTTCCATGCTCTCGGGAACTTTCCTTCTTGCAGTGCCTGGTTGAATATGAACAGTAGCTCATGATAATATTCGACTGGTGCCTCTTTCAGCATAGCCATATCAATGCGATCCAGGCCTGGTGCCTTCCCTACCCCAAATGAGGAAATAGCCTGCATCAGGTTCATTTCCCATGGTGGGACGTTTATGGTGGGAGGAGTCAATTGTACACGAAGTCTCAGCGGTGCCTCTACATCTCTATCATCTACTGGACTGTCTTGTGGAAATACCTCAGATAAATACATTTCACAGGCTTCACTCAGGTTTGCTGCTCTTCGTCCTCGTACAACCAGCTGGCCTAGGACTTTATCAGCCCTTATCTTCTGCCTCATAATTCTGTAAACTAGACCCCATGGATTTGAACGAATATCGTCCTCTACAAACTGTCTCCAGCTCGTACGCTTTAAAGGTCTGATCATTTTCTTCCACTTGTCCTTTTCTAAGTAGTAAGAACTGCGAAGTCTCTCCCTAGCATCACCCGGACTCGCTCTTTGGTATTTACGTCTTGCTCTTAACACTAGTTTTCGTTTAGATTCCACATCGCTGTCCCACCATGGTACAGGTCTCTCCCGCTGCTTGTACATCCGTCTCAGGGTCCGACCGGCGGCATTGTGCATGGCCTTATTAAGGTCCCCTAGGCAGACCTCGACATCTTGTTCATTGAGGGAGGGGCACATTAAATTACAGACTTGCTTGAAGACAAAAATGAAAAGCAAGTAAGAAATAACATGGGGTTAAGCACAGGAAAGGTCTTTGCAGAGAATAAGAGAATGATGTTCAAAAGCGCCGATTTTAAGGACCGGAGGTGATTCTCGTAGACTCAACAGCTCTTGGATTCGGATCACAGTTCAGAAATATAATGGAAAATGTTACCCAATAGAATTTTTTTCAAGGTGCTTCAGCCCGACGCAAGCTCGATATCCAGCTACCTATTTAGAATTAACAGAAATCTGTATGGCTGTTAAAAATGCACGCCAATATATTCATATGTCTCCATTCGAGATGGTAGTAATATCAGATCATGCAGCTTTGCGATTTGTAGACATCATAAAGGAAGAACATAGTAACATATTCAAACTCAGTTTCAACTTAAGTGAATATCCAGTAAGGACAATGTGCGCCAAGGGAAAAAGTTTGTCAATTTGTGATCATTTGAGTAGATATGGTAAAAGCGAGAAATTAGATGAGGACAATTTAGAGCCAATTAGTATATTTGTTTCTTTACGCGACAACAGGCTAAAAAATTGCAAGAAGAGACGAGATTAGCCCAAAATTCCCAAAGTGATACGATCAGGGAAGGAACTAATGACCATTACGATAACAGTAAACAGGAAGCTTTACAACGATCAAAAAAATACTGTACAGCATTACAAACAGATGATTTTGCAAGCAAATATCAGATTTCAGCTATCAAACAGTCAGACAAAGAGATATGAATTAGACGAAGTAGGAATTGCAATGCGATTTTCTCGGACCGGTAGAATGTTCTCAAAATGCAAATCAACGACAGTCAAGTTTACTTTTAGTGGATTTACATACCAGACATTTGCAATTGCTCTATGCAGAAATCAGACAGGAGACGAGGTAATCACCGCTTTAAAACGATAAAATACAAATGGGGTTTCATAAAATGTTTACAAACAGATAACGGCACGTCTTTTAAAAATCAAGCATTTACAGAATATTGTTAAAAAAAATGGGAATACAGCAAATATTTCCAAGTCCAATCACCTAGCATCTCAGGGAGCTACGGAGAAACTAGTGGCATTGGTAACTCAGGAAATTTGTCAAATCCATCAAAAAGATGCGTACTAAAAACCATATTTGAAACGTATAGAATTTAATCTTAATAATCAATGTTGCAAACGGATAAAGATGATGTCATTCTATGCAATGTTAGGACGAGAGTCGAGGATTCCAAGGATTGCATGGGAGTAGGTCAAATGCAAGAAAATTGGAGTATGATCCAGGATACCTACTCATAGAACAGTGCAAGAACAGAATAAATACCAGTTCGATAAAAAAAATAAAACAGGAAGGCAATATCAGGTAGGAGATTAAGTATACAATAACAGAAACAGATTAACAGATGGTTAAGCTGTAGCAAATAAGTTTTAAGACATTTATTTAGGACCCACTAAAATTCTGCAGGCTCATGGGGACGGAGCATATACGGTTTTACGAAAAATTAATAATCGAGAAGTACAACAGAGGATAAATATAGATCAGATCACACCAGGCGTAGCATGCGAAACGAAACCTATTGAACAACAAGTGTTTACGTGACGAAACAATTTGAAGTAGAAAATGGACGAAACGGAATTATTAGTAAGTTGGAACGCTTATTTTTATGTAAACGAAGGAATTTGAAAAATTGGAGTCATGAACCAATATTTCAAAACGCTGGACGTCAAACCTAACTTTTCAGGTCAAAATTAAGCGGAAAACATTATCGACCAACAGTCGAGAAGAGTTTATGTAAATAGAGTACTAGTGTGAAATGAAGACATTACGACGATAGAGAGAGAACGAACCGTTTGACACTCGATCAGACAGTGGACGAACGAACAAAAAACAACTTTATAATTACATTAGACTGCAATCAGAGAGCGCTAGTACATACGTTTAATCAATTTGGATTACTAAAGTAAATATTTGAATATGGTCCGAATAACAGAGAAAAAATATTTCTCTGTTCCAGGAAACTGTAGAAATGAGAATGGTAGCAGTACTCCCGTGGACAGTCGGTCTGATATGGATCAAACAGGCAGAAACAATTTATCAACAACGAGAATTGAAAAACCAGACGGAGTTTATATCAAATACGATAATATATACGTATAGACAGCAAAATCAATTTGAATTAAAATGTATAATTCCAGTCGGACCGTTGTTACGGACAAATAAATTGTTAATACAAATAGGGAAGAATCCAGAAACAGCTTGTGAAAAACAAATTCAACCAATAAAATAACATCAAAGGATCTATGTATAAATGCTATGGGAGAACGATGAGGGTGTCGTGTACAACGATGTTATATCGATTTCAAATTAGAGCAGCACATTTGCGGGACATATTTGGCAATCCAGGTATCACCCGGAAAATACGAAGTACTGGCGCCATATGGGCACCTTTGAATTATATAGGTAACATTCAGCAAAAATTATACGGAGTAACATCATATACCACACAGAAGAAGACCGAACAACAAATACGTTATATAACATTACACATGAATACACTCAATAAAAACATTTCACCAGAAGCATGACGTTTGGTTAGACTCAATGTTGCATGAGATGATCAACTTACAAAATGTGACGAGTTGGACGACGCATATGAACGACCTCCAGAATAAATTACAACAGGAAATAGATGAAATTAATATTCATGATACAGTTAGAGAATTTCTTCACACTTTACAAATGGAATTTACCAGACAAACGGATTAATCGACGAAATAATGATGATTTTAACATTTACAACAGAAGGTATACTTTGTGAATCGGAAGTTCAGTTGAATAATTTAAGGGAAAACTTGGCGCGTTGCGCCTCGCGTGAGATATACTTAGAGCCTTCGGCCAAAATTACAAAACATGAATATCCATTAGCCTAGAACGTCAAGTTTCGATCAGCCATCGATCCAGGAACGTTAATAATCGATCGGTGACGTTGAACCATCGATGAGGAAGCGTTGTGTAAATATCTGTTCAGGTACCAATTTTTAAATCAATAAAATGGCTAAATTTAGCGCTCAATCCTACTGAACAAAATTGAAAAACAATTCGGAAATCGGCGCAGGCGTTCAAAACTTATGCGGGAACATACCTACAGACAGACAGGTCATGCGAATACTGTTCAGGCAAAAATTGTTGAATCAATAAAAAAGAAAGACACAAATGGTAAAATTAAAAATGGACATCCACCCAGGCCCGAGACATCGAAAAAGCCGTGGTCAGCAAACGACTGAAGGACTAGTACGAATGAATGTGCGCCCTCGAGCTCTTGAAATGACTCATTGCAAAGTGTCTCCAACTACAAGACATCGTTGTATAAGAAGGTCTTAATGACTTTAGACCAACCACTTTTCCCTATTTCAACTTTTTAGCGATTGTAACAGCCGTAGCTCTCTGTAGCTCTCCGTAGCTCCCGGAGATGCTGGGTGATCGGACTTGAACATATTTGCTGCATTCCCATCTTTTGACAATATTCTGTAACTGCTTGATTTTTAAAAGACAAGCCGTTATCTGTTCGTAAACATTTTATGAAACCCCATTTGTATTTTATCGTTTTAAAGCGGCAATTACCTCGTCTCCTGTCTGATTTCTGCATAGAGCAATTGCGTCTCGTGTGTAAATCCACTAAAAGTAAAGTTAACTGTCGTTGATTTGCATTTTGAGAACATTCTACCTGTCCGAGAAAATCGCATTGCAAAACATCATTGGGGAATTCCGTTATCGGTTTCATTTCCTTCAAAACCCCTCCTCGCTTCTGTGTATTTACTTTCGTTGTGCGACATACATCACAACTTTGGACGTGATTTGTTATATCACTCACTAAATTATGCCAATGAGATGAATTTTTTACCAACCTTAACGTTTTTTTTTTACCAGGATGACTCATATTATCATGATATTGTGTTGTTAATAATTCTCTCCTTAACGATACTGGAATATGTACCTAATAACTTCTTATTTTTTAACATTTTCCATAAATTTCCTACTTCGTCTTGAAGATCATTCTTTTATTCTCTGCAAAGACCTTTCCTGTGCTTCACACCATGTTAATTCTTACTTGCTTTTAATTTGTGCCTTCAAGCAAATCTGTAATTGCTTGCATCTCATTTGCAAAATTTTGACTATGTTCTCTGAAAAACCAAACATCCCAACTAAAGACTGAACATTTTCTTTCGCAGTCGGTAGTGGTACTGCATGCAATGTTCTTATCTTCTCTTGATCTGTTTAAATTTATCCATAGCCAACAACTTTCCCTAACAAATGAATCTGTTGATATGCTATGTGAACCTTATCTGCACATATCCCTGCTGGCTTCCAACTATGTGTCCCGTGCCTATATTCACGCACCGGTCAAGGCCGGTAAGCTCGGTATTGTCTCTCTATCAGCCATCATCCCCTTATTACGCCGCCAACTCTTGCTCACCCTTAGGGGCTCAAGCTGAGAGGTCGCCCGCACTGCTGCTGACCTGGACTTTATCAGGCAGCAATTGTTGTGGTGCTATCGAGCAACGCCAACGGCTCCAAAACCCAGCTCGTCTGCTGAGTTCGCTGATGCGCTGCGTAAGTCAGTAGATGGTAAAGATCCGGGTAGGTGGAATCCGGGTGGCTACATATGATATAAATAATCTGAGGCAAGCGATATCTGAGCTATAAGGAGTGGCACCCAAAAACATCAAGGTCATGTCTGCGACGTATAATGGCGCGGGATTTGGTGCGGGAAAAGCGCCACGGAGTTATTCGAGTTAGGCATCTCGGCGGGAGTGCTCCGTGGTTTCACTACTCGTGTCCTTAGGGGCTCTTACCTCGACTGGTGGTCATTTTATAGAGGCATTTCCTTTTATCCGTCTCTTATTCCCCCTCCTCCTGCGACTTCCTCCATCCTTAGAGCCGGCCACGGGTAAACCTGGGCGTCCTCCCCAAATTATTTTATTTGATTGTTTACTTTTCAATTTAATGGTGTGTCCCCTCCGCCTTTGAGGGGCTATTTGAAAAAGAAAAAGATGAAAGAAAAAAATGTTATGTTGGAAAAAAAGAGTGATGTAACCTCAAATTCTTCTAACAAGCTTAATTTCCTCAATTTTCAACCGATTTTTATGAAATATTCACAGAATGTGCATGTTAGTGTGTAGATGATCCCCTATCAGTTTCATCTCTCCCACATTACGTCACTCAGCGCGAGCGCATACATACATTCCGTACAGCATCATTCTCTCACGCCCCCGTCTTCTGATCAAACTCAAATTTGGTGCATAGTGGGGGACGACGATTTAATTATTCCATATTACTTTAATTACTTTTAACATGATTGCATCATTTGTCGCTCCCTTGCATGTGCGAATGTGTAATCCCAGGAACAAAGTTAATATCCAGTTTTCATTAGATTTTGATGATATTCTCTGGGAGTGTGCGGTTTAGGCTGTAGAATGTTTCTTACTATTTTCAAGTTTCTCAAATCATTAATCCAAACGCGAACGTTAATTACTTCAAGCATCATTTTCCCGTTTCCTAAATGTCCGCGATTAGCCAGAGGCCTAGTGTGGTGGCCATAGATGGACAAATACATTGAAACAATGGTAGGGAACTGCGGAGCTTGTCAAGCCACATGGAATGATGCAACCAGAGCAACTCCACACCCTTGGGAATGCCATATGGAACCTATGGAGAGATTGCATGTGGATTACACTGTACCATTTTGGAAATAATAATTTCTGGGTGGTAGTGAACGCGTTCAGTGAATGGGTAGAAGTGTAACCTGTCACAACTGTCAGTTCACGAGCCACCATTGATTGTTTTGACAGATTTTTAGCAGCACTGTCTACCCCTAAACCTGGTGTCGGATAATGGCAGCCTATTCACCAGCCAGGTATTCAATGGATTTTGTAGAGAAAATGGGATCAGGCAGAAATTGTCTGCCCCATATCACCCAGCAACGAATGAGCAGGCAGAGAGGAATATGCAGAGTATGATGAATGGACTATGCACGGCAGCACTTACAGTTAGAGAATAGAGCAAGGTTTGCATAAATTCCTGATGGCATATCGTAGGTCAGCACATGCTACTACAGGAGTTTCACCATCTGAACTGTTTCTTGGACGTCGGATCCGAACGATATTGGACCTAGTGAGAGACGAGGCCATGGTGAAGAAATCGCCGAATAAGGATAAAATACCAGAGTCCCGGTCATTAAACCCAGGGGATCGGATAGCAGTGCGTTTTCATGGCAAAATGGAGAAAAAAACGCCCCCCTGGACCCTCCCGGATGTTATTACTTTGAGCCTGACTGCTAAAATTTAAAAAACATGGAATCATGGTTTAGCTCCTCGATCTCACTTTATTATAGAAATGATCACGACGATTGAGCTCTTGTGAGATGATGATCTCCTAATATAAACTCGCGAGTAATCATTCACTTTATTATAGAAATGATCACGACGATTGAGCTCTTGTGAGATGATGATCTTCTAATAGAAACTCACGAGTAACCATTCACTTTATTATAGAAAGAGGCTAAAGAGGCTACATACGAAATTATAGCTTCCTATAGTGTAAAGTATAGAAATTGCCTATTAAAATGATTTAACCACCGCTTCACAAATCAAACCGTTCTCGCAATATTTGGATCACCTGCTATGAATCACATAATCGAAACACCAGCTCAATGAAATCATCAGAAATTAACTAGCGGTTGCAATAATGTTCACAATATCAATAATTGACAATGATCACCTGTGTGTAAACAATTATTCATATAACCATGCTCATAACTCAGCTTGTTGGCCACGCACTTCGCAGTAGTTAATATAGTATGGTTGGATAAATCGAGAGCTTTCGAACGAATGGTCAACGAATTTCGTGGGATGAAAAACGACGAAGTATCATATCCCTAGCAACGACTCGGTTGTAAGCGGAAATCATCACAATTATTGGCGCTACTTTCATCTCACTTTTCGGCGGGGGATCCATCGCTAAAACATGATTCCATGTTAAAAAATCGAGGTCGTGGTCCAGAAACCCGGTGATCTTCACTACCGCGTTAAAGTTGGTGATCAGTGCCATATCAATCAACTCAGGACATCAAAGGGGGATCAAAGCGCTACGAGGAAAGATGTGTTAGGTTTCTTCCAGCATGATTGTTTACCATAGTTAATTGATAATTAATTGAATTTCTTTTCTTTTCTATTCGATTTTTGAATTCTACGCATCTCGAAACGTAAAACAACAAATTTAGAGGGATAGGTACATTTTTTTTTCTTGGTCAATTTTAATGGTTTATTGTTGAAAATAATCAACCAAAAGTTAATTGATGATTTGATGATTTCGAGTTCGTGATTGAAGTCGAAAAAATTGTTGTCCTCCAAAATCAAAATGTTCACTTGCTTTTTGGGATTCTGAGCCCGCTGATCAATTTTGGTTCCGTGTCTGTCTGTCTATGGTAAATCCATGTCACGCCCAAAACGACATCAAGTTTCAGTCTGATTATGATGAAATTTCAGTAATTGTGAGGGTTAGCTCTTAGACGGTCCCCTATAATTTTCAATGCCGTAAAATCAACAGTATCCTTTGCGCATGCGCAAACGTGAATTGCTCAAAACGTCAAAACTTCTGTTGGTCCAATTTCGTTCAAACTTGGTAGCTAAGATGGTTCATGTTCTAGAAAGATGATCTATAAATTATATCGCGATTGATGTAGTAATAACCATAGCGCATGCGCAAAATTAATATTGGTTGACACTTGCAAAACTCCGAGTCTAATGAAGCGATTTTGATACAATTTTCAGGGATTGAGCGGAATCGCTTTTAAATGGTCCTCTATAACTTCAATTGCCGTCACAGAAATAGTAGTCTGTGCGCATGCGCAAACGTTAATTTATTACAACATTGATTTCCTATAATCTATTGGTTCGATTTCGCTCATACTCGGAGAGTAGATCGGTATATGTTCCAGGAGAATTCCCTATGAAATATATCGCTATTGGCAAAGTCATAATTGTAGAGCATGCTCAAAATTAAAATTTTTCGACAGAGTTAAAACTCTGAGACTAAAAGAACGATTTTTATGCAATTTTAACGGATTTTGCGGATTAACTCCTAGACGTTCCCCTAAGAATTCCACTGTCGTTGGATTAATAGTACCTAGTCTGTGCACATGCGAAAACATTATTTTCTTCTAACGTTGACTTATCAACCATTTCGATCGCACTTTGTTCTTCAACTAGTCTGGACGTCCACGTTACAATATGTGAGGAAGCCACTGCCCACCCAACTTGGCTTTTTCCTTTCAACGGTATTGAGCGTTGTCGATATTTAGGGTTTCTAATATAAATAATTGCTTACAGCTACAGGCAGTTTTTACTGATGTATCACTGTTTTTGACATTTTAGTCGTAATATCTTTGTTTCCGCACAAAATCGAGAAAAGCGGTTTCATATTAGGGTGACACTTTTTACGAGTGACGGAATTTTCTGTTGAATTTCACTTGAAACAAGTCGTTGCTACTGAGATATGTGTCTTTCATTTTTTATCGAATGAAAAACTTTTGCCAGTCCTCGGCCTTGAAAGCTCTTGATTTATCTGAAACATCATCGCTGTCATTCCTGAGAAGCACTGTTTACGAGGTTCGTGTGATGACAAAACATTGATGTTTTCTTTGGGCTTAGTGGCCTATTAGGCATCCGAAGCACCATACTCCTTGTTTGAAGCACAATAGATTCCAGGATCCGAAGGCGCACTGATAGCGTCAAAAAATTTCACTCCTGAACGACAATTACATGTCATACTGCCTTGAGGTCTTGTACGTAAGCAGATTTATGATGGTTGATTGTAGGTACTTCCTTCTGATGATTCAACTTCTTACAGTTCTTGTTCAGCATTTATAAATTTACCTAACTAATTTTAACTCGTGTAGCTCACTCTATCAGATATATATTATTTTCATTTTAATGTTATAACAATTTACATGTCGTTGGTAAATGGCCCTATAGCTACACATGAACAATATTATAGATTTTACAGGATGAGATATTTATTGCTAACAACAATATACCTACTCACTACGCTACCGTTTCGTACTGCGATAAGCTTGTTTCAACGAACTTGAGTTTCATTGGAAACCAACTGTACAAACTATTTCAATTAGCTGGTATAAAGGATAATTTTTCCAAGGCAAGAGAATACTATTAAAGGTTCCATCGAAACAATTTTAATTGCTCAAGTTGGTGTGATCCAATATTGTTACAGAATCCAACGATACGGAATCTATCCTTCTACCCAGTCCCGCCTCAATGCAATTAACCCTCACAAAGCTTTGATGGTGTAGGTAGTTGGAAAACTTCTAATGATCAATTTAATTAGTAAATTAAGCTTGTGTTGCGCGGGAATAGCAGTGAAAAATGAAGTACCCATCTACTTTTTTTTGCAATTAACCAACAGAAGAACGATCGAGCACCAAGCTAAACTAGCATAATGAAAATCAAACTTGTGTCAAGTATTCCACTGTAGTATATTCTGGTCACATTAAAATCTTGAAATATTATGTCACTGGTATTCCAGAGTTTTGGTCGGATCATGTAACATAAAGCCACTATGTAACATTCACACACCGTGAAAATGGTTCGTCAACAGTTTTACAAGGCAATATGCATAAATAAAACATTTACTGCATAGCTAGAGAATTCGTATTTTCTTAAAATGTTGCTCAGTATTCTTTGGAGCATTGCTTGATCCGCCTTTAATCCAAATAGGAGTCACTTCTATTGATAATGACCCTCTTGTGTAACAAACACAGTTTTGTTGTTGGGTGTTGGTTTTTTTTTTTTCGTTTTTAATAGGCTATCTTCCATTTCTCAGACACAAATGTGTACGAACGATCAATCCTTCTCTATGCAGCTTAAATCGCCACCGTCAAACGGCCACATCAACCGTACCATTCGTTCCTCCAGTCGCAATTGGTTTGATATGTTGGCTTACCTTCTGTTTCTATTTTAAACATTTAGCAAATTTTCGAAAAAAAGAGGTATTTAGATGGCTTCAAAATTTCGAAA
The DNA here is from genome assembly GCA_030762985.1 of Adelphocoris suturalis. NCBI lineage: Eukaryota > Metazoa > Arthropoda > Insecta > Hemiptera > Miridae > Adelphocoris > Adelphocoris suturalis. Next base: position 65,895,211 of record CM061040.1, on the reverse strand, counting down.
TGGTTGATCCCCAGACAAGGAAACCCTGGGGGTGTATTTGCTCCAAGTCGGGAATATTTAGAGGGGAACCTATTATGCGTCAGAGTGAATTTACATTAAAACGTAGAGAAAAAGTCGAAATAAGAATTCTCCGGAAAAAGTAAATCGAATACACACGGAATTCGCTCCAGTCCCACCCATGGGAACGACCGTTTGACATGGAGACATCCTGGCAAGACTGAAAAAACTCCAAAAGAAAGCAGATGATATAGCAAGATAAGACCAAGTTGCTTGTTGAAATGTTAAAAAAAAAAAAAAAAAAAAAAAAAAAAAAAAAATAATAATAATAATAATTATAATAGAAGCAAACAAGAGGAGCATAAAGAAAAAAGAATGAATCCCATTTTGGTAGCGGAGGTTGTTACGTAGGTGGGGGAGATGGTCACCTACGCTTCAACTGTATTGTAGCTTACAACATGATCTGAAGGCTGTTTCTGCCTTTTCAATTAAATCTAAGCTGACCTGGAACTGTCTCAAGTCTCTCAAGACCGCCGCCCATGGTAACAAACTCACTTTGCTCTGGGTACCTGGTCATGAGGGGATAGTTGGGAACAAGGAAGCCGACCGCCTGGCTAAACAGGAGTTGGAGTCTTACCCTGTCTGGCGTCTTACGGAGTCTGGCCCCGAACCCCTTTTGGGGATCACCAAGAGTTTCATTACTCTGCAGGTAAACAAATGGGAAGACAGCAAAAGAACTGAATATTGACAAAACACTCCTAAGCAGAGTAAAGCCAAGCGGCTAATAACCATCTCAAGAAAAAGTGCTACAGCACTTCTGACACTGAGGCGTAAAGACCATCATTATTGTCGGACTCCTCACTGGTCATTGTCCACTGAGATACCATCTCAACAAGATGGGCAAAGCCAGGGCAACAGAAATAAAGGCAACTAAACTTCGGCTATATAAATACCTTAGTTAAATAAAGGTATGGCTAGATGTACATAAATGAATAAATATATCATAATTCGTTGTGAACTCTGTGGTTTTCAGGTACACCAACAGGGACTGGATCTTTTCTGGTCCGGACAGAACATCCACCCACTGATGTGGTGAATGCTGGACCCTGACATCCATGAGGGCTGGGCAGCTAATCAAAAAGAGGAGGATAGATAAATCAACCCCACATCTCCCAAACACAACATCATGAGCTACTGGATCTAGCAGGTGTATGTGAGTAAGACGAGTATGGCCAGTGGCTAACCGATTTACCACTATTGGGTCCCGCCTAGGAAGGTGGGTCACGAAAGGATCAATCAAACAAAGGTCCTGAAGGACTCCACGGAGACCAGTGACCGCTCCCTGCCATTGCTCGAGTCAGATGGAACTGGGTTTATGCTGCATGTAGGAGATTATATCCAACGAGAACAGAAGATACTAGAGCGGGCCTTCCCGTGCAAGCCGCCTAGCCGAAAAAGTGCTCTACCCCCCCAACCACGCCCTGCGGAGCGTTACCACTTACAACCGACCCGTTTCTAGGGAAATTATCGCCGTTAGTTTTCATCCCACGAAAATCGTTCTCCACTCGTTGGAAAGCTCTCGATTTATCACGCATTTCTTTCGTACTTATTCTTCTATTCATGTCGTAGTTTTATATTTATTTATGTTATAAATTGATATAGTGAACAATGCCGCTTGCTTTGTTGTCACTTGGTTGAGAAGTTAATCTTGGTTATAGTAATTGTAGACGCATACCATAACAGAAAATTACCTACTTAGGTACTCTGTTCTAATTTCGATTAGTAAAACATTTATGTCGTAGTTTTAAATTTATTAACATTTACGATTTAGCGGGAAGAAAGCTTGTTTCATGTTTTAGCATTTTAGCCGCAGGCTCAAGGCGGAAAGTTAGCCCCCTGCAAGGCCCAAAGGGCCGAGTTTTGGCTGATTCGTGTTGAAGTCAAAAAAATATCTGTATAGTTTATAGTAAAGAAAATTGCATCGTTTCAAATAATCTTTAAAGATTCCATGGAGGGTCAGTTTGAGCAAAATCTTCAATCAGGCAAATTAGAAAAAAGTTCCCGCATGATCGTAGTAGCAAATTTTTGTACACTATCGAATTATAAAAAAAAAAGAAATAAAAGAAATAAAAACGAATGAATGAATGAATATGAAATTAATTTCAATGTTAATTTGAATGATTTTTAATTGAAAATTTGTGCACTTTAAGTACGTAGAAATTGTTAACTGGGTCATTATCATGTAAATGTATTTTTCGTGGTCTAAAAGAATAAAACATGGAAAACTCAAGTACATGGAATCTATATGTATGCCTAAAATAAGTATCCTAGAGTGATAATCTGACGGTTTGCGAGTTAGACCATTTCTCAACTTTACATACATTTTCAAAAATTCGAAACACAGTTTTCCAATATCACGCGAATGAAGCCCTAAACCATAGTTTTTTCTTGATTTTTGTCCCAATTTTATGGTACTAATACAAAACGTAATTATTCGCTTTTGTGCTCCATGCACCCCTTGACAAGTTCTCAATTTTCTATGAATTTTCACAAATTTGAAAGAAAAAAAAGATTATCACACAAGTGACACCTTTATTTAATTTTTTTTTTTCACTTATTTAATGTTTTGCAATACATTTTGAGTGTTAGTATACTATACAGTATACTATACAGTGTTAGTATACTATACAGTATACTATACAGTGTTAGTATACTGTATGACCTTTTGTATAAAGCGATTCTCGCGTGCGTCAGTTGACATTTTCCCAATTTCCCATTAATTTCCAAAAATTAACAATCTAGTAATGGAGACGAGCTAAACCCCTCCTCATCCCTTTGTGACATTAGTGACAAAATCCTCCACCAACGACCAACTCATCATTCCTCTATCGCAGCAAACTCAGGAATGATCGACATAAATAGCCATTGTACAAATTAGATAGAAAGGTAAGGAATGTACTTCTTCACTAACGCCTGATGCTTTCTTCTTAGGCTCCTTATTGGTACATCCATATGCTACGCAAACACCCATTCTCGTGAAGAAAAAGAAAAAGAAACGACACTAACGAGAACTAAAGAAAACGAGGCGAAAAACAGCACGAAAACAGTGGCAAAGTGGCGGATACTGCGTAGTAGGCAGGGAGGCCCAAGAAAGTTGGGGAACCAGAGGGTGGGAGGAGCGTGACACATCGTGCGGGCGCACAGGGCCACTCTAGTATCTTCTATTCTCGTTGATTATATCCTCAATGCGCATAGGCAAAATTTTGATGGAGTCATCACCAATGGCACTCCTTGCTAGGTCATCAGTACACTTATTGCCACGACTTCCTACATGGCTTGGCAGCCACATAAAAGTCATGTTTGAGGAAAGATTTCGCCTTAGCTTTAGTGGCTGACTACGCCCGAGCACCTGAAGGGAAGCTGTCGGGGTAGTTGGAAAGACCCCAGTGACCAAACGAAGACCTTTGTTCAATATAGACGCAGCAAGGACTTTCTTGCTGATCCATAAACTGCAGATCCATATGTAATGCTTGATTGCACCACAGCATAGAAAATCTTCAAGAGGACTTCCTGCTGGGTGCCTCAACTATAGTTAGATACGGTCTTGAGCAACTGTACACCCTGCATAGAAGCCTGGTGCAAAAACTCAATACGCTGGGTCCACCACAGATGGCTGTCAACTATGAGTTCAAGGGAACGTGTGTATGTGGAGTAAGATATTGTGACTCCACCAATTGTCAGTGGATACTCATCAGGTCCTTTGAGTTTACTGCAAAAATGGATGGTGGTAGTTTTCACAGGTGAAAAACTAAAACCTCGCATCCGCACTGTTCGATAGATGGTATGAATGGCATACTGCAATGTGTCACTCACATTTCTCGGATTATCATCTCGCAGGAGTATAGTTAAGTCATCCACATACAGTAAGGGACAAATATCCTCTGGGATATTATCAGCAAGGCCATTTATAGCGACCATAAACAGGATGCAGCTAAGCACAGAGCCCCGAGGGATGCCATTTTCCTGAAGGTGGAGATCGTAGAAGACATTCCCAAGGCGCACCCTGAATTTTTGGTGGGAAAGAAAGCTGCAGAGGAAGCCCAGCATGGTCCCTCCCATTCCCCAATGCTGCAGCCTTCGCAAGATATTATGACGCCAGGTGGTGTCATAGGCTTTAGCAAGATCAAGGAACACACCAATGGCATGCTCCCTGTCCAATAAAGCGTCCACCTTGTATTGCCTACAGTCATCTAGGTACGCTTCATCACTGGATACATGGGCATAATGACAAGCCAATGTGTCAGCAATGTGCTTGGGTTACCGAGCCTCATCACCCTGAGGTGTGGTGATAGATGGAATAGTTGGTGGCTGGCGACCGTTCATTGGACGTAACTTCCGCCATACATCTTTAGGAGGAGTACCATCCTTAATTTCACTGACATATGAGCAAAAGGAGCTGACCTGGGCCTGAGTCTCATGCTCTACCGACTGAGCTAGCCGGGCAAGGCATGACTGCCTAAGGACTCCTTAAACACGACTTCCATTCTTTGGAAGGAGATATTGGATTCTTCTGACATGGGCCTGACTCTTGAGCTGGTGCTCAATCGCTTTGGCTCGCTTGAATATAGAGTAATTTTCAGTAGTACCTATTCCATGGAATCTATTCATTGCCGGACGTTTGGCCTTGTTGGCTTCTTGCACTTCCCTATTTCACCATGGGACGTGATTGCGTCCCTTGGTGGGGTCAGTTTTTGGGATAGCAGCTGATGCTGCTTCAAGGATAGCAGAGGTGAAGTAGGTAACAAAATCCTCAATGTTTCCACTGAGATTGACGTGCACCATCTGCTCTTTATAAAGAGCCCAGTCAGCATCTTACAACTTCCAGCAAGGAAGTGTTGTGATAGGTGAATGCCGACTTTCAGCATCAATTTTGATAGGAAAGTGGTCCGAGAGATGAAGGTCTATCAAGGAATTCCAAGTCAATGTACCCCCCCCCCCCCCCAAGAAGGGAGAACACATGGCGAGGTCAATTGCGGACATCGTACCACGTATAGGCGACATGTTTGTTAGATGTCCAACGTTCAGAAGGAGGAGATCCATCTTTCTGAACGTGGGTTCAACAGTGGCTCTCTACGTTGTGGTATTGTCACAGCCCCATAAGGTGTTATGAATGTTGAAGTCCCCCAGAACTATCACAGGGCTAGGAACCTGATGAATCCCACACTCCATCTGGAAGATAGGGGGAGACAATAGTCAGGGGGGTAGGGACTGCAACTCTGGCAGCCAATGCATGCCCCCTGACCAACAAGTTTTCCTGGATTTAACTCTCAAAAGCTGAGAATTGGTCACCTACTGAGAAGCTTTCGTGAAATCTAGCCTGATATTGGCTGATACCAGGTGGTAGCTTACTATAGCTTCCATGATCTTGCTCGTGCAGCAAGTAAGGGAGATGGGTCTGTAACTAGCAGCCTCACAAGGGTCTTTGCCTCTTTGTGCAGAGGGACAGTGACAGCCTCCCTCCAAGAGGAAGGATAGTTACCTGAGGCATATATAGTATTATACAGCCTCAAGAGAGAGTGCTTTTGCTCCTTAGGGAGATTGATCAACATTTCATAATGGATCGTACCCTTCACAGGGGAAGTACTGTTTGATTTCTTCTTCATTGCTCTCTCTAGTTCACCCATTGTGAATGGTATTTCAATTGAGGGAATAGACAACGCGGCAAGTGGTGATGATGGTGCGGAAAAGGATTCCAAGCCAGTGCACTTCCCAAGCAGGGAAAGCACAACATGGCTAGGTCAGTTGCGGACATCACACTATTGACATTGGACAGGCGACAAGTATGTTGGGCAGCTATTGCTGAGGAGGAGGAGATCCACTCTCTGAATGTGGCTTCAGCAGTGGCTTCTGTGTTGCGTAATTGTGACAGCCCTATAAGGTGTTATGATGAATGCCAAAATCCCCTAGTACAACCACAGGGCTGGAAACCTGATGAAGATGGTCCAAAAAGTGGCATCATCCCACACTCCATCTAGAAGGTAGAGGGAAACTATAGTCAGGGGGGTAGGGGACTGCAACTCTGGCAGCCACTGCCTGGAGGTTTGTGTTGAGAGACACCTCCTCGACTCACACACAATTTCTTATCATGATCATGACGCCACCATAGAACCCTACCATTGGGTTCAGGCACCACGTATTTTCTGAGGGTAGAGTAGCCATGCATACTGAACCCATCAAGTGGTTTGAGGTGCGTCTCTTGTGATGCTACTGTCACTGGCAAGTATGATCCTAGTATGGATCGCAGCTCATCACGTCGTCCATATATACCACTGGAGAGAACAGTGATGCAGTCAACGCTGCTTTCAGGGCTTTCCCTTTGGCAATCCCTTCTTTTTCTAGGTAGGGTCTGAGTGGCTGGTGATGCAGACTTCGATCATGCATCTTTCTTCTTTCTAACCATGTTCCAGCCTCCACTGGCTGGATCCTGGTCGAGCTCCATTTAGGAGCTAGAGGAGTTGGGGGAGGAGAGGCTGACGTAATATGTCCCCTTGTCCAGAATACTTGTGTGAGGAGCTTGGATTTGTCCTACTCATTTTTCGCAGAGCCATCCCCCTTTGTTGATGAGGGGGGTTTAGAGGATGACTTCAGTAGTGGGGAGGGGGAATGTTGTGTGACGGAGGCAGTAGTGGTGGTTGGGCAGGAGGGGATGGGTCAGCCTTGATGGCTGGTGGGGAATTACGTAACCGGTCTTTGGGCCAGTGTCAGCTCAACGGATTGTTTTGCCGTGGTGGCGTATGATTCATTTTTGGAAATATAATCATTGCACATTCTACGGGCCACAGGACAAAGGACTTTTTTAGTTGCCACAATGGATTGGATGGCAACTTCTTCTTTAAAGATTGGGCTCTCCTTAGAGAGTGCTCCATGCTGGCCATTGCAATTGGCACACTTTGGGGGCCTTGAGCATGGTGATATTCATTTATTTACGGCCAGATCCAATTACAAATAATTCAATAATATATTGCATAATAGAGATTAAGTTATTTGAAATAAGACATAATTTTAAGATAAAAGATTAACAAAGATAATATGGTACATGAAAATAGTATGAATACAACATTATAGATGACAGAGTTGGAATATTTAATAATGGATTTAAGATAGTAAATTGTTGGGATGCACATGATTTTAGGTTTAGAGAAAAAAGAATGGTATTTCAAATAAGAAGGGGGACGTTGAAAAAGTCGACTTCGTGATAAGAGCTTAGGAAAAAAATTGGTTTCACGAGGTAGGCGACAGAGGAGACGATTATATAAATCATTTATGGAGGAAAATGGGATGATTATATATGATTCATGGCGGAAAATGGGACAGAATACTGAGAATTGTAGCGTGTGGCATATTGAGGCACATTAATATTAACAAGGGTTAATAGAGGAGAGCAGTTTCATTGTGTTCAGCCTCATTATGTCACAGAAGATCACAGGCGCACATTTCATGCTCAGCCTGGCATCTGTAGCTAGATGTTGATTTAAGGCATTTGTAGCATCGCATTGGTGGGGAGAAAAAAGGCCGTACCTGCAGTTCGCAAAACAAGAGACTTGGTGACATTGTCTTGGCAGATTTTGTAGTGCAAATGTGAGCGAAAAATCGTCATACACGTCATTGATGTGCCTACCACGTTGAAGAGGGATGACTTCAATGACAGAATCCTCTTTGAGGATCCCGCGTATCTCGTTACCAGAGCACGATCTAAGGTATTTGCAACAAATCGTGCCCTCTGAAGTGTTAAGTTTCTGGTTGAGAGTGACTGTGACTTCAGTCTCTCCCAACTTTACTATTTTCCCCAATCTTATTCCCTCTTCCTTCGAGGCTACTTTGACGTGAACCTTGGGGTTCGAAATGATTTTTATTTCAGTTGGTTTGCCTACCTGGCACACCATCGCATTTCCGATTTTCTGGGGACTGGAGGTTTTAAAACCATCCCCCTTAATATCAACTGTATGAAAACGAGGAAATCCCGACTTCTTGAAAATATCGATTCATTTTCTTGTTGCGTTTCGTTCTAGGCCTTTATCGAGCTGTTTTTGTGTAGAGCTCAGAGGCTTTACAACAGTATTTGATTTTTCAATGGGGGTCACAGTGTTGGGGAGTGAACGATTGGCGATTCCTTTTTCAGTAATTAGAGGAATGTCAGTCACTGCACCTTCCAAAAGGGAGGTAGCATCAACTGTGTTTTATTTCCCTGTCTCCTTGGGGAAATGTTTTCACCATTCTTGGGTGCCCCCAATGATGGAGGTTTGGTTTTCAGTATTGATAACAGAGACCTTAGTCACTTAATTCATGGCGAGGGAGAACTCGCCATTCTTGGTTGCCTCCACAAGGGATGACATTGGGGTGGAAGGGGAGTTGGGGGAGGCGAAGTGGAGACCTCGGCAGCTGGGGTGGGAGCACCGGGGAAGTTGCGGATGGCACTTTTGGTATCCCCAATAATTGTAGTGGACATTTTCAAGTAGTTTTGTAGGGAAGGTGTGTAGTAGATATGTGTGTGTCTGAGTGTAGTCTGTTAAGTGTAGTGTACCATGTTGTCACTTGACATCGGGGCCAATGCTACCTCCACCGGCCTATTATATTTATAGATTATAGCCTCTTCACTGGTCCGTTGTGAGTCAAGAGGAGGGCCCCCACATGCCCTGTAACACTTGGAGGCTGCAATCTGCGGTAGTAATGCGGTAAAATCCCTCCCTAGTCTTCCATTGTTTGTGGTCACTGGATATCACTCGGGAAAAGCATCACAGGTTCAATTCAAATGATGCTTGGAGGTTGTGTTTTCTGACAATGAAAATGTGTACGAACACGGGGCCGAACATACCACTAGAATATATAATATAGGTAAAATGGAGAACACGGAGTGAGAAAAGTTATTTCTGGGGAGTAAAGGGAATAGGTGATCGAGTCCCCCGTTGAATTGATATTAGCTTCATAACATACTGAGATGTCAGGGGTTCCGCTTACATAAATATCAAGTTTATCATGCTTTTCTGCTTGTGGCAGAAACCATCTTCCATTCCGATTCTCAGTAGGTGTACCCTTATCACCGGTGGGAGGTATTTTTTGAGCAAGAAATGACAAACATAGTAAGGGATTAGTCGTGATATATCACTGAATTATATAATCTATCTAACATTGCATTGTGTCCTCATAATCAACATTAATTTCAGTTGGTAGGAACATAATTATTCTATCACTCATAATAAATAGGTACATGTTTCTCTTTTTTTCATCAATAAACCATTCTAGGTGGGTAACCATCAATAACCAAGGTAGGTAAACCATTCATTAGTTCCACCAATGAACCTATATTCTAATACCTTTGGTGTATTATTTTGAATAATAAACCTTTAGAATTGACCATAATTTAAAAAAAAAAAAACTATAAAAATCGATTTTATCGTTATTTCACGTTTCAAGATACGTATCGAGGTACCTATAGAAAAGTTCATAAATACTATGTTATTTATCATAAATTACCCGTAGCGAACACGGGTACAAAGATAGCATATTATTTAGCATTTTTCAGTCAAATGAAACCTTTTTTCTATCAAATGAAACTTCGTACCGACCAAATGAAAGCTTTTCCCAATCAAATGAAACCGCTTTTCAACCAAATGAAACTTCTTTCCAAACAAATGAAACCTCTTTTCAAACAAATGAAACCTCTTTTCAAACAAATGAAACCTCATTTCATTCAAATGAAACTTTTCGGTCCACCATATGATCACACCTCGACCGAGTGCTCCAACTTCGTGATAACATGATAATGAAACTGCTGCCGCAGCTTCTGGACACCAGTGTTAGGCATCATCTTATCGTCGAATACGAATACGATTGTAATCGTGATAATTATTCGTTGGATCTGAGTCAACTGCAATAATATTCGTATTCGTGTAATCGTATTCGTCTGTTGGCGATTACACGAATACAACTCATAAAAATGCGTCACGGTCATCAATTTCAATAGGGCGTCCCTCCTATGATATGCGAAGCCTTGCTAATATTGCCTAGCTTTAGAGGCACGTCCTTACAGCGAATTCAACGATTGAAGCCCAGCCTATTTGTATCAAGTCTATTTCAATAGGACGTCCCTCTGAAGCTAGGTAATAATAAATAAATATATATATATATATATATATATATATATATATATATATTATTTTTAAATTAATTTTTTTGTGGTAAATTATTTTGTTTTGAAAAAATTTGATTGACCCCAAACCGTAAAACATACCTATATACCTATCTATGTTGTTGAAGACGAGACACTTCTCAATCTAAAACCACGTATCATATTTGAAAAATACGTTCAATTTTCAATTTCACTATCTAATATCTGGTCGTATCAATTTATAATTTTTATAGGTTACGGGAACCAGACAAGCAATTTGTCCTGAATCCAAATAGTCATAAGCACGAGCAGGAGTGAACAGCAGGTATCCTAATCGAGACAAAATGAATTTAACAAAAATTGATCGATTGGACCTGGACAATTACGAAGCGTGGAAGCATAAATTGGTTAGTGAAGAATGATGCGATTCAGTATGTTGATGGAAGTATTTCTTGACCGCCTGAAACGTCTGTTCAGCAATTAGCCGATTGGGAACTTGCGGACGTGAAGGCAAAAGCTGATATGCTCCTGGTTGCAAAACATCACGCGACGTGTGGCTCAAAATGGAGAACACGTTTCAGTCAAGTTGTGCAAAGCAACTATGTTAAAACACTTGTTGAACACCAAGATGAACGAAGATGATGAAGTTCAGCACAACATGAGATTTCATCACCATAGGTTGGAAGCTGGATTTACCTCAACCAGGATTTACTCTTAGTAATGCTTCTCAACAGTTTACCGGAAAGTTATGAAGGATTCAAGTGTGCTATCGAAACATGCGATGAACTCCCCACTGATGACTCTAAAAGTGAAAGTCTTGGAACAAATAGACTCTAGAAAAGAGAAAACCCAAGGTTTTTCAAACGCCCTGATGGTGAAAAGGAAATTCAACTAAAAGCAACATATACTCATAACAGGCATGTAAATTATAAACTTCCGTTTCAAGTGCAATTTTGACAGAAAAGAGAACACAAAGCAGCCGATTGTGACAAAAAGAAACTCCAGAATGCTCGTAACACGGAAGGAAATATGCTGGTGGTTTCAGAGCAAGCATTGACAGTATCTTCGACAAGATGGTGCCTAGATTGTGGGTGCACGTCACACTTGTGCATTGAAATTGACAAAAATCCCCTTTAACCGATTGGTAAAATAACATGTCGAGGACATTCAGTAACTTTCACGAGCACCTCAGCTGAAACCAAGAACCTGGAAGGGAAAATCTTGATGAGAGCTAAGAGAACCAATGGGTTATACTACGCAGAAGAAACCTCTACAGCGAGAAACTCTAAAATTCTGCGATAACTATCTTCCAGAACTAGAAAATGAACCTCAAGTCTTGGTTTACGCACAAGTTGAATCCGTTCATAAAGCGGATGTCTCGCTTTTCATCGTTTGATAGTGTGATTCGGTCGACAGCCTAGTTGAAAAGATGGATGTTCTATGTAGAGCACGTTGGGTGCCGTTGCTGCTGAGAGCTGGTTGTCTAAAATTGATTGAAATCAATGAGGCTCGCAGTTTGTGCATTCGTACAATTCAGCACTATCATCTCCTCAACTCTTCTTCAAATCGAGAAAAGGCTCTAGTTGCATATTCTCGTCTGTCTCCATTCGTTGGCGGGGATGCCTTGATACGTGTTGGGAAAGATTAAGAAACGCAAATGTCTCTCTAGGTCAGAAATATCCCATTCTTCTTCCAACAAACAAAGTCTCATTTTACAACGTTGTTGGTGGACCATTTGCACAGATTGTATCTCCATCCGGGACCAACAGCTTTACAGGCCTTTATTCAAAACTCACATTGGGTTCCCTCTTTACGAAAATTGGTCCATGTGCAGCAAGTCTCGTGCCATTACAATTCTGCCACGAATAATTTGCCCTCCTACCGTGTTAATGGTGGACGGCCATCCTTGTACGTTGACATCGATTTCGCCGGCCCTTTCAACATGCGAGATTCGAGGTGACGAAAATCAGTCATATCCAAGGTTTACCTGTCATTATTTATTTCCATGACTACTAAATCTTTACACCTGGAAGCTGTAACGTGGCTATCAACTGGAGCATTCATTGCAACGTTTGAACGCTTCTCCTCACAAAGAGGGATCTCATCGGATTTATATACGGACCAAGGATCGAATTTCATGGGAGCAGCACGTCACTACCGTGAGCTTGCAAGATGGTTCAAAGACCAGAATACCAAAAATTCTTTATCCAACTAAGCTGTTGAAGTTGGGTAACCGCGGTACCTACTTCAACTCACCTCACACTCCTCGTATGGGTGGGTTATGGGAGGTGGGGGTGAAGTCAGAAGGCTTCACATTATTGCTGGTGACGTAACTCTAACGTTGGAAGAGTTGAGTACTCTATTTGCCAAAATTGAGGCTCAAGTGAATTCGTGCCCCTTATGCCCTCTCTCTAACTGCCCTGAAGAAATCATCTTCCTCTCGCCAGGCTACTTTTTGATCGGTGGCCCATTACTTGCAGTACCAGAGCCATTTTTAAGTTCTGGAAGATCATTATTCTTAGTTCTCGCAGATTTTGGCCAATACTCTTCTTGCTTTTGAAGCCATAATGGTCCGTTCCACCAAAAGGTATTGTTGACCGACTCGTTTGGCATTAAACCTCTTGTCCTTAAATCGCTAGGGTTATCAAAAGTACCAACATGTCGCCATGACGGCAGAGGAGTTGTGGATGTGATTTCACGTACACGGTTTGCCACATAAGACTTGAGACGGTGAGGAGGCGTACTAAGCCAAACCATCACCACGGAGGAGTAACTGAAGAAAATTGGGGGTAATTCCTTACCTTTACGGATCTCAATGAATAGCGTAATGAACTCATGTAATTAGACTAGGAGGTAAGCACCACATAATTCCATTCGAGGCATAGTAGTAGCATTTGCAGAAGCCAACTTGGTTTTTGAGGTAAGGAGCAATGATCTGTAGCCTAATGAGCTCATAATCCTTAGATCTATATGTGATCCAGTAAAAATAGGATTTTCCAAAGAAAAACGTATAGAAGTTTTTTCTCAACAGTTCTCTATGTTTTTTGGGTCGCTGAATCTGAATTTTAGGTTTGCTCTCTCGCCAGATGTGAGCTACCTTCAGGAAACGCGAAAAACATCGAAAATTTGGGACTTTTTTCAATTCTTTGCATTTATCTCGAAAACGGTATGTTTTATCGAAAATACTACCATTTACAAAATTAAAGTAGACAACATTTTCTAAGAGATTATATAATCAAGTTTTTTCTATCTTCAATAGGACCGCCACTAGAGCGCTCTGAAAGTAGACGATTGTTTGACTCCAAGTGAAGAACGCAGGAAACTCGGATCTACCGTTGCTCTTTTATGCCATTGAGTTGTAATATGCTTATACAATGTTTTTCAATTAATATCTGATAATTCTGTGCCATTATAATTGGTTGGACGATCGTCAGTGAGGTGCGCTGTCAGCGGACCTCCCATTTTTTGAAACCGAGCTTCTCCCAGTTGTGCGAATTGACCAAAATCGTAATGGGATATTTTCATCAAAATGATAATAAGGCGGTTTATATTTCATATATAGTTCATACAACTGGCTCATACGCAATAGCGGCAAATACAAGAAACTGCTAAGTATATTGGTAAGCTATGAATCGAACCAAAAATTAACTAATTCACCAAATCATTAACTTCCGCTTTCTTCAAGGTGTGAATCGTTCATAGGTCGATGCACGTGTATATTCGAACAAGACCATTTTAGCGGAAAAGCGGATTTTTGCCAAATTCTGCTATATGTTGAGATTCTCGGGTCCATGGAAACATCGTACAAAGAGAACACTAAAGGTTAACATTCTATTAGTTACTTGTAAGGATAGGTAGGTACTGTTTATAAGTTAGTTTGACAATTCAAACTTCCTATTATTTGCATACAGACCCTGGTCGGAAAGAAGGAATCCGTTTTGTACTGCGCGTCAAGAACGATCAACAGTGACGTCAAGTGATAAAAACAACAGTGACGATAATCCCATCATTTAAGAAGGGAGCTCGGGATGGAGGTCTTGATTTTTGTGAATACTGCTGTTTAATTTTTCCAATAAATTGGGTAGACAAAATATATTATACTTATATGATATTAGGGGGCTTGGTTCATCATTAACATGATCCGAATGCATGAAATTTGAACAACTTGAATCGTTTCGAATATTGATTAAATACGTCGAATACATGATATCGAGTATCGTTTGGTTACAATTAATTAGATTTGCAGTTGAAGCCGTAACACAGAAAGTACTCGTATGTAAGTACGTAATGCGTAAATAAATTTTAGTTAATTATAAAATAAATGGCACGATAAAAACAGTATCATTTCACTGAACATATTGACCAAAAATCAGTAGGTAACCCTTCGTTTTTATAGTGTTCTCTTTGAACATGCACCCATTGCACCAACAAAGATGCTCAGTTTAATGAGACAAATCAGACTTGTATCATTTCCATATTTACATTATACAAAGAAAATACCAATTAACCAATGTATAGCAGTAACGCAGGATTCCCTTCATAGGCGTGACTGTAATGACAACAGTAACTGCTTAACAGTTCGTTCTATCTGTAGATTTCTCTAAATTCTGCTCGTTTTCTGAAATAATTGCAATTACCCGATCAAAATTTTCGTTGATGATTGAAAAGTATTTAGGAAACACGACCACCTTTTATTCCATTTCCTCCTTAGATATAATCCATCATTCCCTTGCAAAGTGACAAGTTAAGTAAATTTCACCACAACACTGGTGTCATATATATCGTGAAAAAAATACTAAAGTCGGGGACACTTTGTACATTTAGATTTGATTTCATCCAGTACAAATTCAGTTGAATCTGAATTAGTGCTTCTGAATATCATAGTTCATATATATCTTGTTGATAATAGGCGGTCAAAACTGAGCCGCTGTCTTGAGCTTGCAACAAGAAAACAGGTAAGGAGATGGAGGGGTGGAACGGTACCTACGCTGGCGTAGGCGCCCGGCGCCGGATGGATGCACCCTCTGTAAGCGCACCACACTGACGATCGTCCAACTAATTATAATGACCCAGACTTATCAGATAATAATTGAAAAACATTGTATAGGAATATTACAACTCAATGGCATAGAAGAGCAACGGTAGATCCGAGTTTCCTGCATTATTTACTTGGAATCAAAACGTGGTCTATTTTCAGAGCGCTCTAGCGGCGGTCCTATTGAGGATAGAAAAAAAATTGACCGTATAATCATTTAAGAAATGTTGTCTTCTTTAATTTTGTACATGGTAGTATTTTCGCTAAAACATACCGTTTTCAAGATAAATTCTAAAAACTGAAAAAAGTCCCAAATTTTCGATGTTTTTCGCGTTTGCTGAAGTTAGCTCACCTCTGGCGAGAGGGCAAACCTGAAATTCAGATTCAGCAACCCAAAAAACATAGAGAACCATTGAGAAAAAACTTCTACCTATAAGTTTTTCCTGAAAACGGCCTTTTTGAACCTAGATTTACTGGAGTAATGACTCCACAAAAGGCAATGGACGAGGCCTTAGCAAAACCAATGACTTGGAACGAATAAGCACCTTCCGTGTTCAAAAACCTAGGAACACTTATGTTTGACAGGTTTGGGAGCTCGACTAATATTTTCTTCTACAAATCTGTCAATGGTGCCGATATTTGCTGGTCCCATGAATAACCAGCCTTCCACAATGTTTGAATGAAACTTTTCATAGTGATGATAGTTGGAGCAAGGAACCAATGAGGGTCATATATTTTAGATACTTCGGCAAAAATTGCTCGCTTGGTATGCTTTTTTTCCTAGGGCAATTGAATAGAATAACCGAAACTATATGATTCAGGATCCCATTTCAAACCTAGGATCTTCACTGAACCACCATCCGTATCGGAAATCTGAATTGCCTCATTTAAGAAAACATCGGGTACAGATACTAATTCCAACAAGTGGTGTGAGTTGGAAGCCCGTTTACTAAGTGTGAAACCACCTAGATTCATGAGATTAATAATTTGTCTCGTAAGTTCGCAAGCATCATCCGTAGTTGTTGCTCCAGTCACTACATCATCTACGGTCTTCGGGCCTTCATCAAAACACAACTGTCTATAACTGTCAGCATCAAGAAAGGGGTTGCAGTGAGTCTGTACGTCACAGTATTAAATTCCCATTCCTCAATGGCTTCAGCAGGAGATGAACGCCAATAAATATGTTGATACTTACGATCCTCAGGATGTAATTTAATCATTCGATCCATTTTGATCACATCCGTAACGAAAAATGTGTAGGCGGAAGTTGAAAAGAATCGATCGTATATCGGTGATTCTCACAGGAACCTCAATTACGTGTTTTTGAATGTCAAATTCCACAAGTTCGAATTTGAAGCCCAAAAAAATTGGAAGGCATCCCTGGTTGAAACCAAACATTTTGTGATACCCAGGAGCTCTGATTAACACATAATAGAATAGGGGATTTAAAAAATGTTTAAGGAAATCGGCAGGTGAGTGAATGAATATTGAAGTGAGTGAATGAAAACGGTAAGGCAAGGGCTTTTATACCCCGCTTTTTATGCTTTTTGATTTTCCCCATTCACGTCTCGTGGCTTATATTCTGTTCTCTCAATTTTCGTTCCATGGATTTAACTAGACCACTCTTCATTATTTCATAGCGAAGTTTTTCCCTCAGTTTTCTGGGTAATTTCAAATCTTCTTAGGTTTTCTTTCTTTTTGGTGTCATGATAGAACCATTAAATCGATAAACCTCAATATACCTCAATAAATAATAAATAAACCTCCGTGGCAATAAATCGAATTTCCAAGAATTCTGAGAAATTTTGAACAAATTTTGTAAGACCAAACAAGTTGTAGCTGTGGTATGTAGATAGTACTCAGATACTAAAATGTTGTCGAATGACAATCATACGAACAAAAAATGCTAGTAAAGTGGTGAAAATTTCAAACAAATGCGTTATGATGTAAAAACTTGAGAGGTTGGATATGTGATGTAAGAGGTGGGGAAGGGGTGTGAGATGGATAAGATATCTGAGAACCACTTCGAAGTAAACGACCAAGTGTTATGAACATTGTTGTTCTCTACTGTGTGGCTTTCATGCTTTTTCTTTCCTAATCGATCTCACAGGGCTAAATTTTGGAATGGACCTCCTTTGGGACATTTACAATACAAATAAAAAGTATCGAGGTGATTGAGCAGCTGAAGGACCCTTTAGGCTTATTTATTTTCTAACAGACCTACGGTGCTGAACTTTGAAATAGAGATCCTTTGGACATGTTAAAAACAAACAAAGTATTGAGACGCGCTGATAAGCTGAGGGACTCCTGAGGGTAGTTTTTTCTAATGTCCTGGGGTGCTGAAGGTTGAGATTAGGCGCCTTTGAGACAACTAGCATACAATTGCAAGCTAAGGAGACACAATGGATCAGCAGAGAGACACCTGAGGTTTATTTTCACCTATCGTTTTTTTTCACTCCCCCAGATTGCTTCTGGATAAAGTATTATTCCTTCTCTAGTCTTCTGGAAGCCTTGTCCAGCGACTTGTTCACATATGGTGATGATTCTGTTGATGCTAACGATTCCTTGCTGTCTGATACTGTGCCAGATTATGCTGATACTATTATTAAGTTTTCCTCATCGTTTCCTCGTGTATTTACAATGGGTCATTTTAATGCTCAAAGCCTTGAGCCACATATTGACGAAATCAGATCTATTGTTCGGGAGGCAGGGCTTGCAGTGGTTGGGGTGTCTGAAACCTGGCTTAAAACCACAGTTCCTTCAAGGATAGTAGACATCCCGGGCTATAGAATTCTTAGGAATGACAGGTATAGAAGGCGGGGCAATGTATTCGAGGTCTGGTATCCACTACAGGGTTATCATGGAATCACCTGACAAGTCTGGAATTTAGTATCTTTTTGTCGAGGTGTCTGTAATATCACAACGACTTTTGCTTGCCGTCCTCGTGATTATCAAATAAACATTCTCGACTTGGAACCTGTGTTGGGTGGTCCTGTGTATGAATATGAACAGGTGATTGTCATGGGTGATTTCAATCTTAACCCCAATAATAACATGAAAGGTTTTAGGGAATTCAATTCCTTTATTCCTTCTTTTGGATTGACGATTTTGGATTCGGGGCCCACGCAGGTAACCGGTTCGTGTTCCTCAAAAATGGACCTCATCATCATGAAATTTCCCGATCTCCTTATGGTATTCGACGTCTTTGAGGTTCCTAGAGTTAGTGCCCATAAATGCCTGATTGCTGCTGTGCGATGCCCGGTTCAGAAGCTTGCCCCCACAAAAATTAGGAGGCGCAATTTCAAAAACATAATTAAAGTCAAATTGCTAGAAAATGCACGAGATCTTTCGTGGAATTTTCTTTACGAGACCCCCTGTGTCGATGCAATGGTTACTTTCTTCACTTCGATAATTGTGCTTCTACTAGATAAGTTTGCCCCTTACCACGAGTTCCGTGTGCACCACCCGGCCACTCCGTGGTTTTCTTCAGATATACGAAAGGCTATAA
The DNA here is from genome assembly GCA_030762985.1 of Adelphocoris suturalis. NCBI lineage: Eukaryota > Metazoa > Arthropoda > Insecta > Hemiptera > Miridae > Adelphocoris > Adelphocoris suturalis. The sequence goes on along the minus strand of CM061040.1, from coordinate 65,876,506 downwards.
AGAAGCGTGACACATCGCATCGACGTTGGAAACGTTCTGGTGATAAACAGCATGAAGTTTTATTCAAAAAACAACGTAACTTTGTTAAATCGCTAATTCGATATGCTAAGAAAAATTACATCACTCCTAAACTAGATCTATCTTTAAATGCCAAGACCCTTTGGAGTAATATCAAAAATTTTGGTTTGATCAAGATCAAAGGCAACTCTCTAGATCCAACCCAGTTTTCTGCCGATGAACTCAATGCCGAGTTCTTGAAAGACTCTCCGCTATTACCCCCAACCCTACTAGTGCCTAATAATCTAGACGATGTGCTTGTTGCTGTTGATCAAATCAAGTCGAATGCAGTGGGTGTAGAATACATCCCGTTATATTTCATTAAACTGATGTTGCCTGTAATTTTGAATCATCTTACATACCTTATCAACTCATGTATTACTAGATCAATTTTTCCGTCGGGCTGGAAATGTGCTAAAGTTTTGGCTCTGCCCAAACATTCTAATCCCAAATCCACTAGTGACTTCCGCCCACCCAATTAGTATATTGCCAGTTTTATCTAAAATTTAAGAAATCCTGCTACACAGTCAATTGAAGACTTACTTATCTACAAGTGGATTGATTGTGCCTTACCAATCCGGTTTTAGAATGGAGCACAGCTGCACCACAGCACTGTTGAATGTGACTGAAAGCATCTGTGAAAAGCTAAATAAGAATCTTTGTACAATACTTGTGTTGCTGGAGTTTCACAATGCTTTTGGGGCTGTCGACCATAGCCTCCTTCCCTCTAAACTTCACTCCAAATTTGGCTTTGGTTCCTCTGCATGTTCTCTCATAGCTTCGTTCCTTAGTGGTCGAAGGCAGGCGGTGAGTTGTGGGGAGTCACTATCTGCCCAGTGTTCAGTCAATGCTGGCGTTCCACAGGGCTCGATCCTCGGACCCATCCTCTTCTCTTTGTTCATCAACGACCTTCCCTCGAGCCTTGCTATCATTTGCTTGCTGATGATTTTCAGTTCTACCATCACTGTACCATCGAAAAACTGGACGGGGAGGGGGGGGGGGATTTCGTTGGTGAATGAGGAGTTGAAGAGGATCTCTCAGTGGGGAACCTCTAATAACATAAGCCTTAACCCAGCTAAATCACAATCAATTATTTTCTGGAAATCCTCTCTGGACACCAAGCGTCTTCCTTCCATTATTGTGAACGATTGTGTAATACCATATTCCAAACACGATAAAAACTCGAAACTAAGTAATTGTTGTGCCTGTCATGGAAAACGAATACCACTGCCATTCGCAGAAAAGTTCATGGGGCTCTGCATTCCCTTCGTAAACTGTCATTCTTTACATCAGAGGCGTTGCGATTGAGGCTAGTGAAAACGCTCATTTTACCATTGATGACTTACGGTGACGCGGTTTTTGCCCTTTCATTGGATGCAGAATGCTCAAGAAGATTACAAGTATTAATGAACTCTTGTAATAGATTTGTTTTTAACCTAAAGAGCAGAGGACATATTTCAAGTCATAAGACTAACATATTAGGTACTGATGGTTCCTTACCTTCAGGACAGAACATTGTTGTTTGCGTATAAAGTTCATAATAATACAAACATCCCAGATTATTTCATCAAATTTTTCAAATTAGCGCAATGGGTAAGATTACGCACCATTATTCAAACGCACATATCGTGGATACAATATTATAATTCTTTAAAGGTAGCTGGAGCAAGACTTTGGAATTCTCTGCCATTGAATGTTCGGACCCTTCCTTTCCTATCTCGCTTCAGGGCAGCCATCACTGCGAGACACACTGAATGACCAGGTACATGATCTTTTCTTTCTCCTATCCTCAGTTTCCTTCCTTTCTGTTTCTACGTGTTCTTTTAGCGAAATTTTGAAGAAAATTAAGCTATTGCTCTCGCCTCAAAATTTGTAGAATGTGAATTTTTGAAAAAAATTTATGCAGAAATCCGTTTCAGGCTATTCTGAATCATATTCTGAAGTTTAACGCATTTTAGCGAATTTTTGAAGAAAATTAAGCTATTGCTCTCGCCTCAAAATTTGTAGAATATGAATTTTTGAAAAAATTTTATGCAGAAATCCGTTTCAGGCTATTCTGAATCATATTCTGAAGTTTAACGCATTTTTTTATGTATGTATGTATGTACGAGTATATATGTATGTATGTATGTATATATGTATGTATGTGTCATTCCAGACGATAACTGTCAGTAGAATTGTGCTAGAAACTTCAAACAAATTTTAAAATGTTAAGGACACAAAACGAAAGTTCATGTTCGTTGGCCAGCATGATCGGATTACATCTTCGGGTTGAAATTTTCAAAAATGTAGTCAAAAATTTCAAAATAGCCTGTTTTTAGCGATTTGTTGTGCGAAATAATTTTTTCAGCATACTAACATGTGGTATATTCGGAATCAGCGTAAAATTTCCTATAAGAATATGAATCAAGTTTTCAAAAATTTCAAAGTTGAAAAATCAGTCAAAAATCGAAATAATGCCGTTCGCTAGTTGTAAAAATCGGTAATATTTGCATGAAACATTGTCCAAATTCAGATTGAACTACACTAATGGAAGTATCCCTGTATAATCAATCCTAGAACCATGCTGTTTAAAACGTAGGTAGTAGGTGCTTAAAAAAAAAAAAAAAAATTTAATCACAACTGATGAGTTTACTCTGTGCATGTGTTAATAATTTGATTCCATGTTTGTCTATCAAAATCATAAACTAAAATTTCACAACACGATCAATAGCGACTGAAATGTCGAAGATTTCTTCAAAAATTCGCTCATGGGGTCATGCTGCATGACTGGACTTTTTTTATGTATGTACGTATATATGTATGTATGTAGGGATGTGTCATTCCAGACGATAACTGTCCGTAGAATTGTGCTAGAAACTTCAAACAAATTTTAAAATGTTAAGGACACAAAACGAAAGTTCATGTTCGTTGGCCAGCATGATCGGATTACATCTTCGGGTTGAAATTTTCAAAAATGTAGTCAAAAATTTCAAAATAGCCTGTTTTTAGCGATTTGTTGTGCGAAATAATTTTTTCAGCATACTAACATGTGGTATATTCGGAATCAGCGTAAAATTTCCTATAAGAATATGAATCAAGTTTTCAAAAATTTCAAAGTTGAAAAATCAGTCAAAAATCGAAATAATGCCGTTCGCTAGTTGTAAAAATCGGTAATATTTGCATGAAACATTGTCCAAATTCAGATTGAACTACACTGATGGAAGTATCCCTGTATAATCAATCCTAGAACCATGCTGTTTAAAACGTTGGTAGTAGGTGCTTAAAAAAAAAAAAAAAAATTTAATCACAACTGATGAGTTTACTCTGTGCATGTGTTAATAATTTGATTCCATGTTTGTCTATCAAAATCATAAACTAAAATTTCACAACACGATCAATAGCGACTGAAATGTCGAAGATTTCTTCAAAAATTCGCTCATGGGGTCATGCTGCATGACTGGACTTTTTTTATGTATGTACGTATATATGTATGTATGTAGGGATGTGTCATTCCAGACGATAACTGTCCGTAGAATTGTGCTAGAAACTTCAAACAAATTTTTAAAATGTTGAGGACACAAAACGAAAGTTCAAGTTCGTTGGCCAGCATGATCAGATTACATCTTCTGGTTGAAATTTTCAAAAATGTAGTCAAAAATTTCAAAATAGCCTGTTTTTAGCGATTTGTGGTGCGAAATAATTTTTTCAGCATACTAACATGTGGTATATTCGGAATCAGCGTAAAATTTCCTATAAGGATATGTGTCAAGTTTTCAAAAATTTCAAAGTTGAAAAATCTGTCAAAAATCGAAATAACGCCGTTCGCTAGTTGTAAAAATTGGTAATATTTGCATGAAACATTGTCCAAATTCAGATTGAACTACTCTTATGGAAGTATCCCTGTATAACCAATCCTAGAACCATGCTGTTTAAAACGTAGGTAGTAGGTGCTAGTTAAAAAAAAAAAAAAAAAAAAAAATGTAATCACAACTGATGAGTTTACTCTGTGAAATATTCCGTCCTCCGATTTCTCTACACGATCAATAGCGACTGAAATGTCGAAGATTTCTTCAAAAGTTCGCTCATGGGGTCATGCTGCATGACTGGATTTTTTTTTATCTTTTTCTATCCATTCTCAGCATCTACGCTTCTTTTTCCGCTTCAACCCTTCTAATGATTTCATAAAAGAAATATGTCTGCCTCTTTGAATCTCATTATTTCAGTACATATGTACATTTTTATTTTTACTTAGTTAAGGTACCTATTTCTTATTATTATTTTACTTTTTTTTTGTTATTTTAATCATAAGCGATTGAACATTGTATTGAGTGCTCCACACTCGGCGGGTCGTATGTATCCTATGTGGGCAATAAAGATATTATTATTATTATTATTATTTTTTTTTTTTCTTAATCGTCCTACGGAGCTGAAATACAGATTACTTTGTTAAAACCTTTCTCGCGTCTTGAACATCAATGGGCTTTGCACATGGACCAAAGTCGTATTGAGCCACTACTATTTATACGTAAAAAAATGAAAAATCGGAGATTTTGAATTTTTTTTCTTCTGACAATACCAATTAACGGTAGACGTTAAATCTGTTTTTTTTTTTTTTTTTTTTTTTTTTTTTTTTTTTTAAATAGGTAAGCTAAGCTAACTTATTTGGGACAAAAGTAATGTCTAAAATGAATCTAAGCCTGCTTATTTCAATTCTTCTAGATATTCACAACAAATAAAACAAGAAAAATGGGTGAGTGCAAAATCATAAGTAGGGTCCTTTATGTGAAGCAAAAAAAAAAAAGTTCGGTATAAAAAACTATCTTAAGAGTAACAAGACCTCCCAAACAATATAAATCGTAGAACAAAAACGGGCTAATTCCCATTTAATCCATCAACGAACCCATATAGGTAGGAGTCCCATAAAAAAACCACCCACCAACCTAATATTTTCCAACAAAAATCAGATGAAACACTGATATGAAGGCACATTTTCATTAATTCACACCAGTTTTCATTAATTCACCACTAACATGGTAAGTGAATGTAAGGTGAGGGAATGAATAATACATGAAACATATTTTTTTATCGAATTGGTCCACACTTTATCAAGATGGAGAAGAGTAGAGCATTAAAAGATTCCATGGCGCACCTGGTAGTAGCACAAGAAAAAATTAATCAACATTTCCAAGCTTATAAGTGAGGCTGAGTGAATGAAGTGCGATAAAAACACGTGAACGATTGCGCCCTTTCTGCCTCGAGTGATAAAATGTACTAAGGTGAGTGTATGAATCAAAACGCTCGGACACAACATTAATGAATCACTGTAATCGTAATGAACCAGTTAAAAATTTGAAGCATGCCATTTTAGAATCTAGAGGTATCACCAAAATACACGTACTATTTTCGAACAGCAGAATTAATGTAAGTATATTGCAAGAAGTGAATGATGAAGTATGGAACTTCCAGTTTGGACATGGTAAATGAATGAAAAAATCATTATTTCATGAATTCTTAATGGTAGAAATAGTTTTCGTAAAATTTAAAAAACTGTCCTTGTTATGATAGACTTTTTTTTTTTCAAGGATCAAAATGCAATAAGGAAGACGCCATGTTTTCTGGAGAGCAATTTTATTTTTCTGAGAGGATGACCAATATCATTTTTCAGTTTTTTCCTGATAACAGTTGGTCATTCAAACTGCTTGGTTTAATTTTGACGCTTGCGTCGAAGACTACTCGTAGTTTACTGCCTAGGGGCGTTTCTTTCATCACACAAGGGTGTGGCATGATGAAAGGTGACTTTAATTGTGACAAAGACATATGATCAAGTTTTATGTATTCTTACATAAAATCTCTATATTGAGCAAATGAGTAAGAGTTTTAAAGTAATTTGCTTTCTATATTTTGAAATCTTCGTTAAGATATTGCAGATGAGTCTCCTACTGAAGGTATTTCATTTTTAAATGGTAAACGAACCAAGTATCGACCATCGTCAAGGCGTGACTGGGTCGATCAGAAGTGTTCCTCGCATCTGACGTCATCAGGATTTTTCTTTTGTGATAACGATTATGGCTCTTCAAGTTCCCAAAACTTAGCGAGCAATTCGTTCAAACACTCGTCTGGCTCTTGTGATTGAAAGTGAAATAGTTTATAACAATGAAGGATTACTGTTACGTGATGGATAATTTAATCAACCTATCAAAACATGACCAAAAACTGTGCCCAACAAAGCCGGAAGGTTTTCACCAAACGTGACAGTTGAGCCCGTTAAAACATCAACAAAATGATCAGCGCCCAATAGGAAATCTAAGGGTCCTAGTTTCCAGAATGAAGGATCCGCCAGTTTTAATTGGTATACTCGTATTTCATACGAATATCGGAATTTATTGAGATATTTCGGAAAAAAGTAGTGATATTTGCAACAACCATAGCATTGACATGATGATTGAGCGATGCAACGTTTTTAAGGCGAATTTCATATGTTTGCGCAGCCTTTAGTGTCCTCAAACTGCATCTCACCAATTCCTGAAATTTTCTTTGGACATTTTCCCATTAAAATACCCAAAAGATTCAAACATATTGTGGTAATCAATGAAAATTGACTACTACTATCGAGTACGATCCATATGAGCTGAAAATTCCCCGTCGCATCCAATACTTCCGCAATAATAGTACCCAAAATCACCTGATCACTCTCCACTGTTGTAGCGCTACAACTAGTACCAGATGGAGTTGTATTTTGAAATGACGAATCGGAACCATTTTGATTCTGAAGGTGTGAACTATTATCCTGATCAGTGGTTTACTTTTACAATAGAGAGTTTTTGTTCTTCCCGTAATTTTCTACCCGTGTACGTGGAAAGACTGAAATACCTACTGCGCATGCGCGAATCTTCACGTCAACGTGTAGAACTACGCGTGTACGGGAAAAAGGCCTATCTACACGTGCACGGGAAAATGCATTCGTTGGAATTTCGGCCTACGGGTAGTCATCATAGCCTGACGCAAAGGTAACAACAGTTGCCGGTAACCACATCAATTATTTTCTGGAAATCCTCTCTGGACACCAAGCGTCTTCCTTCCATTATTGTGAACGATTGTGTAATACCATATTCCAAACACGATAAAAACTCGAAACTAAGTAATTGTTGTGCCTGTCATGGAAAACGAATACCACTGCCATTTGCAGAAAAGTTCATGGGGCTCTGCATTCCCTTCGTAAACTGTCATTCTTTACATCAGAGGCGTTGCGATTGAGGCTAGTGAAAACGCTCATTTTACCATTGATGACTTACGGTGACGCGGTTTTTGCCCTTTCATTGGATGCAGAATGCTCAAGAAGATTACAAGTATTAATGAACTCTTGTAATAGATTTGTTTTTAACCTAAAGAGCAGAGGACATATTTCAAGTCATAAGACTAACATATTAGGTACTGATGGTTCCTTACCTTCAGGACAGAACATTGTTGTTTGCGTATAAAGTTCATAATAATACAAACATCCCAGATTATTTCATCAAATTTTTCAAATTAGCGCAATGGGTAAGATTACGCACCATTATTCAAACGCACATATCGTGGATACAATATTATAATTCTTTAAAGGTAGCTGGAGCAAGACTTTGGAATTCTCTGCCATTGAATGTTCGGACCCTTCCTTTCCTATCTCGCTTCAGGGCAGCCATCACTGCGAGACACACTGAATGACCAGGTACATGATCTTTTCTTTCTCCTATCCTCAGTTTCCTTCCTTTCTGTTTCTACGTGTTCTTTTAGCGAAATTTTGAAGAAAATTAAGCTATTGCTCTCGCCTCAAAATTTGTAGAATGTGAATTTTTGAAAAAAATTTATGCAGAAATCCGTTTCAGGCTATTCTGAATCATATTCTGAAGTTTAACGCATTTTAGCGAATTTTTGAAGAAAATTAAGCTATTGCTCCCGCCTCAAAATTTGTAGAATATGAATTTTTGAAAAAATTTTATGCAGAAATCCGTTTCAGGCTATTCTGAATCATATTCTGAAGTTTAACGCATTTTTTTATGTATGTATGTATGTATATATGTATGTATATATGTATATATGTATGTATGTGTCATTCCAGACGATAACTGTCCGTAGAATTGTGCTAGAAACTTCAAACAAATTTTAAAATGTTAAGGACACAAAACGAAAGTTCATGTTCGTTGGCCAGCATGATCGGATTACATCTTCGGGTTGAAATTTTCAAAAATGTAGTCAAAAATTTCAAAATAGCCTGTTTTTAGCGATTTGTTGTGCGAAATAATTTTTTCAGCATACTAACATGTGGTATATTCGGAATCAGCGTAAAATTTCCTATAAGAATATGAATCAAGTTTTCAAAAATTTCAAAGTTGAAAAATCAGTCAAAAATCGAAATAATGCCGTTCGCTAGTTGTAAAAATCGGTAATATTTGCATGAAACATTGTCCAAATTCAGATTGAACTACACTAATGGAAGTATCCCTGTATAATCAATCCTAGAACCATGCTGTTTAAAACGTAGGTAGTAGGTGCTTTAAAAAAAAAAAAATTTAATCACAACTGATGAGTTTACTCTGTGCATGTGTTAATAATTTGATTCCATGTTTGTCTATCAAAATCATAAACTAAAATTTCACAACACGATCAATAGCGACTGAAATGTCGAAGATTTCTTCAAAAATTCGCTCATGGGGTCATGCTGCATGACTGGACTTTTTTTATGTATGTACGTATATATGTATGTATGTAGGGATGTGTCATTCCAGACGATAACTGTCCGTAGAATTGTGCTAGAAACTTCAAACAAATTTTAAAATGTTAAGGACACAAAACGAAAGTTCAAGTTCGTTGGCCAGCATGATCAGATTACATCTTCTGGTTGAAATTTTCAAAAATGTAGTCAAAAATTTCAAAATAGCCTGTTTTTAGCGATTTGTGGTGCGAAATAATTTTTTCAGCATACTAACATGTGGTATATTCGGAATCAGCGTAAAATTTCCTATAAGGATATGTGTCAAGTTTTCAAAAATTTCAAAGTTGAAAAATCTGTCAAAAATCGAAATAACGCCGTTCGCTAGTTGTAAAAATTGGTAATATTTGCATGAAACATTGTCCAAATTCAGATTGAACTACTCTTATGGAAGTATCCCTGTATAACCAATCCTAGAACCATGCTGTTTAAAACGTAGGTAGTAGGTGCTAGTTAAAAAAAAAAAAAAAAAAATGTAATCACAACTGATGAGTTTACTCTGTGAAATATTCCGTCCTCCGATTTCTCTACACGATCAATAGCGACTGAAATGTCGAAGATTTCTTCAAAAGTTCGCTCATGGGGTCATGCTGCATGACTGGATTTTTTTTTATCTTTTTCTATCCATTCTCAGCATCTACGCTTCTTTTTCCGCTTCAACCCTTCTAATGATTTCATAAAAGAAATATGTCTGCCTCTTTGAATCTCATTATTTCAGTACATATGTACATTTTTATTTTTACTTAGTTAAGGTACCTATTTCTTATTATTATTTTACTTTTTTTTTGTTATTTTAATCATAAGCGATTGAACATTGTATTGAGTGCTCCACACTCGGCGGGTCGTATGTATCCTATGTGGGCAATAAAGATATTATTATTATTATTTTTTTTTTTTTTTTCTTAATCGTCCTACGGAGCTGAAATACAGATTACTTTGTTAAAACCTTTCTCGCGTCTTGAACATCAATGGGCTTTGCACATGGACCAAAGTCGTATTGAGCCACTACTATTTATACGTAAAAAAATGAAAAATCGGAGATTTTGAATTTTTTTTCTTCTGACAATACCAATTAACGGTAGACGTTAAATCTGTTTTTTTTTTTTATTTTTTTTTTTATTTTTTTTTTTTTTTAAATAGGTAAGCTAAGCTAACTTATTTGGGACAAAAGTAATGTCTAAAATGAATCTAAGCCTGCTTATTTCAGTTCTTCTAGATATTCACAACAAATAAAACAAGAAAAATGGGTGAGTGCAAAATCATAAGTAGGGTCCTTTATGTGAAGCAAAAAAAAAAAAAGTTCGGTATAAAAAACTATCTTAAGAGTAACAAGACCTCCCAAACAATATAAATCGTAGAACAAAAACGGGCTAATTCCCATTTAATCCATCAACGAACCCATATAGGTAGGAGTCCCATAAAAAAACCACCCACCAACCTAATATTTTCCAACAAAAATCAGATGAAACACTGATATGAAGGCACATTTTCATTAATTCACACCAGTTTTCATTAATTCACCACTAACATGGTAAGTGAATGTAAGGTGAGGGAATGAATAATACATGAAACATATTTTTTTATCGAATTGGTCCACACTTTATCAAGATGGAGAAGAGTAGAGCATTAAAAGATTCCATGGCGCACCTGGTAGTAGCACAAGAAAAAATTAATCAACATTTCCAAGCTTATAAGTGAGGCTGAGTGAATGAAGTGCGATAAAAACACGTGAACGATTGCGCCCTTTCTGCCTCGAGTGATAAAATGTACTAAGGTGAGTGTATGAATCAAAACGCTCGGACACAACATTAATGAATCACTGTAATCGTAATGAACCAGTTAAAAATTTGAAGCATGCCATTTTAGAATCTAGAGGTATCACCAAAATACACGTACTATTTTCGAACAGCAGAATTAATGTAAGTATATTGCAAGAAGTGAATGATGAAGTATGGAACTTCCAGTTTGGACATGGTAAATGAATGAAAAAATCATTATTTCATGAATTCTTAATGGTAGAAATAGTTTTCGTAAAATTTAAAAAACTGTCCTTGTTATGATAGACTTTTTTTTTTTTCAAGGATCAAAATGCAATAAGGAAGACGCCATGTTTTCTGGAGAGCAATTTTATTTTTCTGAGAGGATGACCAATATCATTTTTCAGTTTTTTCCTGATAACAGTTGGTCATTCAAACTGCTTGGTTTAATTTTGACGCTTGCGTCGAAGACTACTCGTAGTTTACTGCCTAGGGGCGTTTCTTTCATCACACAAGGGTGTGGCATGATGAAAGGTGACTTTAATTGTGACAAAGACATATGATCAAGTTTTATGTATTCTTACATAAAATCTCTATATTGAGCAAATGAGTAAGAGTTTTAAAGTAATTTGCTTTCTATATTTTGAAATCTTCGTTAAGATATTGCAGATGAGTCTCCTACTGAAGGTATTTCATTTTTAAATGGTAAACGAACCAAGTATCGACCATCGTCAAGGCGTGACTGGGTCGATCAGAAGTGTTCCTCGCATCTGACGTCATCAGGATTTTTCTTTTGTGATAACGATTATGGCTCTTCAAGTTCCCAAAACTTAGCGAGCAATTCGTTCAAACACTCGTCTGGCTCTTGTGATTGAAAGTGAAATAGTTTATAACAATGAAGGATTACTGTTACGTGATGGATAATTTAATCAACCTATCAAAACATGACCAAAAACTGTGCCCAACAAAGCCGGAAGGTTTTCACCAAACGTGACAGTTGAGCCCGTTAAAACATCAACAAAATGATCAGCGCCCAATAGGAAATCTAAGGGTCCTAGTTTCCAGAATGAAGGATCCGCCAGTTTTAATTGGTATACTCGTATTTCATACGAATATCGGAATTTATTGAGATATTTCGGAAAAAAGTAGTGATATTTGCAACAACCATAGCATTGACATGATGATTGAGCGATGCAACGTTTTTAAGGCGAATTTCATATGTTTGCGCAGCCTTTAGTGTCCTCAAACTGCATCTCACCAATTCCTGAAATTTTCTTTGGACATTTTCCCATTAAAATACCCAAAAGATTCAAACATATTGTGGTAATCAATGAAAATTGACTACTACTATCGAGTACGATCCATATGAGCTGAAAATTCCCCGTCGCATCCAATACTTCCGCAATAATAGTACCCAAAATCACCTGATCACTCTCCACTGTTGTAGCGCTACAACTAGTACCAGATGGAGTTGTATTTTGAAATGACGAATCGGAACCATTTTGATTCTGAAGGTGTGAACTATTATCCTGATCAGTGGTTTACTTTTACAATAGAGAGTTTTTGTTCTTCCCGTAATTTTCTACCCGTGTACGTGGAAAGACTGAAATACCTACTGCGCATGCGCGAATCTTCACGTCAACGTGTAGAACTACGCGTGTACGGGAAAAAGGCCTATCTACACGTGCACGGGAAAATGCATTCGTTGGAATTTCGGCCTACGGGTAGTCATCATAGCCTGACGCAAAGGTAACAACAGTTGCCGGTAACCACAGTGTGACCAAGGTAACCGCAGTTACGCAGTTACCAGCAAAGGTAACCACAGTGTGGTTGCCAACAACACGTTTGTTGGTCTACAAATCGAGAGGTTATAGTGAAGTGCTCCGCTACAAAATTCAGCCATTTAAGGTACCTAAGCAATAAATGTATTTATAATTTATGTATTTATAAATAATTATAAAGCAAATAATTATTTAAATAAGAATAGGTTGTACGAAAAGAATACGAAACAGCTTCTGGAACACTTATAGAGACGTTAACGTGACGTTAGCGTTTGGTTTTTCACGTATACGTGTAGAAATAGGCGTAAAAATCACGTGAAGAGCTAGCATCTCCAGCTGCTTGCTCTAGACGCTGCTCTACTCGTCAACGGGAGAAAATCTTACGGGAAGAACAAAAACTCTCTAATATCTACACTGACTTGTAGAAGTGCATGGATAAGAATAAGATGTTGACGAACAATTCTTACAACCTTTCCACCCTTTTAGCAATTCATGTCTTTGATCTACAGAAGCTCTTTCAGCCCGTACATCTCACAGCCCAATAAATAATGCGATGCTGTTTTACACACGGGGCACCCGTCTAACCCGTATTAGTTGAAGATTTGGCATATTGGTTTTAAGACTTCGAACCTGAATTATTGGTTAAAAGAGCAGTTTTGTGTTTCGAAGAATATTTGTTACCCTTTTTATTCGTGGTACTTACATTAGTATTGTAGGAGTTTTTTGTGGATGACGATGTGTGTTCATCCGATAGCTGCAAAGCCAAGCTCCTTCCACGGAAGAATCGAGAGAGAGTTTCAAGGTGGGAAAATACGTTCCTTTATGAGCAATTTCAAATTGCTCACGCGTTCCAGAGAAGATATTTTACAGTCACGAAAAATAATATAAATTACGGTAAATCGGGTACATTCAATGTTTTTAAGGCAGCTACTGAACCTGACATTTGTGAGAGAAATATTTTCAATGATTCAGCGGATGGTTTGCCGTGAAGGTGTTTGAATGTGAGATTTACCTAACGTAAGTACCTATCTAGATCTGCCTTCCAAGCCAATTCATTATTATTCGCGTCGAATGAATAACTATAAATGACTGATGCCGTAGGGCCTTCAGTAGCTGAAATCAAGTAGTTAAATTTGTCAATAAGAGACAATTAATTGTCAGTGTGGACAAGGGAATTGAATGTGTCTCGGTATTTCGGAAATTTTAAAATATTTCCTCTAAAATGAGGAGTAGGATACGGGGTAATGTTTTTGAAACTCTGGATTCACCAATAGAGAAATTGGTTGCATAACAGTCAATAAGCGTAGACGGTTGGAGAGTTTCTTGGGCATTTTTTAAAGACACATGATTAGCTATGGTATTATAGTAAAGCAGTCTAAAGGACGACCAATACCCAGATTCCGCATGTTTAGGAAATTTCGTCTCCCTCTCTTCATTGACATATTCATTAGTTGTCTGATCCCACAAATCCTCAAACTTCGAATTATATTTATTGAGCGCTCTATAGGTTCATTAAAAAAAAAAAAAAAAAAAAAAAAAAAAAAAAAAAAAAAAAAAAAAAAAAAAAAAAAAAAAAAAAAAAAACATTGGACGGATCTTTAGATGTCAATTTGCCTTGTTCAGAAATCGGTTGAATTTTTTTTTGCAGCTGCTACTATTTTCCGCTCCAAGGCGTTGACACTTTGGCCAAATTTTGTGGCTGCCAACATCAGCTCCGACACAAACCAGATTTTAGGAAAGCAGGAAATGATATATAGGTAAGTAAATCTTTATGACAACACAACACACATCAAATGAAGTAATAAACAGTTAATAATAACGAGTAAATGTTGAAATACGATAACATAATCTTGAAATACAAGTGGAAAAGCCCGTGTCACCACGGGATGCAAGTACAAACTTTAATTATGCAAATAAAAAAGCAAAATCTTTCTGTTTCAACTTAATTTTTATTTATTCAAGTTGTATTAAAAAAAGTTACATTCATTCAGTTACAAAATTTATTCTAATGCTTCAGGAAATATAACATTGCGGGTGTATACTAAACCATTCTGATGCTGTCCTTGATTTTCAGTGTTCTTAATTTGAACTTTAATTTGCGCTCCCTCTACCGGCAAATTCTACAACTTTCCCTCGTTTTTGCACTTTTTCTTGTTTTTTAATATGAAGGAATCTGATTCATAACTTGGTAGAATTATCTGCACCAGAATTTCCCTCGTTTTTGCACTTTTCTTGTTTTTTAATATGAAGGAATCTGATTTATAACTTGGTAGAATTATCTGCACCAGTTTTCTTAATGCCGGTCAGTTTAAAAAAATTTGAAGAGAATTGGTGCAGGCGTTCAAGCGTTATCACTTTGTATGTATCCTATTATTATAATAGATGCAATACGAATATACAATGAACAACCGAATTTATATTGTACTGGATTAGCACAATTTGAATCGATCGAAATGGTTAATAATTTAGTAGTTAACTAGAATCGTCAATCTACTATATTCCACGTTTTTTAACCTTTTCAAATAAATGGTACGATGATAATAGGTTTACAAACGTATTTGTTAAGGGACAGATGAAAATTAGTTCGTATTGGAAAACAGCGCCTTGGAATCCTGCTTTGTTAATAAACCTCGCTCTACTACCAAAATACTCGTATATGAGGGACATTATAACTTTCATAAAAATAATTCCTATTGATGTTAGTGAATATGAGAAACTGTTATCTAAACACATACTCCCTTACCTTGTAGGATTCATGTTATGAAATGAAGCTTAAATGAAAAAGTACATAGCTGAACGAAATAATTTTATTACCAAAACACGGAGTCTGAATGTGGTATCCTACCTAATCGGAGCTCCACCCTTTGGTATAGATAAGAATTGTTCAAGATTTAGGATTTGACATTTACGTAAATGTCAATGTTAATAATGGGAGGATACGTCAAATCTGTTGCGGGTGATGCATGTTGGTTTAGGATGAGAAAAACGTTGACGATGAGGACGTATGCAGAAGTTTGCTCGTCCTAATGATGGCGATGGAATGGGAAGGCCTGGATGAATATCCCGTGGGTGGTATCCGAGATTATCTCCGGGATTGTGTCTTCCTGTGTCCGGGATACTGCAGCTTTCATACAGGAGTATAAGAAAAACTCTGGTACGGACACGGCAAACAAAGAAAATAAGGATTATAACGTCCTCGTGGCACTACGAACTGTCGTAACAGAATCGATTAGGATATTGGCGCTCCGAGGAGTGCCTGATCAACGATCGATGGTTCCTGGCGAAAGAAGGCAGATTGGTCTTCATCAATTCAGGGGAGGGATCAACATCTACTGTGATTGGACGATGATAAGTTGAAAAGTTCAAGACGTAGCCTCACACACACAAAGGGGACACATGAATACTTGCACAGGGGATTCTCCAGTCACAAGGTGATTTGGGGATGCATTGGGGGTGTAGAATTAACCTCAACGGTTTCATGTTTTTAGAGGTGCTGAATACGAATCCGAAGCTTCCCAACAAAATTTATGGGCCAAACATCGCCAAAAACGCAAAATTTCATAAAATTTCGTCATTCTTTTTTGTTTTTTTGTTTTTTGATAATAACCTTGAAACGGTACGTTCTAGCTGAAATTACTCTATCTAGTAAAATAAAGAAAATACAACTTTGCGTCAAATGAGCTACCTACATTTCAAAATTGACTCAACCCTAGGGGCGCAACAAGCGTAAAAAAATGTCCATTTTTCAATTTTTTTCGAAAAACCAAGATTACTTCAAAATTGAATGTCCGCAGCTAACTAATGACGACACCTACGTAAAAACTCACTAAATAGAAGCTGTAGAGCATCTAATTCTACATTCATAGAGCACACCGAATTTCATTTTCGGTCAAGTGAGAATTCAGAAATTTATAAATGTTTTTCAATCAATCCGGAGCTGCCAGTGTCACCCCTGAGTTATAGTTATGTAACTTCATTCTCATGCTTTCCTCAAGCAATGGTACAACGTGAACGATAGACTCAATTACTGGGTAATAGGTACAAAAACTTGTAAATTTGGATGAAATCTGTATATAATATTTTTTTAAGAAACGTAATTGATAAAAGTTCGTTTTTCCCTGCTGACTTAGTGAGCATAGGCATCACCTGTTTAAACAAAGTACCTAATAGGATGATTAGAACAATTGAATTCAGAAAATGTGCCTCTGAGAACCTAGGCAGTATTATAGTTGTTGTGATTAATGTAGGTACCTCAATATTCAATTCTTGTTCTCTTGGAGGGTCCAGGTTGTGGAGGAAGAGGTATTGGAGGATCTTTGTCGTTGTCTACAGGAACTATGGATTGTGGCTCTGTGTCGTTTTCTTCTTGCAATTCCGATAAGACATCATAACCGTCATCGTCAAGTGCTGTTGAAAGATACGACGTGTCGCACTGCCCCTCACAGATCCTGCATCAGTATAACCCCGCCTGAAGCCCTCATTGCATGTGCAAAAAATAATCCTCAGTAGTGCCAATGTTGCAGCACTCTGTAGGCCGGGGATCGGCATGAGGCCTTTGTTGGTGTTCTTTCGCCCCCATTCTACTGGCTTTTGTCAAATCCCAGCCAGTTCTTTGCCTGAAGGTATACCCTGAATGCTGTTGGACATCTGCCTCAGTCAGAGATTGTGAAACAATGTTGAACCTCGGTTTGAAGGAGATGTTCAGGTATATCTGGTTCCTGAGCTGGTTTAGGGAGGAGCTTCCTTTTTACCGTACAGGGCTTTAAGAAATGTTTTCCCTGCATCGGGTATAGCCTTCGGGTGGGCACTAGGTAGTGGTGTCACAAACCCACTCATTGCATGCAGAAATAATATGTCCCTGGATATTGAGTCTTCTGCAGCAGTTTAATGAGGGCTATCAGATGCAGGGGAAAAATTCCTTAAAGCCCTGCACAGTAAAAGGAAGCTCAACCAGCTCAGGTACAAGATGTACCTGACCATCTCATTCAGACCGAGGTTCAACGTTGCTTCACTACCTCCGACTGAGGCAGCTGCCCAACAGCAATTCCTTTAAGGTATATCTTCGGGTAAAGAACTGAGCAGAATTTGACCAAATACCAGTAGAATAGGGGTTGAAGAACACCAACAAAGGCCTCAAGCAAATCCCCACCATACAAAGTGTTGCACCTGAGGCGCAACTAAGGATTATTTCTTGCAGATGCAAAAAGGGCTTCAGGGGGTCACTGCAGCTATACAAAGGCGGGGTTATACTGATCCTCTATGTGCAGAATCTGTGAGGGGCAGTGCGACATTGTCGATGTTTCTACAGCACTTGACGATTACGATGATGACATCCTATCGGAGTTGCAAGAAGAAAAAGACGCTGAGCCACAAAAGCTCCCTCTTTTTGAAGGTATATAACTTCATCCACGGTTGCCGTCAGATTCAGATTATTGTATTTTAACCCTTTACTATAACGCTGGTTTTTTTACCCATTCATTGTTCCAGATGGAGATGAATCCATACTTCCTGTAGACACCGACCAAGATCTCTAGATACCAATTCCTCCTCAACCTGAACCCTGCAAGAGAACAAGAATTTAATGATCAGGTACCTACATTAATCACAACTACTATATTACCTAGGTTCTAAGAGGCACATTTTCAGGATTCATTCGTTCAAATCATCTTGTTAAGTACTTTGTTCAAGGGGACCCGGTAGCAAAAAATTTGAGAAAAATCGATTTTTTTTTCTTTCGTAAAACGATGTATTAACATCTAGGAAACAGTTAAATTCAATAACATAGTCAAATTTATGCTTACAAATGCGTAAATTTTTTGTTTAAGTACAAGCCGGCAGCATAGGCTGGCTAGACGGTTGCTCTGTCGCCTTTATTCTTGAATAACGGTTTACTGGTCCTTTATTTTTTTGAAAATTCGAGTAGAACCACCCATTTTCAATAAATAATCAAAAGAAAACGTAAAAACGAAATTGGGCCACTAAAAATCACAAAGAAACCATAAGATGTAAGATGTATGATAAGAGTCTAATGATAAGAGTCTCTTTATCAATTTCTTCTTTGTCTTTATTTGACTGGGCTACATCCATGGGTATTATGTTTATATTATTCATGGATGACATAGTTAAGCTATCATGATACAACACTTCATTTCAGATAGGTCTAGAGAAAGCAAAAACAGCTTCTATTTGCATAATACGTTGCGACGTCATGAAAAGATGGATGCTGTTGGTTTTTCTGCTCTCCTGTAAAGTAATGTTTTTTCATGTTCATGGGCGTTTTTCTTCGGAACGGTTGACCCTATTCGGTAGATATTGGTTTTGTTTTGAAGAAGAGATCTGGGCCAAGATATTAACGTAGCAGTTTTACAAAATGTTGATTTCAACTGCCGCTAGATGTTTCTGAATTAAAAAAAAAATGACATTTATTCCATGATACCTACGAATTCGTGTTTTTGAGATACCTGGAAACCCCTATGTTAATTAAAAATTGAGAATATAAGGAACAAAAAGAAAAAAAAGCACTGAAATTGGTTGCAGGGGGGCTGAGGAAAACGCCAGTAAAAATAGGTCTATTAATGGCGGGAGGGGGGTGGGTGCCGGGTCCCCTTAAACAGGTGATCCCTACGCCCAGTAAGTCAGCAGGGTGACACAAACTTTTAACAACTACGTTTCTAAAAAAAATTATAATACAGATTTCAACAAAATTTACAAGTTAATTCACCTACTACCCAGTAATTGAGTCTATCGTTCAAGTTGTACCATAATCTATGGAAATTTTGAGAATGAAGTTGCACGACTTTAGTAAGGGGTGACACTGGCAGCTCCGGATTGATTACGAAACGTTCTTAAATTTCTGAATTCTCATTTGACCGAAAGTGAAATTTTGTGTGCTTTATGAATGTAGAATCAGATGCTCTACAACAGAGGTTTTACATAGAAGTCGTCATTAGTGAGTGTAGTGGATTTAAATATGTTTTACTTGGTGTAGGTAGGCCAAGTGGGACATTTATATTCTGATTATGCGGGTTAGTCCCTGAGGTATTCCTGTAAGGAATGTGAGCGAAATCGCCAAGGTCAGCTTGCTTGGCGGGATGAACTGAGGGATAGTTCGTGTCGCAGCCGCGTGGAGCACTGGGCTCGCATAGTGGGTGCTGGGTTCGATCAGTTTGGTACTGAGCCGTTTTGTAATATTCCGGCCTAAGATTTATATCTGTAGGAGGAATATGTTGAGCTTGGTTGAGGTACTGAAAAGTATCCTTTGTTTTTTGTACATTTGGAGTGTATTTGACACTCGGATCGGCCGGGTAGCCTTGTGTAGAATATCGTGGATATTCGGAAATCTTTGTCGAATCATAATGATTGACTTCAGAGCGGGTCTGAAAGGTATCCTCGAACTTTTGTGTAGGTGAGGCTTGATCTAACGTTTCCTTCGTGAATACGTTAGGTGAGAAGGCGATCTCGTCGCGAGGATCGAGCCTTGGGCCGTCGCTAGGAACAGCGGACTGGTCGAGCAGCGGGTAGGTAGCGCTGCGTGGGCTAAGAGGCCCGGCCGCGCCGTGTTCCGCCTCCCCTTGCATGAGGAAATAGGACGGGCGGCGCTCCATCGAAATATCCGAGTTTATTAACTCGTTTTCGATACCTCTACGTATAGAAATAGAGGGTTTAGAAGGTGGACTCGCTTGACAGAGCTTCTTTCCTTTGCTCGGATGTCAGGGTCCTACCTTGTAGTCTTGAAAAAGACTTCCTTGGACGGTAAATTAGAGCGTATGAGCTGAGTAATTTACCGGCGTGCCCACAGCGGTCGGTGACGAGCCTAGTGCTACGAAACCCGGGCGACACGTCTCGGAACGTCCCAGCGGGCGTACGATCTAATGAGAATATCAATAGATGTACCGGGTGGCGTCCTGACAGAAGAACTACGTTGGGCAATGAGCAGGATGAATAATCACTGGACTCGTAGATGCCAATGCGAGATCTGTGTGGAGAGAAGGTATGCCTTGTAGAAAGCAGTAGGAAGCCGTTCTTGAGATGAACTCGGGAGCAGAAGGTTCGTCAGCGTAGAGCGTGTAGAAATCTTCGTACTTCGAAGTGTAGTCGTCGAGAGCGGAGAGTGGAATGAATTCGGAGGGCTCCGAGCGGGGTAATTATAGGGAGGTGGCCGCCTCCTGCCGCCTCCTGATTGGTCCGCTTAATTTCGTTAATTCGACTGTGTAATCTCATTGGCTCGCACATTGTTTTCTCAGTATCTGCGAGTATGATAGCTGAGCTGGTCCTCCGGGGTGGTTTCCCCACGTCCGTCGCTGCGACGGGGTCCCCGGGGGTGGCTTACGAGCGTCCGTCGCGGAGCCGACGACCTTGAGTTTAGACGGGGACCTCGGGTGTTTTCCCTGCGTCCGTTGTTCAGACGGGGTCCCCGGGGTGGCTGCTGGACCAGAGGTGGTTGCTTGCCGCCTCCTGGTTGGTTCGCCTATTGTCTCTCGTGTAATCAGTGTTTCTGATTGGCGAGTAGGCTTGTTTGAATTGTCCTTGTTAGTTTTAGAGGACGTTTGATTTTCTGTTTGAGTTTTCTCATTCAAGGCGACTTGGTTCGAGATACTTGTCGCGTCTCTCTCGCCCAGTAAGTGTCTAGGGAGGTCGCCTTGTATGTTATTAGTTAATATTTCACTTTTGAGAGAGAATTTCGTATTTTCTCTCTGGTGAAATATTTTGTTTGACGGAGTTATAACTCGACGTCTTATAAATATTTTTGTGTTGTGTCTACCTCTTTTTGGTAGCCCTGAAAAGGGCTGTTGAAAAGAGGGGGTGGTTTTCACCACAGTGAGCTGCGGTCATTCAATTTTGAAGTTATTTGATTTTTCGGGAAAATTGAAAAAAATCGACATATTTTGACGGCTTGTTGAGCCATTAGGGTTGAATCAATTTTAACTTCTAGGTAGCTCTTTCGACGCAGAATTGTATGCACTTTAATTAACTAGATAAAGTAATTTCAGCTAAAACGTACCATTTCAATGTTATCTCAAATAAACAAAAAAAGTGCCGACATTTCATGAAATTTGGCAATTTTGGAGGTGTTTGGCCCATAAGTTTTGAGTGGAAGCTTCGGATTCGTGTTCAGTATCTCGAAAAACATATAAAACCGTTGAGAAGAATTCTACACCAAATGTTACATCCCCAAGCCCCTTTCAAGCACCTGGTGGCTGGACTAATCGCTCACTGCATAAGAACTTCCTATTAATAGACTCGGGTAACCCTAATAAACAAGCGAAATACGAACTTGGCATCACTGCTACGAGTCCTGGACACCTATATCTATTCCTTTTATTTCTATGCGTGGAAGCATCATGGGAAAAAGGATAAAATTCCAAGCTAGGTACCCCTAGAAAGGTTTCCTTTGTCCTCCCTATCAATCCCAGAATAAGTTCGTCTCCCACTTTGCTTTTAATGGACATAAAACAAAGTTTAAATAAATTAAAATAATCATAACAAATAATGAATAATACAAATAAATTCATTGAAAAAAAAAAAAAAAAAAAAAAAAAACGCGTATATATGCGCTTGTGAAGCAGGAGTTTCTTGACAGTCTAGATCAATAACGAAGAAAGAAAAGTTGGTTTCATCCAGTAATTTTTTTTCTAATCGCAGTATTGGGATCTTAACTGCTTTTTAGGATCCGCTTGAAGGAATTCTTCAAGGCCGCATTGCCTGTTTTCATGTAGGAGAGCAGATACGAAGACCTCCATTCTCCAAGAGTGAACGTCACCGCCTCTGTATTGGTCTGATAAACGACTATAGCCTTGAGACTCTTTTTTTCTACCGCACAGAAATCGAAGTTAGCTTTATAGCGACACTGTCGTATCATATTTACCAAATATTTTCATTCAACTCTACAGTGGAGAATGTTGAAATCAGTAGACTATCGTTATTTTTTATTGTTTATTTGGACACGCTCGGTTTGTAATTTTCAAGAGTGGACAGTGTTTACGTATTAAGTCTCTGTCGCTCCTTGCCCTCGCTTTTCTCTCTAAATACCTACTAAATCAGGGTAACATCTTATACCTTCCGGATTGGCGGTCATTCTCAACTTGGCCAAGTTATAGGTTATGCAGATATAATGGTAAATTAATTTTAATTGAATACAATCAGGAATGTTGAGAAGACCTAAAAGCGCCTGATATTGATACCCTATGTGGCTAATAGTGGTAGCTTCGGTAAATAATGCCTATAAATAATATATTATCACATAATTTTAGTATACATCACTCACATTACTTTCACACATTACAGAACATACTTTTATTTTCTCTTCCTACCATAGTCATTATTGATTATCCACTAATCTTGGCTTCTCAGATGAATTTATTTGCGCTCTGGGATGTAACCAATCCCTCTCAGTCAGCACTAGTGTTATAAAAGTACCTATTTAAGTTAAAGTAGGGAACATGGTCCCATTGAATTCCAACAATAAAGAATTTATAATTATTTCTATATTGATGCTTATGACAGGCCGTTTATTAATTGGTGAAACTGAATGAAAGGACACGTTTTCACCAATTCGGTCACACGCTTTGCAACAAACAAAATTTTTGGCATAGGGCGCCAATATTATTTGAGTATTAGGAGAGAAAGGGTTTCAAATGGGTACCTCATAACATTAATTGAAGCGCTGGAGATAACAGAAGATGAAGGCACAATATTGTACAAAAAGAAGGAAGAAGGATAGAGAATAGTTTATGAATACTAAGGTTAAATATAATTGTGACAGCAGGATGATGCAGGGTTGAATGGATGAGCATAGAATGATTTATTAGGCGGCCCACTGATTTACCTGGCCAGAGTACACATAGATTAGGGTCCACGGGTCTGGTATATATGTTACCGGCAAAGTATGAAATGCAGGCATTGTATAAAATTCCGTGTATGAAACTTTCTCAGGGAGATTTAACGCAGATCAGTTCTTTGCCTAGTTCAGTGGTCTGTATGCTCGCTACACTGGCATCTCAACAACACATAACATCAAGTAGTCAATCGCTTAGTAACAATTCAGATTAGTTGACAATATAGATCAGTCATCAGACCAATCTATAGGTTAGTCAGCATAGAATATCTGACTGGAGCAGGGAATGTGTAAAATTATAATAACAAGACACTAATCTATGTGTCCAACTAATCTGAATTGTTGCTAAGCGATTGACTACTTGATGTTATGTGTTGTTGAGATGCGAGCGAAGCGAGCATCCAGACCACTGATCTAGGCAAAGAACTGATCTGCGTTAAATCTCCCTGAGAGAATTTCATACTTTGCCTAGCCATTGTATACAATGCCTGCATTTCATACTTTGCCGGTAACATATACATAGGTACATCTACCCCCCCCCCCCCCTTGGAATTTTATTTTTTCCAAAAAATGAAAATTCATAAGTTATCTGTTTGTTGTGCTCCGAAATTTCGATTTTGCAAGTTTTTTCATGGTTCTTGACCCGTTTACAATGATTTTACGGTTTAATGTATTACGATCGAAGGGTAGATGTCGTGCAGCTGGATTGAGTTGTCGGTTTAAAGTGAACTGCAGCGGCGGGTCTTGAGGAGGAGGCAGACAGACCCGTGGATGAATGTGCGGGGCCAGGGGAGCCACCTGTAAAGAGAACCATTTATCAAAGACGAATATTGACAAAAACTACATGGTTGGCTAGAAAAAAGGTTTTTTTTTGTGAGTCAAACCCTTCCAAGAGAGAGTTGGGAGAGCAGACGCTGCGGCGGGGAAGGAGCACCCAGGAGTTGAAAGTGCTAGTTGAAAGCGTGAGGCGAGCCCCGGAGTGACAACTTTGTGCGGGGCCGATGGGGGAGCGATGTCGGAGGTGATGGCTGTTAATTCCCTGGGAGGCGGTGCGTAGGTGCTGTTAAAGGGTTAGAATCGGAGCTGCTTGAGACGGAGGCAGCCGAAGTTCGGGGTGCCGGAGAGGTGCATGAATCGGAGGAAGTCGAAGTTCGAGATGCGGGAGACGTCCTGGATACGGAGCTGCATGAGTTAGAGGGGGAGACCAGTTGAACGGTGTCACTGATGATTTTTTGCGGGGAGGAGTCAATCGAGCATTTATTTTGAAGGTCGACAAGGCGTCCGTAGTGGCCTAGGGAATCTGTTCCTATTATAGGTGAAGTGACATCTGCGACAGTAAAGTCCCATTCGTGGGCTGAGAGATAAGGCAAGTGAACTGAAGCGAGGTGAGAGCCGTATGTCCGGATTGTTTTACCATTCGCTGTGTATAACGCATTAGGAGAGATCTTGGTGCGTTTAAGCAGAGTGTTGGGTAGTAGGGAGACGTCACTGCCTGTGTCACCGAGAAAAGATACTTTTGAACGGCGGCACTGAATGAGGAGGTGGTGTTGGGCCGGTGAAATGTTGTCGGAGTGTAGCAGAGTAGCAGAGTGTGAAATTGGGAGCCGAGGAGATCAAGTCAGGGATGACACCTGGGGGCCGGATGTGCGAGGGAGATCTCGGGAGAGCGTTTCTCATGTCCAAGTACGAGTATTCTGATAAAAATATAAATTTAATGAGTTTTAGCACTTTTTGAAATCCAGAATATCAGCTTGGTATATAAGATGAATCTCAGTACAGAAGTGATCCTTTCTTACGATTCCTTACGAGTTCACATCTAAGTATATCATCATGCCAAACGGTTGTGACAAACGCGGTATTCGTTATGGTGCAAAACGGCAGAGGAGGAGTTTATTGAAAGGTGATGCAGTGAAGAGGACCAAGTGGGGACCACTTGACCTGTGAATAAGGTAAGACTATTAATTTAAATTTTCATTACCTACTTTAATACATGATATTATTATGATGACATTGCTTGGAAATCTAGATAGGAGATGGTATCTATATTCAATATTAATTACGAGAGCGTTTATGCGATCCACTGGTCGATTTCCTATTTAAATAAAATCAATTCTTTCTCGTCTGTCGTTGACTATACCTATGTTTTCAAGTTGGTATTATATAACTATTATTGTCAAATTTATTGTCTAGTAGGTAAATAGTTATAAAAAAAAACATGAAAATTATTACCCAAAGGTTTACTATTTCTGTATTGATTGCTCAGCTATATATATATATATATACATATTTACAGAGTGTCCCCGAACTCCCCCCCCCCCCTCTCCTGCTAAATCGTGAATAATGCTAAATCGTTCATTTCAATCTTATGTTTTTTGTAAAGGTGCCTACAGACCGGACGATAACATTGTTGAAAACATTGTTATTAACATTTTTTAGTAAGATTTCTTTCAGACCGGAGGCAACACTGTTGACGACAATGTTATCGACATCGGGCGAGTGGAATTGTTAATAACATTGTTACGGCGCACGAAAAATGCTGACAACAATTCCTCCTTCGAAATGTTACCAAAAACATTGTTGGCAACATTTTCGGTAACAAAGTTATTTTTTCCGTCAACATTGTTAGTAACACTGTTGTCAACACTGAGTTTTGTTATCGAGCCATGAGCGATAACAAACCGGGATTTCTGGTAACATTGTGTTTCACAGGATTTTGAGCCTTTGAATTGGTGGGAGAAGGGTAGACTGTGATTCACACTGTTGCACTGACGACGAACTGTGGAGGACATTTTGGTTTCTTTGATTAATTATGTGCAGTAGTGACAAGGGAAGTAGTGAAGTGGGAATAATGAATTGGGAAAAGGACGAAGTAGTAAGGTTGATTGAGGAATATAGAAAGCAGAGATGCTTATGGGACGTGCAGCTGCCTCAGTACAAAGACAAACAGAAAAAGTGTGATGCTTGGAAAGTGCTTGGGATTGCCGTAAATCGTACTTGGGTGGAGGTGGAGAAGAAAATGAAAAGCCTAAACAGTTTCAACGTGAAATGAAAGAGTACTGGAGAACACCTACTTGTTCACACCCAAATGTTATTACTTTGAATGTTAACAACATTGTGGATAACATTGTAAGAAAACTAGACCCAAAAAAGCAGATGGATGAATTTTTGGCAACAAAAAAGTTGACGACATTGTTGCCAACAATGTTGGTAACTAATTTTCCAGATCAACACTTTTTGTTTCCAACATTTTTGTTAGGTATCTACAATGTTATGTTGATAACAATGTTTTCCGCTAACATTTGGTCTGTAAAGGCCTTAAGAGTCTCCAAAATATAAAATTACGCAATGCGCATTTGCGTAAACGTGCTCAATTTAAATCACCCGTTATTTTAAATTAGAACCCCCCCCCCCCCCCCTTTTCATTGCAGTTTTGAATTTCACGTAAAATTTCATGAAGAAATTGATGGAAAAAATGAGCGCATTTCCGCTGTGGAAGTGCAATAACTGAGTTTTTTAAGATACTCAATTACCATATGTAATGATTTCAGAGTATTTTTTAGAGCTGAACCTCGTAATGCAGTCCATTTTTTGATATTTGCAACACCAACTAGGGAAAACACCGGAAAACCTACATACTTCATAGTCAGGTTTAGACTTCCAGCATCTCTACAGTAGACTGACAACGAAAAAAACGAAAGTTCGTATTTTTGAGGGGCTCAAATCTCAGATTATTGCATCAGATGCGAGGAACAACTCCTGAAAATTTCACTCCGAACCGATAACCCCTTGAGGTCGCCCAAACCCGTTTTTTGATAATTGAATCATCGATTTTAGAACACTAGACGCTTAGGACAAAAAGACGGTAAGGACATGAAAGATCCATGCGTCTGGACACTTTTTATACTCTATTCCTATGTTTTCGGTGTTGCGGAACACAAGCGCAGAAGCTGTATTTCTTTTGATATTCAAGAAATCAGTCCAAATAAGTGATTGAAAAAAGACATTTTTTGCCGTTTTTACCTAGGTTTGACTGGGAAAAAAATTTTTTGCGGGTCTTTTCTGCTTCGGACCTTGTTTCCTGGCTTGTTCCAAACGTAACAAGACCAATTTCGTCCTATAATAAATTATCCTGCTGAAAATATCTGCTCAAGAGCCGAGCTAGCTTTTTTAATGGTAACCGCTCTATACTTACCAGTAGCTACAAAATCAAAATTTAACGCCCTGAAGCCCTTTTAATCTCATTATTTTATGTTTTTGGGCTCGTTGAACATTACGTGCTAGTAGTGGAGGCGTAGGACTCGTATTTCGGTTAATTATATTTTCCCCTTTTCCTACGAGTAGGGGTCTTGCTTGCACCGGATCACACGTTATACTGATCCCTATTGTAAAAAGGCTGAATGGAGAAATTGCAGAACAGCGAGCTAGCAGGCGGTACTTGAGTTTCACACGCTTCAAACATAAACAAAAACAAAGCGCGATAGAACACGGCGCGAATTGCGGGAACCCGATTTCTTGCCTCAAGCATTATAATATTCGATTATTGCTGCGTTTGAGAATCTCTAACAAGTCTGGAAAACTAAGTAAATAAAATATATGTGTAGATCGTTAAAAAAATGTATTTTTTAGAGTTAAGTGGGTGATTCTCGAGAAACATCAGGCAAAGAATAAGAAAAATCCACTCTATTTACCGATTTTAGACACTCATCGCGGGAATATCAATTCAAATACGGGTTATACGACTAGGATATTAGAAGCAATATATTCAGCAATCCCGAAACCACGAGACAATAGAAGAAAAAGGGTTCCGCCGCGTGAAATTTTCATTTTTTAGCCACTGGTAAGTATAGAACGGTTACCATTAAATAAGTCGACTTGGCTCTTAAGCTTATATTCCGAGAAAAAAAAAGTATTATGGGACAAACTTAGTCTTGTTATATTCAGAATAAGTCACAGAACAAAGTTCAAGGCAGAGGAGACACTCATACATAGTTTTTCCCAATCAAAACTAGGTGAAACCGGTGAAAAATCTCTTATTTCTATTAATTTTGTCAACTGATTTTTTGAGCACCAAGAAAAATCTACTCTATTCACCGATTTTTGACACCTAGCTCTTGATTATTAACAGAAATACGATTCCTACGCCTCCACTACTAGCACGTAATGTTCAACGAGCCCAAAAACATAAAATAATGGGATGAAAAGGGGTTCAGGGTGTTAAATTTTGATTTCGTAGCTACTAGTAAGTATAAAGCGGTTACCATTAAAAAAGCTAACTCGGCTCTTGAGCAGATATTTCCAAAAGGACAATATATGATAGGACGAAGTTGGTCTTGTTACATTTGGAACAAGCCAAGAAAATAGGTCCGAAGCAGAAAAGACCCGCAAACAATTTTTTTCCCTGTCAAAACTAGATAAAAACGGCAAAAAATGTCTTTTTTCAATCACTAATTTGGACTGATTTCTTGAATATCAAAAGAAATACAGCTTCTGCGCTTGCAATAATGGCGGCATCGTGTTCCGCGACACCGAAAACATAGGAATAGAGTATAAAAAGTGTCCAAGCTTCAAGTGTTCTAAAATCGATAATTTAATTATCAAAAAACGGGTTTGGGAGACCTCAAGGGGTTATTGGTTCGGAGTGAAATTTTCAGGAGTGGTTTCTCGCATCTGATGCAATCATGAGCTTTGAGCCCCTCAAAAATTCGAACTTTCGTTTTTTTCGTTGTCAGTCTACTCTACAGGTACTCAATTCATCACGGAAATTACCCAGATGCTGACGCTCAAGCTTAGTGCGGTCCTGATTCAACGAAGATTTTAGAAGCGAAGAAGGAATCCTTGAAAGTTACTAATAGAGGTAGAGGTGTAACTGAGATGGATTTCCCCAATACGAAAAATCCTGGTGACAACTTGGTCAAAGTCGATCGAAAAGTCGGAGAACACATTGTCGACAAAATGTTTATGCTCGTTCCTTTTTGATACGGGATTGGAACTTTTTGAAATACAGGTACATTATGAAATATCTAGTTAGCCTTTCTTCTTTGACGCTCATGAAATTCAGAGAAGAGATTTTCGAAAGTATCGGCACTGGAGTAAGAGAATGACACACCAGTGTTTGGACCAAAACTATCCCCTCTCAAAACCACCTTCTCAGTTTTAATTTCATCAATTTGGCGCTGAAGTTCACCACTGGTTGATGACAGAGAGCTCTAATACAGAAATAATAAACCTTTGTGTAATAATTTGCAGCGTTTTGCGGTGGTTATAGATTTTATAACACTAAAATAATGAAATTGAAGTAGGTACGTTTCAAAGCGTGATTTTGTGCATGAACCTTTTTATGTTCTTGTTCATAATTGTGAACATCTTTTTAGTAATATTCTGATAAAAATATAAATTTAAAGGGTTTTGGCAATTTTTAATGAATTTTCCCAACACCTTTTTTTCTGTGACGATAAATATAGTTTAATTTGATCAATTAATCAACTAATACTTTAACATCTCTTATCGGTGCCACAACTTAAATCATTTCATTTTACTTAATTTCAGGTGCGAGGTCAGTTGCACATCACCCGAAGGAAATCATGCTTCTTTGTCATGTATACAGACAAAGAGCCGAACATCGTATATGAGGAAGTAATGAGAGACGAAAATTTTCGGGGAATCAATATGAAGAAGCAACCTGAAATGTATTATTTGTACTGCATATTGCCGGCACTTGTGGGCCCTCGAGTGCAAAGGAGCATGGATATACATGACCCTCCCTATATACGCGAAGTTATTCAAAAGAAACTCGCCGGGAAAGAGAGAAAAGTTCGTTTTCAACAATTCAGTAGTTACGTCACTCTTAATCTTATATTTTAGCTATTCATTTGTCATTTTCATACTTGAGGATCTTCGTAATATGACTCTTTTCCACACCAATAGCCGAATAACAATGTTCATGGACATTTTTCTACTCTATTTCAGGCTGAACAAATATCCAAAAGCGAGGAGTAGAAGCTGAGCAAATCTAATGTGTACTTATATACTAAATGTTTTTACTTTCCTTGTAGGTGCTCAATGTATATATTTATGCTAGTATTTATTCCAATATATTTATTCTATGTCTGTATCTATTCTGTATATTTATTCAAATGTATATTTATCTATTTATTTCAAATTGATAATGGATTTATTTATTTACTTTTCAAATGTATTTACTCATTTATTATTCTAATAAACCCTGCAATAACATATGTGTTAATTAATTCCAATATATTCAGAGAGTCAAAAAACAAACGACTCTAACAAGAGGGTTTTTTTTTAACTCGTCAGCAGTTAGCTTTGCATACCAACCTATATCTATCAGTTCTAAATGCAACCTCACTGGTGGTTCAGGAGCTGAGAGAAGTTTAGTTCACCAAAATAGAGGTACGTTTTCGAACAAAATGTGTTTCTTGGTCAATTACAAAGCTTCATTATTGAAAATGATAAACGAAAATGTTTACGAGGAACTTTCGTTCTATAATAAGCTCTACATTCGATCCTTGGAGTTTATACAAACTGAAGTTTCACTTACATACCTACTCGTATTTCAATCAATTCTAATTACAGCTCCCTTACGTTTGGCTATTAGTTGCGAGCGACTCCCAGCTAAAACGCACTATGGGAGTTCACTCGTCCTGACGTAAGACCTGTAGGACCATTGTACTATTGTGCTAGGTATACCTGATTACGGTAGTTCAGGCTAGGTCGCCTGCACCGAGATAAATGTGAGCACACATGGGTTTTCGGGTTGAGAGTTTTCTTACATTTCCGCACAACCCTAAGAGCGGCTGCGCTGGGGTAGTTTCGACGTTTTCGGGAGCTGGCTACAACGGGCCCTTAACCTCTCATGAGCCTTCTTACAATTTGAGGTACATCTGGATGTCAATAAAAGTATGCAGTGATCATCTTCTTAGGCATTCCCAGTTCACGAAAATGAAATACGGCCTGTGCCATGCCTATCAGACTTGGCACAGGTTTATGTATGTCATACTCAACGACCTGCCTATTACTCACTGATCAATGGCATCTTTGTGGTCTCCAAGGACCAATATATTACCTCCAGGACCTGGAAACTCTCATTGTTGTACTAGTTGGTTATAGCCAGAAAATAAACAAGCCTCTCTGGTAGTCGAGTTCCATAGCTACACAATTTCTGCATCAGAAACTGCTCTACCTCGAAAAGACAAGCGGATAAAACAGTATACAAGCCCCCAGATGGTCCAGAACCACCAAATCTTCATTGGTCTCATTAACATTTACCGTCAAGCTATTCCTAAGGCAGCCCACTCCTTTCAGTTACTGCAACATCTCTGACGCAAAAAAAAAAAAAAAAAAAAAAAAAAAAAAAAAAAAAAACCAAAGGCTTCTTCCATGGTTTCTAAAGGACGATCACAATTTTTTCTCAGTAAAGCACCTTTTCACCACTGCTGTCAACCAGTCACACTCTGATCTGCCAAGCAACTAGTGCTTTGCACAGACGCCTCCAATCAAGCTGCGGGAGCTGCTCTCCATTATCGAGATGACAACACACTACGCCTCTTAGGATTGTTCTGAAAGGTGTTTTACCCAGGCTCAATGGAACTACTCCACCTACGACAAAGAGCTACTCTCCATATATCTGATGTTAATAAATTTTCGTCAAGTCATCGAGGGTAACTCCTATCGTAGTTTACAAAAGATCACAAGCCCTGGCTACCTAACGTTCTCAACTCCATGTCAAACACGATTCCACATACCTGACAGAAACACTTCAAATTAATCTCCCAGGTCACGTTGAATATCTTTTATAAACTCTGGACTACCTCTGGAGACTCACCACTGCAGCTGTATCGCTTCCAGCCTTGTTTTCAGTCCTCAAGCTTCGACAGAAACAACTAGCCGATCCCCGCATCCAGCAAATGCAGATCATTGATCATGGATCAGGTCGACGGCACCCTCGTCCTTTTAGACACATCTGCCGGTCATATCAGAGACCCTGCATCCCTTCTCCGTTGCAGCCCCTCATTAATATCCTATCAAGCATCAGACATTAGGTTGACAACTAGCCTCATTAGGGACAGAATCTACTGGCCAAACATGACCAATGTGATCATGATCATGGTCTGAGCCTCTCTTGCCTGCAACCGAGCCAAGGTGACTCGACCCCTCAACCCTCCTTGGCACCAATCTGGGCGCTCAACTTTTAGATCATATCCATATTGACATCATTGGGGCACTACCAATTCCAAATGGCTGCAAGTCCTGCCTTTTAATGGGAGACGGGGACAAGGGCCAGGCAGAGGCCATATCTATACGGGATTTCCGCCAATTGAGTTGCCTGCAACTACTACTTGACATGGATTATTCGTTTCAGCCTCCACCCCTCCCCCCACCACCCAAGGGGACCCAGTTCTGCTCAGCCACAAGCGAGCTAAGACCTGTGAGAACCGTAGCATCTACGAAGTACACACATACACAACCTCCCAGCATCGAACGATAAATAATGGAGCGATTTAATCATTCTATCAAGGAGGCACTCATGGTGTCATCCTCCCATACTAGGTACCTTGGATCTGTGCTCAGTACGATTAGGTCTTGTAATCGTCCCTCTTATGACGACCTCTCTCCATCTCAGAGACTATTAAGGGATTATTCCAAGATCGGAGTACTTCTCCTCTCGTATGATACGTACTAGAAGCTTTTCAAAACATACCATACGACCTCGATGCGCACTGCCCGCACATACTACGTCCGCATTGATACACTCAATCATAAACTCATTCTACATGTTGGCTGTCACAAGAAATCTATACTTAATCAACGCTAAATTTAACAGAATTAGCAAATTTACAAATGGTGAAAGGAATGACAAGAGGTCGAATTTCAATAGGTAGGTACCTACATACATTCAATAAACAAAAAAGTCTGGGAGGAATGATTAACTTAATTTAGGTACCTAATTCTTGGATCCACTCGTTTGTTCAAGATCCCAACTCAAATCTCTAGGCACCTCCCACAGAGGAAAGTTGGTACTTCAACCCGTTCTACCACCTCATTGCTCAAACTCGTGTCTGTAGCTATACTGAACACGTAAACTCATCATACTTACATAGGCTGCAGTTTCAATTCATAAACAACTTCCATTTGGTTTTTATGATTGCAGTATACCATTTTCACTTAATTAATATTGGCACACCTAAAATGTGCCTTCAAGTACCATTGTCAAGTTTAGTTTACATACCGCTGAATGTTCTATAATCTCAAAAGTGAATTGGAAATTGTCTCAAGAATACTAAGTTTTGGTAACAGAAAATACTGTAATTCGTAGCTGACAGTATAGGGATGAAAATATGAACTTACCAGACAATTCAGAAATCCGCAGCATACTCATCCAATAGAGACTCCCAGCACAAACTGAAATATTCACATTAGTAGACTAGTGATACAGTGATTGAGCTTCCTAACCGGCACTAAAATCCACAGGGAAGACTTTTGGAAGCGTCGGCATCCTCTTCTACCATCCCGCGACCTTTGGGAATTTTCTCGAAATTAATAACATCAAGTTTGTTACCGCTAGAGAGCATAAGGTTCAAAAATAAAAGGAATAAATAAATAAGGTTTAAAAAAAAAGGATTGGCACAATATTGAATGGGGTATACAAAGTTGTATGAGTTGACGGTACTTAATGAACGAAACTCGAACTTGATTTTTCGGAAGAATGAATTTATTGAAACAAAACACTTACCGATACTTTTGGTATGTCCGACCATATTAATTGTCACACGCATTTAGTCACACGTGATTACGTAGATGTTACACGCAATTATTATCGTCTGGAAAAATGGACTTTCATCAGAAAAATTGTTTTCCGGCTGGTAATGACACATAAATTATGAACCCTGAGTTGAAACGAACTGTTCGAATGGCATTTTTGAATTATGGCTTGTTTTGAAAGGTGATGTGTAGGTATCCTGGAATACAGGCTTTCCAATTAAGGGTTAAAATCTTGGAATCGTTTCAGGTTGCCCTAAAGTTTTGAAACTACCCCGATAAGTAACTACTTCCGCTTTCGTAACTTCGAATGAATGATGAATACTAGGTATATCAATTAAAAAGTAATACTTATTAACAAATTTAGAAGTTAACAATAATTATTAGTTGAAACCATACGTGGCAACATCCATGTCCAAAGAAAAAAAAGCGGAAAAAAATCAATGAAAAGGGAAAAGTCCGTAAATAGAAACCAATACTAACCAAAAGCCAAATGAAATAAAATATTTTCCATTATGCAAAGTACCTACTCAACTGAAGGACAGAGTTTGCTATACCTTACTTATGAAAACATAATTAATTTCTGTCTTTACTCACCGCCCTTGGTACTGAAGAGGTGTTAATTAAATTAATTCACCGTATTCTTTTTTTCATCGGAAACATATGAAAGAGACACTATGCGCTGTGAAGGGACCTCCATTTTACCCTCCTTTAAGGTGCAAAAACATGATGAATTCGCCTTCATCGGGTACCTACGTTTTGCTTCCCATTAGACTGCCTCCGGACTGACGCTAAAAGGACGTTATTCATTAATGGTCTTTTAAATCAAAGCTTTGATGCTTTGGTCTTTATGACACTCAATTTACCGTTTTACAAATATAATAGCATAATCTTTGCAATAATGAGGTTGGAAAACGAGTAGTAAACGGATAATTTCAAACATTAGATTTTATTAACTGCGCATGAATTGATCGCAGTTCAATTCCTAATCTCGAGTTGGTTCCAGATTACCAAATGCAATATCAATGAAGAAAGAATCGAATGCAAACAGTAGAGGCACCAAAGGATAGGGTAAATTGATCATCATCATTTTCAAAGAGTTGACGGTGAAAGATAATCATACCTTACCAAAAAAGCCTGCCTACAACCACCTCTGCTTCTCCCGTTTATGTGTTGTAATAAATTCAATTTTCTCTGAAATTGAATCAGCTGGACGTTTGTGAGAAATTATTGATATGTTCACACCTGGACCCGTTTATATCTATGTTGACGTATGTTGACCTATTGAGGTATAATTCCAGAGGTTATAGCGAACATCTCATTAGATATCTTGAAACAAAACCTATCATTAACAATCAATAACCACTATTCTAAATTTAAAAAACTTACAGATACTTAGTCTTTCAAGATTTCTACTGCTTATTCTCTCACTGTAGAATTGATAAAAAGTAACGCCGGACCATAGAGCATCAAACAACAACAACAAGCAGTAGGAGGAGTAGTAGGAGTATTTCCGAACCAATTAGAGCTCTTATAGTGATTATTTTTCCAAGTTTTAAAAACTTGGGTGGCGGCGTAGATCAAACGATCAGCTTAGAGGGGTTTTGCATTTATTTTCAATTATCAACCTTTGCAATACACCAAGAAAAAGCTTTATGTATTTATTCGCCATTTTTATTTTTACGCGAAACTCAGTGATGTTCATACACAGTGAAATTGTTTTCTGTACCTGTAGTCAATAAGGAAAGAAAATACCCAGAAGTTTATGGTAGGCGTATGTACTGTAAGAATTTTATCAGTTTTCATTTTAAAAAATAGTACAAAACAAACATATGGGTACCTATCATTGTACCCTGGATGCCTCAAAGGCGCTCTATTTCATATTTCAGCACCGTAGGTCGATTAGGAAAGGAATTCACCTCAAAGGCCCCTCAGTAATCAGTGTGCCTCCGTACCTTGTGATTGTAATCTACGTGTCCAAAGGCGTTCCATTTAACATTAACGTACCTGAGGTCGACTACGGAGAAAAAATCATTTGGGGTTCATCAGCTGATCAATGCTCCTCAGTTCGCCATAATTGTATTCTAGATGCCACAAAGGAGCCCGATTATAAATATCTGCACCGTAGATAGATAATGAAAGAATATCAATAGCCTCGGTACCAAAGAATACCTACCAATAACCAATGTGTATTGATTATTACCTGCCCAATTAAGGGGAAGCCCAGTACCAAAGTTCAGCATCATTGTTGAATATGAACCAAATTAGCTATAGATCTCACTCTGGTATAGAGCCCTTTGCACCATTGAACTACTACGTCACGCGAGGTCTTCCTACCCCCTTATTCGCCAAACGGTCTTTAGAACGGAAAATTTGTACGTGGGGGTTTCCCAATTCGAATCTGAAGTGAAAAGTGTAAAATTCCAATATTTGAAAGTTGCCTTGATTTTTTTTCTTTTTTAGCAATAAAGATTTATTGATGAAATTCGAGTATATTTTTCAGAACAATTTTGTTTTACCTAATATCTTAGTTAATCGTTGATGATTTTGTTTTGATTAAAATTCTACTAAGAATCATTCATAATGCTCAGGGCCTGCCTTTTGGTATTCAGCTACAACCCCGCACAACTTACTCGATGCACACACTAAAGAATGATGGAATGCTAGAGAAGCACTAAGTGATTCGTGGGCAAATGATTAAAGCAAGTGGACTTTATTATGTACCTACGTTGTTCCTTTCATAACCAATTAAGTTAGGCGGTGTAAATGAAATATAACGGATTGCCTAACTATTTTATTCAACAATAATAATTGTAGTGTAACCGTCAAATAATGTATGGATGTTGGAGGACTACCTAGGCGAGGCCACGACTTTATATGTGACTAAAATGTAGTGCAATACCACAGAATGATAATGGTAGACTATGCAGATAAATAGAATATTTCTCCCTTTCTTCTCCGAATGCCCAATATGACGATGAGTGGATGGTGAAATCGACGTGGATAAGGTGATTGATGTGTCCAACCTCAACTTCAACTCGATGGAGTTGTTGTGGACAAGAGTGGAATTGCCTGAAACCCAGCTGCGTGTCGAGAAAAAGATGAGAGAGAAATGGAAGTATTTTGGGGAGCAATAATCTTTCGAGGATTTTTGAGAATATTGAAAGGAGACTTATGGGTCTGTAGCTAGCAGGATTGTTGGCGTCCTTATCTGGTTTTTGTCACCATTATCACATAAGCATGTTTCCACTTGTTGGAAAAGTGAGTGGTTCTTGAAATATCATTAAATATTTGGGTTATCATGACAACTCTTTTACGTGGTAAGGCAGAGAGGAGAGGTTGAGTGATGATTTCATGCCCTGGTGCCTTTTTTTTTGGGGAGCGCTTTATAGCATTTCTAACTTGTCCAGGTGTGAAATAACCTTTGAACGGGTGAAGGATATGGGGTGACTGCAGTTGTTCCTGAACGTGGAGAGTGAATCTAGGGTTTGTATCCGGGTGTGGAGAAAACTGTTGGGTGAGAATATTAGCGAACAGATTAGATTTTTCTTGAGAGATAGCACACCAGTTTGTTATCGAGTGCTTTGATAGAGTTGTGATCCGCTAGAGTTTGTTCCTCTTCCAGTACCATTGTATGCTCCTTGGTCGCTTTGTTAAACTGCTGCTTGTCGAGTGGATGTTTTGTTCTTAGCCATTGCTTGAGGTCTGATTGTTTAAATGATAACAATGACTGCATGGGAGGCGAAGGAGCAAATGCACGAAAGGTGATAGGTCTGGTTGGTGAAGAAGCTTCATTCGCTGCCGTTTGGACTAGATTGGTGAAAGAGGCAACTGGTGCGTCGATATCTGCTGGAGTTTTGAGAGGGACGTGAAGTTCAGTCCCTTCTTGTATTATTTTTCATACATTTGCCAGTCGATTGGGTAATTGATCAGGCCCTGGACGATCTGTTACTGTCCTCCAGTGCCGAGAGTAATCAGAACTGGGAAATGGTCTGAATGCATTTCTTTTAGCACTACTGGAGTAGGACAATATGACTTGATCTTTTTTCCCAGGTAAAAATCCAGTAGGTATATCAGGAGAACGGCTAGAGTCGTGAGGATAGTAAGTGGGCTCGTTAGGGTGCATAACGTCTCCAGTTGTAATGAAACTACAGAATCGTGGAGAACTTTTCCCCTGGGATTGGCGATTCGGGATCCCCATCTTGGATGCTTGGAGTTAAAGTCTACACCCAGCAAGAAGTCAGATTTCATCTCATGCACGATTCCCCAGAAATCCAATTGGGTCAATCTGTTTTCAGGGGCAGAGTAAAATGACCCAGCTTGTATCTATCCATTTATACATGGTATGCTAATGCGGGTTACTTGGAATTCCTCCTCTAGTATAATTGGATGTTCATCATGTATGATTGTGCA
Source organism: Adelphocoris suturalis (assembly GCA_030762985.1). Taxonomy (NCBI): domain Eukaryota; kingdom Metazoa; phylum Arthropoda; class Insecta; order Hemiptera; family Miridae; genus Adelphocoris; species Adelphocoris suturalis. The sequence goes on along the minus strand of CM061040.1, from coordinate 65,838,157 downwards.
TTTTACTGATAGTGTAGAGCCACCTTTACGATGCCCACTCGGGTGATCTGAGCGGTAAGTTTTGTATCCAGGTATGTGAATATTAATGTTGGAAGAAAGTTTAGTTTCTGTTATAAGAATTATGTTTATATTGCATATCTTTAGAAACAGTTCTTTTTTGCGGATTCGTGCATAAGGAGGATCAGAGGCCAATCCAAAGGACAGTGAGAGTCCTCACTGTCTCGGAGTTTATACTATAATCCGGAAATATAGGGTGGAATCAAAACAAAATAATCGGGAGAATAAAGACCGAAACTACTCCGATAAAGGATAAATAATCAACTCGACTCACTGCAACGGGAACTGATGTTCATCGTACCATTGTTCGGGCGCTACTCCCTCCGCCGTTGAGAGGAATTTTATAGAAAACGAAGAAGAGAAAGAAAATTGTGTGTCATTCTAGACGATGAATCTCCTTAGGATTGACACGAAAATTCAGTATTAACGTGAAAAAATCAAATATTCCAAGGAATGGATTAATACGATTGGCAGCAGTTTTTGATCAACTTTTGTGAAATGAAAGGAAAAAATAACTTACATTATTTTTTTAAAAAATAATGCAAATGGTTAAAATTATATTTTATATTATTATTAGAATTATATTATACTAGCCGCTCCGGCTCTCTTCGCTCGCCTCTACGTCCAGCCGGGGGGCAAGCTCGCTAAGTGTGGGATGTAGAGAACGTTGCTTGCTTTCCTTGCAAACGGTAGGTCCCTAAGGGTAGGTTTAACGTGTGTAGGGGCTGTTGCTCGCTTCGCTCGCTCGGTACAGCTGTCTATGTGTGGGAAAAACCTACTAACTACAGTAGGTGTAGGCCTGCAGTTAGTTTTACTAATAGTCCCACATATGAGAGTGCCAAATATCTTGCAAACATCCTTAAACATCTATCCACTGATACTTACAACATTAAAGATTCATTTACGTTTTACAATTCGATTAAGGAAAAAACAGTTCCAACTGGATTTGTTCTGGCATCCCTTGACGTCAAATCACTTTTCACAAACATTCCACTATCGTTAGTTAAATCCATAATTCAGAACAATTGGGGTGTCCTTTCTAGTCACACAAAAATGACCAAGAATAATTTCTTACAGCTGCTTGAACTGTGTGTAAACCAGGGATATTTGCAATACCAAGATAGAATTTATGAAATTATAGATGGAGTTGCTATGGGTAGTCCGATAGCCCCAATACTAGCTGACTTGGTAATGAACAACTTACTAGATACTGTAATCCCTCAACTCCCATTTCAACTACCGTTTGTATGTTGATGATTTATATCTTGCGATTCCCAATGACTCACAAAACGTTGTAATTGTCATTTTCAATGGGTACCATTCTAAACTACAATTCACCATTGAAATAGAACAAAATTTAAAGCTCCCCTTTTTGGATACACTCACAACCCGAAATGATAACGACGGAACTATCTCTGTTGATTGGTGGAGAAAACCTTTGAAAAGTGATAGATATCTAAACTATAAATCTCATCACCCTCTTAGTCAAAAAATCAACTCAGGACTCAATCTAAAACATAGGGCTCTACATCTTAGTGATCCACAATTTCATATTATTAAGAATCTTTCTCTTGTGAAATCAATATTGAAAAAGAATGGTTTCCCCATATCTTTGATCAACACATTACTTTACAATAGCTCTGTTAATAATAATGTTCATATGCCTACAACTACAAGTGGAACTCTTTCGAATATTACCAACGCCAATAACAACCTGCTGATCTCTCCTACAATAGCTCCTCCGCCTACTTCTCCTAATAACAATGCCAATGCCCCCCCAACTATTACATTATCACATTCTCAGCCCTACAAAAGTATGATTTATGTTAGGAGACTCTCAGAACAAATTAAAAAATCTCTCAAAAATAAAGTCCACTACAAAATAGCATTCAAAAATCAAAATACGCTTCAAAGACTAATTTATACTCCCTTAAAGTCCCGAATCCCCCATGACATTAAGAGCAACGTGGTTTACTCAATCCCATGTCAAGGCTGTCCAACAACATATGTGGGTGAAACCACACAAAACAATAAAAATACTATATCTGGGCACAAGTCTGATATAAACCAATTTAACACCAACTGCATGCTTGCTAACCATTCCATAACTACAGGTCACAGATTTGAGTTTGATAATGCCAAAATTTTGGATGTAGAATCCCATGAGTCCAAAAGAAAACTAAAAGAAATGATTTATATTGCCAAAGATCACAACACCTGCTATAAGAAGACTGATATAGACAAACTTAGCAAAATTTATTATAATATTATAAACAGATAGATATTCATGTATCTATTAATAATTCAATTTGTCTGTTTTCATATTTTTAATATCCGAACACATTTTTTCTCATATTACCTAATATCCTAAAATTAAACTTCATGTTTCTTAGTTCAGTCACACCTTTCAATTAATTTAAGTTAGTTGTAATTATCACCACTACGAAGTATTCTGTCACACCTTTCAATAGATTTAAAGAAAATTGATTTAAGTTAGTTGTAATTATCACCACTACGAAGTGTTTTGTATGTCTCCTATCCTCCTCATATTCTGACCAATCCATCTTAGAATTCCTCCCACAGACAAATAACTGCTAATAGATAACTAACTGTACGTTACTTTGAGAAATAGGTTTTTTAACGGATTTTTCAACGGTTTTTCACATGTTGTTTGCTAATGTTCACGAGTTGATGTTCACATGTTGATGTTGTTTCACGAGTATTTGCATCAGCAACTACTCAGTTGGTTCACATGTTTTAATGTGTTTTTTCATTTTTCACTCGTCATTATATTTACATACTCATGAATGTGTTACAAAATACTAGAAGATGACCTTGTAAACAGCTGCATAGATTCTCCGAGGTAGGTATGCAATATTATGTTTTATGTATAATATTGGTCAATTTTTCCTTTAGTCATAATGTAATCTCCCTTTGAATCTCATCTTGTTGTAGCCCTGAAGATGATGTATAAATACATCGAAACGTTGGCCCTGAAGATTTGAATTTTATTATTGCCTGACCGATTCTCAAAAACCCAAAAAACTGTCATAATTATCACCAAGCGGTCAATAAACTAAACCATATGCTTAAATATAATAATTATATTTAAGCTAAATTCTAATATCTATAATATAATTCTAATAACAATATAAAATATAATTTTAACCATTTGCATTCTTTTTTTACTATTTAAGTTATTTTGTCCTTTCATTTCATAAAAGTTCATCAAAAACTGCTGCCAAACTTATTGAACCATTCCTTGGAATGTTTGATTTTTTCACGTAAATACTGAATTTTTGTGTCATTTCATTTCATTTGTGTCATTTTTGTGTTCATTTCATAAATTATTTATAAAGTATTTGGTAGAACATTAAAAAACGTGTACGAAGAATGATAATAAATAACGTTCTTATGTTTCATTATTATGAGCTGAAAGAAACCGATAAACTGCGAAAAATCTGGACATCCAAAATCTATTTTTGATTAGCAGGTTATCATTTAGAACAGATTGATTTTTTGCTATACAGTTAGACCTAACCATTTACCTAACTATTTATTTATCACCCCAAGTGCTTAAATTACAAATCAATTAAACATGAATGTACCTAAGACGATAATTTATAAAAAATCGCTCACTATATGAGCATGCTGCTTGACAAGAATATTATTGTGTTTCCAACTAGTTAGGTACTTACTATTAAATAATTATTATTGATTCTACGGTTTCTATGTATACAAGTTGATGTACGTAAACTAACGACAAATACATTAGTTGTTTCGCAAATATCCCTTAGTCTGGCCATTAAGGTCTCAGAGGCCCATTTACGGGCTTTGCTCACATTGTTTGCTGCATCAAATAAAAACTTGAATTGGATTGGAATCGTTAACGAAACTGAAACACCAAATAACATTTGACTTTCCTCTAGAAACAATGCTATCACCAATCATTTATCGACATAATGAGAATTTACTGACATGGCTGATGGCCAGTAAGAGATAGGTTATATCTAACGTACTCTTGTAGAAAGAGGAACCCTCAACGTATATCTGCGATCTTGGAATGGACATTATTTGAGCTACCACTTTACCCTTCTACGTTGGCAATGTTGGTGCTCCTATCCCCTTCATGCCTTGCGATCAATAAATCATTTCCGAGTTTTTTCCACCAAGCTTTTTTTAGCGTGGGGTTTTATAAGTCGACTTCCTCGAACCGAGGTTGGAAAGCGTAGAAATGTGGTAAAGAAAGCTGTGCTCCACATTGCTTCGTTTTTAATTGTAAATGGAAGACGTGAAAACGGAAATTGTACCAAATAATAACATTGGAGATTCAACAAAGTAAGGGTGAAAACTCATGATTTCAGATAAATGAAAAAAGTGGTCTTTTCCAAAAAGCCCAAGGCTTAAGATTATGTAATAAGCTCGACCTGACAGGTTGTTTACAGGATTCTGAACACATGGGTGAAGGCAAAATCCCACTGGATATATCAACGTGAGCTGGAAATACGAAACGAAAAGTATCAACCTACACGATAAGCACGATGAATTTGGGGCCATGTGAGCATACCCGTCGTTCATGCAAAACAATCAGTACTTACAACATTAAATGAAGCTGAAACTAACTTTTCTGTGCCGTTAATGAAGTTACAAAGTTGTTATTACACAATAAAAATACAACAATCGAAAATTTAAACATACAAATTAAACAATTTTTAAAATTATACATAGTAACAATTTTTATTGAGAAAAGGAGGATAAAAGTCCATCCGGGTCAGGGGGTTAGCCACACCTTAGTGGAGGAAAAGCAACGGCATTTATTGAGTCTACTGATTTTGTAAACCCTTTTGTGAAAAACGCTACTCATCTAGGAGGGGCAGCGGAGCTCCGTCTACCACCATTAGGCTACCTTCTTCTTGGTCATTGTTTGAATGTAAACTTTGGAGGCGACTTCTGGAGCGGCGAATACGCAGCGATACAGCCCTTATTATCACCAATTGAATTTTAACCTTCACCAATCGTGCTACTTGTGATATTTTTCGTCTCCATTATTCCTCTATCACGTTGATCAGTACTCTCTGGAATTCAGAGAACTCTCGATGGAGAAGTTCTTCACAGGAGTGAATGAGAGGTGTAAAAGAAGCACGGATGTCATCTGCGGCCTCATCATATTTCCGGTGGTTCTCTCTTGCAGCATTCTCTGCTATATCAGACCACTGTTGGGCTGAATAGGCTGAAAAATTGATAATACATTTACAACAAACCAAACCATAGTGGAGTATCAATGATACACGCTGATACATTGTGTCATGGATATGTCTAATGTCATTGTAAATTACCTACTTTCTAGGGTGAAAAGGAGAGAATTGGCTTCGGTCAGCTGAACAGAGCGGAGTCCATCATTTCATCCGCCGCTGGATTTCTGGCAGACGGACTGATTAGGCTGGAGCCTGTCATTTAACTTGTCACCTGAAGCTTTATAGACTCCCTATTAAACTCCAACTTTCTAGGGCAAACAGAACAGAATCAAACCCATTGAGCTGATTAGGCTGGAGCCCGTGATTCCATTCGTCTTTTGATGTTCCAGAGAGACGTCAGATTGAATATCAAATTTCTGGGGTGATAACGAGGGAATAAATTCGGTTCGATCAGGTCATCAGGACGGAGCTCGTGATTTCATTCGTATCCAGCTAGATATCCCAGAGAGGCTCCATTACAAATTCCAATAATGATCAGGGCTCCTTCATCGACCCAAACTAAGCCTGGGGAGCGGCGATAATTCACATACACTGCACATGGCCACTGGCACTGCATGGTCATGGTCACTGTTGCACATTCAACGGTTTTGTCCTCAAAATCGGAGATCGGATTCAGATAAAATAATCAAATCCTCGGAGGTTGATTTTAAGAGAAAGTTATCTTCTGACAACAACTCACTCGATCATCTGGATCTTCTCTAAGCTCACAAACATTGAATTCAACCATTCATCTTTCATCTAAATGTAAATTTTGTTATAAAAATGAAAATAAGATTTCGGAATGTTTTATCAAATCCCAAATTGACAGTGAAGAGAATGGAAGGAAGAATTATCTTCCTATATAAAAATCGTTGTGAGTTGTATGGAGTTCATTGGGTTCATTGACCCCGGGTCAGATATTTTTTTGTGTGTGTAGTTCTCGACATTTCTCGTACGTCAAGTACAGTGCTGGACCTTGTTCACTATTTTTGACGGGCATTGGAAACAGCAGTGTGGTTGCCTTCTGCTATTTTTTGGTGTTATAGAGGTGACTGGTCAAACTTTGACAATAAAATATTACGGTGTAGTTCGTGAAAAGTGAAAAAAATGCTTCCGCTCCATGTAGGTAGACTCGGAAACAAAAATAATTTGATACCTTCAAATTTTGATCGAAATCAATACGGTCGTTGACATGTAATTTGATAATTTTATATTCAGATCGAAATTGAGACGTTCATTCTGTTTTAGACTGTGAGCAACTCATAAGGCAAATGTTGTTTATCCATCCTGAAAGGCGACTATCGACTAATTGTACGCATGCTCAAATTTTAAGAACTCGAGTTTTCCCAAGTTTCTTGAGACGCTGAATCTCGAGAATCGTTGTGTTATTCCAGACCTCCATAGAGGCAATGGTCAGGTAGAGAGGTACATGCGCACTATCATGAACTTCATGAGTGTAGAGACACACGCTAAGTCAGAATTGGGGAGTGGACTTTGGAAGATCCAGATAGTTTTTAATGGCGCGAAACAAAAATCCATTAAATGCACACCTCTTTAATTGCTGACTGGATTCAGTAACAGTACACCACTTTACATCCTTTTTGAACGATCACTATCACCTAAAACCTGAGTCCCAACTAATTTAATTAATTTTATTCAAGAGCGATGCAGAATTCAAGAATTTATCATGCATGTGAATTCAACTGCTCCGAATAATAATAAAGTTTACAACAATAAACTCATGAGGCATTGCTCACTCAAATCCCAGTTTTCAAAGGCAACATAATTGTAGGTTGAATATGGAATCGGGGTTGTGCCAGCAATGGCTTTTCAACAAACAATTCAGCTAATAACAACTCTTCAAATAACAGTTCTTGTTAACCTGGCCCCATCTCTAAAAAAATAATCCTCCCGATACTTGCTCGTCATTCAGCGAATGTCCTCGTTTGCCAAGCTCATCATAATATTTAACACTGTAGAAACACTGCAAATTATTACATAAAGGTTTATTATTTCTGTATTTGATAGCCCTTCAACGCAAATCAATGGTCTATCATTATTAAACCCAGCCTATGTATAGTAATTATCTAAACTCGACGCATCGCACCTCGATAATAGTCGCCCCTTTCCAACTTCAGGACCCAAAGATTTTACTTTTTTAGTTAATGTTAACAACCAATATCCCTCACAACAAGGCCACCTTCCCACTATGTAGCAGGGTTGAATGGACTGTGTATTGATTTGCACCTGTGTTTGTTTCTTGTACCTAAGACCCTCAATTAAAATCAGTTTAGTTCATTAGGTCGATCAGTAAACTTATCAGCCTCAGAAGACCCTCTGCTGATAAGTAGTCCACCATACCTTGTAACATTGTTTTCAAAGTATTCCAAAGTCGCTCTATATCAAATTTCCGCACTTAGGTAGGTCGATTATGACACAAATTAGCCTCAGAGGGCCTTTACGTGATTACTTTGCCTCCATTTGAAATTAGACATTAGAAATGAATTTCATACATAGTAATTGCATTGTAGATATCTCAAAGGAGCTCCTCTTCAAATTTCATCACTATAAGAAGAAATTGTACTCGAAGTTCCCACCATCGTAATCTATTACATAATTCAGTTCCGTGGAAGTCTGGCGAAACGATGACTTAGTCATCAGTATGACTACATAGATGTCGGAACCGACAGAGGAAGGGAAAATGAAATAAACATCTCCACCAACTGAAAATTAATCGGGTAAAATAAATCGCCAACGGTTTACTAGCCCATCCATAGGTATCAAGAGCTTCAAAAAAGTCGATCTCTTCAGTTTTTTGACAAGCTATTTTTTCTAGATAAAGGACCTACCTACCTATTCCAAAAAAAAAAAGTTTCGGAAAAAAAAAAATCAATTATCACACCTCTAGAGCTGTTGTTGGTATCATTTGACGCAGAAATAATGCAAGTAATAGTACAATGTTTTCATGTTGCCAAGTGGAGTAATTTGTACAACAATTTTCAGAAAACTGAAAAAATCGTCAAAAATCGGCGAAAAACCACATTTTTTGGCAGTTTTTAGGCAAAAGGCATGTTAAGGAGGCATTTCAGACCCATCATGTTTGATATAGGCGTGCACAGCATCAAATTTACAACAAGACTATCACCTATTAATCAATTCTAAAGTATCCAGGAATTTTAGTGAGTTCATCTAAGACGCAGGTGCCGTACCTCAAAAATCAGGCGTCTACATGAAAAACGGGCTCACTAGTACGTACCTGAATCTTAGGGGGCACGACTTGGATTTTGCCGGTATATTCTACAGCGGTTGATTATGGTTTATACGGAGGCTGGTGGTGAGTGATATGGCGGTGCTGTTACACGTAAAGTAGCTGAGGGTCAAATCAAAGTTTCCGTAATGGATATTTTTAAATAAATAAAAAAATCTAGAAGAAATTGCTAAGTATTGTTGCTAAGGTATAATTACTTGAAATGTAAATACAATATTTACAATTTTACATATTTTGTAAAATCCTTGTTTTACAAAATTAATTATTCTATGAATGGAAATCTTTACAATTGTGGTAAGGTGCTATGTTGTAGGTACTAACAAATTATTGGTAGCTACTATATACCTACTGTATATCGGAAATTTTAATATGATAGTGAGACTGTCTGAGATATTAAGAGACGATTGAATTTATGGGTTCTTCCCTGATCAGACGAGTAAGCTAAATTATCTGCTCTAGGAAGTGTAAATTTGATTGGGAGACTGGTGCATTAAGAGAAAAATGCAATGACGGGCAATTGCCTGACCAGGTGAAAAAGATAAATTCTCTCTCACTCTTGGTCGTTGAAATTCAGTACGAAGCCTCTATTACCACCACGGCATACAGTATCCTTAATTCCGTCAAGGATTTTTACGTGAACCATGTTTTTGCCATCTTAACCCGGTCAAAAATGACACAACATTACCGTAACGTGACGTTTAGTATGTTACGCTCCTAATTTCTGATAATTATCGTTGACAACCAAATATTTCCTAAGGAACTGTATCTTAGGCATTTATCATCGTACAAAAATCTTTCGTCAGGCATTGTAAAGCTCTCGATTTTCCTAACCGTATTATGTTAACCACTGCGCAGTGCGTGACCAACAATCTGAGGTATCAGCTTGATTATCTGAATAACTGTTTACATACAGGTGATCCTTCTCAGATAATTTTGTAAACATGATTGCAACCGCATTTATACTGGAAAGAAACTTGGAAGTTGAAATTTGATAGGGAGACTCTCTGGAACATTTTAACAATAGAAATGGTGGGATCTTTCCTAATCAGCTGAGTGACCCAAATTCTATCCAGTTCTCCCAAGGAACATGTTCCATTTTCTGTAGAGATTTAAGTGCTTAGGACTAATTTTTTTTTAAACAGAATGTGTTTTATCGTGGCATCTCCAACCGAAAACGAAACGTTTTGTGTTAACAAAAGTGTGTTGCATTTATATGTTGTATTCATGTGTTGCGTTTTTGAGTAACGAAAAGGTGTTGCAACAATTTACTGATGATTTCCGCTTACACCGAGTTGGTGATAGAGAAATGGTACTTCGTCATTTGTCATCCCACAAAATTCGTTGACCATTCGTTGGAAAGCACTCGACTTATCCAACCATATTATTGTAACTACTGCGAAGTGCGTGGCCAACAAGCTGAGTTATGAACAAGATTATATGAATAATTGTTTACACACAGGTGATGGTTCTCAATGATTGATATTACGAACATGATTGCAACCGCTTGTTAATTTCTGATAATTCATGTTATATGAATGCTAATGGAGAGGAGGGGGGAGGAAGCTGTAAAATATGCATTTTTTGTGTGAGGGCTCAAATGAAGCTTATAACGAGGAGGTTTCAAATATGATGCGGGTGATATATTAATAAAATAACTGGACATTAAATGATAAGATATACCGCAAAATCTGATTCATTAATAAATGCCGGTTTCACGGGCTTGGGTAAAACATGTGAGCAAAAACACATTCTGTGCTTCAATTATTTCATTCGAAATAATAACCGGGGGGCTTGCCTCTTGGTGAGGCGCGTAGCACCGAGGTTTTTTTTTTTTTTTTTTTTTTTTTTTTTTTTAAGGACAAAACCAAGATGCAATTGCTAAGTTCCGTTGTCAAGGTATAATACTTTCGTGGATTCTAGTCCTACGAAATTAGTTAACGAAAACAAGGCACTAAAATACGGTAGGGTATCCTCAGGTAATACCCACAGCTTAGTAGTGGGTACTATACACTACAATATAGGGAGTTTAAATTTGATAGCGAAACTCCCTGGAACATTAAGAGACGATTGAAATGAATGAGTGAACTAGGTTCTCTCCTTTCCCTCCTAAGGAGAATAAATTGAATTGTACCGTGTTACCCTCCGGTAACATCTGAGCTCTGTAGTGATCGAGTATTGGTACCCTACAATCCTGATCTACCTGTTGTTCTCACCTGCGACGCCAGTCCGGAGAGCATCGCAAGCGTCCTAAGTCATCGTACAGGTGAATTTGAGAGACCAGTGGCCAATGCCACTCGTTCGTTTACGACTTCGGAACCTGATTACAGCCAGTTCGACCGCGAAGCACTAGCGATTGTGTTCGGTGTGAACCATTCTCACAATTATTTATATAGTCGTCCATTCACGCTGGTCCAGCCCCTCACTCGCATTTTCCAGCACAACAAGATTCACCTCAGCTGACGAGTGTCCGACTACTGCGCTATGCATCGTTTTTGTCAGGATTTGACTACAAGGTGAGGTTTATAGCTGGGAAAGAAAATGGAAATGTAGGTTGTCTCTCGCGAGCACCTATTCAACAATTTTCCACTTCCACAGATGTAGTCATGTGAATGGAGGTACAAGAAATATCTATCGAGCAAATTTTATGAATTTCAAGCTAAAAGGTGACATTTGAGGTCATTCAAGAAGAAACGTGGGAAGATCCCGGGCTCATCTCTCTCGAATGAAGGAGAGTCATTATTCAGAACTAGCCGCTCCGGCTCGCTACGCTCGCCTCCACGTCCAGCCGGGGGGCAAGCCCCCCGGATCCCCCCTTAAATTGCTCGCTTCGCTCGCAAAATGTGGCATGTAGGGAATTTTGCTCGCTTCGCTCGCAAAGTGTGGCATGTAGGGAATGTTGCTCGCTTTGCTCGCAAATGGTAGATCCCTAAGGGTAGGTTTAACGTGTGTAGGGGATGTTGCTCGCTTCGCTTGCAAACGGTAGATCTCTAAGGGTAGGTTTAACTTCTGTAGGGGATGCTGCTCGCTTCGCTCGCTTGAGGAAGTTATACTGTTCACCCAACTTGGCAGACGTTTTTTTCAGTTGGGAATTCTTACAAACAAATTAAATCTTATAAAACTACGTGGAACCACGAAAAGTTTAGTGTGGCATGTAGGGAATTTTGCTCGCTTCGCTCGCAAAGTGTGGCATGTAGGGAATGTTGCTCGCTTTGCTCGCAAATGGTAAATCCCTAAGGGTAGGTTTAACGTGTGTAGGGGATGTTGCTCGCTTCGCTCGCAAACGGTAGATCTCTAAGGGTAGGTTTAACTTCTGTAGGGGATGCTGCTCGCTTCGCTCGCTTGAGGAAGTTATACTGTTCACCCAACTTGGCAGACGTTTTTTTCAGTTGGAAATTCTTACAAACAAATTAAATCTTATAAAACTACGTGGAACCACGAAAAGTTTAGTGTGGTATGTAGGGAATGTTGCTCGCTTCGCTCGCAAAGTGTGGCTGTATACATGCGATGTATTACAATTGAAACATGTAGGGGATGTTGCTCGCTTCGCTCGCAAATGGTAGATCCCTAAGGGTAGGTTTTACTTCTGTAGGGGATGCTGCTCGCTTCGCTCGCTTGAAGAAGTTATACTGCCCACCCAACTTGGCAGACGTCTTTTTCTGTTGGAAATTCTTACATTCAAATTAATTCTTATAAAACTACGTGGAACCACGAAAAGTTTATTAGGGAATGTTGTACTGCCCACCCAACTTGGCAGACGTTTTTTTCAGTTGGGAATTCTTACAAACAAATTAAATCTTATAAAACTACGTGGAACCACGAAAAGTTTATTCGGGGATGTTGCTCACTTCGCTCGCAAGGTATACCTGTATATGTGTAGGACAAAGTCCGTATTTATTATTTGAAATGGCTCTCGCTTCGCTCGCAAGGTAGGTACCTATGTATTACCTGCTCGCCTCGCAACATTGTGACATCGAACCCTTCACGTCAATTCTTGAGCCTTCTCTCGTCCACGGCACAATCATTTTAATCGCTTTGGTCGCTTCCGCTCGCAATTTGACCGAGTTCTCGTCACTTTTTTCGATATCCGATTTCGGATTCAGATTCGGCGGGATCAAACCTTTATTTCGCCCGCGAAAACCGTTCCGAAAAACGTACCTTTATGGGGTATATTTTAATTTGAAAAAACCAAGTTTTTCGTCGGAATTTTCGAGAAAACGGGTCCGTACTCTCGCATTTTTTTTACGCATTTCCCGATACTTTTTTCGCGATCCGATCGCGCCGTCGTCTTCCTCGTAGGAAAACCTACGAAACCGGTATTTTTCCGGAATTTTCGACGGCCGTTTAGAGGGGTAGGGGAAGTATGGCAAAGTATGGCATTTAGGGGATGTTGCTCGGTTTGCTCGCAAACGGTAGATCTCTAAGGGTAGGTTTAACTTCTGTAGGGGATGCTGCTCGCTTCGCTCGCAAACGGTAGATCTCTAAGGGTAGGCTTAACTTCTGTAGGGGATGCTGCTCGCTTCGCTCGCTTGAGGAAGTTATACTGCCCACCCAACTTGGCAGACGTTTTTTTCAGTTGGGAATTATTACAAACAAATTAAATCTTATAAAACTACGTGGAACCACGAAAAGTTTATTCGGGGATGTTGCTCGCTTCGCTCGCAAGGTATACCTGTATATGTGTAGGACAAAGTCCGTATTTATTATTTGAAATGGCTCTCGCTTCGCTCGCAAGGTAGGTACCTATGTAGGCATACCTGCTCGCCTCGCTATGTTGTGACATCGAACCCTTCACGTCAATTCTTGAGCCTTCTCTCGTCCACGGCAGAATCATTTTAATCGCTTTGCTCGCTTCTGCTCGCAATTTGACCGAGTTCTCGTCACTTTTTTCGATATCCGCTTTCGGATTCAGATTCGGCGGACCCAAAGCTGTATTTCGCCCGCGAAAACCGTTCCGAAAAACGTACCTTTATGGGGTATATTTTAATCCGAAAAAACCAAGTTTTTCGGCGGACTTTTCGAGAAAACGGGTCCGTACTCTCGCATTTTTTGACGCATTTCCCGATACTTTTTTCGCGATCCGATCGCGCCGTCGTCTTCCTCGTTCAAAAACCTACGAAACCGGTATTTTTCCGGAATTGTCGACGGCCGTTTAGAGGGGTAGAGGATGCGGGGAAGTCCAAAAACCGCACATTAATTCTTACTTCGACCCCCCTCCCGCCCTACGGCCCATGGTTCGGCTGGGATTAGAAAATTTTAAATTTGCTCGCTCCCCCTATCGGAAAATCCCAAGAAGATCCCCCCACTCGTAGACTCCCCCCACTCAGCCGTTTGGCCGTGCATAGACACGACAAACAAACAAACAGACAGACAAACGGAGTTTCATTCTTATTAATAGTATAGATATACGCTCCACGGGGGTACACTTTTCCGGCAGGATCGCAAAGTCATTCCCGCATCGCTCCGCAGTCAAGTTCTTTCAGAGCTACACAATACTCATTTGGAAATGGTTAAAATGAGGCAGTTGGCTCGGAAGCATGTGTATTGGCTAGGGTTTGTGAGGTTTATTTTAGAGGGGATGAGCTTGAGCCCTTGTCCCTTCTATTTAAACCCCTATTACCGTCACGTGGGGTTGTCAGCCTCCGGACGTGTGATCGGTTCAGAAAATATCAGCCCCTCTATTTCTCCTATTCCTGCCCTGCCTTGAAAGGAAGAATGACAAAGGTGGTGAAATGATTATTAGAGCATGTGGCAATTTTGGGAAAAAAGTCAATCAATATTCATTATTGTAAACATTAGTCATTCCGTCAATATTTCGCACACACTTATAAGCTTAACTTTCAAAACTGTTTAATTTGTGCTTAACACTACTATAGTTCTTTACACTCTAACCCCTACAGTATAGATTCCTACCTAATGCCTTCAAAGTTGCCCTAACGCTTCGCGAGTGATTTCTTCCGGACGCGACACGACTGAGGAATGTTGCGGAGCGCTCTTCTGGAGTGTTAGGTGGGCTCGAAATGGGAGTCAGAGAAACTATTTGGTGAGTGTTTAGAGGTTGAAGGGCTTACCGTGTTGGCCAGGAAAAACGGCTTTTCTTTCTGATCCGGGAATTTTCCTCCAGCGGCGTGGTCCAGGGCTAATTGGTCCGGGCTGGTCTTCGATCCCCCTTCCTCGGGGGATGATAAACTTCAAGCGTCGAAGATCAAGGGGCTGCAGTTGATCGGCTTTCCAGACTGCTCCTCACTTAGGTCTTGTGTACAGGACAACAGCTATTACGGCAAGACCCCGAGCTCTGGTTGTCAATATAAGCTTAACTTTCAAAACTGTTTAATTTGTGCTTAACACTACTATAGTTCTATACAGGGATTGATAGCCAAATTGAACGTCTCGTCAAGGGTGGCGAGCAGTGCCCCCTTACCAGGTGGGATCCCTCAAAAGCACCCATTCATCCATGGGATGAACCATTTGAAGATTTGGAGCTCCTGCATATCGATTACACCGGATGTTTCCAGAATTATTATTTTCTTGTCTGCGCACACGCCAAGTTGAAATGGGCAGAGATTGAGCTATAAGCAGAGGCGCACCTACTACCTTATCTACAATTTCCCTCCTAGACAAGAGTTTTTGCTACTCTTCTGGCGTCGGGAAACGCAATCATTTTTCAGAGTGAAGGATTCCACCAATATTTTCGGACCAACGAGATATTTCAAAAATTCATCACTCTCGTCCATCCGGCCACAAATGGCCTCGCTGAGCGTAATACTCAGACGATCAAGAGAAAGCTCCGCACTGCATCCAATGAAGATATGCCAATGAGTGAAAAGGTTCGGAGGATTCTGTTTAGGTATAGGGCGACCCCATTAGGGAGTGGTAAATGGCCTGCTGAGCTCTACCTGAGACGCAGGTTTCGTACTCTCCTAGATGCATTTTTTCCCTCTCTAACACCAAGGTCACAACCTCATTGCTCCAGGTCTAAGAGATTCTATCAGGTGGGGGAGAGGGCTTAGACTCGCATTTATAAAGGAAACAAGCCGGCCTGGGGATTTGAAGAAGACGTGCAGAGGTACGGGCAATTCCACTACTTGGTACGCCAGATGAATTAGAGCGAACACTTAAGTGCCACCTGAACCAGTTGCATGGGACATAAGTCCAGCCCAGAGAGTCTGTCTCGTTCGGACCGGCACAGTCGTATGAGGTACCACGTGTTTCACCGAATCGTGGTTCACACACTCAAGTGTAGCCACATCACAGCCCGAATTTCCGCTCACCCTCGCAATTGTCAGGGGGTTCCTCTCGTAATCAATCTTCTCAATGTACGCTGCCTGAATCAGAACCTACCCCGACAAGTCCTCGCCGTCCGGCTGTTAGAACGGCTCGCACGTGAAGGCTTTCAGAGAGGCTTCTTGATCCCAATGTCCTCTTCAAATTTCAGCCTTACTGTTCCAGTGATTTCAATGTTTTGTGACTTTTATTAGTAACAATAGTTTTTCATGTGTTTATTTCCTTTTGACTCGTGGCGTTCTTGAATAGTGGAGGGATACTGTAGTGCCCTCGATAATACAGTATCGGTGTTAATTATCGATCCATGGTTACCTTTCTAGTGTATCCTGAGATACTCACCCTTCACATTTTGGGACACACCTACGGATCTGATTCAAAAAAGTCTTTACCTAAAGTACTTACTTATAAATTACCTATTAGGACCAAACTACAGAGATCAAACCCCAATCCCTCTCCACAAACACCCTCCATATTTCAGATTGAAAATATTCTTGATAGGTAACCCAAAAAAACGTTCAGACTAATCCAATTTCATTCGTCCGAACATCAGATCACCAGTTCGTTCGGTGATGACCAAATTATTCCATTCAACCACCCCTCCCCTCCACCCTTTTTTTCCTTACCCCTCCCTAGAGTTGAGGCTAGAAAAATTTGCAATAGCCTGTGATAGAATTTTTACGTAATCTAAACATATTCGCCCAATCAGATTCCCAGTTCAATTCAGATGGGAATTGAGAATTTCTTAGTAGGCCGTGGTTTTTAGTGTTATCCAAACATATTTTTATCAACCAGGTCCTCAGTTTATTCAGTAATGTTTAAGATACCCCTACCCCATTCCACCCCCAACTCGCACTCAAAATACCCGTTGTGGTTCAGATTTGAAAATTCCAAGAAGTTTGTGATTCAAGTTACAGTATTCCAAACATATTTGATCAATCAGGTCCTCATTATTCAGTGATGTTCAATATACATACAATAGCCTGTGATTTGAGTTAGTGTAATTGAAAAATATTTTAACAATCAGGTCCCCAGTTTATTCAGTGATGTCCATGATACCCCATCTCCCTCCCCCCTCCCCCAAAACACCCCCTATGGGTTAGATTGGAAAACTTGAAAACTGCGATTCAAGTAAGAGTATCTCAAACATTAATTACCAATCACCTCCAGTTTAATTAGTGATTGTCTCCTAATCCGATAGTAGAGTCGTAGCTCATAGGTTAGGATAACGGTCTCGTGCACCGAAGATCGTAGGTTCAAATCCTGTTGTCTGATCGAATTTTTGGGCTCGTACAACTCCCGAAATACACTTCTAAAATGTCATTCTGACCTGCATGTCCAACTAATTTGAATTTTCACTAAGGGATTGACTAATTGATGTTATGTATTTTTGAGATGCGAGCTTGCAAGCATCCAGATCACCAAACTATACACTTTATTCTGACCTACATGTCCACTAATCTGCATTTTTAGTAAAGGATTGACTACTTGATGTTATGTCTTTTTGAGATGCGAGCTTGCGAGCATCCAGACCACCCAAACTATTCACATCATTCTGAACATACCCAACTAATCTTCATTTTTACTAAGGGATTGACTGGTACAAGATTACACGATGGGGATAAAAGTAAATATTAGAGACAGAAGGAGTGATACCCGAAAAGAAGAAAGCGCTAGGAAGCGCTGGTATCATGGGACATACCGGGCAGGGGCTAAATCCTCCTCTCCGATGCATGATATCACCGCAGTTCAACGTCCTTCCACTATTGTATCTTCGTCCCAGAAGCAACACTACCTTTGTCGACATCAGCCTCACCACCTCGGTACATTTCGAGGTCACAGGCTTCTCTTCCTCGTCTTAGAATATGGTTTCACCGCCGAACATTGGGGTTCACCCCTGGTCGCAACTACCTTACACCTAGTGTCTCGCTCAGCCTTCGGGAAACGTTCTCACACAGGTATGTCGACGGTAATGTCCGTGCTTAAAATTTCTTGACACTGTCTCTTTATCAAATGCAAGTAATCCAGAGTATCTTTTATCATTGACATGGGATGTCTCGCTACTTTCCAATTAGATTTTCCGCAAGACGAATGCCTCTCTCTATACACAGTGCTCGGCGAATGGGGGCACCATCTGGATCTTCAGCAAGCACCTCACCTCAGTCCACTAGCCTTGTCTCCCAACTCATGAAAGGAACTTCATTGGGGCTGACGTTACTGCCCCCATCATCGGGGCAGACTTCCTAGGGCATTTCGGCTTTCAAGTCGACCTGGCTAATAAGAGGTTGATCGACTGCCACAAATCGTTTTGTAGGAGGCATAGTTTTCTTCGTTCAACCATCTGACTCGTGCTGCTCTACTCTTCACAAGTCTACTCCACAGTTCTCCAGGTTACTCCACGGTTATGGGACCCGAAACCTATCTACCATCACATCGAGACCAGGGCCCTCCGTGTTACGCAGGCTTCGACATCTCTCCCCAGTCCTCTACCCTAAGACTAGACAGTATTTTCAGGAGCTACTTTGAGATGATATCATTGAACCTTCTAACTCACCTTGGTCAAGCTCCTTTCAAGTCGTAGTAGGTGACTAACAAGCTCTCAACTTACAAACGAATTGTGATCGTTTCACAATGTAGTAGACTATTAAAGAATGAATTTAACCGTTATTAGGCTTTATTGAACGGAATTAAACTAACACAAGTTTGAGAAATATAGCAACGGAATTTTGTAAACTTAGTGATGAGAAACTATGAAAACATATGATGGGTTTTTCATAACATTCACCCTCCACTTAGGATTGAACATAGTCCTTCAGGTAAGAAGGTGGCCGACGGTTCCTCGTACTCCTACGCAATTGAGAAATCTCTGCCGTTTCTTTTGCCCTGGAAGTCATTGGTGATTGAGGTTGGGAGCTTGAGAGAGTTTCTTTAGCTGGACTGACCTGAGGAGAAAATTGCATCTCTTCATGCATCGTACGATCAGTTGGTACCTCTTCCTCAAGTGCATCATCTTGTTTTTCATTTAGTGTAGACTGTATATCTTCACCGGATGAAGCTAGGTGTCTCGTGGAAACAGTTGTTTCGCGCCCATCTGAGTAACGAATGAGAGCATACTCGTGATTTCCTTCAAGAAGTGAAACTTCTTCCACAATTGGGTCGTACTTTGATTGTCGATTGAATTTTCTAAGGAGAACCGGTCCTGGAGTTAGAAGCCATGAAGGGGTTGAGTGGCCATTAGCTGTTCGACGTGGATATCCGAAGAGACGTTCATGGGGAGTCGCGTTAGTACTAGTGCATAGCAGTGAACGGATCGAATGAAGAGCATCTTGAAGAACAGTCTCCCATTTTGAAATTGGCATATTTTTCCCTTTCAGACCTAATTCAATTGTTCTCCAGATGATTCCATTAGGTATACCGACCGACCTGCCCATTGTCACGAGGATTGTAGGCGGTTGTTCTGCTTGTGGATACTCAATAAGAAGCTAGGAATGTTTTCAGCTCTTGGGACATAAACGATGAGCCCCGATCGGAGTGTATGAATGCAGGGGCACCGAAAATACTGAATAGCTGTACGAGACATGAACTGACAGTAGATGCACTTGTATCAGGACATGGAAATGCAAATGGAAATCTGCTGTATTCGTCTACTATGGTCAGAATGAATCGGTTTCGCGATTGTGATGGTATTGGTCCTTTAAGATCCAAATTTAATCGCTCGAAAGGTAAAGTGGATTTGATTAAAGTCCCATGATGGCGGAAAAATTGAGGTTTCACTTCGGCACAGATTTTGCATGTTGAAGTTATCCGCTTTACATCATCCACAGAATAGGGAAGGTTCTTACTCCGAACCCAGTGATTTAGCCCTTTTACTCCTGGGTGGCACAATGTTTCGTGGAGATTCCTCAATTTCTCGTCATCTCCTTTAGCTATCAGACAAATACGTGATAGTTCATCTGCAGCATGATTAAGGTTGCCAGGACGATATGTGATATCATATGAATACGGAGATAGTTCTAGCCGCCATCAAATGATTTTTTCGTTTTTGATTTTTCCAGCATGCTTGGTATGAAACATGAAAGCGACAGATCGTTGGTCAGTCACTAACCGAAAGTGCCTCCCTAGAAGGAAGTGTCGCCATTTTCGCACAGCCTCTACGATGGCATATGCCTCTTTTTCCACAGAGGAGTGATGACGTTCCGATGAGGACAAGGTTCTTGAAAAAAAATGCAACAGGTCGATTGCGTTGGCTGAGAGTTGCTGCGATTGCCCCATCAGAGGCATCCGTTTCAACACAGAAGGGAGACTCATCATCAATGCAGGATAAAGCTGCGTCTTTTATTGAAAGCTTTCAGTGCTTGCGTAGTCAAGGGGAATTGACAGTTAATCAGAGGTCGTATTCTAGCCGAAAAGTTAGAGATGAAATTTGAATAATGAGAGAACATACCCAGTGCCCGTTTGAGAGATGAAGCATCAGTGGGTGGTGGAAGATCGTTAAGGGGTTTTAAACGATCAGGATCGGGTCTTAAAGTTTTATTGCTTATCGTATAGCCTAGAATCTTGATTGATCTGTGAGAGAATGCGCTTTTATCTTTGTTAATTGTCAAATTGTATTTTGCCGCGGCTTTCATAAAATTAGCTAGATTGATGTCATGTTCGACCTGTGTGTTCCCACAAATTGTGACATAGTCCAAGTATGCAAATGTATCTTTGAGATTTTCATCACGGATCACGCTGTCAATGACCCTTTGAAACGCCGAAACGCCATTAGTTACTCCGAATGGGATTCTAGTGAAATGATAGAGTTGATTAGATGCCTCAAAAGCCGTGAAAGGGCGATCACATTCTGGAATTGAGATTTGGTGGTAGGCACTGCGTAGATCGATCGTACTCCATATTTCATATATAGCGACCTTGTTCACAATATCACTAATGCGGGGAAGCGGGTAAGCATCCAGAATAGTGAATTTATTTATGGTACGAGAATAGTCTACGCACATTCGACGTTTATGATTTGCATTGGAAGTAACCACGACTTGGGCTCATCGAGGAGAGATACTCTTTTCTATTATGCCGTCTTTCAGAAGTCTCTCCACTTCGGCTGCTATAAATTTAACATCGCTATCCGAGTATCGACGAGATTTAATAGCGATTGGGTGACAATCATCAGTTAGATTTGAAAACAACAATGCCGGTTTCACGTTAGCAATGCCTAAACTACAAAGTTGGAGAGGTTTCTTGGTTCCACCAAAATTAAAGTGAACGCTTGAATGTTGTTGAAGGATATCTCGACCTATTATCAGATCAAAACAGAGGTTACGAAGGACTGAGAGAGTTATGCTAGGGTATTTGTGGTCGAGAATTTTCAAGTTGACTTTGCACTGGCCAGAAATGTTAACTCGGTGAGAAGCAGATGCAAGTCCCACTTCCTCTTTCGTCGGAGTGATCTTAAGACGAAGTTTTCTAGCAACGTCCTCACTGATTATGCTTAGGTCACTTCCAGAGTCGAGCATACCCGAAATTTCATGACCATTCACTTCAGCAGTGATTTGAACTTTTGACATACGATTGACGGGGCATGAAATAATCGTAGAAAGAGAGGATGATACTTTGGAGGGTTTATTGAGAATTGTTCCAGGAGACCTACACACTTTCGCCCAATGTCCTTGTTTCCCACAGGAGTTACAAACGGATTCCCTAGCAGGACATTTGATGCGAGGGTGTTTATCCATACCACAAAAATAGCATTTAACACGGGCCACAGCCCCAGAGGAATCGCTGACGTCATTGGGCATATCAGTACCTGCTGGGGCGCTGAAAGAAATTGGATGAGAAACAGCGTTGATTGATGGAGGGGGATTGACATAATGCTGGGATTGAGCTTGAGCTAATTCCATTGACCGAGCTTGGGTATACGCATCGTTCAATGACAATGTGAAATTTTCTAATAAACGCTGACGGAGGTTCGGACTTGCCAAACCTGTGATGAACGAATCACGAATGCAATCATCTCGGTTCGTTTCTGCAGTAACCGCCTTGAATTGGCAATCCCTGCTCAAAATTTTTAGCGATTCTATGTATCGATCAATCGATTCGTTTGGCTGCTGACGTCGAGCCAGTAACTGGTGTCGAGCGAAGACCTCGTTGACTGGCTTAACAAACAGGTTTTTTAGGATAGAAATAGCTTCAGTATAAGTATGACAATTTCTAATATGTTCGAAGATATTAGAAGAGACATAGTTTATGAGAAGATGCAGCTTACCGTTGTCATCTGCTTTAGCAGCTCGGGAGAAATTTTTGAACTTTGCATACCAGTGGCCCCAGTGCGAAGACGCTAAGTCTGAATCAGGATCAAGGTCAAGAATCGTTGGTTGTAATAGTCTTTCCATAATTCCGTTCAATAAATTGTAGTAGACTATTAAAGAATGAATTTAACCGTTATTAGGCTTTATTGAACGGAATTAAACTAACACAATTTTGAGAAATATAGCAACGGAATTTTGTAAACTTAGTGATGAGAAACTATGAAAACATATGATGGGTTTTTCATAACACATAATACCTCATCTCTCCTCTATGGGTCCACAATCTTCACAACACTTGATATCTCGAGGGCATATTTCACTATAAGATCAATCCAGACGGCGTCCCTGAAACAGCGATCATAACTCCTTTTGGCACGTTTCAATTCATCCGCCAGCATTACGGGCTTTGGAATACCTGGCAACGTTTCATGCATTATGTTCTTCGAGATCTTCCTTTTGCCTATTCAAATTTGGATAATATCCTCATAGCCTCAACCGATTCGACAGATCACCTCTCCATTTTCAGGCTGTATTACGTCATTTTTTAATTTTATTTTCATCTTTTTATATTTTAGCTGCCTCAGTGAACTTCCTTGGACATCAAGTCTCCGCAGAAGGCATAGCGCCCTTACCTCACAAGGTTGCGTTGCACTCATTGAAAGATTTCCCCGTCCTCAAACAGTTCAAGATCTACAGACCTTCTTAGGACTGCTGAATTTTTACCGTTGTGCAAAACCTTGGGCTGCCCATGCCCTCATCGTACTACAACGGCTGAAACCACCTGATCCACGGAAACGAGACAAGCGTCCCCTGCCCTGGACTACTGATGATGATGCTTATTTTCAAGGAGCAATGTCCGAAGAAACCTATGTAGCTCCATACCGATGTCTCTGACCACGCAGTGGGACCAGCCCTGTACTACAGAGATGACACAATGCTCCTCCCTCATGGATTCTTTATAGAATGTTCCAAAACGGATTTCAATGAATTTTTGTTTTAAATTTTTTATTTTAAAATTGTTGGAGCCATTGCAATAACTTCATTTTCCACAAAAATTAGCTAATATGAAAATGTTGATTTTGAATATATGGATTCTCTACCTTTGCAGCAGTGTGTAGCTTACATAATTGTTATTGTGGTAAGAAGGATTTTAAAATTTTCTTTCAACTCGATTTCCAGAGTCAGGCTGGGGTTTTGAGAAGGGAGTTCTCTTTTAATTCTTGGTAAATTAATATTGTCCACGGTAAATATGGTAGGACAAAATACGGTTTTTGCTGAAGTCTATTTGGATAATATAAATATTCCCCTTTAAAAGCCTTAGCTATAGATCAGAGTGGAAGCAGTTATAATGTTGACCTGCATTTTCTAACCGTTGAAGGTGGGTCACATGGTTTAAAAACACACACAGTACAGGCATCAGTCACCCGCTGGAAAAGGGAGAACAGCAACATAAAGAGTTCCAGCGTGGATTAAAACCCACTTGATGGATATGTGCCGTTACCTTTGTTGAGAATTCAACGCATCAGTAGCCAGTGACCCAGTAATTTCTGAAAGTTCAATTCCCACTTGCTCCATTTCAATTCACCTCTCACTGAGTATCGTTGATCACAACTTCAGGAAAGCTCTATTCACGGTGAGAGAAGATCCTACGATGAAATGATTTTGTATTTTTTGGTTCGGAAACCAGTAAAGGGTAAGAAAAACGTTTGCATATAATAGGTGTGGCACATAGCTTTCGTATCCCTAATATAGACCATTGAAATATTTTAAATGATCTTGAAAAATTCCTTAGCCTTTAAAAAGTAAAATGATGTAGCATAAAACGGCATAATGCGGCTTGAAGAAATTTGATTGATTTGACAGAATGATTTAGTGATTTGAAAAAGTGAAATTGGTAGGGGACTTTCAACAGCCTGACCCGTACATTCCCTGAAAATTTCGCGAAAATCGAACCAAAACAGGAAATTAACCTCGTTACAACAATTACACATTCGCTCACGTGCAGCAGCTAATAATGATATAATCATGTTGAAATTTATATGGTATTGGTTGATCAGATAAGCTTCTCCCAACCACTCATTTACTTTGAGCGAGATCAAACGAATAGGGCGAGAAATGAAGATGCCTAATGGAATTTACGTTTGAAATTGTGCTGAGTGGAGCATTGATTTATGAACAACCTTGTAGAGAACCATCCACACCCTATACTGCACATTCCCTGAAAAGTAATCAAAATCCGATGAAAACCGTAGAAATCAAGCTGCTTCCAAGGAATCGCCAGAAGATCACGGGACAAAAGTTTTCAGAATGGTCTAAAACGTAAAAAGCGAGTGGGAATTTAGACATTGGACAAAAAAAATCATGTATTAAAAGTGAAAACGATACTTTTGCTACCTGTTGGTAGACTCAGAAGCAAAAATTCTGGTAAATCTGTGTGGCTCATAGCTCTTTCGTATCAGTAACGTGAATGATAAGAGAATTTAAATGTTTCAAATACCTAATGTAAAATAATGATTCCATGACGGGAACCTATGGTTGGGTGAAACAACAAAACATGATGTACTATTGAACGTCAATTATCGGTCAATTTAATGACAAAATTATGCTTGATAGATACTACGTTTGCGCATGTGCATAGTCTACCGGTCGGAAGTGATGAATTTCGTTGGGAATACTTACTGCCTAAACCATAAAATCCCTAAAAATGTCATCGAAATTGGATAAAATGATGTTGAAATTGATTTGAGATAATTAAATTATCTTCTCTCAACTATCCTCCGAATGAGCGAGATCATACTGCTAGGGAGTGAGATAATGAAACTTGACGGGATTCAAGTTTTCGAATGTGAAGGGTACACATTTGATTTGGGAGTAATAAAACTGATAGACCATTTAAAGTCTCGTAGACACATAGCATGGAAGTAGATCAAAATCGAATGAAAACTGTGGAAATCAAGTTAGTTTTCGTACAAACATTTCACATTAGCTCATGTGTTGCAGCAATACTTATGATACAACAGTGTTAACATTGATATTGAAAAATACTATAGTTTTCTCTCAACTATCGTTCAACTTTAACTAAGGCCGGATGACTGGTGCACGAGCACTATTAAGTGGTTTTTATTCCAAGCTCGAACTCTTTATGTTGCTGATCTCCCTTTTTCAGCGGGTGACTGTACTGTGTGTGTTTTCAAACCATGTTGGTTAGAGCATGCAGGTCAACATTATAGCTGCTTCCACTCTGATCTATTTCTAAGGCTTTTAAAGAGCAATGTTTATATTATCCAAATAGGGTTCAGCAAAAATCGTATTTTTTCTATCATATTCACCATGGACAATTTTAATCTATGAAGAATTAAAAAATAAGCATGGGAGCCCTCCTCAAAATCCCTACCTGACTCTGAAAATTGAGTTGAAAGGAAATTTTAAAATCCTTCAAAATCACAATAATAGCTATGTAAAGCTACACACTGCTGCGAAGGTGTTTAAAAAATAAGTTCATTGAAATCTGTTTTGGATATCATATATCGAATCAATGAGGAAGGAACGGTGTGTATCTCTGTAGTACAAGGCTGCTCCCACTGTGTGGTCAGAGGCATCAGTATGGTGTGGTATAGATTTCTTTGGGAATTGCTGCTTGAAAGTAAGCTCATCATCAGTAGTCCATTGCAGGGGACGCTTGTTTCGTTTTCGTGGATCAGGTGGTATCAGCCCTTGTATTATGATGAGGGCATGGGCAGCTCAAGGTTTTGCACGACGGTAAAAACTCAGCAGTCCTATGAAGGTCGGTAGATCTTGAACTGTTTGAGGACGGGAATCTTTCAATGTGTGCAACGCAACCTTGTAGGTAAGGGAGATATGCCTTCTGCGGAGACTTGATGTCCAAGGAAGGTCACTGATGCAGAAGCGAACTTGTCTAAGAACCTAAAATTTGTAAAAAGAACCCAATGTCTAAGACGTGGAGGAGAAGCCTGTGGTCTCAAAAAGTACCGAGGTGGTGAGGCTGATGTCGAAGGTAGTATTACCTACTTCTGGGACGAAGATAGAC
Organism: Adelphocoris suturalis; assembly: GCA_030762985.1. Classification (NCBI taxonomy): domain Eukaryota; kingdom Metazoa; phylum Arthropoda; class Insecta; order Hemiptera; family Miridae; genus Adelphocoris; species Adelphocoris suturalis. The sequence continues at coordinate 65,811,970 of CM061040.1, read as the reverse complement.
TAGAGGAAGGACGTTAAACTGCGGTGATATCATGCATCGGAGAAATTATTATCGGGAGAGCTGGCTGAAGTTGTGTCAACCTAGGTCGGAACCTGGTCTAGAAGGGGCAGAAGCCTGTGAACTGTGGGAGCATGCTTAGTGATGTCCGTTTCGGAGGAGGCGCCGACTATTAGTCGGATCGAGTAGAGTAGGAAACGGAGAAATGTTTGACGGTAGAAGAGGCTGGAGTACCCGTAGATAGTTTCTTGCAGAGGCCTCTCGCATAGGCAAAAGAGTTTTATCTTCCAGTTGTAGCTTCACGAGGACAGTGCCATAACCACACCCTCCTAATATTGGCACCCCTTCGGGACCATATATCGACCCCCCTCAATACCACTGGATACTTTCGCTTCTCAATGAATAATCCTCGATTATTTTTGCTAATTATTGATTATTACGTTCAACCATGACTAGTGACATCAAAGACGTTCATTTAAATGTGTTGTGTGTTGAAAATTCTACTTGATGGGATATGATGAATGAAATTCACTTGTTGGACGAAAAAAGAATATATTGTTTTTAAATAACAGTAGATACAATATAACTTTCTTAAAATTCACGGACTTATCGACTCTTAAAAAAATAATCGACTCCTTAAACACGAAACATCATTGATATCACAAAAGTTATTTTAATATGTCATCAGGTATTTATAATATTTTGCTACTCAATTTTAGTATATTTATAATATAGTATGTATATGTATATCATGGTATTCAGTCCAGAGCCTTATAAGAAGTGTAGTCTTGGACTGATAAGCAGGTTATCATTAAGGAAAAACAATTTAAGTTGGATGTGACTATTGGTCAAGAGTCTACTAGTTTGATGCATGGAAACATGCTGGAAAATGTATTTTGTAGTAGAAGGGACGACTTGATTGTTCTTTGCGCCAAGAAAACTGGCACTCGGTGAAGGAATGTACCTCTGAAAAAAACATCGATAGGTACTGTACAGCTTTCGTTCGAAGACTTATACAGGCTGTAGTTAGAGCTCCTCCAATGTACTCATCAGGGGATAAAAACTCCACTTACAATTATTTCCATCACGAAAAGGATTGCCCATCCATCTAAATGGAGAATTCCAGAAACACTTGAACCTATGTTAAACTTTGATGCACAAATTAAAATCCATCTCACTATTTCTTCCTCGAGAATGGTAGGACGCCCTCATTCACATTTAGAAAACTTATTGCGAAGACGGAATGGAACTATAGATCATGGAACCCGATTGTTTTTCCTGAGTTTTTTTGTGTGACATTCTGTCGCTTTTATGAGGATTTCTTCAGTGCACCTTTGCTATTTAGAGAATTTTCATAGAAAACAATAGAAATAGTATGGAACATTTAAAAATCAAAATTTTTGAAAATTTTCTTAATTGAAATCCATTTTGAGGCATTCTAAATCAATTCCCGAAGTTTGTTATTTTTCATATATATGTATATAAATTCATTCCACACGATAACTCTCCTTATGATTGAGATAAAAATACCGTTCTTGCGCCCAAAAATCATGCATTCCAAACGAAAGGATGAGTTTGTTCAGCGAACGATTTTTGAGCAAAATAAATTGATCAAATTTCAAAAAATGTACCCACTAAAAATCACCAGAATAACTAAAAAGGCTAAAAACGGCCAATAATTGTTAAATTTATAGTTTTTAGCTAAGTTTCAGTAAGAACAAAATTATCAACGATTAACAAGGACATTAAAAAAATTTTGCACAAAATTATCAAATGTAGTTACATTTCATTAACATTTGCTGAAAAATCTATAAAAACTGCAAAAAACTACAAATTCAAAATCTCTCTTGAATCACCGACTTTTATTTTACCTGTTTTTCCTTCCATAAAATTAGATTTTAACAATTTCGTTCTACTGAAATCGCTCCAAATTAAATAGAATTTTATTTTATTAATATCAATTTAGTATAGTTAAAATTTGATTTAACTTAGGGCAAACGTCTAGACGTCTTTAACAGATTATCTCTTAAAGACGTTTCCCCTTCAAAAATACCTGTCGACCTCAATATTGGTCCGATTCAGGTCTGCTAAACCTCATTCGATTCAACGTTGAATACTTTCCAAACTTCGTTTCTAGCAAGATTTTCCTCAAACCGTTTCCCATTAAAGTGCAAAGTAAAAGGCCGTTTTTGCGAACTTTATGTGTAAAATGACATAAAATTGATATGTTCGGCTGTAAGTCAAAAGGTATCAGCTAAAATATGCTCGACAGAAACTATGGAAAGTATTTAATCTTGAATGGAATGAACTTTGGCAGACTGAAATCAGACCATTAACGCCACTAGGTGATTTTGAAGGGTAAAAGTCTCGACGGGGAGAGGGGAGAACTTGTGTTTCTGTTATGTACAATAATATGAGAATAACCCAGATTTAATTCATTTACCCCTACAACTATATTCTTCGTTGTTTGCTTGAACGTTTTATTCCAAAATACGTCTCATGGTCTGTTCGTATTATATTCTACTTGAAGCATCTTCAACCTCTCGTCTCGGGAGCTATCCATCTACGGTCCTTATATTATGCGTAAAGCCCCGCCAGTTGAGATGTAGAGCTCCACAGGGATATCTGGACTAGATGTCTCGAACAGAGTGCTGAGAGGGTGGATGTCAGATCCCAAGGGAACCACAGAGAGAGCCGCTGGAAGCTATACAATAATGAGAGACTGACGACGTCGGATGTAGTGGCCGCTTGTGTGCGTTGGGTTAATCAATTTTATCGTCAACCGCGGCTACAGAGAGAGTGCCCTGAGGACGGTCGGTTGTAGAGGAATGCATTACTGTGCTATCAAAATTTATTAGAATACCTAGGTCAACAATATCTCCAGCATTGTTTCCATTGCATATTGTATCATAGTGATACACCGTCATAGAACTGTTCCTACTCCGCGCCCATCCCATTGGCTTAGGAAGATTGCTCGGACCCACTGTTACCACTCATTAGAAAAAATCCATTATTTTTTCAGTGCTACATATTTGAAGTTTTGGATTACGTATTGTTTTTTTCCATTTCAACCAGTAAATGACGGTCTCGGGGTAGATTAAATAAGATGTCGAGATCAACCGACAATACCTAGGTAGTGTAAATGGTGCAGTATATTTTTTTTCCTCCGTCACTCTATCATACGAAGAATCCGTCACTAAAGTAAATTCGTCGTTTTATTTATATTATTCATTTATTTTTATTATTTGGACTATCTAAAGCAAAAATCAAAACAAGAAAAAAATACTTGAAGCCATGCGACAAAGAAGAGTACATACCTATCAGGTATGTTTTACCAGAATCACCGCCTCAACTCATAGTACGAGCGAATTTTCGTCAATTATCGAACCATATGATAAATTGTTTTGAAAATTCATGTGTAAAAATAATTTTTATCTACCAATCGTATGCCAAAAATCTCGTTCTAACTGAAATTATTCATTTGAAAAATATTTTGGGTTTTTTGCTATTTATTGGATTTTTATCCATTTTTGGCAAATAATCAAATTTAATAAAATTTTCAGCATAAAATTTATAAAGTTCTAGTTCATCGTTAATACATTTCTTTTGACTAAAACTCTGCTAAAATATATAAACTAAACGATTTTTGGACGCTTTTTGCCTTTTTAGTGATTTTTCTTAGCAAATTTTTAGAAATTTCACCAATTTGATTTGCTCTGCAAATACTGGGAAACAAACTCATACTTTCAGTTGGAAAGCTTGATTTTTTTGGACGCAAGAACGGAATTTTCATCTCAATCCCAAGGAAAGTTATCGTCTGGAAGGACACATATATGCATAAATTGAATATATGTATATATATATGTATATATATATATATATATATATATATATATATATATTTTTTTTTTTTTTTTTGTTTTGTAGTGATACGCGGACCTGTGGCATTTTGAATCGTTACCTGGGTCTGGTGGGAGCAAACCAACCCCGCCAGACAAACCTGTATAAAAGGACAGGAAGCCACTCTAATAAATCACATCAAATTACGACTTCTTGAAGTTCTCATATATCTCTCCCTGCATCCCTAGGAAGCTTTCATTATACTGATGACATCTGAAATTTGATTGATCTGCGGTCTTCCTACCTACACAGCGACATCCCTGCGAATGGAGTTCACATGGACGCCTTGGTGGAGCCTTCAAGTGCGGTCCTGCACCGAAGTATCCGCCATCGCCAAAATCGCGATTCCCTCACCGCGGAGCAGTCTTTCTATGCGTCACCTGACTTCCCACTCCACTGGCCATCGTCCGAGCGACGCAGTTGATTCTGGCACTTTCTCCCACCACATGTCATCCCTTCTTGCGGCGATTGATCCCTCTCCTCATGATCCTAATGCTCAGAGATCCTCGGCCATCGCTCCCACCCCCACAAGGCCTATATGACACCGATGAGCGCCTCCCACTGCACAATTCAACATCCACCTTCAAGCGGATCACATCCAGAGCCTCTCAAGCCTCTCTCAACAACCGCCAGTCTACCAGCTTGAAACTTTCTTACCATCTTCGAGGGATAGCTGCTCCAACCCTGGCAGTTGAGACAGGTGTACGATCGTCTTATGTCCACTAAGGTCTGTTAGTCAGTTCCATAGATGAAGCCGACTAGTTCACATCGTTCTTACAGTTATTTGCCCATTCTTCACAATTTTTGTAATAACCGTTGCAAAGTTTCTAATAACATAGTATGTACTTGTGCTCTAATACTATGGCACATATTTATCTGTTGAAATTTCGCTAATACACTGCGGTAATGTATTAAAATATCATATAATTTATTGGGAAAAGATTGAAGTTGACAGATACAGGCAACCGAAGAAAGGTTTGATGGGGCTACCTAGTGGGGATCTGTCAAAGTCAATCTCTCTCTCTCACTCTCTCTCTCTCTCTCTCTCTCTCTCTCTCTCTCTCTCTCTCTCTCTCTCTCTCTCTCTCTCTCTCTCTCTCTCTCTCTCTCTCTCTCCCTCTCTCTCTCTCTCTCTCTCTCTCTCTCTGAAAGCGCTAAGAAATTTATTTCCTTTTATTTAGAATATTTATTTCCTATTTAAAACCTTTAAAAGAGAAAATAATTATAAATTTGTTTGGATTAGCAATGGTAATATTTATTCTCCTGAAGAAAGATGAGAAGGATCAACCCATTCTGATCAGATCGATGAACGACCTGAACAGAATCACGTCAAAAAACGGGGCTCCTCTGGGATATCTGACCCCGTCTTGATGAACAACGAGGAAAATGTTAACCCTTTGGAAATCTGGACTCGGATTCGGCTTGAAACTGGACTTTGTAACATCAAACAATCTTACCTTTTCTGTGCTTCCTATCAGCTAAGTGAAACATCTTGTATAGTCACCCAATTAGTTACTATGTGCATTCTATTTACGGCCCTGTCTACTATTTATAACCTACCCAAGTCTATACCTTCTAATGTTGAGTTCACCAATATTTATAAATCTCCATGTGTTCCTTAAATAATTTTATTCAGTCACAAATCGGGAAAAGAAAGAAGTTAGTCAATTTCGCTGAGTCAGTGGTTTCACATTTGATGAGTTGCAAGAAATTTTCAAAGATGATCTCTCCGATGTTATTAATATCAGTGAAAAATTTCTAAAGCCTGGTATCACTTCGGAATCCATTAAAATACAGAATTATAATTGGATTAAGAATGATCGGACGGGTCTTGGTAGAGGAGGGGTTGCCCTTTTGGTCCATGCAAAATTGATGTACAAAGTACTTCTCAAATCCCCGTCTCTGTACACCAAAAGCCTAGAATATTTATTTATTGAACTCGAATATAAAACGCGTCTCATAAGTTGATGGTCGGTGTAGTATATCGCCCGCCAAAAGTCGGTAAAATCGATGAGGTATTTGATGAAGTTTCAGAATTGTCAACCATATATCAACACATTGTCTTATTGGGGGATTTTAATTCTGATTTATATTCTAACTAGAAGCCTGTTAGGGCTTGGAAAGCCCTAATCTAGTCCGTATAACAGTAGTACCTAACAGGAACCCAGCACATTATAGTAACGATATAAGTCCCCTATTTGCGGCGTTATGTGACCTGGTGCAAAGCTAAGGCGATGTTAATAAATTATTAAAAAAGAGAAAATAACGATCAAAATGTAAGTAATGTAATAAAATAAATACCACCAGTTGAGATGGTCCTCGCCACTCAGCTGATCAGAAAAGACCCCATCACTTCACTCGTCTCTTAATGTCCAAAGAGTCTTCCTATCAAATTTCAACTTCCTACAGTGAACAGGAAAGAATTTAACTCACTCAGCTGATCTTAAAAGACCCCATCCCTACATTTCTTAATTACCGACACTTTTGCAACAAACTTGGGGCCGTGCTGATTCGGAATTATATATAAAGAAATAACTCTCCTAGATATTAGTAACTACACTACGATTCTTACTGACCGTGAATTGATGGCAACTGTTGTTACCACCACAGCCTAATAAACAACTCTCGTTGATAAGGACCGCCTAGAACACGATCAAGGCGGGTATAGAGACGAACGGCGATACTTTTGCAACAAACTTGGGGCCGTGCTGATTCGAATGAGCAGTCTAACTATATAATCGGACCGCGAAGTTCATCACAATTTCAAAGACCGTAGAGGCCTGTTAGGGCTTGGAAAGCCCTAATCTAGTCCGTATAACAGTAGTACCTAACAGGAACCCAGCACATTATAGTAACGATATAAGTCCTACCTATTTACGGCGTTACGTGACCTGGTGGAAAGCTAAGGCGATGTTAATAAATTATTAAAAAAGAGGAAATAACGATCAAAATGTAAGTAATGTAATAAAATAAATACCACCAGTTGAGTTGGTCCTCGCCACTCAGCTGATCAGAAAAGACCCCATCACTTCACTCGTCTATTAATGACCCAGAGAGTCTCCCTATCAAATTTCAACTTCCTACAGTGAGCAAAAAGAATTTAGTTCATTCAGCTGATCAGAAAAGACCTCATCACTACGTTTCTTACTTACCGACACTTTTGCAACAAACTTGGGGCCGTGCTGATTCGGAATTATATATAAAGACCGTTCGGAATTATTTATAAAGTCTGCTTAGTTCTTCAGTTTCAATTTCTTCGTCAGAAATAACTCTCCTAGATGTTTGTAACCTATTTGCGGCGTAATGTGACCTGGTGCAAAGCTAAGGCAATATAACAGTAGTACCGTACCGTAACAGTAATACCGATCAAAATTTAAGTAATGTAATAAAATAAATATCACCAGTTGAGGTGGTCCTCGCCACTATGAGACTAAACAAAAAGTTGAATCGGGAAATTCAGAATTCGGAATTATATATAAAGTTCGCTAAGTTCTTCAGTTTCAATTTCTTCGTTCAGAAATAACTCCCCTAGATGTTAGTAACTACACTACGTTTCTTACTAACCCTGAATATTGATGGCAACTGTTGTTACCGCCACAGCGCACAGCCTAATAAACAACTCTCGTTGATAAGGACCGCCTAGAACACGATCAAGGCGGGTATAGAGACGAACGGCGATACTTTTGCAACAAACTTGGGGCCGTGCTGATTCGAATGAGCAGTCTTACACTAAAATCGGACCGCGAAGTTCTTCACAATTTCAAAGACCGTTCGGAATTATATATAAAGAAGATAACGCGTATAGTCGCCAACTTGTTTCAATTTTGGATGGGCTAAACTTTTCATACCTTCCGTTTGGGCCCACTCACCATACGGCGAGTTCGAGCACATTACTCGACCTGATATTAGTGAACGACTTAGAGATAGTATCAAATTATGGTCAATGTCCAGCAAGCGGTCTCTCAAAGCATGACTTAATTTTTTGTTCACTAAATCTAAAATCCAGCAAAGTTCATCGAAAACATATTCTAATAAGGGATATGAGACATTTCGATAGGAAAGCAGAGGAACACTCCTCACGAAGTGGCAACCAGTTTATCAGGAACCTGACCTCAATAAGAAAGTGAAAATTTTCAATGGTATAATTTTGTCGTTATTTGATAAATTCTGTCCATGGATTGAAGTGAAGGCCAAACGCCAACCTTCACCATGGATAAATAATGAAATTCGGAACGAGATGAAAAATAGAGATGGGTTGTTCAAAAAATATATACAAATTAAATCCAAGCAAATGACAGATATCACAATTGCTATGAATTGCAATTCGTATAATGCTTATAACAGAATCAGAAACAAGGTAAAACAAATGATTAGAAATGTAAAAGCTAAATATTTTTATGAGATCTTTAGTAATAATAGTAGTAAGAAAGCAAACGAGTTTCTGAAAATAATTCAAAACCTTGGGATAACCAAGAAAAAAACAGAAGATGAGCCTCTGAATGTGTCCCTCGACGAACTAAATAATCATTTTGTCAAGAAAGTAGGTCAAAACTCATTTTTTAAAGTGATTGAGTACTATAGTTCTTTGCAGCCTTCTGAGCATTCATTCAGTATGCCAACGCTTTCTCAGGAGTCCGTTATGATTGGGCTTAAAGCAGTTAGGTCAACTGCTACTGAAGTCGATGGGATTTCTACGGAGATATTGCACACATTATCTGATGTAATTTTACCAACTCTCACCCACATCTACAATGTTTCAATAACTGTGGGAATTTACCCACAGTTGTGGAAAAAATCAACAATTAAACCCTTACCAAAGGTAAAATCACCATCAATGGCGAGTGAGTTCCGAGCGATTTCGCTGCTTTGTGCCATGGGGAAGATACTCGACAAAATTGTGTACTTTGAGTCAAATTCATACGTTGAAAAGCATATGCTATTGGACCAGTATCAAGATATTCTTTTGGCTATTTTAAAATCAATAGGAATTATGGGAAACTAATTAAACTTGTTTGATTCCTACTTGTCGGGTCGTGAGCAGAGGGTAGGGGGTCCTGGGAACACGTTCTCTTCATGGAGGGTGGTGGAAATCGGGTGCCCACAGGGGTCCGTACATTCGGCGTTGTTGTTCGTTATTTATGTCAGAACATCACGAAATATATTTTCTAATGGTACTAAGCATATCATGTACGGTTTCATATCATGTACGACTTGCAGCTGTATAGATCATGTGAGGTGGGAGGGATTGATGCAGCAGTAGCGTCCATGAGTGACCATCTCTTGGGTCTTGCGAGCTGGTGCTCTAAGCACGGAATGAAAATAAAACTAAAGTTATGCTGCTTGGATACTCAAAAGTCCTCTCAAAAGTAGACATCGCAACAGTTCCCAAGGTGATGTGCGGGTCAGTGCCCCTGCAACATGTAGACGAAATTAGAGATTTAGGAATCATGGTCTGCAATAACCTGTCATGGGACGCACAAGTGACCTTGATGTGCAATTCTATTTTTAAAAGTATATACCAACTCAGAAGGGTAGCAAGTGACTTCCCCATGCACGAGAGAAAGCAGCTTGCTCAAGCACTCATCCTATCGGTGTTCCATTAAGCACCTGATGCGCTTAGAGAATTGAACAGCGAAAGCGTGGCCAGGTTACAAAAAGCACAGAACGCCATAGTTAGCTTTGTACTGAGGCTGAAATTAGATGAGCTTGTGACTCCACACTTTAAAGGTTAGGCTTCCTTAAGGTCGCAGAGCGGAAAAGGCTTAAAATTGCGGTATTGGTATTTAAAATTTTGAAATTTAAAAGACCTCTGTATTTGTTCAATGAATTTAAATTTATGTCAGATGTTCACTCGAGGGATACACGCAGCAGAGATAACCTGATGCAAACTCCGATTCATAGAACCACCATATATAGCCGGTCGTTTGTGATTCAAGGGACACAAATATACAATGAACTGGTAGAAATGTTCAAACTAGATCAAAAGACTGCTGTTTTTAAGGATGCGCTGAAAAGTAAATTTTTGGAAAAATATTGAAAGAGTTTATTTAGATTTCATGATGTATTAATGCTTAATTATTTTCCAAGTTGTCAACAGCAATGTTGTAAGAAGTATTTTTATAATTTTGCATTTCATTACCGAGGTAAAATTGTTTTCGTCTCCTCTCATGTAGTTGAAATCATAGAATTACTATAAAAATTTTGATATTATGATTTAATTTATTGTAAGAGGAATATTGCACTATTCCATCCAGCGAAGGTGGAAGAGAGGGCCTAATGGCCCTAACCTTCCCTGGTTTCGTAAATAAAACATTCAATCAATCTCTCTCTCTCTCTCTCTCTCTCTCTCTCTCTCTCTCTCTCTCTCTCTCTCTCTCTCTCTCTCCCTCTCTCCCTCTCTCTCTCTCTCTCTCTCTCTCTCTCTCTCTCTCTCTCTCTCTCTCTCTCTCTCTCTCTCTCTCTCTCTCTCTCTCTCTCTCTCTCTCTCTCTCTCTCTCTCTCTCTCTCTCTCTCTCTCTCTCTCTCTTGGTTCACCTTTGAATGTTATAGGCTGAGAAAAGTGGTGTTTGAGCTTTGGCGGTTTTGAGGCCTCATCAGAAGACTGATACAGATTTGGTCCTGTCTCAGTACAAGAAGTTGGACTCGGAATACAAGGAGCTGTGTGCTCAGAAAAATAAAACTTATAGGATTGAGCTGGCAAATAAATCCATTGGGGTTAGAGAAAGGAAACAGCTCTGGAAACTTGTGGGAAAATTTAAACTACACAAGCAATCATTAACGAAGCATATCAACATTAAGGAATGGGCTATTTACTTTGCTGGTGTGTATAATCTCCTGATTTCTACATCTAGGATTGAATATGCGCCACCCAATATCCACGATTGGATGCTGACTTCACCATCACTGAACTAAAGGGTTTCCTCCAGAGTGTCAAGCAAAATAAAGCTCGAGGTGAGGATCGGATCTCTTTTGAGTTTTACGTTACCTAATGCTCCTGACGCCTTCTTGGAACTGTTGTTGGCCGTTCTTTACTACAGTTATATTCCGTACAAGCTTCCGCGATGCACTTGTTGTCACAATCCACAAAAAAGGAGACCCATGCGGTCGAGTCAATTTTTGTGGCTCATCATGTCTTGATACCGATCTCAAGATCTACTCAGGGTTGTAACCGACTAGGCTGGCTAATTGGGCTGAGGCTAATGAGCTTATTTACGATGCCAGATTTCGACGAGGGTACTCGACATTCGACGGTCTGTTTACTCTGACCAATAATGTTAGGCTGAGGCTTTCTTAGCAAAAGAGAACATTCTATTTTGTGCGATCTCTTTGCTGCGTTTGACAACGTCCAGAGGCATGCATTGTTTTACAAGCTAGATAATATCGTTGTCTCAAGTAGGAATATAGGATAAATTCTCCAGCTGTACAGTGGAACTCGCAGTCGTATTTGGGTTGATGGATGTGTCTCACATTTCAGAACTGACGCAGGAGTCAAACAGGGGTCCAATATGATTCCGATTCTATTTAAATTGTTTTTTGAATGTTGAGTCCATTCCTGGGTCTCTGCAAATGATGATTGGATGCTTGTGGGACTATATCAAATTGTGGAGTCTCGAAATTAATTTATCCAAGTCCCAGATCGTGGTATTCAGGCCAAATGGTTGAAGGTTGTCACGTTGTGAGAGGTGGCATCTGAACTGTCAAGCTATAGCAACTTCAAATGAGTACAAAAAATAGCTAGGTATTACCCTTCCATTCAGCTTGTCACTTGACCGGCACTTCACGGAAAAAAAGCAACATAGCACGAGCCGGTGTGAACTCAATATGGACAAGGCTGTTCACAGCAAAAGAGGTTCCCACAGATGTGAAGTTTCGGGTTTCGGTTCATTATTTTCAATATTAAACCATTGCAATTCACCAAGAATTTTAAAATTCCCTGAAAATTTTTTGGTTTACGTTTCAAGATGCGTAGAATCCAAAAATCGAATTAAAAAACATCCGTCCGTCCGCCGTACGCCATGCGCCGTCCAGAGCTTTTCTTCGAAACTACAGGGCCTACCTTTATGAAACGGCTTAAAAATCATACATCATCCGGGGATGTGACAGTTACATCGGCATCAATTTTTATTTTTTCAATTCAATCTCTTGTAAATTTTTATCAACCCTGAAAAGTAGTATTAAAGGGCTAAACATTCAAAAATCGAGAACTCGAAAACTTTTAAGGTAACAGCGATGATTTAATGCTTGTCAATGATAAATATACCTAATCCCAAAGGATCGATTAAAGCCATTCGCAACGCTGTAGATCGAATGGTTCGCTCTCTTTAAGAGCTAGAAGTTCGAAAGAACAACTTCGGATTTCTACATATTTCATCATGCGCTGATAGCAAATCTATTAATTATCCAATCAAGCTCTAAATTCCATTATTGATCGCTAGATAGTGGAACCGCTAGAAATAGAAACTGCCTTGTAAATATAAGCTGATATAATGCCGATAATGGAATTATCGGATGATATAGTTGCAATTGTATTTATCATAACTTTGCAAAATCGAGATTATTAACTATTGTCAAGCTTCATTTTCTCATGCCCCCTTCGTCCGATCTCCCTCAAATTCGGAGGATAAGTGGAAGATATTAATTTGAGCTCTCCCTAGTAATTTCAATATGATTCTATCATTAGTAGCTACTGCGCATGTTCGAATGTGTATTCCTTTCCAAGAGCCTTATTTCAACAGTTTTCAATCGATTTAGATAAAATTTTCAGGGTCTGTGCAGGCTAGAATACAAATGGTCCCCTTTTAATTGCATACTTCTCAAAACATTACTTCATTCTGCGCATGCGCAAACAATAATTACTTCATGCATAATTGGTTCAAGCCTAGTCGTCTAATCTTCCTCAATTTTGGTATATAGTTGGGGGACGATGGTTTAACTATTCCATATTAATTTCAACATCATTGCATCATCAGTAGCTCCTGCGCTAGCGTGAAAGTGTAACCCCAGGAACAAGTCTAGTTTTCATTAGGTACCTATATCTACGTAGACATATTGATGTCTACTTACAGATCTGCAATTTGAAAAGGATCTTCTTTATAATGTCAATAATTCAATATAGTGAACACTGATCAGCTTTGGGGCCTCTGAGTCTGATTTGTTTTTTAATCGACTTAAGACACTGAAACCTGAAATGTAGATCCTTCTTGGAGATCCGAAATACATACAATGCAAAGTATGGAGGTACTCAGATCATCTTCGGAACCTCCGAGGCTAACTTTTCTTTTCGATTCAATGTGTCGGTATTTTGATGAAGCTCCTCTGGGACTTCTCGGAGGCGCACTGATCGGCTGAGGGGCCTCTGTACCTGTATTCTGTCCTTCCATATAGACCTTTTTATAAACATTATTCCTGTGAAGCGAGAAATTACGGAGTCACGGAACTGTAAAGTTGTTCACCCTTTTGGGAGGCATGAAGCACCATCTTCTGATCATATATATTATAATAAAATCGTAAGTATGTCTGTACATTCATTAGAATCATGAAATTTGAGTTATTTTTCTCGTTTCATGCTATTTGTAGATGATTGGTTTTATGTTATAAATTTTCCTCGGTCGGTCTGTCTGACTGTCTTTCTGTCCGTATGTTTGTCCGCTTTTCACGGTTACAGGAGTAATTGGACAACTGATATGAGTGGGAGAAATGTCTGTATCAGCCCAGCTCAAATTATAGGATTTTCAAAGTTTTTTGAATTTGAGTCAGAGGGGGTGTTTAAGGGGAGGGGAGGGGTGATAACTTGGACACTATTGAACGAACTGGGGATCCGATTGGGCGAATATGTTTGGATTATTCTGACTTAAATCAAAGGCTATTTGAAAATTTTCCAATCTAACCCATAGAAGGGGGTGTTTTAGGAGAAGGAGGGGGGGGGGGGGGAGAAAGGGGTATATTTGACATCACTGAATAAACTGGGGATCTGATTGGGCTAATATGTTTAGATTACGTCATCCTTAATCACAGGCTATTTACATTTTTTCTAGCCTCAAACATAGGTAGGTTTGTGGTAGGTAAGGAAAAAAAAGGGAGGAAGGTGGTTGGAAAAGGGGGTGGTTAAATGGAATAATTTGGTCATCACCGAACGAACTGGAGATCCGTGATTTTGACTCTAGCTCTTGACGTAACAACCCTTAAGGTCATCAACCATATCTCAGCTTGCGTTTTAATGCGAAAAAATAGCTCCAGGATGATGACGTCAATTCTAATGAGCGATTGAATGTAAGTGACAACTGATATGCTTCAGCAGGTACGGGAAGAATTTGAATATCGGTTAGATGTGTGTCGTACAGCAGAGGAGGGGGGGGGGGGCATATTGAACATTTATAAATAAATTAAACTTTATAATATTTAAAAAATTTCAAGATGTTAACCATTCCTGTATCTAAAGTTAAATGGAAAATAAAGATTTTAGAAATGTGATGAACCATTATAAGACACCCTGTATATTTACATGGGTTGCATCTAGACTTCCTAATGATTTGAAACAATGTTCGTTTCTTGCACATGAAATCCTCAATTTCGATAGCCTAACGAATTTCAGTAGGCCAATGGGAAAATAAATCAGTCTCAGAGGACCCACAGCTGATTAGTGATCGTCCATTTCTTGTGACATTTTTTTCAAGGTGTCCAAAAGGCGCTCAGAAATATACAAACTTCAGCACTTTAGTTCAATCTAGCCTTTGAGGCCCCTCAGCTCATCAGTTCTCCTTCATAACTTTGTAAACGGCATCACCGTCAGGGGTGCTATAGAGGGAGGGGGGACCTCTCCCCTCAGTTCTTACCGGCTTGGGAGAAGTTGTGAAAATCTCGGAGGTGGCAATACAACCCTTAGGTAATTCGATGAGTCCTATTTGGTAGTATAATCCTATTCAAATTCTGATTTACCCAAATGGATGTAGTTACCAGGTATTTATAAATAGGGGTGATCGCAAAAGTAGCGATAAAATATAGCGATGTGTGTGTATGTGTGAGTAACGATGAAATGATCAGTTCCGCAGTGGGATCGAAACGTATTAGAACTCGCTCCCACTTTCAACGATAACGGATCGGAACGAAATTTCCACGAACGTATCGATGGTTTTAGCGAATTCTCGTGGAAAATGACGCTATTGCAATTGCTACAAAAATTTTAAAATCAAAACTATCGAAAAATTTCTTCATTGAAATCCGTTTTGAGACATCCTGAAACGAAATCAAGAGTTTAATGCTTTTTCATAGGTGTGTGTATGTGTGTGTGTTGGGGGGGGGGGGGGGGGGGGTTTTACCAGAAGGTGGCAGAATGAGAAGCTGGTGATTAGGGGGGGGGGGGGTCGTGTCATCGGGTCACGCGTCGCTTTTTAACGCTTTCCCCGTTATGGATAACAATCTAAATGAGCCTCATAACCCTCGCCGGCTCATTGGCATGCGGGGTTCTAGGGGAGGCGCCTCCCCCCCCCCCCCCCAGGCAGGGGCATCGCTCTTCCTCTCCCTCTTCTTCAACTTCAGTTCATCAGGTGAAAGTCGACACAGAAACGGAAACCACCCTCCTTCTTCTTAACCATCACCACTGGAGAATCCACTGGAGATGACCAAGGACTGGCTTCTACAACATCTTCTGCTAACATTTGGTCTAACTCTCTTGACATGATTCTCTGTATTTCGGGTGAAACCGGATAGTACCACTGCTTAATGATTCCCCTTATAATATATTTTATATATTATATTCCCCTTATATATAATATTCCCCTTATATAAGTTTGATGATTCCCCTTATCAATATAATGTTCTACCTACCTTCAGAGTAGATCCAAATTTTTTACCGGACTTTGACTTATACAAGCAAATAAATTCATTGAGACTTCGAGTTTGACTCTCAGAGAGTAAGCCATGACCAATGATAGTTGGTTCTGGTGATATTGAAGCTATCTATTCTTCTAGATTATACACCTTTTTTCTCAAATTTACAACCATCCCCCAATCACACGCAAAATCAGCTCCCAGTAATAACTGGTCTTTCAGTTTTGTTACAATCAGGATTTATTTGTTTTTGACCTCGGACTGCAGTTGGATTGGAATCAGGGCTGAACCACTGACGGCTTGTGAACTACCATCTAAAGTAACTGTGGCAGCTGCGGAGGGCTCTATACGGCAACTCAGAGCAGAAATCTAAGCCCATCCATAAGGATTCATCAATGTGGCAGTTGCACCCAAATCCAAGAGGGCTCTGAACGGTATTCAAAATAGATTGACATCTAAATATCCTCTGAGATCTCTTGGGTTAATAGATGGGATAAATAGATGTGAAATACCTTCACACATAACTTCCTTCACCTTACCTACCCAGTTCTGCCAATCAGGACCCCGCCGATTCATAGATTTTGGGGATGAGATCCCTTGGTTTGGGCACAACCCCTTTGGGCGTTTCCCGAGGGTGCAGTCCGTTTCAGAGCACACGCAGTGCATGCATCTTGTGTGACATTCTTCGAGCCACATCCAATCCAGAATTTATCTTTTGGATTTCGGCAGACTCTGAATGTAGGTTCTGTTTTATCACAGTTCCAATACACTGTATTCTTGAATCTAGTTCCTGTGGCTGGTTTTGGCGTTGGAGTCGAGCTAGTAACCGCTGCTGGATGAACTTCTGCGACCATGGGAAGAGTCCTCTTCATGGGTTGATGTCCCAACCTTGGTTCCAACAAGGTTCGTGACGGGGGCTCATGGTATACGTCAGCTCTTTTGGTCCATAGCTAGCCGACATACTGCCGATTCTGATGAGCGAGAAAAGTGCCACACCGTTACTCGATCTTGGCGGGAGTGCTTCATGGTATCATCGCCAACGTCCTGAGGGGTTCATACGTGAACTGGTGGTCATTTTATAGGGGGACTTCCTTCCATCCCATTCTACCCTCTCCACCATCAGCTTCCTCCATCCCAAGAGCCGGCGTCGGGTAAACCTGGGCGTCCTTCCCATTTCTTTAATTTATTTTTTCATTGTTTGTGCTTTAACGATGTGCCTTCTCCGCCTATGAGAGGAATTTTCTAAAACTAAAAAAAAGTGTGTGTGTGTGTGTGTGTTTGTGTGTGTGTGTGTGTGTGTGATTCTAGACGATAACTCTCCTTAGGATTGAGACAAAATTTTCGTTTTTGCGCCAAAAAAATAGAGCTTTCCAAACGGAAGGATGAGTTTGTTGGCTAACACTTTTTGAGCCTATGAAATTGGTCAAATTACAAAACATGTAGTAAAAAATGACTAAAAGTGGCCAAAAAGAGTTAGATTTATATTTTTTAGCAGAATTTTAGCTATAAAAAGTTTATCAACATCATAATGGAACATTATAAAATTTACGCTCAAAATAGTGCAGGAGAATGAACTCCCTATTAATGGTTAAGATTTTAAAATCTTCTTTGAACTGCAGAATATTGTTTTTGAATTGGATCTACCTGTTTCGTCAGGATTATCACTGAAAACATATTGGTAAGTAATGCATGCATTGCATGAAGGTCTATATGGATGGGTTTTAAATAATTTTGTTAAGAGTTGAAATAAGAGAAAAAACAGAAATTTCATGATTTCTTGGTATTTCCCTCCCTTTATTAATCCTCTCCACGATAGAAAATTTAGATCATCAAACTCCCAGCATGAAATTTGAAACTCCTGATTTATCTGCCAAAACTATACCGAATCCTTAGCAGAACTTGAAAAGAATCACGAAAATCTGAATATATTAGTTAATCATAACGATTTATTACTACAGTAGAACTCCAATCATCCGAATTAATGGGGACCGGGACCCATTCGGATAATCAAATATTCGGATAATCGGAGTTAAAAAAAAAAAAAAAATTGCCATTGGAGAGAAAAAAAGCTACGTTTTGATATTGCACTATTTTTTTATTGAATTAAATGAAAGAAATATGATATTTTCACATGTTTTAAATATAAATAAAATGTACTTATGTACAAGTTTAGAAATAAAAATCATTGTTTTTCAAACACTGGCTTCGCGGGGGGAAGAATAATAGTGCACTTAGACTTTTTTTGGACAAATTTTTTTCTGAAAGTGATTCGGATAATCGGCGATTCGGATAGTCGGAGTTCGGATAATTGGAGTTCTACTGTATTACTCCTTTCATTTACCCCCTTCCATGATGAAATTTAAAGTTCCTGATATAAGATCAAAAATCACACCAAATTCATAGTTGAACAAGAGAAGAATCACGAAAATTGGACGAGAATTATTGTTAAAACATATTGATTTATCAGTATTATCTCCTTTATTCACTCCCTTCCATGATTAAATTTGAAACTCTTGATATACGATCCAAAACTAGACCGATTTCATAGTTGAACAAAGAAAGAATCACGAAAATCGGACGAGAATGGTTGAAATCATGATTTATCACTATTACCCCCCCCCCCCCCCCCCCATCGCAACCTCTATTCACCTCCTCTCATGATGAAATTTAAAACTCCTCACAAGCGTTCCAAAACTATATCGAATTCATAATGGAAAAAAAAAAAATAATAAATAAGAATCACGAGAATCACGCAGGGAAAAAACCAAAAAACTGTGTATAATTTAATCACTAATGTAACTTAACTAATTCGGTACTTGAAAACGCCTCAGGTGTAATTTCGTTCCGACAAGATCGAATGTCAAGTGTTTGAGCTGTTTCTACAGAACTACCTTCCTCATCCATCATCCCTCCCCACCACCCATTCTTCAGTCTGTTGTCAAAGGGGAAGAGGCTCCCCATTTAACAAACACCCATGCCATTAGTGGTAATGGCTCGTTTCATAAACTCTTAATAATATAATTAACCCCTCGAGATATTAATACCTAGTCACTTGCCTTGTGAATCGTATAAGACATGGGTAACTGCTCGTTTGCACAACTCTTTATTTGAAGTGATAGGTTATTCTCTCTGTTTGATGATGATCTAAACAGATTTTTTCAAGATGTCTGATATGTGGTGTGTATGTGTGTGTGTGGGTGTGTGTGTGTGCGTGCGTGTTCGAAGTCGTCGTTATTAAATTTGACTATTGAAGAAAAAGTCTCAAGAATCCCGACTCGATCGTGTTTCATAACTGAAGCCAACATAATAGCGCTTGGTGGGCAGTGCTTAACCAGCGTTTTATGGAGGTAAATTCGTTCTCTCTCAATGAAAAAGCCGATGCGATTCATTTAGCGAAGGATGGCAATAATTCCTAAATAATGCAGCCAACTCCAACCCATGTCGGAGGGGGGGGGGGGGGATTAGCTAGGACCCCAAGGTCTCTTTTAGATAGGAGGCAGGAATTATCCTTCAGAGCCCAATTCATTGAAGAGAGAAAGGCTATTGTAAATGATATTGGTATCTGGTGGGTTTCTTTTTTAGATCATTCTAGAGCTGTCTTCGGATAAGAACTGTGGTCCGCAGCGAGCGGAAAGTTGGATACAATGACAAAGGCATTGAACGAAATTGTGGAGGACTGTATGGAAATTGAAAAAGAAAATCGGTTTCTTCATAAGATGGAAAAAAAACAAGACATGATCGTGACTGCGTTGACCAACGTGGAGCGTTGACCAAATCAAAGATTTTTGCATAGATTATTACGGCTCGTAACGGAAAAGCTAGATGCGGATTCCTACCGCCGAAGTGCAAGTCGAGAGACAATCGATCAGTTGACCCTTGTGGAAATGCGTATCTTGTACGAAACGAGTAAAGTTTTAGGACAACTAGAAAAAATGAACAGGGAGGAAATGAAACCGGAGGACTTCAGACGTATAAAAGAAGTTTAAAACACACTCGGCAAGAAGTTATAAAAGCAAGAGGACGGCTCACGATGGACACATTTGAAGAGGACAAAACTACGGACTGTGAATCAGCTGAAGAAAAATGGAAAATTGTATCGAAAAAGAAAGCAAACAAATCCTTTTCGCAATTGGCCAAAAGTGAGGTGAAAAGGCAAGAGCAACTAGAACAACGAGCCATTTTCATCTCTAAGCCAAACCTCAGCCCTAAATCAACCAGAAGGGAGTTAAAGAGCGCGGTTAACCCATCCTCAATGGGTGTAAAAGTGGAAGGTGTCCATAAATTGGGAACCAAAGGTCTAATTGTTAAATTGGGGAGTACAGGTGACAAAGAAAATATCATGAACGCCCCAAGAATATCAGAAACTGACTTCTGTCACGGTCAAGAAAGCTTTTATTTTAATCTTCTGACCTGCGACCTCTCAGAGAGATAACGAGACAGGACGAGGGGGGATTCGTCACCTGACGATTCTCAGGGCAATCAGGACCTTCCTTTTTCAGTGCCCACCTCGCGATTGTGCCGATCACACCTCGTGTCACATCTTCCCGGACTTCATAATAATTTTTCCTCGTGGCAACTACCCCCCGATACTTTAGGATTACCGAGGTGAGGTCTTTCCTTTTACAATTGATTCTCAGGGTCGGGAAGGACTGCATCCCCCTTTTCTCTATCATTTTTTAAGAAAGGAAACTACCTTTTGTTTTTCCCCCTTTTTGTTAGGTAGGATCCCTAACATTAACTTTGGGAATAAACTACCCAAAAGGAATTTCACGGGTTTTTTCATTTATTGCCCAAACCTTATTTGTAGAGCACCTTACCCACAGGAAGAAACCGACAAATGAGAATTCAAGGAGTTCCTAATGACATTTCAAAGGAGAACTTCGTGAAAGCAGCCTTCACCCAAAACTCTGCCAACAAGGGTTCGTTGGAATCCTTCCAGATGTCATTTAACCCCATATTCAAAACTGGCAAAAGAGACCTAGACCAAACCATTTGGGTATTCGAAGTTAGCCAAAATCTCAGGAAAGCGCTGTTGAAAAGAGGACACGTGATAATCAGTAGATGTTACGAATGTCAGGGATACGGTCCTGTGGCATGTCAGGCCACTCCGGGGATCAGTGTCCGAACCAAAACCAGCCTGAAAAGTGTGCAAACTGCTAAAGTGCTCAGCAACCCTTCAACCACGACTTCCGAGCCCAAGACTGCCCTGCACACCAATGGGCGCTACGGAAGCTGATTAGGCGAACCAACTACGGGGAAAGCCATGTTTTGACTCTAGGTGACCCAACCTCTGGCTTGGACCAGAATGCTGGAAATAGGAAAGAAAAGGAGGAAAATCCTTTACCCCAAGAACCAAAAGGGAAGCGGACAGGTACTTCTGAGGGTGGTGATGAGGCCATCCGAGGCACTCACGACAAAGATAAAGATGAAGTGCTGGATTACTTGGAAACATCAATTGTCACATATAATGGCGAACAATTTGTTGCTCCTTCAGGCTACATGGATATGTACATGAGATGACTTGAATATGTTCATCACGAGGATGAATGTATGGGTGCCCGTACATGTCCACACTGTGAGGAAGAAGGTCATACACCTAGAATAAGCATGAAAGTAGATTAGAGCTCTAAATGTGTCAATTGTAAACAGAAAAAATGTCGAAGGACAAAACCAAACATTTGACTTCCAGCTCAACTTGCCCAACTTTTGACAAATATGTTCGTGACGGCATATTAAATGGTCTTCTTTCAAAAAACGATACCTAAGCCCAAAGGAAACTTGGAGGCAAAAAACTAAGCGTTTGTGTACGAAAAGGCCATGTCGACGAGACTAAAGTGGTGCTTTAAAAAGATCCTAAACATCCTGTTACCTCTAACGAAACTAATCCCGAGCAAAACCATTTTATATTAATTTTTTGGAACTGTCAAGGTTTTTTCAAATTGGTTAAAAGACACTGATTATTTTTTTAACAACAATGTTCATGTAATTTGTGTAGTAGAAACATGGTTACCTGTGGAGAGTACTGATAATTTTGAACGCTATAATTTGATTTCACAGAGGGGTTCCAGAACAGCGGGAGTGGGTCGTTTTAGTGGCGGGCTTCTTATGCTTATACACAATTCTTTAGTGCATCTGGTTTTATACTAGTCAGAAAATTTGATGTTTGCCCTTATTAGGTACCTGTCCAGGTGGAGAGCTGCTGTTGGTTGGCAATGTTTATTTTGATGAGGGTTCTGGCATTTCTCCGGAGGCTTGAAACGTTTTGGAATTTTCTCGGGTGTATCCCCGCGCCTTAATGGTCATGGGTGGCGATTGAAACGTCCGCATTGGTCTTGAAACCAGTGCCTACTAGCAATTTTTTCTAATAGTAATCTTTCCTCTACAAGAAATTCACTAATTCACATGATGCGATTTTAATCACAAAGGGTGAGCGGCTTGTGGTTTTCATGGAGGAGAGTGGATTTTTTGTTATCAGTGGGAGGTCTCGAAGCGATCCAGAGGATGAATTTACTTTCATGTCCCATGTTGGGAAAAGCACTGTTGACCAGGTATGGCTTGACGTCAACCATTGATATTGTAGAAAATCCCCTTCAAGACCGCGGCACCCCCATGGGAGTTCAGCCGGGGAGGGACTTGGCGCTGGAAGAGAAATTTTTTTTGGTCGCCAGACAAAGAAAAGAACTGCAAATGCCATGTTGTCCTTTTCCTCTGATCTCAATGAAGTACCCAGAGACCCCGTGACTATGCATTTATGTATTCTTGATCACTTCGCAAGACATCTTTGAGCTTGGGCCAGGTTAAGCGCCATAAGGTGAAGTCTTAATAATAGGGTGAGTCTTAATAATATAATTAACACCTCAAGGTATTAGTACCTTGTCATTTGTGTTGTGAATCGTATAATACGTGGGTGAATGCTCGTTTGCACAACTCTTTATTTGCAGTGGTAGGTTAGTCTCTCAGTTTGACAATGAGCTAAACAGATTTTTTCAAGATGTCGGATATGTGGTGTGTATGTGTGTGTTTGTGCGTATGTGTGTGTGAATATGCGTTTGCGCGTGCGTGCGTGTGTATGTGTCTGTAGGTGTGTTACACAATGGTTTATTATTTCTGTGTTAGATAGCCCTTCTACGCAGATCACTGGTCTATAATTATTAAAACCCGTACTCAATATATGATCAGAACATGTCGCATCGTGCCTCCGAGAAGAGTTCATACTTTTACAGTCCCGACCCCACAATTTTAGGCTTCACAGTAAAGATGTTTAAAAAAACGGGAAAATGATGCTTGAAGTAATTCACGTTAGCGCATCCGCCGAGTGAAGGGAACAAAGAAACTCTTTAGGGGATCATCTTCATCCTAACCCGAAAAGACCATGAACATTTCATAAGAACCGGTGGAATATTGTGGAAATTAATCTTGTTACAAGGATTTTCGGACATACACGCGCAGATACACACGCAGTGATAGAGAGTGAAAAAAACGAAATTTTACCACTAAAAGAAAAAAAAAAAAAAAATAGCCGTTTGATATTAGTTGAGACCACTACTTTTAAATCTATCGAAAGTGAAAACAATGCTTCCGCTACCTAATAGGTAGACTTGGGGGCAATTTAAGAGATGAAATTTAGCATTTAGGTATCAATAGGGTTGGGCGGGGCAAGTGCGTCTCTTCGTTTTATTTCGCAATGAGGCCACTCTATTTTAATAAGTTTCTTAGCAAATGATAGAACAGGTGTTTATGATCACCTGATAAAAATCCCCTACGCACAACCGCACGCTTCTCGCCAACCTCAGTCGCTCAGTCCTATCTTATTCAGCAAAACTTTGGAGTCTTCAAATTCTCTCTCACGCAAACTTCATTCACCAAACGACAGCAAATCAGACGGAAGCCAACAAATGGATGAGTTTATTGATCATTTTATCGACTCAGGAATTCATGTTTGATTGCTAAAAATTAATGATCTATTTTGCGGCGTTTTATTTTTCATAAACAATTCATTTTAAATTATTACTAAAACCTACCTACTTTGGTTCGTTTTATTTTTATCATTTATTGTGTAGAAAGTTGAAAACGCGCTTGCCCCACTATACGTACGCACTTGGCCCCCAACATGGGGCAATTGCGTTATTTGAATGCTTCTAAGTTTTTCCCAATTCCTAATGAATTACTAACAAGTTTTTCGACGTAGAAATTTCTATTGAATGTATAAAACTGTAGTAATTATTTAACTTGTGGTTTGAGGGAAATGGTTGCATCACAAAGTCCGATTTATGAAAAGCGGGTACGCCCCCCCCCCCCCCCCCCCCCCCCGACCCCACTCCACTAGTAGGTACATCGCACGGACAATAGTTGATAAACTCGATTTCGCGACGTTATATCACCTGATAATTCCAATATTGGCATTATATTAGCTGATATTGGAAGGCAATTTTTATGTACTATCTAGCGATCTTTGATGGGACTTAGAGCTTGATCGTCTAATTCATAGATCCACTAGCATCGTGCGATTTCTCTATCTTCTCACGGTTTTTTTTTTTTTTTTTTTTCTATGATTCGAGATCTCGATTTTTTTTAATGGTTAGCCCTTTATTACAACCCTTTAGGGTTGATAAAAGTTGATGCCGAGCTCCTAGGTCAATCTAGACCCCAAATGTGATTTTTAACACAAGTTTTATATTATTATTTGGTCTAGTATTTTCGGAGAAAAGTAGCGGACGGCGGAAGGACGGATTCTTTTTAATTCGATTTTTGGATTCTACGCATCTTGAAACATGAACCAAACAATTTTCAGGAGGTTCAAATCGTTTTTTGTTTGGTCAATTATAATGGTTCATTATTGGATATAATTAACCAAAATAAAATCGAGCATACAGTAGGAAAGGAGTGATCTTGAGCGAGTTTTTCCAGTAACGTGCTCGTGAATTTCGTGGGAGTATCCATGCCAACTAGCAAGTTAAAAGATACGAAGTTTTTCATTTTTGACAATTTTTTTCAACTTTGAAGTAGATTTCCACCTATTTTACCTGCATAATCTAGCACGTTAGGAAACTCCAAAACGAAATTTAACGCCCTTTCGAACGGTGCCCTTAATTTTTTGTTTGCTTCAAAGATCAAGGTTGTTACGGTTATTTTAGCAACTAAGGATCGAAAACACGAAAAAAGTCTTAAAAGTGAAAAAACTAGGTTCTTGGCGGAATAAAAAAGATTGGTAAGGTGAATTTTGTTGGACATAAGTTGTAGAACCAACCCCTAGGAGGTAATGGAACGAAAGTTTAAACACACTATGTACACAACATGTACATATTATTTATATGGTATGTAGTAGATCCGAATAATTCTTCTTGGCTTTTGAACGTATAAGTATATCGTTGAGGAGGATGTTGAGGTTCGACCAAAAAAAGTTTTTATCCCGCAATTTTCAAGGGAGTTGATATTTAGACATAGCCAAGTCAACATGTGTTGAAATCGCGGTTTTCGTAGTACTTTTCAAGTTTTTGATGGTGTACAACCTGGCTTTCAATCTTATACCTTGGAGCTGACAACTCACCCTTGAAAATGAAGGAATAAACCTTTGAAACGTTGGGATAGGAATCTTCAGGCGAACAGGAATCAAATTTTCGATGAGATGACCCTTCTGCTTCAGCAACCATTTAATTTCTCACACATACTACAGATTTTCGTTGAAGTTTTTGGTAATTGCATACAATATATGGCGCCACCTCCAATCGTTTTGATACTAACATATATTGTACTGGAAAGGTATAGAAATGTAAAGAGATAGTATTTGAATGCCGGAAACATGTTTGAGCCCGTGAAAGATAAGCAAAGATATCAGACGCTCAAAGGTCAATGAAGCTCGGCATGACCTACTTCAGTCTACGTTATGAGTGCGTCCTGTTCATACGATCAAGCTTTTGCGTGCAGTGGTTGTGAATTCACATTATCCGAGTTCATAGTACAGTTTTAACCCTTTTGTTACAACGAAAAATACCTTTTGACTCATCTAAACACATCGCATGTCCACAAACAGGACATGTCTTTGTTTTTGGAAGAACGCGATGATCATACAAAAACTTCAACAATGACTCTGCGTTTTCAGACAACACTATGAACTCGGATAATGTGAACTCACAACCACTGCACGCAAAAGCTTGATCGTATGAACAGGACGCACTCATAACGTATACTGAAGTAGGTCATGCCGAGCTTCATTGACCTTTGAGCGTCTGATATCTCTGCTTATCTTTCACGGGCTCAAACATGTTTCCGGCATTCAAATACTATCTCTTTATATATCTATACCTTTCCACTACAATATATTTTAGTATCAAAACGATTGGAGGTGGCGCCATATGTTGTATACAATTACCAAGTTTTTAAAGTTTTTTGTATTCATTTACTATAGGAACTGAAGTGAATTTAAAATTTGATGAAAAAACATTTTAAAAGTTGTAGTACGTGGTTGATTTTGTATGATTTCATTAGATATGTTTACATTTTAATTTAATTTTGTCTGTGGCTGTATGGCTTGCCGATGCAAAAAAAAAAAAAAAAAATCGGGACGAAAATTTTGCCTTGACCAAACCTCAAAAACCTCTTCAAACTACATAGGCATATAATTTTTTTTTTTTATTATTCGCGATTGAAATTGACTATAATGTAAGTTTAGTTGTTAGAAAAAGACTATTGAACAATACTTTCAATTATATACCAAGTCCACCGAAGAAGAAGAAAAAGGAAAAACGAATATTGATAAAACCCGAGTTCCCATTGCCACCTTCATCCAATTTTAGGTAAGGCAGACATATCATCAAGGAACGCGCAAAAACGGGAGGTAACGAAGCCATGAGGTATTCATTAAGCAGGTTCTACTGCGTTGTAAACTGCTATATAATGAATTATTAGAGCCACACTTCTGCCGAAACGGCTCGCCCTCAAGTTGTGTGAAGGTGAGTAACAATATTAAACTGTTATACCTAACAGCATCTGCAGATGACACTCCATTAACAAGCAAAGACTGAGTTTCAGCAATTTCCTCCGTTTATTACAGTGAGGCTCTGGACTGTGTGATTTGCTCAAACCGTAGTCTGTTTACGGATAACGTAATTCTACTAAGAAGGAGAATCAAGGACTATCAAATCCTAGAATCGCTCCGGTAAACATGACTTTACGAAGACTGGATACGTATTCCATTTGTTCTCAGTGGAAAAGTATTATCATCTCATTTCGTGACGTTCTTCAGACACTTTGGTCCAAAACATTGTATCCTCATTTTCAATGAACCTTGATCCTTACGTCATGAATATTATAGGAAGTACCTAGTTACCCTCCATTCATCCCTTTAATAATGGAATTTGAAATTCCTGATATACGATCCAAAACTATACCGAATTCATAGTTGAAAAAAAAAAAAAAAAAAAAAAAAAAAAAAAATCACGAAAATCGGACGAGAACTGGTAAAACACCCTGATTTATCACTATTACCCTCTTCATTCACCCCCTCCCAACATTCAACAATCAACTAGCTCATTTGAAATGTTTTGCACAAAATGGTGCTGAAATATTTACTTAAATTTCATTTTATTTGCTAAACCGTTCATAAAAACTGAATTACCTAAACATTTTAATTTCTTCCTTGATGGGAAAAACGAAAGATCATGGATATGTCTAGTACCTACTGCTTACCAGTTGGTACCTACTACTCAATTGTATACCAACCATGTGTTCTTTTCACAAGATTATTCCATTATGGTTACAAAACAATATTAGTTTTTAACTTAGAGTAATAAATCAGGATTCCTTGACACTACAATGGCTTAGAGGTCATGAAATGTCGGGGTAAAATGAGAGCATTCCAAAAAAGGCGAACGATTTTCCTACTATGAAAACTATGGGAGTTACTCTTCCCTAGTAACGCCTTGGTTGTACGTGAAAATCAGTAGAAAATGTGCCGGTCGGGAAAAAAAGTGTCGGTCGGGAAAAAAAAGTGTCGCGGAAAATTCCTTGACCCCCAGCCAAAAGACATATCCATGTCAAAAAAATCAAAAAATCCAAATTCTTTTTTGAATTTCAAAATATTGTAACACTTCAACACTTTGAATAATAAAATACGACTTGCCAGAACGAAATCCAACTATTTAATAATTTTACTTGTTGACATTACAACTCTTTGACAACGTCCGGGGCAACGGCTCAACACTATTCCCTCCTCGTTCTTCGACGAACGGCGCCAGCCTTTCATGATGCACAACTTTCAGTCTTGACCGAACGGTCTTGATCCGGAACACCACCTCGTTGAGGACCTTAACGATGGTGCATGGGCCCTCCCAGCTACGCTGCAGTTTAGGCAGGAGGCCCTTTCTTCTTTGAGGGTTGAAGAACCACACATGGTTTCCCACTTCGTAAGTGTTGAGTTTGGCCTTCACGTGGTACCTCTTCCGCATGTCCTCTGCCTGGATCTTGAGCCTCTCTCGTGCTGTTTCGTGGATGTCCGTCAACCGCCGTTTCAGATCTTCCACGTACTCAGGGACAGTCGTACTTGGTGGCCTGTTACCCAGAAGGAGGTGTACGGGCAACTGCAGTTCCCTTCCAAACATCACCCTGGCAGGGTGATCCGAGACTGGAGTGTTCGGCTGCTCGATATGCCAAGTGGGCTATTTGCAACAAATCCTCCCATTCTTCTTGATGGTCAGTCATCAACTTGGAGAGGAGCTGCCACAACGTCCGATTGAACCTTTCCACGAGTCCATCACTTTGAGGGTGCAAGGGCGTTGCTCTCGTTTTGTGAATTCCCAACAGTCGGGCCACCTCCTGAAAGACCTCTCCCTCGAAGCTCCGACCCTGGTCTGAATGAATTTCTTGGGGTACTCCAAACCGAGAGATCACATGATTGACGAGAGCTCGCGCGACAGTCACTGATTTTACATCAGGCAGGGGTATGGCCTCCGGCCACTTTGTAAAATAGTCCTGGAGCGTCAGAATATAGCGGTTTCCTTATCGTGACTTGGGTAGTGGCCCCATTAAATCTATTCCCACTCTCTCAAAGGGAATCCCGGCCACCCTGGTGAGCAGTGGCGCTCGGTGTTTCTGTTGGCAGCGTTCTCGACACACTTGGCAGGTTTTGCACCACATCTTGATGTCACTATGTATCCCTGCCCAATAATGCTGAGCCCGCAACACCTTTGCCGTCTTCGCTTCTCCAAAATGTCCCAAGTTGTGGAACTGCTCAAACAGCCTTTTACGCCAGGTCTGGGGCACAATCAACTGCATGAGAACGTTCTTCCCACTTGGAGACTCCCACTTTCGATACAGGCACCCTTCAACCAACTCGAGCGACCCCAACATGGCTGCATAGACTCGTTCTTCTGCGCTGCATGCCTCCAGCTGTTCTGGCGTTGGCCTATGCCCCTCTTGAACCCAACGCACTACTTTACCCAACACTGGGTCAGCAATTTGAGCCTTGGCACCTTCCTCACGCCCAAAAGATGCCTCCGAGTGACAGCGTCGCAAGTGCTGGGCCTCCTCCTGTGCTCCTCGCTTCTGGCAATACTGGCAGTCTTCCCCAAGACATGGGCGCCGTGATAGCCCATCTGCTTTCCCCTGCTTTATCCCAGGCCGATAGACCAATTGCGGTGAAAAAGGAGCTAAAATTTCCAACCACCTTGCCATTTGTCCATCCGGGTGCTTGAAATTTAACAGCCATTTCAGGGAAGCATGATCTGTTCGGATGGTCAGTGGTAACCCATTTGCAATTCCGTACTCCGCAAAATGCTGCACAGCCGAGCTCCCTCCGAGTAACACAACAATTTCGCTCTGGCCTCGACAACACTTGCTAAAATAACTTATGACCTGCTCTTGACCATCCAGCACCTGGGACAGTGTGGCACCCATGGCGAAATTGCTAACGTCAACGTCAATGATGAATGGTAAATCGTCCTTGGCCAGTCCCAATACTGGGGGATTCACAAACTCTTCTTTAATGCACTGGAATGCCTCTTCATGCTCGACTGTCCAGGTAAATGGCCTGCTATTCTCCGCTTGATAGAGCAGCTTCATTTTTCCAGCAAAATGAGGGATGAAATCCCTATAGTAGGCACAAAAACCGGTAAACGCCCTCACGTCTCTGGTTGTGGTGGGGGAGGGCCAATCTCGAATTGCCTTGAGCTTTTTGGGATCAGTATGCACTCCCTCTGGGGAAACTGTGTGTCCCAGGTAGCTTACTTTTGTCTGCTGCAGTGTTGTTTTCTTCAGGTTTAGCTTCAGGTTTGCTTCCCGTAACAGCTGGAAGAGTTCACGCAATGTTTCCAAGTGCTCATCCACTGTGCGTGCCAGGACCAGCACGTCGTCAATGTAAACAAAGACCCGGCCCTGGAGCAACAGCTTCCACAGGACCTTTGTCATGGCTTGTTTGAATGTTGCCGGAGCATTAGTCAACCCAAACGGCATGACTCTAAACTGCCATAGCCCTGATGGGGTACAAAATGCAGTTTTCAATTTGGCACCCATGTCCATTGGAATCTGCCAGTATCCCGATTGAAAATCGAGCGTTGAAAACCACTTCCCTAGCTTTAGCCCATTTAGCAACTCATCTGTCTTGGGCAAGGGGTGAGCATCTTTTTGGGTGATGTCATTATGCCTGCGATAATCAACGCAAAACCTCGTGCTCCCATCCTTTTTCGGCACCAAGACAATGGGGCTAGCCCAAGGGCTTTCTAATGGCTCTATGACTCCAGCTTTTAACATTTTCTCAACCAGTTTGTCGACTTCTGGTCGCTTGACTGGAGCAATCCTCCTTGGTGGTTGTCTCACTGGGTTGTGCTGTCCCGTGTCAATCCTGTGTGGTGGTACTCTTGCAGCACCGTATTCCATTGTGCCTTCTGCGAACACATCCTTGAACTCTGTCACCAGATCCCGGAACCTCTTCTTCTGATCTGAAGTCAATTCCCCAGAAGCCCTCTCAATCATCTGTTCCAACGGCTCCCCTAGTGGCATGTTTATTTTGTTTGTTATCTTCATTCCCGCCTTTGCCAGTTCGTCCCTACCATATTGATTTATTCGGATCCGGTGGACCCCAAAGGAGAGATAATTCTGCTGAAGATTCAGAACGCACCCTTTACTAACCAAAAAATCCAACCCTAGCAGGCATGGATCTGCAATGTCAGCCACCAATACAGGGTGTGTAAACTCCAGGCCTTCTTTGAACTTGATGTTTGCCTCTGCCCTACCAATCACCCGTATTGGTTCCCCTGTGGCTGATTTGAGACACCTGGGAGTGTCCGACACTTCCAACCTCTGGCCAACATCCGGCCGTACCACAGTAACTGCAGCCCCTGTATCAACCACTATAAGGCATGCCTGCCCAGCTATTTCTCCCTGCAGGGCCAGGGTGAAACCAGTTCTTACCCCTAACAGAGCTGTACTGTGGGCCTCTTTGTCTTGCACCGCCAGAGGGCCCCTTAAGCCAGTGCTCCCCCGTTTCCCGTTCTCAGTTTTCTATCAGTCTGGCCAGTAGTCCACCTGGAAGGGCACTGTCGATTCATGTGTCCCCTACTCCCACAACCATAACATACGACATGGCCACTTCTTGCTTGGTTGATGGTTTCTGGGTCACCAACTCCTTCTTCCTGAAGCTCTTCATTATCTTCACCCAGTCTTTACGCGACGAACCGTCCACGCCCCCTATGTGCTCGGATGAGATTTGCTTCTGCCTGTATGGCATAACCCACAGCTGCCCGCAACTCTGTTGTAGGGTAGGCTCCAACTAGCTTACGCAACTCTAGGTCGTAAAGACCATCAAAAAACTGTTGCAAAGCCATTGTTTCTACCACAGTGACTGGGAATCCCTTGAATGCCTTCCCTGCCAATGCCTGTAAAGCAGCTGCAAAGGCGGCAATGCTCTCCTCTGGCGCCTGGCGCCTCATCCGTAGTTGGTGCATGAACAAGTGTTCCTGTCCATGCATCCCATATCGATCCTCGAGTGCCTGAATCATGGTTGTGACTGAGGCCTCCAGCCCTAGCCGCACAACAACTGCCAGGGCAGGCCCCTGGAGTGCTGCTGTCAGCTGGTCAGCTTGCTCGACTGCTGTCCACCCATTTGCCCTACTAGCCACCCGAAATTTATGCAAGTAGTCATCCCAATCTTATGACCCATCAAATGACCCTGGCTTCACTCGACTGTGTGGCCGTTGATCGTTTGGTACAACCAGCGGTTCCCCGCCCTCCGGCCTACTACCTACACTGCTATTTGCCTCTGTACCCAGAAAGGGCAATCTCTGCAGCAGCTCCATCATCCCGTCCATCTGTTGTTGCAAGTCTGCCACTGCCTGCCGCCAATCTCTGTCTGACTCATTGCCACGTGATCCACGTGGACTCGTTTCTGGAGGATCATGCTCCCCTCCTCGAACTGGTCCTATTAATCTTCCACTGCGGAGCACCCTTTGGTCATCACCACCCACAGGATCATTTCCGTCGGCCATTAGCCACAACCAGTCTAATAAGCACTGAACAGTCTCACTGAGCGAGAAAGCTAGTCACGAACTCACTTCTGACACCAGTGTAACACTTCAACACTTTGAATAATAAAATATGACTTGCCAGAACGAAATCCAACTATTTAATAATTTTACTTGTTGACATTACAACTCTTTGACAACGTCCGGGGCAACGGCCCAACAATATTATTTAGTAGGTATGTATTTTCTTTCATAAAATTTGTATTTAGGGCGTCCCTCTGAAGTTGGGCTTCGTCAATGGGAGGACGACCTATAGGAGTTTATCTGGGGGGTGTGGGACTACCCAAGCACGAGAAAGAAAGAAAAATGAATAAATGAACAGAATAACCGTGGCTATACAAATAATCCCTTTCACTTTTTTTTTTTTTTTTTTTTTTTTTTTACGACCCTCCCCTCAAAGCCCCACACCATTAAATTGGAAAATAAACAAATGAAATAAAACAGTTGGGAGGACACCCAGGTTTACCCAACGCCGGCTCTAGGGATAAGGGAAGTTGCGGGACGAGGAGGAAGAATGGGATGAAAGGAAGAGCCCCTATAAAACGACCACCAGTTCAAGTAAGAACCCCTCAGGACCCCACGGAGCACTCCTGCTGAGATGCCCAACTCAAGTATCTCCGTGGCACTTTCCCCGCCTCATGACACGGTTGCAGCTATAACCTTGATATTATTGGTCGCCACTTCTTTTAGCTCAGAAATCGCTTGCCACAGGTCATTTCTATCATACTTATTTACTTTAGCCCGCCAGGTCTGCACCATGTCCGAGATGCCACTGACAACCTGGACATCCAGGATTATGGCAGACCCATCGGGCTTGACGGCAACAATATCCGGCTTCTTGCCCCGGTCACTCGGCATGTGATAAAATCTCTCCCTCTCAACAGCCCAACCGCTGGATGACAAAGCGCCTGCTATCTGCTTGGCGACCGCATTGTGGCGGAGAATGCGGCCACCGTGAGTAAGAGGACACTACTACACCACATGATACAGATTCTCATTTTTACGCCAACAGGCAGGGCAAAGGGTGTCCACTGTCCCAAGACTACTCCATGAACACCACTACTCCGTGAACACCTCACCGAGGTGGCTAGTGTAGCCACCCGGACGGCATGAAAACAACAGTCGTCGCGGGCCCCAATGCCCTCTGAAGCCCATTCCACCCACTGGGAAGAAATGGGGGATGCAGAGCACTGTCAGAGTTCTTTACCATCTACTGACTCATGTAGTGCAGCAGCGAACTCAGCAGATGAGCTGGGTTTTGGAGCAGTTGGTGTTGCTCGGTCACACCACAACAACTGCTGCCTGACAAAGTCCAGGTCAGCAGCAGTGCGGACGACCTCCCAGCTCGAGCCCCTAAGGGCAAGCAGGCGCTGGCGGCGTAAAGATGGGATGCTGGCTGAGAGAGAGACAATACGGAGCCCACCGGCCTTGACCGGTGCGTGGATATAGGCACTTGGGACACCAAGTGGAAAGCCTAGCCAAGAGCGTACAGAAGAGCGAACTTCTCGATCTAACTCTAGCAGCCTCCCCGCAGTAAGCCTACCAAAGATTAGCCCATAGGTAAGCTTTGGCAGCAAGTACGTGCAAAGGAGGCGCAACTTCTGCTGTGGCTTCAATGGAGCTTTGGTGATACGAGCCAGTGCTCCACCAAGGTCCACACGGCTTGCAGCAATGGTGGCCACACACACACACACACACACACACACACACACACACACACACACACACACACACACACCGAACGGTATTAGAATGACAAGAGAACTGATAATATTACAGCAATATAAAATACTTAACCAGTTGACTCAGAAAGAGTAACGCTGTGACAAGTGGTTTGATCGGCGATGTGGTTGCGGTAATGTGACGAGGTGACGTTACTTTAAAACAAGATTTTCTTCCGAACAGTTAGGTATTTGAAAGAGATCAATGAAATAAATACTTAATCCATTCAGTCCATATTTATTTCTACTTCATATTCCAACTTTTAGTTTATATTTTGCCCAGAACCCATTTAGGTCTGTTCAGTAGAAATAATTATGGACTGAAGGGATTAAGTATTTATTTTGTTGATCTCTTCCAAGTATCTAACTGTTGCGAAGAAACTTGTTTCAAAGTAACGTCATCTCGTCACATTACGGCAGTCACATCGCCGATCAAACCACTGGTCTCGGCCTTACTCTTTCTGAATCACCTGATTATTTTATATTGCTGTAATACTAGGATTACATATTATCCGTCATAAGGATTGATGAAGGGGGGGGGGGGGGATAATTTTTTCTATTCACAATATTGTAACCAATTTTCGTGATTCGTATTTTGTTTGATCAATCACTGTCTTACTCTACGTACGCTGTAGTTTTTCGGGACGATAGTAACTGAGTTAAGTACCTTAGTACGTTAGTACCTATCTACCTACTTAACAATTTTTTTTCTTCTTCTTCATATTTATTTGTCAAACGTTCGTTTTACTGTTGATGAGATTTCAAACGAAAAATTCCTGTACCATACCCCAGGCCTCCCGGTCGTCCCCCCCCCCCCTCCCACCAATTAAATGTAAATCCTGGATCTGCCCCTGGCTGAGACCACCGAGAAATTTCAACGACCCTCTGTTGGCGCGCAAATTGAAAAAAACCAGAACTTTTTGTTCAAATTCTGCATACACATATCAAAAAGCGTTAAATTAAAGCTTTATTCAAAATTAGGCTCAAACGCCCCTTCAGCTGATTAGTTTGCGCTGACATTGAATTCTAGACATCACAATAGAGCTCCATTTTAAATTGAAGGTCCGTAGGTTGTCATCAAAATGCCTTCGTAGATATACGCATCTGCAGAACGAAAATTAATGTAATTATTAATTAAAACATCAGCACGTCACTAGTCCCTCCGATCTAAGTAGAACGATATTCCTATAGATTGGTACCTACCAACTGAAAATAACATTAATGTATACATAATTGAGGTGGTTTCAATAATTTAAAAAAAAAAAAAAAAAACGGACGGTAGACCTACGGTTCTACAGTCAGATCATTAATTTAATAATGATTAATTTTACACATTATTAGTTCATTATGGTTACTTAGCAATATTAGTTTATAACTGAGTGTAATAAATCAGCTTTCCTTGACACTACAGAGGCTTAGGAATTATGAGATGCTGTGATAAAATGAGAGCATTCCAAAAAGTGGCTATCGATTTTCCTGCTATGGAAACTAAGGGACTTCCCTAGTAACGCATTGGTTGTACGTGAGAATCACTAGAAAACCCCACCGTGACGTGACGCTCATGACGGACGAAAACAAATCGAAACGTACTGTTAATCATTATTAAATTATAAAACTACATTGCGGAATATAGTAAATTAAGATGTAGGTAACGTAAAATGTAGAAATTGATCAACTAGGAAACGAGAAAATGAAGCTTAAAGTAATTTACTGGATCGCATGCGCAGAACGGAGTAATTATTTGAGAATAAATTAAGTTGGTAGGGGACAATCTACAGCCTAACCAGCACATTCCAGAAAATGTCATGAACATCATTTGGATGAGAACTAGAAGTTGAGCTTGTTCCTGGGATTAAACATTCACGCATGCGCAATCTTAACTAATGATGCAATCATATTGAAATGTATATGGAATTATCAAATTGTTTTTTCCCAACTATAATTCAAAGTATGAAAATAATATGCGTAAGAAAATATTATGCCCAATGTAATCGAAGTTTGCGCTTGCGCTGGGTGGAGAATTCATTCGGGGACCCCAACTCTCATATTCCATGAAGGTCTCATGAAAATCAGTAGGAAATTATGAAAATAAAGCTTGTTACAAGGATCTGCGGGAACAGGACACAGACACAAAAATAAGCAGAGGGAACGAAAGTTGTTCAGAATAGTTTAAAATGTAAAGCGCTAATAGAAACTTTCATTTTGGAAAGAGAACCAAAATTGTCATATCTCAATAGTGAGAACAATGCCTTTGCTACCAATAGTTAGACTCGAAAGCAACTTATGAGATAAATAAAGCATCAACCAATGCTTCCAGTGCATTTGCACAGACAATAGGTAATAAACTCGATTTCGCAAAATTGTGAGTAGAATTTGATTGGAACTTTATGAGTTGATGATTCCATAGGAATTATATCAGCAAATATTTATATTGTAATTTATATCTTCCGCTACCTCTATCTTGCGATCATTAATAGGATTGAGTGCTCGATTGGCTAAATCAAGATTTGCTATCAGCACATGATTTCTTTATGTTCTCGCACCTAGAAATCCCAAGTTTTTTTTTTTTCTCATTTTCCCAAAGCTCTCGCCCTTAAGGAGAGCAATTGGATTAAGGTACAGCGTTCTGGACGATTTCATTCGATTCTGCGGGATACTATTTGTCAATGGGAGCCAAAAAATCATTACTATTACGTTGAAAGTTTCTGAGATCTCGATTTTTTAATATGTTAGCCCTTTAATGCCATCCTCTATGGTTGATAAAAGTTGATGCTTCTAGGATCAACTAGACGCCAAGTTTAATAATTTATTTAAAGTTTTATCAACTTAACGTAAGTTTCATCGACTTTGGTTCAGCAGATTTGGGAAAAAGTTCAAGGACGGCGGACAGGTAGATTTTTTTTTTTTTTTTCTTCAATTGGTTTTTTGATTACCAAAAACTGAATGTTGAGAGGGTGTTAAGAAAATGGTTTTCTTAGTCGATTACAAAGTTTCATAATTGAAAATAATAAACCAAAAATATAGAAGAAAAAAGTTGATCTCCGTGAGAACTAAGAATCAAGAAGCCAGTACCAGAAGACGACTCCAGTTCCATTGGGATGCAGGTTAATTCTATTATGCTAAAACATTCCAAAATACTCAATCATGATTTTCTATCAAATGATAATTAGGTCTGAGTTATTGATACTGCCCACGGGAAATCGCCATTGCGCTTTTACTTTGTTTGGCCTAATGTCAATTCCAGTTTCAACGGCTGATTTTAGATCCCAAGGCCCAAAAAAGTAGCGAGCAGAGTGGAAAGGGTCTGGCTGTTTCATGTGAAACTGATATATCTAGAAAACAAGTTGCAACCATCCCAATCCGTTTCACAGAATTTCCAAAACATCAGACCTCTAGCACATGTTTTTAATGAACCAAAAGCATACACAATAGAATTTATAAGTTTGAAATACAACATTGATTGGACAATGTCATTAATCATAATTAATTAATTCTTTCATTAATCCACATCAATTCCAATGTTCGACTCCAACATTCCCACTAGAACTAGCTAAGCGTATAACAATAGTCCAATTAACGTTCCACGTAAGTTTTAGAAATTACAGGAAGTGTAAGGTGCTAAGTAGACTGGGGATCCGGTGAATATGTTAAAGGGCAAGTTGAGGTCCAACAGTTTTATCTACATTCAATCGTTCGATATCAAACCGTATTAGGATATAAAACTTAACCTTAATTTACGTAGTTGAACCATATCAATCATATTTAGAATATAAATTGAAAGAGGAACACTCGAGAGTACCACCGTTCCACTTAAAGAAATAATACTATGACTAACTTGCCAGTACTGGGTTGTGGAAAAATATTTACCCATGAACTTAACTTACTTTAGCACTTAACTCGGTTCTCAGCAAATGGAACACGTGGTGAGTTGAGAGATAAGAATTCTTCTCAGGTTGGTAACAAAAAATAATAGTCGTTACTTAAGGCTATCCTACGCTGAGCTCGTGAATCTCTGTTAGTAGACAGGATCACTAAACCAAGCTTCTCCTAATGAAATGAAACACGCTGTAGGTATTTCATGATATATATCCTTTCCTCTTCTAGATTTCATTCTCAGTATTTTGCGGGTATTCCATTTCCCTAGCTTCATATCATGAGAAAAGCGGCTAGAGCGTACCCAGAGGTTCAATTGAATTCCTACTGACCACCAATGACATACCTTCCAGTAATTAAGTAGAAATGTAGTTCGTATACGTTTGATGTATAGTTTCACCGTCTAAAACATTATCGTTATAATCACCAATTTACAAAAACATGATTTTAATAAATTTACAACAAATTTACGTTTGATGTATATTTTTACCGTCTGAAACAGTATCTTTATGATCACCAATTACAAAGAACTTGCGCATTTTATGAATAAATGCTGCTCATTAACTGTGATACATTCGTGATTTTTCAGCCGATGTTTATTGTAGTTTTTACGCCTGGTTTACCTTCTATGAACATTGAAAACTTCACAATCCTACAACATTAGGAACAATAAAAAATACCGTTTATGGAGTTTGGCATGTCTTAGATGACAGAGAAGGCGATGGACGATCAAAAATACACCTACAAAAGTTGACGGGAGTTCAAAGTTCAGATTCAAACCAAGGACCAACCTTTCTTCCTTCTGCCTACATGAACTTTCATAGTATATTTAAAATGAAATGGCCTTTTTGCGAGTATGGATTCAGAAAATGTTTACCCGGACTTCTCGAAACCAACAGAAAAGTTCGATTGTTTTGTTAACTCCTGGGTCATCATCAGTGAGAGAAGAGATTTTTTCCAGAAATGTGATGAGTCAGGGTTCGTTCGTCATATCGGCTAGGATTTTGAAGGGAAAAGGTCCCACTCCTAGCACCTACTCGTAACACTTCAAGGTCAAGAAGAAAAAGGTGAAATTTTTCAGCTAGTGGCCGCTTTAGGTGAAACTGGTTACAGGATAAATTCCGATAATACGTAGGATATTCGAGAGAAACGACGCCAGCTACTTCTAATTAAGAACATTATTCTGAACCAAAGCTTCTTAGCCAAAACGTAAGGAACTCATTCAATAGGCTATGGATTGGTAAAGGGGGATTAACATGGGACCGAGACAAACCCCTACGTCATCGTCAATTGAGCAGAATAGATGCTAGGCGAGGACATGAAAGACGAGCTGTAGAATCTTGGTACCAGGAATGGTAACTAACTGAGAACCGGTGATGCAGCGATTCAGGGAACACCTCAAACGGAACAATGACAGGAAACGATTGAAAACCCGGCCTCCAGGTTGTTTTTTTTTTTTTTTTTTTTTTTTTTTTTTTTTTTAATGATATTTTTATGTTTTGAATGACACTTACTATAAAAAGTAATTTAAAAAAGAAAGCATATCAATTTGGTGATTTATTTTTAATTTGGAGAAGGTATAAGCATTTAGAGGCAGTGTAGTTAACACAACAATGAGAAGGAAATCTATACCTATCAATAAATTGCGAGGTAATTAGTTTAGTTCATCAATAATTATTTTTCATCAGTAAGCAAGATAAATAATGATAATGAGTAAGATAAATTAAAAGTTATTTTGTATAATAGAGAGAAGTATGTCTGTATGTGTAAGGTCGATTCACGTCCAAACTGCTTGACCGATTTTGATGCGGGTTTTTGCAAAATTATTGAGTATTTCCGGATCAAAATTTACGCTATAGTATAATGCTCCAAACCTCCTACTCCGTCGTCATCTCGGACTTCCCTGGCGACATTGCCCCGGTAAATAAGTCATAAAAAAGGAGAACCCTGATATACGGAACTACTTGACAAGTCAAACGAGGTTGAGATTGAATCAAGTGGATAGAACTTACTATTACAAATCCAAGGATACCGAAACGATTTTCGTGGGTTGAGTCGTTCAGTTGTAGTTGACAAAGTCAGATCTTCCAAAAATAATATCCTAAACCTTACTACTTGCCACACAAAAAAGAGGAATAGCTCATACAAATCATTTTACTTTCTTGGCAATTTGTTGACAGTCACTAACATAATATTACAGAGGAAAAAAGTACGCTTGATTGGAGCCTTTTTTCTGGTAGGGAAGGCCTTGAATAATGTTTTGGCGTGGAACACGCTTTTACCGGTGCACAAAGGAGAGTTTTTGTACTTCTCGTATTTGTATTCGTACTTCTCGTATATCTCGTAAACACGAAAACAAGCTGTTGGAGCGAGCACGATGAATGCTAACCTTTTTTGCATTGATTTCTCATGCGTTTTTGCCCGAGAGAAGGAGAACTGAGCTCGAGAAATGCTGACGCTTCCCGTTCCAAAAAGCGTTTCTACGTAACGAAAACCGCTTCTTATTTCGGAAAGGCTATTTTCGTATTCGAAATCATGAATGCGAGAAGTACAAAAATTTTAATTTGTGTTTTTCGTTACAAAATATAGCACGAAAAAACGAGACTAAAGTAGCGGCGCGGCGGATCTAATGTCTTTCCTGTTCAACCTATGAACCTGAAATTTGAAATGGAGGGTTCTTGGAACATCTAGAAAGGGATTATAGAAACTCAAGCCCCTTAAATCAGCTGAGTAGTGTCCGGAAGTTATTTCTCCGCCATTCAACCCATGAAAGCTGAAATTTAAAATGGAGGCCTCTTGAGACGTCTAGAAATTGATCATGAAGTCTAGAGCAACCCAGACCAGCTAAGTGAGATTCGGAGCTAATAATTTGGCTATTCAACCTATGAAGCTGAAATTTGACATGGAAAACCCTTGGGAAATTTAGCAACAAATCATACTGTGCGAAGGTACCCGGATCAGCTGAGTGAGCTCCGAAGCTAATTTGTTTTCTACTCAACCTATGATATCTTCATTCTCATACTTGTATTTCATGACAATATGAAGCCGAAATTTGGAGTGGATCGTGTTCCACCTTCCTCCCATGTTTCGCCGAGGCTCATGGTGATAGCAAAATGAAAACAAAATTAACTGCTCATTAAACAGGTTTGCCTTACTATAAAGCTCGAATTTCAGCACAATAAATGAATTCTCATTCATTTCACCGTTTATTTTGATTTATTCATTATTTATTTTTGTGATACAAATAAATACATATTTTAACTTTTATTTACCCATTTCATTCTTTTACATCAATGGCCGCTGTGTTTCTGTGTTGGCAGAGGCGATGTTAATAATAATAATGCATGTATTCAATGACAGAATTATCCCATTAGTCAAAGCCATTTAAAAATTTTTAAATGCATATAGGCAGGTTAAGACAGACAAGATTCAGATCCAGCCTTATCATTTAAGTAAACTCACATGGTAACTTATATCTGAATAATACCCTGCAATTCGAAACGGAGACTCATTAGGACTACATGGTTCTAATAACAAGATACATATTCACCATGATCAGCTGATTAGGCTCTGACCCTAATAACATTCTTATTATGCCTAAGAAGATGGAAATTTAAACAACATTTTCTATTAGGGTGTCCTCATGTCCATCGTTAAATATTAAACGACGGGATTTCCTGCTGGTTATTAAATAAATGAATGGTTCATCTTTGTGATTTATACTCGTAGGTCACCACTAGCGACCAAAACAACACCGTTGCTATTGCCACTGATTACTACGAGTATATTATGCTCGGTGATATCGATTCAAGCGGAGTAAATCATCTAGGTGTCCTCCTTTCAAATACGAACATCGATTACCCTATACAGCGCTACGGATGATGAGAAACCGTATGACTTGCATAGGCTATGTAGATTTAGAACTACATAAATCTTGAATATATATCCAGCGATGCTTCCCAAAAATACATTGGAATACTTAACAATCTCGCAACCTATCGAGCTAACGCTTATTTTATGTTGCATTGGAGACCGACATAACACTTAGTCAATTCTCAGCTACTCGTACTGTGCCAATTACTGTAGTGAATTCATGAGATTTTTGCTATCGTTAATGAAGTTTTGGTGTGGAGCAGGGCCTTTCCCATTGCCAATTCTGAAAAAGTGACGAGTAACGTACCTGAGAGTCTCCAAAAGGAACCTTCAATAATCTTCTGTTACGTAAATACTGCCATTGGTCAATTATTATTTCTCAATTTTCTTTTCCCCTTCCATTTACAATTATTACTATCTAACTGATTCCTGGTGTCTCTGCTTTATTATTTCTCTTCACGTGTGAAAATCCAACATAGTCCCCCCCAAATAGGGCGCTTTATTATTCAGGGCCCTCAATGAGGACCAATTATTATTGAAACTTCCGAAAGAGGGCAATTTTTTGCTCTAAGTCACCTAATATGGAAAACCTATTCAAAGTTCCTAGTGAGGAAAAAATTATTCAAGTCTCCAAAGTTGAGTACTTTATCATTCCCGGTTGTTCCAATCCTTGATTGGGCATTAATAGCCCATTAATGTTTCAGATGACATTTCGTTAACTAGATTCATTGACAATCCATCTTGTTCTTCAGTTGAGTAGCTTTGTGGTTTTCCAGTTCACATTTCTTGGATTAGAACCCATGCTACTGAACTTCTCTTCTATATACAACAAATAAGTTTAAACTGTTAAACTTATTAGTTGCGGCTTAAACCACTAAATAAAAAAGTATGTCATTGAGAGGAAGAGTTGGATGGTTTCTGTTTAATCCGGGAGAGTGCCATGATCCAAACGTTCTGTTCTTGAGTTACAGAAGTGGCGATTCGGGAGACTCTAACTAGTACAATCGAGGAAGGATATTCCTGAAAGATACTCCTTTCATATTCCTTACCTGTTATTTATTGAACAAATAAACGATTGAAAGCGAACCCATTCGTCTTTATATTCGGTTTATACCAAACAGGCAATACATTTTCGAACCAGTTTTCAATTATGCTGAAACAATTTTCCTTAAACTTGAAATGAAAAAAGTTAATTCAGAATTTTACACCCGAAAAGTTCATTCACTGAAAGCTTGTTTTCAGAGGGGAAAAAAAAAAAAAAAAAAAAAAAAAACGCTGAAAATTAGTCCACAATGGTTTATTATTTCTGTGTAAGATAGCCCTTCTACGCAGATCATTGGTCTATAATTGCTGAACCCCTTTTTTAATAAATGATCAGAACATGGCGTGTCGTGCTCCGGGAAGAATTCACACTTATACATTTCCAAGACCCCGCAATTTTACGCTTCACATTAAAGATATTAAAAAAAAATATATGCTTGAAGTAATTTATCTCAGAATGGAGTAATGATTTGAGTTAAATTAAATTGGTAGGAAACAATCTACAGTCTAACCCACAAATTCCCGGAAAATTTAATCAAACTCTGATGAAAACTAGACCTTGTTCCTAGGAGTTCACTTTCGATCATGCGCAAGATCTAATAATGATGCAATCATGTTGAAATTAACATGGAATATTTAAACCATAGTCTCCCAACTATGAACCGAATTCGAGCGGGATTGGACGACTAGGGGGTAAAAACATTATGCTTGAAATAATAATTTTGCGCATGCGCAAAATGAAGCAATAATCCGAGAAGTAATAGCGCAAAATTTACCACTTTAAAAAGACGACAACCGTTTGAGTTTAGTGGAGACTCAAATTTTCAATCTCTCGGAAGTGAAAACAATGCTACCGCTACCTATAGGTAGATTTGGGTGCAATTCAAGAGACGAAATTTTGCATTTAGGTACCATTAATTCACTAGTACGACATCACTTGATAAACTCGATTTCGCAGCGTTAGAACGAATTCCATTAGAACTTTATCACCTGATAATTCCAATATTGGCATTATGCCAGTTGATATTTACAAGGCAATTTTTATGTATTCCAGAATTACTATCTAGGGGTCTTTGATGGAGTTAAGAAATTGATCAGCTATTTAAACGAGACGTTCGAGACCCGACGCGAGCAACTCCCACTCCATCATATTCCTCCCACAAAGCAACCCCTCAGCATTGCCAATCTTGGTAAATATCCGTAACTGTAGGGAGTTACTGTCAAATGTACAAACAAAATATTCTGAATCGAACTTGAACGCCTGTATTTTAAAGCCATTTCATCTCTTTCTTATTCAAGTAGTGATACCTTTAGTAAAAATTCAGATTAGTTGGTCAAATAGATCAGAATGATTTGTATAGTTTGGTGGTCTGGATGCTTGCAAGCTAGCATCTCAAAAGTACATAAAATCAAGTAGTCAATTCCTAAGCGAAATACAGATTAGTTAGACGAAGAGATCAAAATGACGTTCTAAAATATATGGCTTGAAATAATGACGTTTAAAAATATGTCTCGGAGGTGAATTCAAATCCATAAATCGATCTCCGGTCCTTTGACTCAGTAGTCTGTTGTGCTATCCACTAGTCTACAGAGGACTACAAGAACAAGAACCAGTGAACAATCACAGAACTTCGCTACTCATAGCAGGTCAGACTGTGATTTCCTCAGTATCCACAATGAGCGCTATTTTCGGGCGGTTGCAG
Source organism: Adelphocoris suturalis (assembly GCA_030762985.1). Lineage (NCBI taxonomy): Eukaryota > Metazoa > Arthropoda > Insecta > Hemiptera > Miridae > Adelphocoris > Adelphocoris suturalis. The sequence goes on along the minus strand of CM061040.1, from coordinate 65,767,525 downwards.
TTAGCAGGCTTGAGACACTCTTAACAAACGGAGGGGAAAATACAGTGGAGTGGGAGGTGCTCGTGTCGGGTCTGGAACGTCTCGGGTTATTTAATAGATCCCAGCAGCGCATAACAAATCGCGCTTAGAAATTCGAAGGTATTTTTCGAAGTTCGAGTCCTTAGGGAAAACGAACCGTTCAACGTACAGCGTTGCGGATGGTTTTAATCGATTCTATGGGATCATATTTATCATTGACAAGCAAAAAATCATTACTGTTACCAGAAAGTTTTTGAGATCTCAATTTTTGAATGCTTAGCCCTTTAATGCTACCGTTTAGGGTCACACAAATTGATGCCAAGGATATGGTCCTATATAGACAGCAAATGCGATTTTTAACGCAAGTTTCGTGAAGTTCTTTCTTTTAATTTCGCAGAAATGCCACGGACGGCGGGTGGACGGATTTTATTTATTTATTTATTTTATTTTTTTCAATTTTTGGATTCTACGCATTTTGAAACGTAAATCCGGATCAGCTTATCAGTAACTAATTTCGTCTCACGATGTCTCAGGGAGGCTCTTTTTCAAATTTCAACTTTCTAGAGTGAACAGGTGCGAATTAAACTCAGTTGGCTGATCAGGTTGACGCCCGTGATTCATCTCTTGGAGCCTCATAGACATCCCCTGTCAAATTTCGATTTCCTAGAGGTAACTTGAGGGAAGAAAAACTAAATTATTTGAACAGGATGGCGCTTGTAAATTCATTCGTCTCGTGATGTCTCAGAGAAAACAATTTGCAACTTCCTAGGAGGAGCAGGAGCGAATTTAGCCCAACCAGCTCATAAGGATTATGTCCATAGTTTCATTTGTCTTTGTACGTCTCACAGACGCTCCCTATCGAATTTCAACATCCCAGGGTTTACAGGAGAGAATCTAGCTCAATCAACCGACCTGGATAATGCCCGTAATTGTCTTCGTATCATTGTGTTGCTGAGAGGCTCCCTCTGGAATTTCAAACTTCAAGATGAATAGTAGATAATTTTTTAGCATGAGGAGATCATGATGAAGCCTGTCATTTGATTCTTCCCTCGATGTCAAAATGTGACTCCTCATCGAATTTCAATTTCCTAGGGTGAACTGGAGAGAATTCCGCTCATTCAGCTAATCAGGATAAAATCCGTAAATTCGTTGGTATGTTGATGTTTTAAAGTGGCTGTTGATCATAGATTTTAGAAAAGTGTTTAACACATATCGAGCGTGACCGCATACTAATGGATATACTGGAAAAGATTCCCGTAGATAGAGACACCGAAAATTTGTAGTCTCCACTAAAAAAGTTGTCGTCTTTTTAAAGTGGTAAATTTTGCGCTATTACTTCTCGGATAATTGCTTCATTTTGCGCATGAGCAAATGTAAATTATTTCAAGCATAATGTTTTTACGCCCTAGTCGTCCGATCCCGCTCGAATTCGGTACATAGTTGAGAGACTATGGTTTAATTATTCCATGTTAATTTCAACATGATTGCATCATTATTAGATCTTGCGCATGCGCGAAAGTTTACTCCTAGGAACAAGGTCTAGTTTTCATCAGAGTTTGTTTAAATGTTCCGGGAATTTGTGGGATAGACTATAGACCAATTTAATTTAACTCAAATCATTACTCCATTCTGAAGTAAATTACTTCAAGCATAATTTTTCCGTTTTTTTTTTTTTTTTTTTTTTTTTTTTATATCTTTTCTGTGAAGCGTAAAATTGCGGGGTCTTTGAACTGTAAAAGTGTGAATTCTTCCCGGAGTACGACGCGCCATGTTCTGATCATGTATTAAAAAAGGGGTTCAGCAATTATAGACCAATGATCTGCGTAGAAGGGCTATCTAACACAGAAATAATAAACCATTGTGGACTAATTTTCTGCGGTTTTTTTTTTTTTTTTTTCTTTTTTTTCTGAAAACAAACTTTCAGTGAATGAACTTTTCGGGTGTAAAATTCTGAATTACCTTTTTTCATTTCAAGTTTAAGGAAAATTGTTTCAGCATAATTAAAAACTGGACTTCAGTGGAGCTAGTGATAAAATCGAATGTTTTGTGGATGCACCACTAGGAACAAACGATGTCTATGGTAGATCAACTACCGGGTTCGTAGTTGAAGTTTTTGGAGTTTTAGTTTCATGGAAGTCTCAAAAACAATGTCATGTATCATTGTCCTCAGCAGAAGCTGAATATGTAGCAATGACAGCAGCCTCTAAGGAATTAACAAGTGTGCGTTATATGCGTGGGTTTCTAACTCAAATGAATATTCTGCCTACCTTGTACTGTGGCTGTAAACCTGAAATTGCTTTATCAAAAACAGATGAGTCACAAACTCTTAAGCATATTGTAAAATTATCATATCATTATGTGCGAGAAGAATTCGCTAAAGTAAATGTAAATATTCAGTGGGTAAACTAGTGAACAAATTGCAGACTTACTTAACAAATCCCTTTCTTTTGAGAAGTTTAACTTCTTTCGTGATCAATTACTTTCTGATATTGAAAATTAGGTACCTATGTTGTTGCATTAACAACCTCAACTAATGAATATTTGTCGAATTCCACAGAACCCTGGGAATAATACCTTTCAAGTGACCACGGTCATGTGTATTGCGGCGGAGCCTCCATCTCCAGACATCTAGTACTCCTTCTTCAACTGCTCACTCGCAGCTATATTCTACTCTTGTCTCCGCTCATTCAGCGCTACCTCACCTTTCTCAGTACTCCAACACCGGTACTCATCTTCACGACTCACATCAGAAATCATCAACAAACCAACGAAAGTCGTTCAAATTGTCACGCAAGAAGAAAAACGCAACTATGTAATTTTTTATAAAATAGTAATAAAATTCCAGGAGGGGGGGGGGGGTGATAAGCGCCTTACTCGTGGACTGTATTCTTGTTATCTCGGCCTGCTGTGGTCCCCCACCCCCCTCATCCAGGCCGACCTAATAAATGCCAGAAGTGGGCCACAAAAAACACATTCATCAATCCGACTTCTTGTCTTCTTATTATCTTGCATCCAACTATGGAAGTATCATAATAGGATATTTCATTCTCCAAATAATTGTATGCTACGTAAATGTTCAAGTTTGAAATTTTTGTCGTGGCTTGCGAACAACTTGACTATCTTTTATTCAGAGCGGATGTGCCCATCTCTGCATGACCCTATAAAATGGCTTCAGATTGACTCCAATATCAATTTATTGGTACCTACCTATACTGAGAACGACGCATGTTGAACCTTCAAAATTAAAAACAATTACAAATTTTTCAACGTAATTATCATTGGTACTAAATAATTTAATTCAAGAATAAAATGTTGTGCAAGCGTTTAGATATCTAGATAATGTTTGTACTTTGAAGGGAATGTTAAAGCCCAGTATCACAGTGCGAGACAGCTCGCCTCCCATGCTTCGCGACGTTTTCTTCAGGGTGAGGCATACGCGGTTGGTTGAATTTGTAACCACGCATGCTCGATGCAAGCACTTTGATCCACTCGACTCGAAGTTAGTCAGTTAACATGGCGATTTTCTTGTGTGGCTCAAGGCAGATATGGATCGGTATCAACACTAAGAACGACTCGGCCCGAGGCACCTTTGAGCACGGTCATTTTACCGACAAGCTCCTGCCTCGCCACACAAGGTGCAGGGTGAAGTCAGCAAACACGGTATCGACAGTGCGATGCTACTCGCCCCACATGACTCGGGATGCATGCCTTGCACGGTCGATACCCGCCTTATTGCGTTGTGTCATTTCTGTGGTAACATAACAATGATCAATAAAATAAAAAAGAGAGAAGAAGATAATAAAGATTTAATTTGAATATAATTACCACTTTTTATTCTGTAAAATCATTAATTTTATGAATGTCAATAAAGACCTCCCTGGCTATGGCTGACAGCTAATGCCAATTGGAGAAAAAATTGAAGGAGTCACAATAATCCTCCCACACCTAACATTGAACGTAATCATCAATACGTCTCATAAATCATACAATGGTTATTAGAGTATTGCGTCGTACAAAACCCACTGCGCACCACTATAAAGATACAAGACACAGGTTGTCAATAAATTAACTCACCTACGATCAGGCGAAACAGAACTTACCTGCAACACACAAGAAATTCATGATTAAACCAATGGAAGGGCGGAAACGTTTATGGTAGAACAAACTGTTCTATTAAAGTTCATACGCTATCATTTTCCAATAAGACTGTTTTAATTGACTAATCTGATTAATTGTCATCCCACCCCGGAAAAAGTCATGAAAACAGAAATGTTGATAATGTTAGGGTAATTACTCTCATCGCTCTGACGCAGGGGTTATCAAATGTATTACATTGTACTCGAGTTACATGCCCGCTACCATCTATACATATATCTATTCTAAACGCTACCGGTACATTTTATCTTTCTAAGAAAGAAATATACCGTTGAAGAAGGAGGAAAAAAAAAAAAATATATATATATATATATAGTGGGAGCTCATGGTGAGGACAGCATTGATAAAGAAAGGAGACTATTTTATCAAATAGTTGGGATAACCACCAGATTTACCTGACATGTGATCAAGGAAGTGAAAAGACTCAGGTGGTGATGTCATGTTGTACTTTCTCGCACCACATTCCGTGTCATAACACTCAAGTGGTCATAACCTTGATGGTATTTGTATAATATGATTCCTTTTACTCTATTGTACTTACATTTACTTCACTTTTCATTTTACTTCGTTGTACCTTTTACATTCATCATTTTTGTATAACATCATTCCTTGTTGTTCCATCATACCTATTACCTCGAATACCGCTTGCTGCGTATCATTTCAATTCATACCAATTTATTAAATGATACTTGAGTAAAACAATGCTTAACATAACGTGTCAGATGAGCTCCGTGTCCACGCCACTACAGACCACCTGGACGTCCAAGAGGGAGGTTGATCGGGCTAGACCTTAGCGATATTCGTTTCATGATCTAGGCCCTCAGCATATGTTAGAGACACTCCACATTAAAGCATCGTATTGTCAAAGTAGGTGGTATCTGCTTGGAAACCAAATATGCCAATGTGAGTGTGTAAAAACTGCTGCACCTCTTAATTTTATAATACAGGGACTTATCCCCCCCCCCCCCCCCCCCCCACGGACATGGCGAAGGATATTTACTATCTTACGACTACGTAACATTCGAAAACAGTCAAAATACTTCAAGTCTTCTAAAAATTTCCTATTGGGAAATGTTCGAACAATTTTAAAAGTAGAATTTCCCACAATTATGTCTCAAATGTTATGAGTTGGAAACTGTGAGAGAGAAGTTGAAGAGAGATAATTATGAAGAAATCGACAAGAAAAATTAAAAGTTGACCAGTAATCAGTGAGTTAAACAGTGTTATAACAAACCCTGGTGATAGATATGCAGTTGGGAAGCTCAGGAGGAACTCGGAAGCTTAACGAATAACAGTCCTTGATTTAGATTTCATTTTTCAGCGAAGTTTCTACCCAGAAACTAAGGGAACAGAATCCCATCAACCCAGCAACTTGCACATGTCAAAATGCATCTCTGACACCCCTCAGCCATATAGTCTCCAGAATCCTCATACAGCAATTAGGATAGGAGGGATGCTGGAGACTGTCTGCTTGAGGGGAGGGGGGGAGGGGACTGTGACGACGGATAGCAGGCTTGCGCCATCTATCAGTAACGGATATCAAATCCAGAGTTGGAGGGTGCAGAAGGGGAAGAACGGCAGCAGGGAGAGGAGGGGGAACTGAGCCTATTCGAGAGATTCCACCCTCCCACTTACTTGCTGGCGCTTGAATCAACCGTAAGTTATCAAATCTCCATTTGCATAACGATTTTGATATAGTATATGATACATACCTATTGATTATCCTCTCTTGTAATCCCACCAGATTGATCCATCTACCCAATAAAAAAAAAGAATATATATAAAAAACGCTGCAGTGTTTTTCTATTCAAACTGTAAAACCAGCTATTGGTAAATTCCTCTCAGGTTGGTTAGCAAAAGAATCCCGTAGTATCCTTTTCGGAGCAACACTTCGATCTTTGATTAAAATCTCAAAGTAACCCCCTTTAATCTGTGTACTCTTTTAGTCAACTTATTCCTGGTATTTATACACTTTCACCTAGAAAGATAGATTTATCAGAAGAAGAAATAGTCGCACAGCAAAAATTCAGTGCAACAGGCCCTCAGCTCTTGTTACAGAATACTTATATTTAAAAATGAGGTTGACCTGCTATAGTAACCCCCTTTAATCTGTGTACTCTTTTAGTCAACTTATTCCTGGTATTTATACACCTTCACCTAGAAAGATAGATTTATCAGAAGAAGAAATAGTCGCACAGCAAAAATTCAGTACAACAGGCCCTCAGCTCTTGTTACAAGATACTTATATTTAAAAATGAGGTTGACCTGCTATATTGAATCAATGAGGTTTAGGTCTAGCCGCGAATGGCATCAGTTTATCTGCGTATTTGCAGATCGCCTCTAGCTATCACCTTTTTGCCGTGGGCAGGAACTCGAGACGACATTTAATCCTACCAATCAAACCGCTTACCGCTCACTCTTGACCCTAAATTCAATTATATCTGGAAAATTATTCATTACAACAATTCCTAGTAATATTTGCCTAAATGATGAAGATAGTAAACACTTATTCTTAGATTTTTTGGCATGCTCATCTTCACAATAAAAAAACGTCTGCCAAGTTTGGTGTGGCGCATAGCTTCCTCGTTTACCCATCATGAATGTACAGATCATTGAAAAGTTTTAAATGATCTTGAAAAATTATGTTGCGGAAAAAATTAAATCATGAAGTAGCGTGAACTGTGATAATTGATCAATTAAGAAACGAAAAAATTATAGTCAATGTAATTAACGTTTGTGCAATCACAGAATGAGCTAATGAGTTGAAAACGATGAAATAGGTACGGGACCATCGACAACCTAAACCGCGCATCCACCGACAATTTCATCAAAATCGGATGAAAACTGTCGAAATTAAGGTCATTACAAGTATTTCACATTGAAGCATGCGCAGTAGTTATTAATGATACAATCGTGTTGAAATTGATATGAGGTAATCAAGTCATCTTCTTCCAACTAACATCCAAATTTAATCGAAATCGAACGACTGGAGTGTAAAAAAATAGAGCATAATGGAATTTACGTTTGCGCATGCGCAGAATGAAGTATTGATTTGGCTACAATGAAACTGATAGAGGGCCATATACAACCTGACCCCACATTCCCTGAAAGTTTCATCCTGATCCGAAGAAAACTATTGAAAATAAGCCTGTTACAAAGATTTCATATTGGCGCATGCGCAGTAGCTTTTAATGATACAATCATGTTGAAATTGATATAAGATGGTCAAATTGCCATCCCCCAACTATCATCCGAATTTGAGCGAGATCGATGACCAGAGCGTTAGAAAATTATGTTTGGTAGAATTTACGTGTTCGCATGCGCAGATTGAGGTATTGAGTCAAGAACGATGAAACTGAAAGGGAACCGTCTACTCCCTAACCCGCACATCCCCTGCAAATTTCATCCGAATCGGATGAAAACTGTGGAAAATAAGCTTGTTAGAGGGATTTGCGGACACACGACAGACAGAAACACAAACACACACACACACACACACAGACAGACACGGAACTAAAATTGTTCAGAATGGTCTGAAACGTTCAATGCGAGTCGAAATTTTGATATTGGAGACCAAAATTTTTTCTCCCGAAAGTGAAAATAATTCTTCCGCTACCTTGAGGTAGACTTGGAAGTAATAAAACAATTTGTGTCAATAGTATTTTAAGTGAACTGGCTCTGAATGCTCGTTCTTCGAAGCGCTATATCACGCGGTAATTGTATATAGGGTAAACCAGAGATAGATGGCCTAATGGGAGAGATGGACCAGGGGACAGCGCCACGGCTGCACAGTTTCCTTCATGGCGAATGGTGTAGTGCTACTGTGAATTTTGGTCCCGTATTATCCGGTTTCTCACGTATATTGTTGACTTCCACGCAACAGGTAAGCAAAACTTCTTATCAGGTTGAGTTATGCATAATATAACTTTTGGTAACCATCATTTCCACTCATTTTTGGCAACGAGCATCATTGGTCCTATCGTAAGGAGTAGAATGACGCTTTCACCTAGTTCACAGGTAACCTAGGTGCATAATGGCGCGGCGGTCCATCTATCCCTATCTTTTGGGATAGACGGACCAGTTGGCCAACGGAATTGATGGACCATTCTAATATGGCACGTATATCATTTCTACCTACTGTAATCTTGAGTGAATATTTTGAAATAAGTCTTGATCGATTAATATAGCCTCTGTTACTTATTACTTATACATATAATTTCGTATTCTCTAGGTATATTTTAGGCAGGTAACATGCAGGTGATTCAATAATCAGGAGAAACAAACTATGGTATTATTACCTTTGCTACCTACCCCCCCTACTACTTAATAATAAGTATAATAAATAAAGTATAATAAATAAGCAATTAGGAGCCTTTTTGAACAATATTACACTTTTTTTTTTCTGTTCAGTAAAGATATAACCATGGTTTTAAGAGAAGAGATGAGATTTCAACAGCTTTAAGCAATCCTGCACCTCCAGCATTTCGTGAAGGTAACATCCAAATCTCTACGAACTCAGAAATCACTCAGTCCATTCCTAGTACCTCAGCTGTTGGCGTACTGTTAACTGTCGATAAAGTGCCTTCTCCAACCTAAGAAACGTCACCCACCAAGATTTTGAACAGTTTCTCCTATTCAAGTGGCGAAGAAGAAGAAAACTGCCAGAGGTCGTCAGGCCAGCACTTCCAAAATATTGAACTCCACTGAACAAATCAACCAGTTACAAAACAACAACAACCAACAAGTTACAAAAAGAAAAACAAGCCCAAAAATTGAGGAAAAAATTGAAAAAAATCTCTAACTCAGAAAAAAAGAAAAAAGAGTTATGAAGAAGTCTTAACGTCTGATTCAGAAGACTCCGTGATACCGGTTGAAGATGAAAATGCCGATATTAGTGAATGGGACGAATGTGCCGGTTGTGGTGAAAATTAAAACAGCACAACACAAAAAGATAACTGGATTCAATGCATTGTATGTATCCGCTGGCTCCATAAAAACTGCACAAAATGTGTGGCAAAGTGTGTTTTTCGTGGTAAGATATATAGGAAAAAGAATGAGTGAAAATGAAAAACACAATTTTGTTTCAATTTAAAAAACTGCACCATGTTTTTCAAAATGCCGTTTATCTTTATAGTGCCTACTTTTACTAACAAATTTTTGATGCGGCTCTGAATTTTTATTGTTCGTTTCTTATACAGATCAATCATACAGTGAAAATTAATTTAAAAATTATTATATTCCATCATACATGATGTTTCAATCATTAATAGCCCTGGTCCATCTATCCCATGTTACTGTTTTGCTAAGTGGTCCATCACACCCACGTGCGTGGGACAGATGGTCCAATCTTCAAATTTCAATAATATTCGATTTCCATGTATAACATATTGTGAAACGAAGATTTCGTAATTTTTCTGTAAAGAGGGATGGAAAACCAAGATAGGGATGCCCCAAACTCATTTTGTACGTCTAATATTGTAGAATTACGGAAATTTGAAAAAAGCAGTCCATCTAGCTCTTGTTTATATATATATATATATATATATATATATATATATATATATATATATATATATATATATATATATATATATATATATATATATGGGTCATTTCACGAGAACGGCCAAACTTTTTTTTTTCGATATTTTTTAAAAGTCCTGATTTTCTAGTATGCTGTACCCATTAGTAATACGAGCTAGGAGCCAAATGCTCAGACCCCTTCTTCGCCCAGCCTTCTCTCAACAACTGTCCGAATTTTAGGGGTGTGTGCCAAACACTAACTTTTGTTTTAATTGCTCAACCGTTATTGGGCCCAAAAAAATACGTAAGGTGGCCAATTCTTATGGTAAATCGTCAGCTCTTTCTGGTAGTCATGTCTAAATGTACAAAAAACGTAAGCTTCCTCATGAAAACTCAAAATAAAAACTTCTCTTTCTCATTCATCAATTTTGTATTTTTTGAAGAAAAAAAATTTTAATCTTAAGTTATACCTAATAGTATGTAGATTACGAGGTTAAGAGGAGGTAATGGACCGACAAACGGTTTGACGCCTGCGGTACTCAATGCACGGCCTGTACTATCAAAATAAAAGAAAAATTGAATTTTCATGATAAAATTTGTACCTATCCGATGTGCCGTCAAATGTGAAGTTAGTTCTAAGCAAATTTGATAAACTGGGGACATTATAATGAAAACTAAATTTTTCTTTTATTAGGCAGTACAGGCCGTACATTAAGTACCACTGGCGTCAAACGGTTTGTCGGCCCAATACGTCCTCTTAACCTCGTATTCTACATACTGGTAGGTATGATTTGAGATCAAAAATTTTTTTTTTCAAAAAATGCAAAATTGATGAATGTGTAAAAGTAGTTTTTATTTTGAGTTTTCATGAGGAAGCTTACGTTTTTTGTAAATTTAGACCAGACTACCAGAAAGAACAGACAATTTACCATAAGAATTGGCCATCTTACTTATTTTTTTGGGCACAATAACGGTTGAGCAATTAAAACAAAAGTTAGTGTTTGGCGCACACCCCTAAACTTCGGACAGTTTTAGAGAGAAGGCTGGGCGAAGAAGGGGTCTGAAAATGTGGCTCCTAGCTTTTATTACCAATGGGTACAGCATACTAGAAAATCAGGACTTTTAAAAATATCGAATAAAAAAGTTTGGCCGTTCGCGTGAAATGACCCATATATATATATATATATATATATATATATATATATATATATATATATATATATATATATATATATATATATATATATATATATATATATATATATATATATATATATATATATATATATATATATATATATATATATATATATATCTATATCCATATTAGTCATAAGTATGTATTGAAAAATGAAATGATTAAATTGCATGTAAAATAAGTTAGTTCACAACTTTTAATGGAAATTTTAGCCCCATATGAGCATAAAGCTCGCGGCGGGGTCTAGAGTCCACAATAGTATTTTTCTAAGTATCTATAAATTAACAAAAATTGATATAAAATACTGTTTCTTATTACTATTTACATATTATCATTTATCTTATCATTTTTATTTATTAAATATTACATTCTTATCTCTAGTTTTTATTCTTTATTTTTCTGCCATAATTAACCTCTCGCATATTTCCTTATGGAATAAATTTCGTGGAGGAACGAGTAAATTCGTTTTATCTTTCCCTCCATTGTTTGTTTTCCTTATCATTTCAGGTAGCTCGTTGAAATTCGTTTCACCCTCGTATAAATAATTCATTTGAGCCAGAGTGATCCGTTGAAAATTATGTGCTAGCATAGCATAGCATAGAGAGAGACATGAAGCGAAAGTTGTTCAGAATGGTCTAATACGTAACTTGCGAGTCGACATTTTACAATTGTAAAAAAAAAAAAAAAAAAAAAAAAAAAAATCGATTGATCGACAGGCACACATACACACACACACACACACTCACACATACACAAAGGGAGAAATTGGGAGATGGAGAGAGAGAGAGAGAGAGAGAGAGAGAGAGAGAGAGAGAGAGAGAGAGAGAGAACATGAAGAGAAAGTTGTTCAGAATGGTCTAATACGTAACATGCGAGTGGACATTTTACCATTGTAAAAAAAAAAAAAAAAAAAAAAAAAAAAAAACAATCGATTGATTTTAGTGGAGACTAAAACCTTTCCATATCTCAAAAGTAAAAACAATGCCGCTACATATAGGTAGACTTGGGAGCAATTTAAGAGATGAAATGTAGCATTTAGGAAACAATGTTTCACTAGTAGGTACATCCGCATTGACAATAGTTAATAAACTCGATTTCGCAACGTTGGAATAAATTTATTTGGAGCTATATCACCTGATAATTCCATCACTGTCATTATATCGGCTGATAGTTACAAGGCAATTTTTATGTATTCCGGTACCACTATCTAGCGATCATTGATGAAATTTAGAGAATGACTGGCAGCGCATGATTTCTCTATCTTGAAATCCGAACGTGCCTCATCGAAGTTCAAGCCCTTAGGGAAAGCGGACCTTTCAATCTACAGCATTGCAGATGGTTTTCATCGATGCTTTGAGACTATAATTATCATTGAAAAGCATAAAACATCTGCCAAGCTGGGGGGCTTCCTCACACATTGTAACATGGACGTATGGAATTAGTTGAAGAACAAAGGACGAGTCTAAATGATTGATAAGTCGACGTTAGAAGAAATTTCGTTGGCGCATGCTCACAGACGGCAATGCAATTTAAAGAAGAACGTATGGAGCTAACCCGCACGATCCTTGAAAGTTTAATGAAAATCGGTCCTTAAGTCTCGGAGTATGGTCGGAGTCAATCACTTTTAGTTTGGCGCATGCGCTATAGTTATTACTCGACCGATCGCAATATGATTCATAAGGAATTTCCCTTGAACATATATCTATCTACTCCTTGATTAATGGATGATAAGATGGAATGAATGATAAGAAATCGAGGTTATATTGAATTAACGTCTGCGCATGCTCACAGACTAGTATTCATGTGACGGCTATAGGGGACCGTCTAGAAACTGTCCCGCACAATCCCCAAAAATGTTAACTTAATCTTTCCATCAGGCTCGGGGTTTCGCCTATGTCAATCGATATTAATTACACGCATTTGCAATAGTTATTACTCTACCAATCGCAATATAATTTATAGGACATTTTCTGGGACCATGTACCCAACTTCCTGCCAAGTTTGAGCGAAATCAGACCAACAGATAATAAGAAATCAACGTTATGAGGAATTCAAGTTTGCGCATGCGCACAGGCTATTGATGATTTGACGGCTTTGAGTATTAAAGATGACCATCTAGTAGCTAATCTGACTACCCCTGAAAATTTTATAGGAATCGGTCTGAAACTTGGTAGGTGTAGTTTTGGGCTTTACAAGGATTTATTACAGACAGACAGACAGACGGACGCGGAACCGAAATTCATCAGTAAGGTTGAAAACTCATGAAGTAAGTGATTATCTTGATTTTGGAGGATAAAAAATTGTTGGACTTCAATAACGGACACAAAGCGGCTTTGGGAATTACATTCGGTAGAGAGGAATCAAAATCATTTTTGTTAGTTCGAAAGTTTTTGAGACCTCGATTTTTGAATGTTTAGACCTTTAATGCTAACCATTAGGGTTGACAAAAATTGATGCCGAGCTTTTAGGACCATCTAGACCCAAATGCAACTTTTAGCGCAAGTTTCATGGAGTTTGGTCTAGCAATTTCGGAGAAATGATGCGGACGGCTGACGGCAAACGACGGACGACGGACGGACAGCTTTTTTTAAATTCTACGTGCCTTGGAACATAAACCAACACATCTTCCGGGGGGTTCTAAATGTTTTTTATTGGTCGATTACAAATGATCATTATGGAAGATAATAAACCAAATGTGAACAGGCTCAGGTCTAAGGTCAACGATATGAGGATCATTATAGGTGTATTTGATAATTGTTGTACCTATAGGAGGTAGTAGGTCCATCACTCTCAATTTCTAAAACAAACTGGTTAGCGTCAAAAAAGTTGAGAAAATTTAAAATTGATAATTTGAGGTCAAAACGATTTGAAACTAGATTAAGTTACTTAAATTAAATAAAATCTGAAATATCAAAATTATTATTTCAAAAACGAGATATTTACAGATGGCAACTGTTTTTTACCCAGAAAGATAAATTCCTATGTTACTATTAGTAATAGAGAGTTTTTGTATTTCTCGTATTGGTATTTCTCGTAAACCCGAAAACAAGCTGTTAGAGCGAGCATGATGAATGCTAACCTTTTTTCATCGATTTCTCGTAGCGTTTCCGTAAGCCCGAAAAGAAGAGAACTCTTACAGAGAGGTTAACGTGACCCTTGTAGTGAATCACTGCTCAAAACTCAATCGTCGCCGTTGACAATTTCCAAAATATAACATGAATTAAGAAACAACGACCACTTACCTCTACATCATATGAAAACGATTCTGCCGTGAAGAACACGACTCTTTAAAATGTGTAAAATGAACCTTGAAACGGAATCTTGAAACTGAAATAACCTTGAAAATGTTAAAGCTGAAATCTTCGATACAACTTCGAAAGCAAGAACAAAATGCCGCTAATGACCTTTATGGTTGAGGTGCGAGGAAAAAACACGAAAGAAAGACAACTCGTACAAAGGTTAAACCAACAACAAAGGACGGCTCGGGGAAAATTCAGGCGATTTTGTCGGGTGTGTATGTGTATCCATGCCAACTGCATGATAGTTGCTAAGCTATTCTAGAGTGTTATCCTAGAGGAAGGTCAAGTTTTCTTCTCGTAATTACGATTCCGAAAAAGCTGAGCACGAGTAAAGCTGACTCTTCCCATTCCGAAAAGCGTTTCCATGTTACGAAAACCTCGTCTCGTTTCGGAAAGGCCATTTTCGTATACGAGAAAATGAATACGAGAAGTACAAAAACTCACTAATATATCTACGATCTCTCCGATTAGTTGAAAAAATAGATCAAAATCTGCAATCAATATACCTATTTTACCAAAGCTCTTGACAATTACCATAGATATAATTTTTCTATGAAGTCGGTACAAAACTGATGAATCATCTGATTAGGCTGCAAACGAAGTAGACCAGAAGTTCGTTTACGCAAAACAGCGAGCTGGTGGTTATATTGAATATATCTGATACTTCTCGGTAACATGCCGTCTGATGACCACTGAACCACTAAAATATCAACAACATGAAGCAGGAAGTTAAGGTCACGCCGTTTCAAATGGCTACCTTCTACACCAGTATAATATTCATGTGAAACTTCAGGAATCGTTAAGAATGCTTCAAAACGGATTTGAATGAAGATATTATTCAAAAATTTTGATTAAAAAAAAAAAAAAAAAAAAAAAAAAAAAAAAAAAAAAAAAAAAAAATTAAGCCATTGCAATAGCTTCATTTTTTACGAAAATTTGCTAAAATGCAAAAGGATACCCATTATCATCTGCGTTTTACACGGAAGACACCCAAAACTAACAAAAACGATGTAGTATATCGAAAAAAATGGTAACTTGAACTAAAAATTTGTAGGGATTTTATACTCTGAAAAAAAAAAAAAAAAAGCTGAAGCGATCCGTACTCGAAAATGCTAAATTTAAAAAGAACAGGAAACCCAAGAGGTTTCAAATCAGACAGGTTTCCAATCCAAACATCACCGCGACCGTACTTCCTAGTGCGGTCTACTTCTGTCCGACCGCAGTCAAACCGCAGTTGGACGGTTCTTCTTGTTGGAACTTCCGTCGACAGAAGCTATCGGACACTGGCGTTATTGAACAATGGTCAAATCAATTGCACATGCGCCGGTCAAGTTTCTTCGACAGCCATCCTAAACGTGAACTACCAACTAGGAGCAAAGATGTTGCTATGCTAGCACTTCCTTTTCAACGGACCACTCTGGCTCAAATGAATTATTTATACAAGGGTGAAACAAATTTCAACCAGCTACCTGAAAAGATAAGGAAAACAAACAATGGAGGGAAAGATAAAACGAATTTACTCGTTCCTCCACGAAATTTATTCCATAAGAAAATATGCGAATGGTTAATTATGGCAGGAAAATAAAGAATACAAATTAGAGATAAGAATGTAATATTTAATAAATAAAAATAATAGGATAAATGATGATATGTAAATAATAATAAGAAATAGTATTTTATATCAATTTTTGTTAATTTATAGATACTTAGAAAAATACTATTCTGGACTCTAGACCCCGCCGCGAGCTTTATGCTCATATGGGGCTAAAATTTCCATTAAAAGTTGTGAACTAACTTATTTTACATGCAATTTAATCATTTCATTTTTCAATACATACTGATGACTAATATGGATATAGAATTATTAATATATATATATATATATATATATATATATATATATATATATATATATATATATATATATATATATATATATATATATATATATATGGGTCATTTCACGCGAACGGCCAAACTTTTTTATTCGATATTTTTAAAAGTCCTGATTTTCTAGTATGCTGTACCCATCTATCTCTATCTCTATCTCTATTATTAATAAGAATGAAACTCCGTTTGTCTGTCTATTTGTCTGTTTGTCTGTCGTGTCTATGCACGGCCAAACGGCTGAGTGGGGGGAGTGTACGAGTGGGGGGATCTTCTTGAGATTTTCCGAAAGGTGGAACGAGCGAATTTAAAATTGTCTAATCCCAGCCGAACCATGGGCCGTAGGGCGGGAGGGGGGTCGAAGTAATAATTAGTAAAACTTGGTTTTTTCCGATTAAAATATACCCCATAAAGGTACGTTTTTCGGAACGGTTTTCGCGGGCGAAATACAGCTTTGGGTCCGCCGAATCTGAATCCGAAATCGGATATCGAAAAAAGTGACGGGCAGTCGGTCAAATTGCGAGCGGAATTGCGAGGGAAGCGTTTAACATCAGAAATTAATCGACCACGGGCCGCCGTTACACAACGTTGCTTACCTGAAGGGACCCTCACAGGGGGGTTCCCATTTGCACTTCTACGCAATACCTTGCGAGCGAAGCGAGAGCCATTTCAAATAATAAATACGGACTTTGTCCTACACATATACAGGTATACCTTGCGAGCGAAGCGAGCAACATCCCCGAATAAACTTTTCGTGGTTCCACGTAGTTTCTAAGATTTAATTTGTTTGTAAGAATTCCCAACTGAAAAAAACGTCTGCCAAGTTGGGTGGGCAGTACAACATTCCCTAATAAACTTTTCGTGGTTCCACGTAGTTTTATAAGAATTAATTTGTTTGTAAGAATTTCCAACAGAAAAAAACGTCTGCCAAGTTGGGTGGGCAGTATAACTTCTTCAAGCGAGCGAAGCGAGCAGCATCCCCTACAGAATAAATACGGACTTGCGAGCAAAGCGAGCAACATCCCCTAATAAACTTTTCGTGGTTCCACGTAGTTTTATAAGATTTAATTTGTAAGTAAGAATTCCCCAACAGAGAAAAACGTCTGCCAAGTTGGGTGGGCAGTATAACTTCCTCAAGCGAGCGTAGCGAGCAGCATCCCCTACAGAAGTTAAACCTACCCTTAGGGATCTACCGTTTGCGAGCAAAGCGAGTAAAATTCCCTAAATGCCATACTTTGCGAGCGAAGCGAGCAACATTTTCTACATGCCAGACTTTGCGAGCGAAGCGAGCAACATATCCTACATGCCAGACTTTGCGAGCGAAGCGAGCAATATTCCCTACACGCCACACGTTGCGAGCGAAGCGAGCAACTTAATGGGGGGTCCGGGGGGCATGCCCCCCGGCTGGACGTGGAGGCGAGCGTAGCGAGCCAGAGCGGCTAGTTATTAATAAGAATGAAACTCCGTCTGTCGCTCTGTCTGTCTGTCGTGTCTATGCACGGCCAAACGGCTGAGTGGGGGGAGTGTACGAGTGGGGGGATCTTCTCGAGATTTTCCAAAAGTGGGAGCGAGTGAATTTAAAATTGTTTAATCCCACCCGAACCATGGGCCGTACGGCGGGAGGGGGGTCGAAGTAAGAATTAATGTGCGCTTTTTGGACTTCCCCGCTTCCCCTACCCCTCTAAACGACCGTTGACAATTCCGGAAAAATACGGGTTTCGTAGGTTTTCCTACGAGGAAGACGACGGCGCGATCGGATCGCGAAAAAAGTATCGGGAAATGCGTTAAAAAAATGCGAGAGTACGGACCCGTTTTCTCGAAAAGTCCGCCGAAAAACTTGGTTTTTTCCGATTAAAATATACCCCATAAAGGTACGTTTTTCGGAACGGTTTTCGCGGGCGAAATACAGCTTTGGGTCCGCCGAATCTGAATCCGAAATCGGATATCGAAAAAAGTGACGGGCAGTCGGTCAAATTGCGAGCGGAATTGCGAGGGAAGCGTTTAACATCAGAAATTAATCGACCACGGGCCGCCGTTACACAACGTTGCTTACCTGAAAGGGACGCGATGACCCCCAGGGGACTCACTACGCACTTGACTCATTTCAACGGAATTTCATACGGGTATTTCCCAACACCTATGCAGCAATACCTCGCGAGCGAAGCCGAGCAACATTCCCTACATGCCAGAGTTTGCGAGCGAAGCAAGCAACATCCCCAAATAAACTTTTCGTGGTTCCACGTAGTTTTATAAGATTTAATTTGTTTGTAAGAATTTCCAACAGAAAAAAACGTCTGCCAAGTTGGGTGGGCAGTATAACTTCCTCAAGCGAGCGAAGCGAGCAACATTCCCTACATGCCACATTTTGCGAGCGAAGCGAGCAATTCAATGGGGGGTCCGGGGGGCTTGCCCCCCGGCTGGACGTGGAGGCGAGCGTAGCGAGCCGGAGCGGCTAGTTGGTAATAAAAGCTAGGAGCCACATTCTCAGACCCCTTCTTCGCCCAGCCTTCTCTCTACAACTGTCCGAAGTTTAGGGGTGTGCGCAAAACACTAACTTTGGTTTTAATTGCTCAACCGTTATTGGGCCCAAAAAAATAAGTAAGGTGGCCAATTCTTATGGTAAATCGTCTGCTCTTTCTGGTAGTCATGTCTAAGTGTACAAAAAAACGTAAGCTTCCTCATGAAAACTTAAAATAAAAACTTCTTTTTCACATTAATCAAATTTGCATTTTTTGAAAAACAAAAATTTTTTATCTTAAATCATACCTACTAGTATGTAGAATGCGAGGTTAAAAGGACGTAATGGACCGACAAACGGTTTGACGCCTGCGGTACTTAATGCACGGCCTGTACTATCAAAATAAAAGAAAATTTGCACCTATCCGATGTGCCGTCAAATGTGAAGTTAGTTCTAAGCAAATTTGATAAACTGGGGACTTTATAATGAAAACTAAATTTAACTTTTATTTAGGCAGTACAGGCCGTACATTAAGTACCGCTGGCGTCAAACGGTTTGTTGGCCCAATACGTCGTCTTAACCTCGTATTCTACATACTGGTAGGTATGATTAAAGATTAAAAAAATTTTCTTTTCAAAAAATACAAATTTGATGGATGTGAAAAAAAAGTTTTTATTTTGACTTTTCATGAGGAAGCTTACGTTTCTTGTAAATTTAGGCAAGACTACCAGAATGAACAGACAATTTACCATAAGAATTGGAAACCTTACTTATTTTTTTGGGCACAATAACGGTTGAGCAATTAAAACAAGAGCTAGTGTTTGCCGCACATCCTTAAACTTCGGACAGTTGTAGAGAGAAGGCTGGGCGAAGAAGGGGTCTGAAAATGTGGCTCCTAGCTTTTATTACCAATGGGTACAGCATACTAGAAAATCAGGACTTTTAAAAATATCGAATAAAAAAGTTTAGCCGTTCGCGTGAAATGACCCATATATATATATATATATATATATATATATGGGTCATTTCACGCGAACGGCTAAACTTTTTTATTCGATATATATATATATATATATATATATATATATATATATATATATATATATATATATATATATATATATATATATATATATATATATGTTGGTCTGAGTTGGCAGGAAGTTGGGTACATGGTCTAGAAAATGTCCTATAAATTATATCGCGATTGGTATAGTAATAACCATTGCAAATGCGTGTTACTAATATTGATTGACATAGGCGAAACCCCGAGTCTGATGGAAAGATTTAGTTAATATTTTTGGAGATTGTGCGGGACAGTTTCTAGACGGTCCCCTATAGCCGTCACATGAATACTGGTCTGTGAGCATGCGCAGACGTTAATTTAATATAACCTCGATTCCTTATCATCCATTCATCAAGGAGTAGATAGATATATATGTTCTAGGGAAATTCCTTATGAATCATATTGCGATCGGTCGAGTAATAACTATAGCGCATGCGCCAAACTAAATGTGATTGACTCAGACAATACCCCGAGACTTGAGGACCGATTTTCATTAAACTTTCAAGGATCGTGCGGGTTAGCTCCATACGTTCCTCTTTAAATTGCATTGCCGTTTGAGCAATAGTAGTCTGTGAGCATGCGCCAACGTAATTTCTTCTAACGTCGACTTATCAATCATTTCGACTCGTCCTTTGTTCTTCAACTAATTCCATACGTCCATGTTACAATGTGTGAGGAAGCCACCCAGCTTGGCAGATGTTTTATGCTTTTCAATGATAATTATAGTCTCAAAGCATCGATGAAAACCATCTGCAATGCTGTAGATTGAAAGGTCCGCTTTCCCTAAGGGCTTGAACTTCGATGAGGCACGTTCGGATTTCAAGATAGAGAAATCATGCGCTGCCAGTCATTCTCTAAATTTCATCAATGATCGCTAGATAGTGGTACCGGAATACATAAAAATTGCCTTGTAACTATCAGCCGATATAATGACAGTGATGGAATTATCAGGTGATATAGCTCCAAATAAATTTATTCCAACGTTGCGAAATCGAGTTTATTAACTATTGTCAATGCGGATGTACCTACTAGTGAAACATTGTTTCCTAAATGCTACATTTCATCTCTTAAATTGCTCCCAAGTCTACCTATATGTAGCGGCATTGTTTTTACTTTTGAGATATGGAAAGGTTTTAGTCTCCACTAAAATCAATCGATTGTTTTTTTTTTTTTTTTTTTTTTTTGTTTTACAATGGTAAAATGTCCACTCGCATGTTACGTATTAGACCATTCTGAACAACTTTCTCTTCATGTTCTCTCTCTCTCTCTCTCTCTCTCTCTCTCTCTCCATCTCCCAATTTCTCCCTTTGTGTATGTGTGAGTGTGTGTGTGTGTGTGTGTATGGGTGCCTGTCGTGTATCCTCAAATCTTCGTAACAAGCTTAATTTCCTCAATATTCAACCGATTTGTAAGTAACATTCATGGTATGTGCGAGTTTTAGTGAAGATGGTCGCCTATCAGTTTTGCTGACCCAGAACCAATACTTCACTCCGCGCAAACGTATCTTCCATCAAGAATTTTCTGGCGCCAGATTGACAGACGAAATTGACCTCCTTTTTAATGTAAAGGATTCAATATCAGTGCACACTGATCAGGTCTCTGAGATATCAATTTGTTTTTTAATCGACTTATGGTGCTGAAACCTAATATGTAGCTCCTTTTTGGAGATCCGAAATACAATTACGAAGAATGGAGGGACTCAAATCAATTTCGGAACCTCAGAGGCTAATTTCTTTCCTTGTCGACTCACGGTGTTGTTATTTACATGGAGCTCCTATGGGGCTCCTTGAAAACAATTACGAAATACGGATTTACACTGGTTAGCTGAGGGGCTTCTGAACCTATATTCTTTCCTTACCTATCGACCTTTATCAAAAATTTTTACTGACAAGCTTAAAATTACGGGGTCTTGGAACTGTAAAAGTGTAATCCTCCTCGGAGGCACGATGCGGCATGCTCTAATCATTTAATATTACACACGGGATTTAATATTTATAGACCAATGATAGACGCAGAAGTGCTTTCTATCACAGAAATAAGAAAACGTTGTGCGATAATTTGCTGGGTTTTTTTTTCTTTTTTTCTTAAGGGCAGAGTTAACTTTGGAGGTGGTGGCAAAGTTGTATTTAATTGTGCGATTAATTTCTTCACGAGCAATTCTTTTGGTCGGTGTTTCGCGCAGATTTCTAAAGTGATCCTACAGCACATTTGTGGGATCATTATCGAGGGTTAATCCTCCAAACTGGGCCTTCTTCCACCGCAAAGAACCCAGGATAATCTAGACATCGTTTTTCGAAATAAGCAGTACCTTGAGAGGACGGGTGGTGTACAGAATGTGGTTTTAGCCGAATGTATTGGGTATCGAAACTCGAAAACTGATCCTCAATGAGACAAAAAAGTCGTTGAACATCGGAAATGTTTTTGGTGAGGTTTTTGCAGTAGGGGCGTCAATCCAACTTCGGGTGCTTCATACATGAAGATTGTTATTAGATAATGGTCATCTACGACGTTCCTCAATTTCACGGTTTATCTCTTCAAATACATTGGAATCGAACTTTTCAGAACCAACATTGAACGAAATTGAACTGAAATCAGAGATGATAAATATCATTAGATTTATCTTGAAGGGAATCTATTTGAATGAGAATTACATTTATCAAAGATTGTTGATTTTTTATCGCATTAACCTCATCAGAAAGGTCATCATTCTGGTTATTATAATCAGTTACTCATTAATATCGAATTTGTATATTCCAAAAAATTATTCATAGCAGTAAATTCATTCAAAAACGAATACATCATCCTCTTTCCCAAATCCGAAAATATACTGCATATTTTCCGGAGAACAAGATAATCGGAGGGAATCAAAGACCCACTACCACGACTCAACGATTTTGATTCACATGCATTTAATACCTTGATTTGGTTTTGCACAATGGAATCTCAAGAATCAAACCCGTCTTTCAAACAAATTATGCTTTCCTACTTCGGTCAAAAACTTTCTCGATAAAATGTGGTGAAGTACAATTATAGAAAATCATTTGTACTGAAAGGATGGTCAATTGGATCTTTGATTCAATTACTATACACTCATGATCTTCCAAGCCATCTAGGAATAACAAATACCCAGTTCGCTAATGTTACTGTGTGACAGTTCCCGCGAGATCCAAGGGAATGCGCTGCCGTCGCTCCATTGTTTCCCAACGGGCGTCGCACGCCTGTTCTCTTGTTTTCGTGTTTGGCGATGGATGGGGGATCCTAGAACTGAAAAACCAATCTTCTCCGAGCGTAGCTTATATGCTATTAATACGAGTTTTATCTCTTATGGTACTGTCACACCTCTCTATCTATGAGTGTGGATTTAGGCCCCCATTGCAGCTCCTGGTGGCCTAAGTCTATTACAACTGCTAACCAGGCTACTCACCCATTCGGTTGGGGGTTAAAAGAAGTATATATAGTTTGTAAATATATTTTCATACTTTTCCATGGTTTTCTTAGGCAATATATTACAATTAGTATAATAAATTTCCTTTCTTACACTAAATGGTCCTTTTTTTAAATTTGACAAGTACCACATATTCGGGTATTTTTTTGTGGGATTAGAAAAATTGGTCAACATTTTTCATTTTTGAAATATCAGCCGAAAAACGCATTTAGAGCAATGGTAAGGATTCAAGACCATAAACACCAACTCCCAACAATATCAATTATTCAACGATTTTTTTTTTTTTTTTTTTTTTTTTTTTTTTTTGAAACAGTAGTTTGAGTTAGGCACAACATTAGTTCTACTGTTCTGTATCCGTTCATAATATTGGTGCGAAAATAGCTGAATATTCGAATTGCACACAACGAGTATTAATTTGTTGTCCATCTTGAATTTGTACTGCAAAAAAGATGAATTCGTCTTCTCCTAAGGTAAAGTATCAAGTTGTAATAGTTTTGGAAAAATAAGTAAGAAATTCTCCGATGAAGATCTTGCCGGAGGTTAAACGTGTAGAGACCCTAACTTTTCCGCATCGTAACTAGGAACAACAACAACTTCTCTGTTGAAGTAGAGCAGATATTAAGAAGGAGATTGGGCGGGGGATGAAGAAAAGTTCGAACCCCGAAGGCCGCAGTTCAACTCCATCTCTCAGAAGTGGAAGAGTTGAAGGTTCCGCACTTTGTTTAGTTAGGACTTCAACTATAATCAAATAGAGGTTTGGCAAATGGCATGACAATTATTTGGGTTATGCCCTGAGTTAGAAGCTCGAGTTTGATATAAGCCCATTGTCATCGCCCTCGTTGGAGCTTTGTTTGCGTTCAGTATTCAACGAGAGGCGGGAGCTACTATATTTATTCAGGCTGAAATCACGAGAAGAAACTTACTCAACTCAAAACGGTGATTCAAGAGGACACCAGTACGAACGATAAAATAATAACCGAGTGTTCAAAGCCACTGATAGCAAACAATAATTTACATGTGAAGATGAGTGTTGGGTCAAAGACATGGTAATGTACTAAGAATGTTTGGAGATATGAGTAATCTCTCTCTCTCTCTCTCTCTCTCTCTCTCTCTCTCTCTCTCTCTCTCTCTCTCTCTCTCTCTCTCTCTCTCTCTCTCTCTCTCTCTCTCTCTCTCTCTCTCTCTCTCTCTCTCTTTCTCTCTCTCTCTCTCTCTGTAAGCGCTAAGAAATTTATTTCCTTTTATTTAGAATATTTATTTCCCTTTTTTTCCCATTCCGCAGCCCATCGCCTGCATACAAAGAAAGTGTGGAGCACAATTTGATCCGTTTCCTGGCAGTTTGGACATATTAGGACTTCAAAATTTCCCATTTCATGGAGGTAGGCGTAAAATAGCCCACCTGAAGGGAACTGTGTCATGAAGAAGTTACCTTCTCCATGTTTTACATCTAACCATATCTTGATCTGGGTTATCAAGCGTACTGTCCACCTCCCTCTCTGCACTTCAGTCCTCACTTCCTGTCATCTTGCCACAGTATGTTCTCTCTCTTCATTGGCTAAACGAGTTCTTTCCTCCTCCTCTCACCTATAAAACATTCGTTTTTGCACTGCAGCCATCAGTTGTATAATTGGTATGCTGCTTGTAAGTACGAGTATGACTGGTTCTGTCGCTGTTCTGTAGAAATATGCAATGCGCAGCGCTGCTCTTCGTTGAACTGCAATCTATCTCTTGCGGTGGTAGGCATTGTTTAGAGCGTCTGCTCATACCTCAGCGTCCAAGAGTACAACGGCGTTTGTACGGCGTTTGAGACGACGTTTGCACAGTGAACTGAATACATTGAGGAATACAACAATGTTAATGATGATGAATTTAAGATCAAATTTGAATTAAGAACATTGAAATTGTAGCAGATCAAATCAAATCTATGTTAGTTAGTGCTATCGTATTCCAATTATACCTATTAAAAACGTTGGTACAAACTTCACGGAGTGTTGATTTCATTCGATTTGTTAGGAAAATAAATGTAAATGACAAACAAAAGATATTTATGATTACCGTAAAAGTTTCCGAGATCTCAATTTTTCAACATTTCAGCCCTTAATTGCTACCCTTTAAGATTGATAAAAATTGATGTTGATGTTACCTGCATATCCCCCATATGTATGATTTTTCAGCTAAATTTCATGAACTGGTCAAGTAGTTTTAGAAAAGAGCTATAACGGATTTTTTTAAATTTTTAGATTCTATTTATCTTGAAACGTAAACTGGCAGAATTTGATGGGAGGGGGGGGGGGATTACTTTATTAATTTATTTTTTCTTGGCCGATTAAAAAGGTTCATGATTGAAAATAAGAAACCAAAATCGAAATTTCGAAAACTCAAAATGACACGATAATTTTTTTGTTTGTTTCTGTAATAGATATCCGTCCTGAAAATCAAATGAAACCATACTGGTCGCTGTACGTTAATCCGCTTGCTTTCCTTAAGTGCTAAAATATTAACACGGCGAAAAATACATCAACACGAGAGTGAATCGCAACCAGTAAAACATCTCGAAAATCGCCTTGAATACTACAATCTAGCTGATATAACTCTTATGAAATTCTAACTCCCCGAAACTGACTTAATTATAACACCTATAACATCCTATAAAGGGACGTGTGAAGCACAGGGTTATCTCATTGATTTTCAGTTGTTCATCTCTTTATATACAGAAGGACTAGTGAAGTGTAGGTGTTCGACTCAATCTAATAATTGTCTCCTCAGTAGGCGTCTACGACTATGCAGCCGGCTATTTAAACATTGTATTTATTAAGCTGCCCTACCACTATAGCGGAGGGGAGGAGCAGGGAAGAGAAGGTTATTCTTCCGGCCTAGAAGTTTAATGTAAATCAGGTTAGCGTTCATCCATTATGCTGGAGGGGTGGAGCGGGGAAGGGTTGGGCAGTGGGGGAAGAAAATTCGGGAAGTTGGAAACTTCTGGAAAACTTCACCACCCTTCCCTGCTCCTCCCCTTCAGCTTAGTTAACCCCTACAGTGGAATTTTGTCGACCTCGGGCATTGTCGGCAACTTACTGTAGACTCGGCTCACTTTTTTTAATCACCTGATCAATCTGTTCGCTCGATATACATTCGATCTCACTCATTCAGTTGTATTCCACCACAATGGAACCAAAAAAGGTCCAGTCATGCAACATGATCGTCTGAGTGGATTTTCGTGAGTTATCGTACCTATTAAATTACATTTATTTGAAATTTGAGCACTTAGTGCAACGACATTTTTCACTACCAAAAATTATATGACCGAAAGAACTTGTAAATAATATTCTGTGATTCTAAAAAGATTTTTGATTTTCAATTTTTATTTGAAGTTTTCTTTGATTATTTTGCTAATAATATTACAATTAAATTAAAATTTCAGCACAATTTTGTTCATGCACTTTTTAATGTTCGAGTTCGATGTTGATAAACTGCAAATTATGAGTCTGAGTGGTGTTAAATATATGAGAAAATCTTTTTTTTTAGCATGAATATGCTTTAGCCGTGACCTAACTACCGAAAAATGTCCCACGAGAGTGCTACGAAAGTAGCGCCAATAATTGTGATGATTTCCGCTTACAACCGAGTCGTTGCTAGGGATATGATACTTCGTCGTTTTTCATCCCACAAAATTCGTTGACCATTCGTTCGAAAGCTCTCAATTTATCCAACCATACTATATTAACTACTACGAAGTGCGTGGCCAACAAGCTGAGTTATGAGCATGGTTATATGAATAATTGTTTACACACAGGTGATCATTCTCAATTATTGATATTGTGAACATGATTGCAACCGCTTGTTAATTTCTGATGATTTCATTGAGCTGGTGTTTCGATTATGTGATTCATAGCAGGTGATCCGAATATTGCGAGAACGGTTAGATTTGTGAAGCGGTGGTTAAATTATTTTAATAGGTAATTTCTATACTTTACACTATAGGAAGCTGTAATTTCGTATGTAGCCTCTCTAGCCTCTTTCTATAATAAAGGGGTCATTTCACGCGAACGGCCAAACTTTTTTTTTCGATATTTTTTAAAAGTCCTGATTTTCTAGTATGCTGTACCCATTGGTAATACAAGCTAGGAGCCAAATTTTCAGACCCCTTCTTCGCCCAGCTTTTTCTCTACAACTGTCCGAAGTTTAGGCGTGTGCGCAAAACACTAACTTTTGTTTTAATTGCTCAACCGTTATTGTGCCCAAAAAAATAAGTAAGGTGGCCAATTCTTATGGTAAATCGTCTGTTCTTTCTGGTAGTCATGTCTAAATTTACAAAAAACTTGAGCTTCCTCATGAAAACTCAAAATAAAAACTTCTTTTTCACATTTCATCAATTTCGCATTTTTTGAAATTTTTTTTTAAATCTTAAATCATACCTACCAGTATGTAGAATACGAGGTTAAGAGGACGTAATGGGCCGACAAACGGTTTGTCGCCAGTGGTACTTAATGCACGGCCTGAACTCCCAAAAAACGTAAGCTTCCCCATGAAAACTCCACATTTCATCAATTTCGCATTTTTTGAAAAAAATTTTTTTGATCTTAAATCATACCTACTAGAATGTAGAATACGAGGTTAAGAGGACGTAATGGGCCGACAAACGGTTTGTCGCCAGTGGTACTTAATGCACGGCCTGAACTCCCAAAAAACGTAAGCTTCCCCATGAAAACTCCACATTTCATCAATTTCGCATTTTTTGAAAAACATTTTTTTGATCTTAAATCATACCTACTAGTATGTAGAATACGAGGTTAAGAGGACGTAATGGGCCGACAAACGGTTTGTCGCCAGTGGTACTTAATGCACGGCCTGAACTCCCAAAAAACGTAAGCTTCCCCATGAAAACTCCACATTTCATCAATTTCGCATTTTTTGAAAAAAAATTTTTTGATCTTGAATCATACCTAATAGTATGTAGAATACGAGGTTAAGAGGACGTAATGGGCCGACAAACGGTTTGTCGCCAGTGGTACTTAATGCACGGCCTGAACTCCCAAAAAACGTAAGCTTCCCCATGAAAACTCCACATTTCATCAATTTCGCATTTTTCGAAAAAAAAATACTTTCATCTTAAATCATACCTACTAGTAAGTAGAATACGAGGTTAAGAGGACGTAATGGGCCGACAAACGGTTTGTCGCCAGTGGTACTTAATGTACGGCCTGTACTCCCAAAAAACGTAAGCTTCCTCACGAAAACTCAAAATAAAAACTTCTTTTTCACATTCATCAATTTCGCATTTTTTGAAGACAAAAAAATATTTTGATCTTAAATGATACCTATCAGTATGTAGAATACGAGGTTAAGAGGACATAATGGGCCGACAAACCGTTTGACGCCAGCGGTACTTAATATAATAAAAAACGGCCTGCACTGCCTAAATATAATAAAAATTGAGTTTTCATTATAAAGTCCCCAGTTTATCAAATTTGCTTAGAACTAACTTCACATTTGACGGCACATCAGATAGGTGCAAATTTTATCATGAAAATTCAATTTTTCTTTTATTTTGGTAGTACATGCCGTACATTAATTACCGCAGGCGTCAAACCGTTTGTCGGTCCATTACGTCCTCTTAACCACGTATTCTACATACTAGTAGGTATGATTTAAGATCAAAAAAATTTTTTTCAAAAAGTGCGAAATTGATGAAATGTGGAGTTTTCATGGGGATGCTTACGTTTTTTGGGAGTTCAGGCCGTGCATTAAGTACCACTGGCGACAAACCGTTTGTCGGCCCATTACGTCCTCTTAACCTCGTATTCTACATACTGGTAGGTATGATTTAAGATTTAAAAAAAAAATTTCAAAAAATGTCAAATTGATGAAATGTGAAAAAGAAGTTTTTATTTTGAGTTTTCATGAGGAAGCTTAAGTTTTTTGTAAATTTAGACATGACTACCAGAAAGAGCAGACGATTTACCATAAGAATTGGCCACCTTACTTATTTTTTTGGGCACAATAACGGTTGAGCAATTAAAACAAAAGTTAGTGTTTGGCGCACACCCCTAAATTTCGGACAGTTGTAGAGAAAAGGCTGGGCAAAGAAGGGGTCTGAAAATTTGGCTCCTAGCTTGTATTACCAATGGGTACAGCATACTAGAAAATCAGGACTTTTAAAAAATATCGAAAAAAAAAGTTTGGCCGTTCGCGTGAAATGACCCACAGTGAATGTTTACTCGCGAGTTTCTATTAGGAGATCATCATCTCACAAGAGCTCAATCGTCGTGATCATTTCTATAATAAAGCGAATGTTTACTCGAGAGTTTCTATTAGGAGATCATCATCTCACAAGAGCTCAATGGTCGTGATCATTTCTATAATAAAGTGAGAGTGAGGAGCTAAAAGATGATTCCATGTTTTAGGATTGATGGCAGAATGATAAACAGAGTTCAGAGGCCGATGGGGGGTCGGGTTCAGAGAATCGACGAGGAGTGAGTCGTGTACGGCTAAAGCATATTCATGTTTTTTAATTTTAGCCGTCAGGCTCAAAGGAACTGTGGCATTTTTAGTTTCATTTCCTCTATTTTTTCCAATATTATTTCACGCAGAACCCGAAAATAAGAGAGAAAATGGAAGTAATATACCTAACTAGGTAATACTCGTAGTTACTGATAATATAGTAGGACATATATGTCGTTTATTTTGTTCAGAGATTACCCGAAAATAGCAACACATCAGAAGAGGTAGGTACTTCAACGGTAGTTAGGTACATGCTTGATAGTCATGTATGTACACGTTTGATAGGTACATGTCTCACAAGCCAGCAGATACCATTTGAATGTTATACAATCAACATTGAAATATTTTGCTGACTATTCCGATTCAGAAAAGACAGTCATTGACAACTAAGAACGTGAAGGAGGAAAATAAATGAAGAGGAATTGTAACCACCACAGCTGAAACTGCGGTTCACTCTTTGATTTTATGCGATCTCTACATACCAAGTTATTAGTGCATGATTTTCCGATTCATCTTGGTTTGTGGAATGTGTTGGTGGTAGGAACCTACCTCCCATACACCAGGATAGTACAATCAATGAGAATTCCAAGAATGTGTGATTGCTTGAATCTCTCACAAAACCTCATGTCTTCTTTTTCACCAACAGTCTCATATTATACCTACCTACAACTCTTCTTATTTTCAACTTCATCTCTTTCTTCAAAACTAACTGGCAAATCATTCCCTTCTCATGTTCTTCAAAACTAACCGGCAAATCATTGTCTTCTCATGTTCTGACTTCATTTCCGACATAACTCTATACACTAACACAAATTATCAGCAATTCAACAAACAAGCCGCAAGGGTTCAATTCAACTGTGGGAGCCCGATTCAGGCGTAAAGATCAATGACTCTGGTCTTTGAAAGATAAGGCCAATGCCATGTCTCCCTGAAGAACAAGGATGATTTCACGATAGAAAATCAGAAAAGAGTAACCTTTGAGAACTGTTATTGATCAGTGCGGAATCTGAGAGGGAATTTTCCCGTCCCCTTTCCCTCAAACCAAGGAAACTTCCCCTACAACATACTATCAGGGCTGCCAACCTACGTTGAAAAAGCGTTGAGTGTCCCCTGAGTGCACATTCAAACTCATGTAATCTGAGTGTGCCCATAACTGCTGAGTGAACTACCCCACTCAATTATGAATTCGAACAGGTGAGTGGAAGGTGACCTTCCATTTAGGTTACTGTGAGTGAACCCACACACTTAGGCTCTGTCTATGAATTCCGGCCCTTATCCTCTGCCACTCTGTATAATGACTTCCAATCCATGCAGAACACAGTTACATGCTTCGGCAGGTAAGCGAATCTTATGCTTGCGACTGCATTATGATGTGACCACAGGAAAAACCTTCATAGCTTAATAAACTCTGCTTGGCTTAAAGGACAGAAATTGTTTGATATTGTTGGACCAGGGGAATAAAATTCTATTCAACAAACGATACGTTGCTAACTTTCGACGAAGTAAGTTGTTCTTAATTTCAGATGTGTTTCCCCGGACGAGCTTTTCCCGTTTTAGGTTGTCACAGAATGTGGTAGGGAATCCAATGTAGCTCATCTTCCTTTCAAGAACTCACTCAGTTTTCGTGAACTGCTACGGAATTAATTTATTGTCATACTGAACATGGTTGCCTTACATCTTAAGTAATTATAAATATGGATAAGTAAATAGTCTCCAACATATTTCCTGCGCTGCGATAACCGTCCTTCCTCAACGATAGTTCTGAATGGTTTAACACAGTTTTCATTAGAACCACCAGCAGATCTAGTCGAAGGATTTAGCCGTTTGGGTGTTTCTTTTCTACTCCAGCATTAGGTCCGTGCCGTTTTGACCTCCTTTTTCGGTGGATCCATTTTTTTCCTACCATAATTGAGTAATCCAATAATATTGTTCAATAAATTCTTCTTTCCGCATCACTTGGGTTTCTGACAAGTCTTTGAATGAACCGATTTGCAGTACACTTTGGTCGATGCTCCTTGTTACTGTGGAAGAGGTTTTTGCAGTCATCTGCAATCTAAAAAACACTTCTGCAATAGATTTTTTTTGTATCACTACCCAAGTGGTAAAATCCTCCTCATCATTGATCTTGGAACCATTGACGTACCTGATTAATTTATATTTCGTAAATGGATATTTCCCTAACAGCCTGAAATATGCTTCCATAACACCTATCCCTAAAAAAGGGAAATGCTCAAAGTATGACGATTATCGCCCAATAACTAAGCTTCCAATTTTCGTAAAAATCATCGAACACTTGGTTCTCTCTCAATTAAGGAATTTTTAGGATGGAATGAATATACTGCACTCCCAGCAGTTTGGATTCCGCCCTGGAAGAGGTACGGTTGACGCAGCTTTCTCCCTGTTATTGCGAGTGTATGAGAGTTTGGAAACCAGAGAACAGACAGCCATTTGCCTTTATGACTTAACTAAAGCATTCGACGTGGTACCGCACAACTTGCTTTAGAAGCTGGCCCACTACGGTTTCTCTGAATCTGCGGTGGCTTTTTTCGAGTGTTTTCTGGTTGGATGGTGCCAGACTGTCGTATTTGGTGGGTCGTTATCTACGGCAACATTTATAACGCATGGTGTAAAGCAGGGCTCGGTTTTGGGTCCAACTTTGTTTTTGCTATTTGCAAACGATCTGCTTTTCCAATTCAATAATGTTGAGGGACAAGATATTCTCTTGTTCGCTGATGATATGACGGTATTGGCGACAGGTGACGACTCAGTTTCTTTGAATAATAGTCCATGCTCTTCTAATAAAATTATTGAGGAGTGGTGCGGGGCAAATGGACTCAGACTCAATAAGGAAAAGATGCAGAATATGAAATTCTGTCTTAATGGCCGTCTTGAGGGTCCGGTAAATTTTCTGGGCCTTCAAGTGGACAATCGCCTCTCGTGGAGCCATCATATAGACTATTTATACACCAAACTTGCTTCGGCTAACTTCGCACTTCGTCAACTCTCATCTGCAGTATCATGTTCTGTTCTTCGTATGGCTTTTTTTGCCATCTTTATGAGTCATACATATTTTATTATTGTCATGTGGGGGAACTCTTCTAATTGGGAGAAAATTTTCAAACAACAGAGAGCAGCTGTTAGGATTTTATATGGTTTGGGATACAACGAAAGTTGCAGGGGCTGTTTTAAAAAACCACAGTGCCTAACCATTCCCAGCCTTTACGTGTTCAGCTGCATTAAGATCATTCACAAAAATCCTGGATTAGCGTCGAGACTCTATAATTGTTTACCCGAAAGTGTTCGTGAGATTCCTGAAAAGCCATTTGTCAAAAAACTAAAATCTAGTCTCCTTGATGCTGAATTATATGCTGTTCAGGATTTTTTTACCATCAAGTTTTGATATATGACTGCAAACTAGATGATGTTGAAGATGTCCCTTTATTTATTATTAATTATTATATATCCGATGACGTATTAGTGTTGAGGAATATTAATAAAAGTACTCAACCTAATGAATAGTTTTCAAGTATAAACAAATTCAAAATCTGTGATATATATCTGTAAAATCTGTTTTATTATTGTTGAGTTTAATTTCATGAAAAAGATTATTATTTATTCCGGTGTTATTGGTGGTATTATTATGCTTAAATTAGACGCATTACACATGGACTGAATTTATAACGGATAAGTAAAATGTCTATTGTAACATACATTTTGACGCATTCTGTACCAAAGCATTGGTGTTTGAATGAAGATTTATGATTTTGATTTGGCCTTTATTTGAACACAACTGAAATATATTAGTCTTCTGTTATTGCTTTTCCTTGTCATTCTGCAGAATGGAATTCCTCGTTAAATCCTTTTCATTGAATAGAAAGCTATCAGAACTTTCCTGATGAAATTTTGCTTTGCTTCCCCACTGTCTCATTTGATGAACTACACCGTCTCCGCGTTTTACGCCGCCTTTTGAATGGATAGGCATTTTTCCGTGTAGCACCCAACCCAGTTTTCCTTTGTTGTTACAGGTCCATTACATGACCCATGCACTACCTTTAACGGAACTATGAGTGGCCAGTTGTCCTTACCGATCAAAATTGTTAGTTGTGCGTTTTGGTAATCAGTGAAGCTCAAGATTTGCAAGTGGTTTGCAAGAGATTCCCATAGTGCTTCGGTCTATTGATTGAGTAGGTAGGCTTAATTGGCTTACTGTTCGAGTGTTCGACATGACATACTGTTTCGCATCTTTTTATTGACCTTAAATTAACACGTTCACTTCCTGGTGATTTTCTTCTTTTCGAATCGTACCGTCGTACCTGAGAGGGCGATTTGCCCCCGCAACCCCTTTTTCCTTTGCGATGTACTTCCGAATCATAGAGCAGGATGATCCACCATCCATGAAGGCAAACGTCTCAAGACTTTTCTTTGGGCCGTGAATCGACACTGGAACTATCGGGAGCAAAATTTCTCCACCTCCATAAAGGTTTACCACCGGGATTGCTAACTTTCCGATTTCGTGTTCCACGTTATTTCTTGAACTAATGAACTAATACGATCGAGATCCGACTGTGAGGGTCTTTCATGTGTGGGAAGTGGTGATCCTGAAATTTGGCTACAAAATCGAGTTCTGCCCGGCAGGGAGATACTAGAGGAGGTGAGATCTATATCCAGTAATTCAACGACAGCCTCGGCGAAGCTTGATAGATTACGAAGGCTACATGACCACAAAAGAGTGTTGGAGCAAAAAGAATGAGAACGGGATCAAAAAGAAAGAGAAGAGTTGGAGTTGGAAGAAGCAGCAGAAGCTGAAGAAAATGCGGGAGTAGAGCAGCTAGCGAAGCAGTAATGCAGGTCAACATATTAGGAATCGGGTGAGCTCCATTTGTGAAAACCCTATGGAAATCAGAAATGAAAATTTGGCCGCTTATATCTCTCAAAAAGAAAGTGAGGGACATGGAGGCCTGAAGCCTACACGCAACCAGGTTATGAGGACTATGCAGCCAAATGTGAGTGATCAGCTACAGGAAATGAGGAACACTTGGTTATATAAATATATCAAATTTATATTAGACAGAAAAATACCTTTGATAAGTTTTTGTGGAATTAGTTTATTGCCATACATCTTGAGTAATTATGAATTTGGATAATTACGTGGAATCCAAATCTATATATATATATATATATATATATATATATATATATCTATATATATATATATATATATATATATACACAATTTTGGGTAGCTAAGGAAAATATTAATACAGAGCCACAGGCTCCATTCAATATTATTTATCAATGAATATCAAAGGGGTAATTTTGTAAACGTATCTAACACTGCAAACAATTAGGTACTCAAAGTTTCATTACTCGCCTTTTGTGAGGACACCGGGTTTTGAAGGGACTCGTGCTCAAGAAGTACACGTGGGAAGTTGATGGTTTCGAATATTCAAACAGGATGTATAAGCACTTGTTCCGATAAATATAACAGACCGGTACAACAGAAGACCGGTATATGTTGTTTCATAATCCACAATCCACTTCGGAAAAAAATGCCTCGGTTTTTCGAGGCTTTTATCAGAAAGGATAAGGCAGCTGAATTTACGCATCACATACTTCAACACATGGTGGTGACGATCCAGGCGTGGCGCGAGCCAACCCTCAAAAAACTCACGTCGAGGAATTCTGCAGGATATTTTCTGAAAAATCGTATATGCCTAAATTCCTGTTAGGCAGATACGAGTATAACCAACAGAATGATTTATCCTAAAACAAGACATCGTAATGAACAAAAGACATACAAAAACTACTGACCTTCTATGGCATTTTTAAGAAATACCTACCTATAAGGAATTTATTTGTTTAAACATTGGTTTCATAAAAATAACAATTTTATGAAGCAGTTTTACAATTTTAAATAAAAATTACAAAAATTCAAAATTACATAAGTTATACAATTTTTTAAAATAAATCATTTAATATATAAATAATATTAATATATCTTGAATATTATTATTATTATTTATTATTTTTATATATTATACTTTTTTGATATAAATTATAATATTTACAATTTTTTATTAACCGGTATCCACCTATGAACGTCGTAAAAATTGGTGGCTAAAGATGAGTATTTGTCCACTCACCTATGATATAATACGATATTCTCAGCCCGTGAATATTTGTCAAAGTCACTATTTCAATTGATCACTTGTAAGAGAACATCAGAAGGAAGATCGTAAACGAGATAAAGAATGCCTGTTGGAACATGATTAAAACAAGCTTCTTGTCGGTCCAAAAGTGAGTTTTACAAATATTGCAAGGTGTTTCCTTTACTCATAGGTCACTTATAGTCAAACTTGATAGGAGTTTTGCTTATCACCAAACTAAGTTATTATTATTATTATTTTTTTTTTAAATTTATTTTATTTTATTTTTTATTTTATTTTTATGTAGATCCGTCACTGTGCGACGTCCGATTTTTTGTAGAGGAGCAGACTCGGCGCGGCGCACATGGTATACTGTTACCTCAAGACCTTACAGTAAAGCGTTAGTAGTATCCAACTGCCCCTTCCAACTTTAGCAAGTATTCAACTTTTTCCCAAGAACACATTATTTCATTCCATTGGTCTTTATTTCGATTATTAATTTGAATAATAAATATTATTTTTGATTTACCAAGATGAAAATCCCTTCAATATTTGATCGCTTACGTTTCAAGGAAAGCTAATCTCGTCGGTAAATCGTCAAAGAAAAACCCTCTCGCTATTGGATAAGCTTAAAAAGCTCACTTAGTTTATTAGAGTGGTTTTTCAAGTTGCTATTATTCATTACCACATTCAGAGGAGTTCCGTTCCAAGGTTCAGCATCTAAAGCTGAATAGGAACTTC
This sequence comes from Adelphocoris suturalis, assembly GCA_030762985.1. Taxonomy (NCBI): domain Eukaryota; kingdom Metazoa; phylum Arthropoda; class Insecta; order Hemiptera; family Miridae; genus Adelphocoris; species Adelphocoris suturalis. Next base: position 65,731,088 of record CM061040.1, on the reverse strand, counting down.
ACAGCGATGGTGATTAACCTCCAAGCGCTCGCGCTAAGCGGTCAAGTGACCACAATTTTTTATTTTTGAGAGACGCTCCTATTGAGAACCGTTTTGAGAGATGAGAGGAACATGTATTTCCTATTTACGATTCCGATCGCAAGTAGCATCACGTGTGATTGATACCCTCCCCTCTTTCCGTTCAGTTGGGTCCCAAACATAACCGTGATGAGTAGTGCGATCAGGTGACAGCCGCGTGATCGGCGACGTTATTTATTTATTTAACCACGTCGGCGGTCAAGTGACTGCAATCTCCGAATAATTTTTTTTTTAAATCTATGTACATACCTATTTTTTCATCTATCCCGATGGTACCGCTCTCCCCTTTTTCTACCCAATAATAAAATTACCAATCCTTTTAGCAAATTTTCGTAGGAATGAAACTACTGCAACCATTACAAAAAATTTAAAATAAAAATTCTCGAAAATTTTCTTCTTTCAAAATCTGTTTTGAGGCATTCAGAAACGAATCCTAGGGTTTGAAGTTTTCCTTATTTATATATATACCCATATTTTATGTATGTTTGTATATATATATTGAAAATTCCGTCCCTCCGCCTACGAATTGAGCTTTCCAAATGGAAGGATGAGTTTCTTAGCCAGACATTTTTTAATGCATTAATTTGGTCACATTTCAAAAATTTGCTTAAAAAAAAAAAATAACTGAAAATGGCTAAAAACGGCTAACAGTTTATAACTTTATATTTTTCAACAGACTGTTAGTTAAAAATAAAATAAAAAGTTTATAAACGATGAACACGGTGAACATTTAAAAAAAATTGTTTGCACAAAATTATGCTGAAAAATGTATTACGTTTTTGCTTAAAGATCGGTAAAACCTACAAAATGTAGCTAAAAATTCAAAAATTATACATATATATTTTTTTAAACAATTTCTTTGCACTCAAAGAGCGCTGAACGATCTTGCAGGAACAGAATTATATATTTCTGCATCGATCTATATACTTATTCTTGATGCCTATTGGAATAACTATTGTAATATTTATGAGAGAGACTGAAACAAACTGTTGTCACAAACTGTTTTTGTTAGTTACCAATCTATTTCGTTTGTACTTTGTTTACCAAATATTCAAATTATTTTGGTTGGTACCTGTTTTTTCCAAGGTGCCTTTTGGACCCTTTGTGTACCATTTATATCGCCAGTGTTTTTTAGTATGAATGATGAGACAATATTTTGGCGAAAAAGTTGAAAATAAAGAATCATTTTCTAAAACTGATTTTATTATGTCGATGGCCAACTATATATTTTGTTTATTAAAGAATTTTGATGAAAAACGTACTTGCCGAGTTGTATTTGAGTTTCTTTGTTTTCATTGTAGTGAATTGGTTTGGTGTTGGCGTGAACATGGGTCTGGGACTCATTCCAATATTTTCTTGACGGCACACAAAATGTCACCGTATGACATGATTTAGCGGGAAATGTAACTCTGTTCCTTTTTCATCGCACAGAACTGGTTATCCAATCGTTGGGAAGAAGCAATGGTACAAAAAATTATTTGCTACCAAAAGTACTCTGGAAATAAAGCATGCTAAGTTAGTAATGAACAATCAACTTCCTTCCTCATTAAAGATATTCCAATAAAAAAGACATCGAGTATGTAAAATGTAAATAAAGTTCCTGAAACATTAACTTATTTCAAAAATACAAAACCAACGATTAAAGTGATTTATGTTTCAATAAACCAATACAAGAAGCGAATCCCACCATTGAAGAATGTGCCCCTTTTCGAAACACTATTCAATGTTCTTTAAGAGATTGCTTCCATGAATCATATAGGAGGATATCAATAGTTTCTCATTAAAATTTCGAGTAGCATTTTACGTTTTACTCCATTATTACTTAGAATAGTCCATTATTATTTAGAATTAGTTTTTTGCCTTAAAACTGGCACCTAGTTGAAACTTTCTTTGCACTCAAAGTGCTCACATTTTAAAACAATGTAATATAGTATAAAAATTAACGAATATTCGCTCATGCGATTATACTGCATGACTGGAACTTGACTAAATTTAACTAACTTAACTAAGCTTATATGGTGGTATGGCAGCAGATTATCGCGTACCTACTAGGATTGATATGAATTGAAATATCGGTGGACAAAATGCTTACAAAATAACAACTGGAGGAAGAACAATATTCTTCTGCATAGGTATTTGGAATGATATCCTACGTTCTATAACATGTTATAATAAATACAAAGTATTAGCTTAATGTAGGCTGGCTAATCTATGGAAGAAGATTACTTTACGACGCCCAGTCCTTGATGTCAAATAGCTGCGTAGTAAGCCATCCAATGGCTTCAACCGCATAGTCTCAGAGTAGCTACCTACAGAAACTGATTTAAGATGTTTCTGAAAAAGAAAAAGAAATCGATTACAGTAATTAATGTACCACTATGTCCCTAGTATCGGCCGGTAACTCGGTAACTCTGATGCTCCCGACATTCAATTGTCATTCAGCGCTCCGACCGCTTTAGTTTGCTCTCATATCGAAAATATTTTGCCAAATATTTTCCTTAAAGAATCTCCAGCTACAAAAATTACCACTAACGCGGATATACCCGTTAGTCATGCTAGTACAACCCTCCCTAATCACATTTGTGAAATGTAAGGCGAATTGGTCGAAGACACCGCTCCAGCCCCCTTTCTCATGCACTAGTTGAAAGTTCGAAGGATAGTTGAGAGATGACAATATGATTAACCCTTACGAATTTCAACATGATTGTATAATTAATAATTTAATGATTGAGTTAACCTTAAATTTAAGATGACACGACGTACAAAAGGCACAGATTGATTTAAAAAGTCAATTTCAGGATTCTGATCAATAATAAAGTTGGACTGTCTCGGCAACCTTGATAGAGGGCGCTGCCGAGAATGGTATCCAGAATAGACCGTTCAATCAAGAAATCGGGCGAGGAATGAGGAAAACTTATCAGGGACAATAGTGAAGGTGAATCCACAAAGCCGGCCAGAAGCTTACGGAAGAAGGATATGTCAGACAAATATCTTCCGCCGTGGAGGCTGATTGTTCGGCAATACGCATTCAAAGCAGAGTAGTTCACGGAATCCTGGATAATATGCAGCTTAAATGCATGTATCGGAGGAATTAGTGGTGGATTCTTTCCAACTGATTAATATGGCGTCTGTAGTGTGGAGACCAGATCACGAGGCTTATTCCAGAGCTGGAAGAACTAAGGCTTTATAAAGGGTGAGAATTGCCTGTATACTGTCAAGCTCCCCTGAATTCCGCTTGATGTGACCCAGTATTCTCATTGCCCTGCTTGATAAAGCAGAAATATGATCTGAGAAGGTAAGCAGGCTACCTAAAAGCACTCCAAGATCCCGAACAATAGAAACTCTTGTTAATGAGGTGTCGCCAATCAAGTAGGAATGATAGAATGGGGATGAAGATAGGTGGAATGTCATGACTGGCCATTTTGTTGGGTTGGAAGCTATACCGTTCGAAGAACACCAAGCCAGAAGGGAGGCGAGGCTTGCTTGAAATACATGGCCATCAGAGGACAGACGATCTTACTGCAAGACAGATTTTTATGACGTCAGTTAGAAGTAAATACCTAGCACTCTCGAGTACATTTTCACACTTATAACAAGCGAGAACAATAATGGGCCGATGTGGGAACCCTGGGGAACCCTAGAACTGGCTAAAAATGGCCTCAACTGGACGTCTCTCAATCGAGCTATCATTGACCTGCCCACCAGATAACTCATAATCCACCTCAAAAACTTTCTAAAGACTCCCAGAGGTTCAACCACGGACAGTATAAGCCGGTGGGGAAATTTGTGGAAAGCTTTCGAGAAATTAGTCGAAAGCAGGTCAACCTGTAGGCCCGACCGGAATGCTTGCAATGTGTACTCTTGAAACTCGGCAAGGGTTGAAACAGTTAACATAATTACAGAATACCTTTATATTCCGATAGAGTGACACCTGAACGCTCTTGATGTATTCGCAATAGAGAAATCTGGACAGGTCCTTGCACTGGGACCTCAACTCTGAGGATGCGTTGTAATCGCTGTAATAACCAGTTGATGGCAGGAGTGAACATGGTTTTTTCTACGTACCAGCATGATAAGTTTCTTTGTAAACCACTTCGGGTAGAAATGATCGACCACGATCGTCCTAGGAACAAATCTGTCAATAGCATTTCTAAGGACATCGTAAAATTTTCAGACGGTTTCATCTAAAGGAAGTGAAAGACACACACTCCAATGGTTAGTAAGACCTCGTTCATGGATCCGTAATTCCTGTGTTTAAAGTTGAATACGAAACGCCTCGAAGAATTCGAAAGCACTGAAGACATAGGCATAGAAACAATAAATTGGAACGGAGATTAGCTCTCCAACATCCACAAGCGGATTGTATGGCTCAACCTGCGATCCCACAATACCAGTTAGCGAGGGATCAATTACAATTCCCTTCAGCAATCAGGAGATGGCTGTATTGTTTCATATTGAAGAAGAGGAAGATTCACTGTTCCAGGAGGTCCATTCGATGTTCGGCAAGTTGTAGTCACCAATCAGAATCAAAACGGAAGATAGTGAAAAACGTTTTATATTTCCACGAAATATAAAGATTTAAAATGTTGAATCGATTTCGAAGTGTAGGCCATCAACAGTAACAAACATTAACTGAACACACAGTAGAAAGGACCCAGCTTATACGAATGGAAATTGAATCCGGTCGAGAGAAAGGAAAGGGGGCTGGAGGAACAACCAATTAAGTGCAAGCAAAGTGAAGGGGAATTATAGTTAATCAGATGAACTGATAGGAGGGGAAGAATTATAGATTCATCAGTTTGAAGGGATAATTCCAAGCTTTATAGAAATTGACTTATCAGTGGTGAAATACATTGAGGGGTATCCTCATTTACCAGGTCTGTCACTTTTGATCATTTCAACATTTTCAAGAACATTCAACATACCTCTCTTAGAACAAAAATGAAGAAATTCTACAAACTGTCTATCTGTCAAATCAAAATTGTAAGTATGATTAGATTCCTTAAGATGTTTTGCAAATGTCGACCTACCCTAATTTTCTTTGAAATCATTCTGATGCTCTTCTATTCAAGATATAATAATTTTTCAAATCTCATCTGACCCAAATTCAAAATTCCAAGATTAGTTCGAAAAGTAGTTAACCAATCAGAAGATAGTTTACTAAAAAATATGTACATTCCAAGTTTTGTAGAAATGAACCTTCATGCGCCTAGGTTATCTCGTCTCCCTAATATCCATAAGGAAGAAGCGCCGAAGAGACGGGTAGTGTTTTATAATGGTGCGCCTTATATTATTTAGAAAAATAATCGACTTTCGGCCTCAACATAGTGTACTAAGTTCCTATGATTTGGTCTCCAAAATTGAAGACATTCAGATGCCTCCAAGTGCTGAACTCGCATCTTTTGACGTGGTTAATTTGTTCAGTAATATCAATGTAGCTGGGTGCCAAGATGTGGTATGGAGGCTGATTCACGCCTCTAAACTGAATATTTTCGAGGAAGATGAATTGTTTATTCTGATGTACGTCTGTATTCATCAAAATTACTTTTTATCTGGGGGACCATGTTATAGCCCGGGGTTGCTATGGGTCCTCCGCTATCTCCTCTGCTTGCAGATATATACATGGGCTATCTTGAGCAACTAATATTTACAACTTGTAACACAAATAATCTCTTAGTAGAGTAAGGTACGCAGTAAAAGAGAATGTGAACAAAAATGCATCAGTTTGGTTGAACACACAAGAAGAAGTAATTTTATTGCTTACATAAAACAATATAACGGGAGTTCACTTGGAGATTGGTCTTGGTAACATCGACAACGACTAATATAATTTCTTCAATACGCCCCCTCAAGAACAATTACCTCAATCCTTCAAGAGTCCAGATTCTCTTGAGCAGTATAGGAGCTTTTGTTGTGGAACTGCTTTCTTCAAAAAGTCAGCCACCATCTCTTCTGTCTTCATATAAATAGTTTTGACTAAACCTTCATCGACGTTTTGCTTCACCAAATGGTTCCTAATATCGATATGTTTAGTCCGTGAATGGTAGATGGGGTTCCCGATGTTCGATTGCGCTCCCTGGCTATCATTGTAGAGACATATCGGTATTTCAACAGTAAACCTCAGTTCATTCAAGAACCGTTCGAGATAAATAGCTTCTTTTGTCGATTCACTCAGACTCATGAGCTCAGTTTCCACATTGGACAACGCAACTGTCCTCTGCTTTTTAGATACCCACGAGATCGCTTCTCCAGATAGAGAAAACAGGTAACCTGTAAACGAATGACGGTCCACTCTACAATTTCCCCAGTCTGCATCAGTATACCCAATCAGCAGTTTATTATGTTCAGCAGAATTTCCAGTCTACTGTTCCTTTTAAATATCGTTGTATTCTCTTAGCCGCCTTCCAATGCATTTCGTGGTATGATGCATTAAACTGGCTCAAATAATTCACTGCAAAATTAATGTCCACCCTCGTGCCCAAGGCTACATACATGAGAGAACCTATTAGATTTCTAAAAGGCAAGTCCTTTTCCAAGTTCCCTGGATTCTCATCTATTGGGTCAAACTTAACATTCGTGTCCAAAGGTTTTGCAACTGGTTTCGAATTTTCCATATTAAACTTTTTCAAAATTTCATGAATGTATTTGTTCTGTGTGATCTTCATTGTTCCTTTTTCTTTGTTGTAATCAAACTCAAGGCCTAAACAATAATGAATTACCCCCAAATCTTTCATACGAAATTCTTCACTCAATTTTCTCTTGAAATTATTCAATTTCCTTCCACCTTTCGACGCCAAAATTAAATCATCAACATACACTGTTAAAATTACAGTCTCCTCTCCTCTTCCAAAAGTATAAACACAAGGGTCAGTTGCTGATGGCATCATACCAATTGCTTTCAGGTGAATCTAACTTCAGATACCATTGCCTGCCCGATTGTTTCAGCCCGTACAGTGACTTTCGTAATTTACAAAATCTTTTTCCACTCTTGAGATCTCTCAACATTTTCCAAGCCAATTCTTGAATTTTTCCTGTTTCATTTCCCACAAAATCCATCAGAATCTTCTCAAAATTTTGCGGTGATTCCATATAGATGTCTTCGTCCATATCTCCATTTAAATAGGCTGTCTCCACGTCCATTTGTTCAACTTCCATTTTGTGTTTTACAGCCAATGCTATAACTGTTCGAAGGGAACTGAGACGCAATACCGGAGAATATGTTTCATGGAAATCTACTCCATTCACTTGTGTGAAACCTCTAGCTACAAGCCGTGCTTTTCTCCTTTGCAGTTCACCACTTGCCGTAAACGTATTACAGAGAATCAGCCTACAACCAATTGCTTCCTGAGATTCAGGTTTCTCTTGCATAACCCACGTGTTATTTTCAAGGAGTGAAGAAACTCTTTTCTCACAGCAGCATACCATTCTGGAGCATCCACTCTAGAAAATGCTTCTGAAGGGGATACCTCTGCGGCATTCGCAATTTCGCTCGTAACTTCGTTTTCGGTCATCTCTCCCCTCGATGCAGATTCATTTTCATCTCCTCCATGATCCCCACGTATCTCCTGCTGATTTGAGGCAGAACTTGGTTTCAGAATCATGTTGAAGACTTTCTTTGCCCTCCCGCGGCTTCCAGACCTTATTATTCTCGGACGTCCAGGTGCTCGAATTAATTCCGTCAATTCCCGTACATCATTCACACCTATTTCTTGTCTTCTGTCCTCACGAGATTGTGGCTCTGAAAACTCGTTCTGTGGCATGTTCGGTGGTCTATCAAGTTCTCGATGTTCATTCGTCTCCGAGTTTTCGATTCGTGATAGGGGTATGTCCACAGTTTCAAGCTTCTGAAACGAGACGTACTCCTTTCTTCTGGAGCTAGCACGATTTCAAGCTCTTTCAGCTCTTCGAAACATTTGCTATCCACTGATCTTGGATACATCTCGTCGAGAAACTTGATATCCCTTGTAATGCAAACTTTCTTGGTCATTACATCCCACACACGATAACCTTTTGAGACACATCTGAATAACCAACAAATAAACACACTCTACCCCTTGGTCCCAACTTTCCTTTTGTTTTGCTTTTATTCAGCATAAAAGCTTTGCTCCCAAAAGTACGAAAGTATGAGACAGTTGGAGTTTTTCCATACCACTTTTCGTAAGATGTCAGCCCATTTATACTCGAGCATGGAGATCGGTTCCTCACATGGACAGCTGTCGATGTAGCTTCAGCACAAAAGCTGTGTGGCAACTATGATTCCGCCAGCATACATCACACCATATCAAGAATGGTTCGATTGATTCTCTCGGAAATGCCATTTTGCTGGGGCGTGCCTGGTACTGTAAGCCTTCGACGTATTCCTGACGAATTAAGATATTCATCGAACTCTTTGCTCATGTACTCGCCACCTCGGTCGGTTCGTAAGTATTTTATTCTAGAACCTTGATGATTTTTGGTATAATTTTGGTATGTCTTGAAAGCCTTCAATACTTGATTCTTTGTCTTCAAAGGAATCAGAACACACCAACGGGTAGCCTCATCAATAAACATAACATAGTATAATGATCCACCATGTGACGCTGTCCTAACTGGTCCCCACACATCAGAATGCACGATTTCTTTGAGTACGACCTCCTTCTCTGACTTCCTGGGAAATGGCGTTTGACACAATTTTCCTTTCAGGCACGTTTCAAAAACTGGTAGATGCTGATTTTTATCCAGCTTCATACCTTTCACACGCTTTGCGACTCTCTTCAGGTCTTGCTCATTCAGGTGTCCGAATCTACCATGCCAAACTTTTAACATTGACAGCTTTCGATCACCTCTGATTCCCTCTATATTTTTCGCTTGTTCATTTCGTTTGTCCACATAATAAAGTCCATTCACTCTCTTTGCACTCAGAACATGCTCTTTTTTCCGATTTAAAAAGAATGCCTTCTGTCGAGTGAATAAGACACTCATACCGTTGTCACTTATGCAAGATACAGACAGTAACCCAGTTCTTAAATATGGCACATAAAGAGCATTCCTTAATGTTACTGTATTTCTCTCATTTGGCTTGAATTGTATAGTACCCTTGGCTTTAACTTCCATCTTAGAGGTGTTAGCCAGTTTTAATTGGACGTCACAACGTTATTGAGTAGTACTAGTAGTACTAATAAGTAGTAGTAGTACTTAAGTAAGTACGTACGTAAGTAGTAGTAGAAGTAGTATACTTAATAGTAGTACAAGTAATTAGTAGTAGTACAGTAGTGAACTCACTGAGTTTTTCTTTATCGTTGCTCATGTGACTCGTACACCCACTGTCTAAACACCACCTAGGGATACATCCATTCAGTTGGCTCATCATCGCCATATTCAATGACTCCTCGATATTTCTAGTTTCCTCCCTCTTTTCGGGACATTTAGAAGCTTCATGTCCGAACTTCTGATACTTAAAACACTTGTACTTGAAAACTTCTCTTTCTTTTTCTGGTTTCTTTTTCGAATTCCTACTCTTTTTGTTCAAATACATAGCATTCGGATCCTCATCACACCTCTTATTACCCCTCGCTTCGGATTCTTCCAGAACTTTTATCCTCAGGGCTTCGGGTTTGGGCAATGTATCTCTCGACTCTATTGCACACCTAAAGTTCTCAAAATCTTCAGAGAGACTATACGAAAGCATGATTGACAGAAGATCATCATTTATATCAATATCCATGACATGCAATTTATCAACAGTGTCGAAAAAGTTCATGACATGATCTCTTACATTGTCATCAGCTTTCATCGTGTGCAATACAAGCCTTTTTAGTAGAGTTGCCTTCCTGGCGGGTCCCTTTGATTGAAATACATCACACAATTTTAACCAACCAATGTTTTGAGTCCCTTTACCAACTTAAGTTCAGATGGACTAATGGCTAAAATTAACTCTGACCTTGCACGCAAGTCTTCCTCTTCCCAAAGTGCTGCTCCTGCATCGTCAGATGGTTTTTCAATTTTGCCGGACACGTATTTCCATCTTCCAGTCTTGATCAATAACGACTCGATTTGCATACTCCAGGTATTATAATTCTCTTTCCCTAATGCTACAATGTTTGTCACATTGAACACTCTGTCATATACTGGCAGTGTTCCTGCTTTGGTTAAGGACATACACTTGGTGTGTTGCGACACACTGCGGTCGTGATGGTGTGATGTTCCTAGTCTGCGATTCAAGTAGGATAAACCCGAATATATCTCAACAATCAAGCCTCTAGTTTATTTACTGATGTCCATGATATCCCATTTCACCCCCCCCCCCCCCCATCATCCCATAAAACACTCCCTTTGGGTCAGATTAGGAAAATTTTAAGTAGCTTATGGTTCAAGTTAGAGTAATCCAAACCAATGATTGTTGTGGCTTGCGAGCCCTTGAAGAACCAAGACAAATAAAATACTATGCCCATTGTTGATGGCATTCCTTTATAAGACGAGCCCTGAATGCAAGTGCGAATGGGCAAGTGGGCTATGCAGTGGGCTACTCGCGAGTGGCTCTAGTAATGACCCTGTCATATACTGGTAGTGTTTCTGCTTTGGTTATGGACATCCAAGTGAATTGGGTGTATTGCGACACACTGCGGTCGTAATGGTGTGATGTAACAAGTATCATCGTTTTATTTTAGAGCGCTGTGACGTTATAGCTTGCACTGGATGCATTCCAGTGACTGCTTACGCAACACTATTATTGTGCAACGATTTTTGTCAGGGTGAATTACCCTGGGTGTTGTTATTAGTCATAATATTAATTTGCTTGGCGACACAATCTTCTCAGTTTACTCTGTGCCACTGCTCATCACATTTATTCAAGATTTGTTATCGGGGCCGCTCCGAAGGGAGGAGGGGGGGGGGGTAGGGTGCCACCCCTACTTTTTGGCGAGTGGGAAAATTCACGAACTTAAGAAAAAGTAGAAAAAATGTTACCTCCTAAGTCGAAGTTGTGAATTTCCCAATTCGTGAAATTATGAGGGGAAAAAAACAAGCTGAAATTTCCCAACTAGAACACCTTTTCTACAAAAGGGTTCGAAAACCCCTTGTCAGTTGAAACAGTATTAGATTAGGAGGGAATCTATATAATCTTTATTTTCATCCACAATTCCCGACTCTTTAACTTGTGAATTTCCCTACATAACCAAACTTGAGAAATTTCCATTCTGGAAATTCCCCTGCTCCACGAAACCGTCACATATAGGTCCTGATTCATAAAAAATTTCTTAGATAGTGCAGAATTAAAAAAGGTCGATTTCTTAATTCAATCTTGAGTACATTTAAAATAAGTAGGCCACTTAGTAGATATGTAGTGAGAGGGAATGCTGTGCAACTTGAGACCTGATTGTATGAACTTGGTAAGTTTTTGTTAACAACTGGAGGCACAACAGAAGCTATTGATTCTAGTTTTCCAACCAGGTAAGTACCTAATAGGTCGTTTTGTAAAAGGGACAATCGTTGGCCGGAGAGGATTCCGACTTCTCATTAATGATTTGGGAGTCGATAATAATTTTTCCATAAACTATCAACCGTATTTTACATATGAAAATCATTTAACGATGCATTTATCAACTATTTATTACATACATTTAAATTCAAACTGTGTGACAGTTCCATTTCACACCAGTTCCATCTTCACAAACTTCTTGTGAAGATTCATTAACAATCCATCCTGTTTTAATTTCTCTTTTCTCATCCTCAATCGCCAATGCAGCTATTTATTAATGAGAGTCAGTTCTCAGCCAGTAAACTATTCCACCTGGTTTACATACTTGCTCTTCAGTTAGGTTCGAGATCTTGAACTAGTCACATCGCGTCTTGCTATCCCACCCCGTTTATCATGTCAAAGTGCAGTGTATGTAGCCTCGGGTTCGCGAATAATGCCTATAAGGTCAAGTGTAACGCATGTGGATCATATGCTCACATCAAATGTGTGAACTTATCGAAGGAGGACTTTCAGTTTCTGAAAAATGCGGAAAAACCTTGGTATTGTGATCCATGTTCTAAGGAGCGTCGGCGGTCCATCGTTCTTGGCCCCACCTCGGCTTCCAGCCCCTCCTCTGGAGTTGACCCCCACCAGGGAAGCAGTAGCCAATGTCCAGGTAATAAACAGCATTACGAAGCGATTCTTGAAATAATAGAAGAGATAGGGGCCGATATAAACAGGTCCAACGCCGCAGTCATGAGAGACATAGACAACTTTCGCCAAGAGGTCAAGGACTTGACCCAGAATCTTAACAGATACTCTGATATGATTGATGCGAACACAACTGCTCTTGAATCTGTTAAGGGATCGATCGATTCAATGAATACCAAAATTGATCAAATTAATCAGGATATTCGTGGATGTCAACGCGATATTTCGGAAATTCAGATCAAAACAAATGAAATCGAACAGCAAGCACGTGAAAATGTGTTGGAAATCGTAGGAGTACCTTCCTCACCTAATGAAAATCTTGCTAGCATTGTTCAAAAGATCGGTAATATGATTAAATACGAGATAAAGGAGGAAATGTTGAGTGACATTTACCGAACGAGGCCTAATGTGGCGTTGAACTTACCGGGCATAATAATTGTCGAGTTTCTCCGGAAAATTGACAAAAGAGCTTTTCTTCTCGCAGCTAAGTCAATTGACTTAACTACACATGCTTTAGGTCTATCGGTTGACGGAAACGAAACTAAAATTTACATTAATAACAGCCTAACATATATGAATCGTAAGCTGCTCGCTTCTGCGAAGGAATTTAAGAGGACACACGACTACCGGTTTGTATGGGTCAAAAACGGGAAAATTCTGATGAAGAAAAGTGAAGAACGTACCCACCCGCCTATAGTAGTCCGCTCGTCAGCTCAACTGCGTGAATTGGCGAATAAGAGCACTTCTTCGAATGGATCTAACACCTCAGCTCGGCAATCCTCACGATGATCAAATTTCCTATCAGAAGTCTAGAGTTCGTTTCTTTTTGTATTATATTGGTATTGTTATGTTCATATCCCTTATATTTCTTTTGTAACGTATGATTCCATCAACAAATGACTCATTACGTCAGAGTCTGAGCGGCTCGGGGGATTGTTTAAGGATTGCTCACGTTAATGCTCAATCGATTGTTTCCCACTTTGAGGAGTTTAAGCTAATATTTGAAGGTGAAGTAGTCGATATTATTGGGGTATCTGAATCATTTCTGAAACCTGAGTTAAACTCCAGCTCCTTTGCGCTAGATAGCTATTCTCTTATCAGAGTTGACAGAACTGGAATGGGAGGGGGAGGTATATGTATGTACATCCACTCATTTTTAAACTATAAAATTATTCATTCCTCCAGATCCGAATATTCAAGGTCTCCCGAGTACCTTCTGGTAGAACTATCTCTGCGAAAGAAAAAGTGTTTATTGGTCTTAGTGTATCGGCCACCTAAAATTGGCGGAATATCCTCGCTGTTTGAAACTGTTGCTGAAATAAGCCACAATTATGACATAGTATCAATGTTTGGTGATTTTAATACGAATATGCTAGATATGACTAATAGTTATACAACTGAACTAAATAGACTTATCAGCACATTGAACATGACGAGTCTTGCCTATAGTCCGACCCACCATACGCGCATATCGTCAACGCTGATTGATCTGTCAACGCTGATTAATGATGGATCAAAAGTAGTCAAATATGGTCAAATACCTGTGCCTGAACTCTCTGCGCACGATTTGATTTATTATGTTCTAAATGTTGATAAAGAGGTAAGGGCCAAAAAAAGTATTTATGTTAGAGATTTCAAGAAAGTAGATTTAAGGAAACTTGAAAACGGTTTGAGAAGCGTGGACTGGTCTAAGATACTTGACGAGCAAGATGTTAATGTAAAAGTGGTGCTCTTCACGGAACTGATAAATGGCTTATTTGATAAGTTTGTACCTGTTAGAAAATATAAAGTCAGTAGACCACCGGCACCTTGGATTACTCGAGAAATTAAATCGATAATGAAAACAAGAAATCAAGCGCAAAAGAGATTTAGACGGAATAAAAGTGATGATAATTGGAAAATATACCAGAAATTAAGAAATAAAGTTAAACAGAGAATAAGAAATGAAAAAACTAAATACTTCAAAAAGCTTTTTGATAAGATAACCTTTCCCTCAGAAATGTGGAAAATATTTAAAAACCTCGGATTGGGCTCTGGGGGAATCAAACAAAAAAACTAGCTTTCCCACTGAATGAACTGAATTCCTACTTCTGTAATGCTCAAGATCGTATTGATGTGCATCAAACCCTTGACGAATATAAACGTGTCTCTGAACTATGTGCCTCGAGATTCATTTTCAGGGAGATTGACAGTGACATGGTTGAAAGGGCTCTGAGTCGCATCACATCGAGATCTGTGGGTTACGATGGAATATCAGCTCAATTTTTAAAAATGATAAGCAAATTTGTCATCCCCATCCTTGTAAATATTTATAACACTTCATTAAGTCAGGGTATTTATCCTGCGATGTGGAAACTCTCACTGGTGGTTCCGATTCCCAAAATTAGTGATCCTAAAGAACTGAATGATTATCGTGCAATCAATACCCTTTCCGATCGTGTCGTATATGAAATGATGACAGAATATGCGGGGGCGAATGATCTAATGGATAGGTTTCAGTCAGGTTATAGGAAGCACTATAGTACGGAAACTGCGTTAATTAAGGTCACAGATGATATACGTAGGAGTATGGATGGAAGGAATGTCACGGTGCTAGTCTTGATTGATTTTTCCCGAGCGTTTAGTTCGGTGAGGCATGACTTGCTGGTTGCAATTCTTGAATCTATTGGTTTCTACGGAACCGAATTAATGTGGTTTAAATCATACTTGGCGCACAGGCAACAGCGGGTCAAGTCTCCGGAGGGGGAGTTCTCAGACTGGTTAGATAATGAAACTGGAGTTCCGGAAGGTTCTGTTATGTCGGCAATCATGTTCACGTTTTTCATTCAATCAATGAGTAAAGCTTTCGGAAAAGGATGTGACATGTCATATATGATTTATTCTGATGACCTGCAAATCTATATTTCTACAAAACCTGAATTTATAAATTCTATTGTACCTAGACTTAATGTGGAGCTTGAAAGATTGGTGGAATGGTCCAATAAACATTGTTTAAGAATTAATGCAGCTAAGAGCAAGGCAATAATAATAGGAAATAGGCGGTTGCTGAGTAATCTTGAAAATCATAGCTTGAATAAAATTATTATTGAAGGTCAGCCATTAGACTATGAACATGAGGTTAAAAGCTTGGGTGTTGTGATAGATAAGAATTTATCATGGTCCCAACAAACTATTGTTATGTGTCGCAAAGTGTTCAAAGCATTGTATCAACTTAAGAGAATAGCTTACCACCTCCCCACTCATATTAAAGCCAAGTTAGTGTCAGCGCTCATTATGCCTTACTTCAACTATGGGTCTTGTGCTCTGTGTGATATGTCTGAGGGCGATATTGACACACTTCAGAGGGCACAAAATGCGTCCATTAGATTCATATTTGATTTAAGACTGGATGATCATGTCACCCCTTTCTACAATAGGCTGCGTTGGAGGAAGATTAAGCAACCATGGATGTATAACCCAAGCCTTTTAACCTTTAAAATTATAAAGTATTCTAAGCCTGAATATCTAGCTTGCCAATATAATATATTAAAATGGACACTATCCACGAAAGGTCTACAAGAAATGCTGGTCAGACATATGTAATGCCACAACACAGTACCGTGAACTACTCTAAATCATTTTGTGTTCAAAGTATCAAGTTATTAAACATGTACCCTGACTTATTTGATGTACAGCAGAGCATTGCTACCTTCAAAACCAAATTGATTGAAATATTGGCGAAACCCGAGGCGAACATTTAATTCATTTTTGTTTTACTAGTTGAGTGTATAGTTCATTTAATTTCTTTCCTGACAACTACATTGTAACTTATATCTATATTATTTCTGTATGATTGTAAGAGTGGGCAACTATGCCCAAAATTGTACAGATTAATAAACAATCAATCAATCAACCTCTCTCTCTCTCTCTCTCTCTCTCTCTCTCTCTCTCTCTCTCTCTCTCTCTCTCTCTCTCTCTCATCTCTCTCTCTCTCCTCTCTCTCTCTCTCTCTCTCTCTCTCTCTCTCTCTCTCTCTCTCTCTCTCTCTCTCTCTCTCTCTCTCTCTCTCTCTCTCTCTCTCTCTCTCTCTCTCTCTCTCTCTCTCTCTCTCTCTCTCTCTCTCTCTCTCTCTCTCTCTCTCTCTCTCTCTCTCTCTCTCTCTCTCTCTCGAGTTTAGACACCATTGCACCTCTGGGGGGCTACCTAAGTCCTTGATAACTGCAAAATGTCCATCACCAACTAGCGTCTCAAAAATTACTGGATTTGTTAATACCTATCTAAATATGAAAAACATACGATTGCAGATTTTTTAAAGTTTTTTTTTTTTTTGTTTTTAGAGTTAATATACCTAACTAGAAGTGAAATAAATAAGATCCCCGATTTTTTAAGTGCATACTATGTAGTCGGGCTTAAAAAACGTCTGCCAAGTTGGGTGGGCAGTATAGCTTCCTAACACAATTAACATTGATGTATAGAATTAGTTAAAGAACAAAGTACAAGTCGAAATGATTGATAAGTCGATGTAATAAGAAATTAACGTTTGCGCATGCGCACAGACCACTATTACTGCAATGCCAATGCAATTTATAGGGGAACGTATAAGGGCTAAACCGCAAAACCCTTGAAAATTTCATAAAAATTGGTCCATTAGTCTCGGAGTTGTCTGTGTCGACATATTTAATTTTCAAGCATGCGCTATACTTATTAATCCACCAATCGTAATATAATTCGTAGATAATTTTTCTAGATCATTTATCTATCTACCCAAATTTGAACGAAATCGGACTAACAGATGATAAGAAATTGACGTTATAATAAATTAACGTTTGCGTCTACGCACAGACTACTGTTTATGTGATAGCAATGAAAGTTATACGGGTAGCTTCTAGAAGCTATTCCACACAATCCCTGAACATTTCATCAATATCGTTCCATTAGACTCAGAGTTTTACCCTTGTCCGATGATATTAGTATCGCGCATGAGCAATGGTTATTACTGAACCGATCGCGATATTAGTTATAAGGTATTTTTCTAAAACATATACCCAATCATCTACCGAGTTTGAACGAAATAGGACCGATAGATCTTAAGAATTCGACGTTATGAGAAATTCACGTTTGCACAAGCGTACGGGCTGATGTTGATTTGACGGCTTTGGAAATTATCAGGGACCGTCTGAAAATTAGACGGTACAGACCTGGTCAGACGGTTACTAGACTTGGTATAGTTTTGCGCGTGACAAGGATTTACCACAGACAGACAGACACGGAACCGAAATTGATCAGCAAGCTCTGAAACGCAAAAGGCAAGTGTAAATTTCGATTTTGGAGAACAACAATTTTTTCTACTTAAATCACGAACACGAAGCTTCCATGCCCTCGGTAGTGAGGAAGCGAAATAATTGGTAGTCCAGAGGGTTGTCTTTAGTCTGCCTTCTTTGTGTTTTCGTGTATTGGCACCTTATTCTCGAGTCCCGCTATTTTCCCCCTTCCTTACTATGTACAGCTGGACGTCCAGTTATCAAAAAAAAAAAAAAAAGGCAGGAACCTGTTTTTTGCCAACAGGAAGGCTGTGCAGGGAATTTTAGTTCCGAAAACGTGGTGTCCCAAGCAAGACGTGTCTAATAGGTTTTCCTAATTAATTAATAATTACTTACTTAAATGCCCTCTTACTCGGGCTACCTATGAAATGCAATCAGAATTTTTGGTAAAAATTAATTTTAACTTTAGGTTTTCTGATATTGATGGATTGTCTCTTTTACGGAAAACAACCCAATAATGTAACTATGTAGGTTAGTACCTCTCTACGTGTTCTACGAGATAGTTACTCTTACCAATAAAAGCGCTTTGTGCGCCAGTGTGCACAACCACAATCTTAGTTGAATTATGATCGGATAAAAAAATGTTTCCTTATTTTATTTAATGTTCATCTTTGAATAAACGCATTTATGAATAAAGGAACGATATGCTATGATCGGAAAATTTTCTTAATTTTGCCAAATAACAAATGATACAATTATGACTAAGAAATTTTCAAACAAATGAAATATTTATGGCTAAGAAATTGAAAATGTTTGCTCCAAAGAGTTGGGAAAGTCACGAGGTCCCCCCCCCACAACATTTTCCTTCGGTACGGTACTGTTTGTTATACCAGTAAACATACAAAATCTTTGTGATATCACTTGTAGTGTAATGAGAGTTTTCCTACAATGAAGCTGTTCCTGGGGAAATGTAGCTCTGTCGGTTTCCGTCCGGCGAAAATGATTTCTCTCGAAAAATATTGGAAATGGTTAAATGATCTGAATTGGTTAATTTGTTGGAACGATTTCGATTTACACTGAAATCTCTTAAGCTGCATAAAGTGCTGCACAATTCAATCTGTGTTACACGTTACTTGTTGATGAATTTTAGACGGTTCTTGAAGCCTAATGGCTAATGATAAGGCGGTAACCAGGCTTATTACTAGTTTGATAATTACCTGAAGCATTGTCGTTTCGGCCCCTAGTTTGTACCATCATATCCTTATCTTTTCCCGGCAAGGCAAACATTGTACTTTTCTTTATGTAGATGCTGACTTCTTATCCGTGTAAACATTTTGGGCCGAATCTTTTCGTCAGGCCTGACCAAGTGGATATATTCATTTGCTACTACCCTACTTTTTCCATTATTTCTTCTGGTGGCGGTCGAGGTGCCCTTATTGTCAGGAAGACCGTGTCGATGCCTTATGTTTCAAATCAAAAGACCTTCATGTTGAAAAAATTCAATTGAAAAGAGCGCCTACGTTTTAGGCTGAACCTCTTTGATTGCCTATGCTGAATTCTAGCGGAAGAAGTTGTGAGCAGACGCTTCCTACGCCTTGGGTGGGCCATTAGAGTTGGAGTGTCGCAGCAGTCAATTTCGCCAGTAGGTTTGTACTTATGGGATGTACAGAGCGAATCAAAGTGTGTTTATGAGTCTAATCGTAATATCTTCAGTACTAATGTGTAACTATCGTGAGAATGACGCCAATCGGTCGAACGGACGTATTAGAAAGAAACCAAGAAGACAACACCATCTCCCATACGCGCCCACATAACCTCCTAAATATATAACATTATATTTTATTATAAAGATATAAATCTTACCTATTATATATGTAATATATATTATAGCTATTATAAAATATATTTTTGTGACGGAGAGATAGGGGGGGGGGGTGGAAGCGGATAGTGTTGAACAATTATTTTTTTTGGAAGATTATAAACATAAAAATATGGGTCATTTCACGCGAACGGCCAAACTTTTTTTTCGATATTTTTTAAAATTCCTGATTTTCTAGTATGCTGTACCCATTGGTGATACAAGCTAGGAGCCAAATTTTCAGACCCCTTCTTCGCCCAGCCTTTTCTCTACAACTGTCCGATGTTTAGGGGTGTGCGCCAAACACTAACTTTTGTTTTAATTGCTCAACCGTTATTGTGCCCAAAAAAAATAAGTAAGGTGGCCAATTCTTATGGTAAATCGTCTGCTCTTTCTGGTAGTCATGTCTAAATATACGAAAAACTTAATCTTCCTCATGAAAACTCAAAATAATACTTCTTTTTCACATTTCATCAATTTCGCATTTTTTGAAAAAAAAATTTTTTGATCTTAAATCATACCTACCGGTATATGTAGAATACGAGGTTGAGAGGACGTAATGGGCCGACAAACGGTTTGTCGCCAGTGGTACTTAATGTACGGCCTGAACTGCCAAAAAGCGTAAGCTTCCCCATGAAAACTCCACATTTCATCGATTTCGCAATATTTGAAAACAAATTTTTTGATCTTAAATCATACCTACTAGTATGTAGAATACGAGGTTAAGAGGACGTAATGGGCCGACAAACGGTTTGTCGCCAGTGGTACTTAATGTACGGCCTGTACTCCCAAAAAACGTAAGCTTCCCCATGAAAACTCAAAATAAAACTTCTTTTGCACATTTCATCAATTTCGCATTTTTTGGATAGAATTTTTTTGATCCTAAATCATACCTATCAGTATGTAGAATACGAGGTTAAGAGGACGGAATGGACCGACAAACGGTTTGACGCCTGCGGTACTTAATGTACGGCCTGTACTACCAAATAAAAGAAAAATTGAATTTTCATGATAAAATTTGCACCTATCTGATGTGCCGTCAAATGTGAAATTAGTTCTGAGCAAATTTGATAAACTGGGGACTTTGTAATGAAAACTCAATTTTTACGACAAGTGGACCAAGCCCCTCTCACAAGTGACATACTGGGTGAGAGTGAAAACTCAAATAAGTGTCATCCGGGCAGTCTCCATGCGCCTAAGAGGGTGTAGGAGGAAGGTGAGATGCCTAGGCCTTGAAGATGGGGCCTTGATGCCTTTATAGAAAAAAAAAAAAAAAAAAAAAAAAACAAGATACAAGAACAAGAACAAGCTTTCTTTAGCACAGATCAGATGTAATCAGATGGAAGAGAAAAAAAAACCCCCCATAAATAGGAATGATAATATACTTAATAAAAAAAAAAAAAAAAAAAAAAAAAAAAAAAATTTCAAAAAATGCGAATTTGATGAAATGTGAAAAAGAAGTTTTTATTTTGAGTTTTCATGAGGAAGATTAAGTTTTTTGTACATTTAGACATGACTACCAGAAAGAGCAGACGATTTACCATAAGAATTGGCCACCTTACTTATTTTTTTGGGCACAATAACGGTTGAGCAGTTGAAACAAAAGTTAGTGGTTGGACTTCGGACAGTTGTAGAGAAAAGGCTGGGCGAAGAAGGGGTCTGAAAATTTGGCTCCTAGCTTGTATCACCAATGGGTACAGCATACTAGAAAATCAGGACTTTTAAAAAATATCGAAAAAAAAAAGTTTGGCCGTTCGCTTGAAATGACTCCTATGTAAAAAAAAAACCTATATTTTGAAAATACAATTACTTATTTAAATGGTGAAATTAAAAAATCCAAATTAAACGCTTTTTGAAATTAATTGCGTTTCCCCTCATCTTTCTTTTCATCTAAGTGTCTTCAAGTATGAAGTGAACTCTGGTTGGGGTAAGAGACTTCAGAAGAAGTAGGTATAACTCTAACAAAACAGCCCGCATGCTGAAAATGACACCTCGAAAAATTCAACGGTTCAATCCAAGTGTTTCATCCTTCCACAGCATTATCACGTGCTGCCTACAGCAATTAGAGGAAGATTAAACAGAAATTCAATCTCTTTATGCTCTTCCTTTGAAATTTTCGGAGAGTGAAAGATATAAGTAAACGGAAAGAGAGAAAAGGATTAGTGAGAAACATCTGCACCCAAGCTTCAGTGAATTTGGTAAAGTATTCGTGAATGCTTCTTTCAAACCATTCGCCTCTAACTTAACTCGCAACCTTTTCTACAAGATTATTATGAAAGGCTTGGAGTGAAGTTTTCTTCTCTCTCTGGGTGATAAACTCATGGAGGATGGACGAGGGGTGAAAAAATGTCTAAATCAATGTTTGATGTACCAACTGCGGGAACTCTTAGATGGGTTCTTAGATACATACCTGTTTATTGATTATGAGTTAGGCATACCACTATTGAAATTCATATACGATAAATGTCGAAGTGAAGTCGTTTCAGAAAATCTATCAAACGTCCTTGTGTCCGCCTTACCAGAATAAGTAAAATACTGAATGAGAGAACGTTTAGATTCACCTTGCATCATTTTCACGGTAGGTATAGCAAATGTTGTGAGCAAAATCCTTGGACTGGGTATTGGAATCGGTATCGAACTAGGAATACCTACTTACCAGGTATTCGACGGCAAGATGAAGCAGATGGGAAAAAAACTACGTGCTGAGTATTGATTTATTTCTGACATGAAGTGAAGCAAATTCTCTCCAGTTCATGTTCGTAAATTTCAATTTGAAAGTTTCTCTAGGACAACAAGGGTCCAATTGAATGAAAGACTCCATCGTGATCAGATGAGTGGGCTGAATTCTCTCCTGTTCACTCTAGGTAGTTGAAATTTAATAGTTTTCGAATGTAGGTATGTCAGGAGTTTCCAATTTCATCACGGGGAGGGATGAATGGAGGGGATAATAGGTACTGATGAATCATAATGTTTTAACTGTTCTTGCCCGATTTTTGTTTCTTTTTTTCGTTCTAGTTTTGGAACATATATGGAGAGTTTCAAATTTGATTATGCATGTGGGAGTTAGTGAAAAATCGTTGTCTATTTCCACGAAAAATAAAAAGTTACAATGTTAAATCAATTTCAACGGTTAGGCCATCATCAGTAACAAACAATAAGTTATTATTTGCATCATAAGTTACTGTTTGTTACTGATGATGGCCTAACCGTCAAAATCGATTCAACATTGTAGCTCTTTATTTTTCGTGGAAATAGCCACCGTTTTTTCACTAACTTCCGTTTTGAAATGGGTTTCCACTACTTCGTCGGGAGTGATTTAGTTCGCCGCAGGTTCTGCATCTACAACATACTCACACAGAAAAGATGGCGATGGCACAAAGGCTATGCTCTTGGGTTCACGAAACGTGCTTCCAAATAAGGATATCACCATCACCTGTTTTAAGAGTGGTGAGAATATATAGAGATTTTTGTAGAAACAGTGGTTGGAAATGCTACAATTGCCATAAACACACCAACACTCATGTTTCAAAAAACTGCCCGAAGGAAGTTCACGAAGCTCAGGCACGATTACCATTACGAAATGTACAAATGATACCTCGCAAACGGGAGACCAAAGAACGACCGTTTCGGCGTCGGAAACTCCATAAAATTCCTCGTCGAACAGCTGAGCGATGACAACTCATCCGATCTTCCAGACGACATGAAAATGTGCTGGATCGATTTAGAGGACATCAGGCTTAATTTTTGTAAAATTAGATTCTTTCTTGATACAGAGGTACGACTAATCATATAGCTAATCAAAAACTGAATTTTGTAAATTTGAAAAAGCTAGCTGTTTCAAAAATAATCGCTTGCGCGAATGGCAGCAACGAAGCAGGTTTAGTCATAGAATTTATAGGTGGTATAGTTTTTAATAGTCTTGTATGACCAGACCTCAATGAAGATTTATTCTCACTGAGAAAACTGATATCAAACGGTTTAATAGTGTCTTTCACTAACGAAAAGTTATTTATTGATGACGTTCAAAAAAGCGAAAGCATGAAAGAAGGCAATTTTGATGGCAAGTTCTGGTGGCTAATTTTTGATTTGTTACTATCCACTCCAAATCAACGCTAAATACGTGAAATTTTAAATGCGATCGAGAAATCCAAGACAGGAGGGAGATAAAGACAGCTTACCAATTATTGTGATATTGAGATAGGAGAATGTTTTTCCAAAATCGATTTATTAGTGAGTACAGTACCCAAGAATTCAAGAATAGGATGCAAATTTATGATGTTAGGTGATAATATAGATAACCTAGATAATATAGTGGTTAATGATGCAGAAAACAATAGTGATGAAGCAGCTGAAACAATAGGCGAAGAAAATGGCAACGATTCTGATGAAAATTTGAGAGACAGTGTAGGTACGTTACAGCATTTCAGATTGAATAACACGTCCAAAGGTTACTTGGAAGCTATTGCTATAACGATTCCAAATTTTATGGGAGTAAAATATAATAACAACATCTAAGATTGTACGCACTGTAAATTAGCTAAAAGCTAAATCATGCAATGAAAAACCTAAGCGAACTAATATTCTATTTCAAAGGTTATATATAGCGATTTAATGGGACCAATCAAACCGTGCACGTGTGGTTCAGGAGCGAAATCATATTAACCTTTAGTGAGGACCATTCAAGATACACGATGGCTTGCCAAAATTCGGACAAAACTCAAGTACATAGCGCTTTGACCAACTCTCCCTCTCTCTGAACAAAAATTATTTGAAGGTCAGGAAATCAAAATTTCAGAAATCAGGAATGATGGGGAAACCGAATACAGAAGATAAGGTAATAATTATGTTGTGAATATTTTATCGTACGGTTATTCAAATGTTCCCACAGAATTTTTTATCTTAACCATTTCTAGAAATAATCTTTTTTCGCTATGAGATTATCTTCCTAAAATTTTGGAATTTGTGAAGTCCATAGTATGTTTTGAAGTTCTGCAATAACCTACGCGTTGTTCGTATCTTCTTGTAATAGATCCGATTCATGTTTAAAAAACGACACCAAATGGACTGGGTCGTTTTCCCTCCATACACTTTTCCACACCCACCACTACCACAAGGGATCTGGTGGACGGAAACTGAACGTTGTTCTTTTGGTGAGAAATCTTTTAGTTCGGGAAATAGTAGTCTGTTCGTGTTAAGTTTGCGAAATGCTGAATTGGTTTTTTATTATTCTCCAACCTTTCTCCCCAGGAACTGAGGCTTCTTCAAGAATACAAAATTTAAAATATAAAATTCATTTTTTTGAATAAATACTTAACGTTTTATTTTTTTAGATAAAAAATCGAATTCTGAATTATAAGTGAGAAAAAACCAAATTTCCTTTTAAAATTGTCTATTTTATGTAGGTAACCGGATTTTTTACCTAGTTCGCTGATTCGGTACCTAATTAGACATTTAGAGTCCCTCAATCAAATAGGTACGAATTAATTTTGCTGTAGTCTGAAAAGACAGTTAAAACTTGAGCGAAATTTACTCATATTTGGTTGAGGGACTCTAAATTCATAATTACCGTCTCCGGTGAACTGGGTAAAATATACGGTTACCTAAAAAAACTTAACGATTTAAAAAAAAATTGATTTTTCGTCACTGATAACTCAGAATTCGATTTTCTATCTTTTAAAAGGAAAAGATAAGTATTTATTTTAAAAATTTTCTTTGAATTTTATATTTTTAATTTGGCCTTTATGAACATGCCTCAGTTCCTGGGGAGATACGTAGAAGAATAATAAAAAACCAATTCAAGGACAGAAAGGCCTTCTTTGTGAAGTCATATCTTTTATGGGCCTCCTGTATACCTCGTATTTTGGTAGGTATAGTGTGGGATTTCTTCTTTCTCAAAAAGTTTAGTAATAGCACGAAAGCCATCTGAATCTACAGTATTAATTTCAATCACAACATATGACATAGTGGTAAAACTCATGTTAGTAGTTTTTCCCTCAACTTCATTTTTTATTTTTTATTTATTTATTTATTTATTTTTTTTTTTTTTAAAGCTGGAAAGTACGAAATCAATCCTCTCGATATAAACAGGAGAAAGTTTCGGTTCTTTTTTGTTTTTGTTTCGTATTAACTAGAGAATTTTTTTCTAGGAGGAGGTAAATCAGATTTCCTGCTATTATGACCTCTTTGAATCACATTAGGTATCCCTTTCGCCTGTCTCATCGGCCAGGATTTCTTCGTCTGCATTATTCCTCTTCTGGGGTCGACGCCAATTTAGAAAACTCCACCTGAGGAGATCTACCGAGAATTTCATTTTTAAAAGAGTCAATCTCTGTTTTCAACTGGGTAATTCGGTCTGTTTTATCTGTATTGATATCATTCAAAATTTTGCATAAATTATTGATAATTTTGAACAACTCACTTATTGAACTCCGAGCGGCTGGCGAGTTAGGAAGTTACGGAATGTTGTTTAAACGATATTCTTGCCTTTTTGCTTGAGCTCGCGCTTCCGAAATAAGGTCAACTAATGCACCATTCCACGCAGGCGAGAAAATAATCGCAGGGACACCTGTTTTGTTTTGCTCGATGTTACACATCTTTGGTGGTTCGAATGAAACTAACACGAATTTGAATCGCATAGCGATGTGATAAGCAGGCCTAGGCTGACTTGATTTTATATGGTGTTTAAATGAAGCAACTTATATTCGTGTGGTGCGCCGCTAATATCTATAGAAAAGTGCAATAATTTGCTTCGTGTAATAAACCTTTGTGTAATAAGCCCCTAATTTCGTTTCTAATTCTAGAACACTCTGTATATGATGGAAATATATTAAGATCTCATTAAAGTTTTCAGCTATCATATATTTTCCCAATAAGCAAGAGTAGACGATGTTTTTGAATGCGGAACGCTTAGAGAGCAGCTTTGAAATCCACTATAGTGATGATGTTCATTGAAAAGGGTCAATGGGTTCAGTCAGTAGAGTAACCCGCACGATATCAAAATAATATTGCCAGTTTTAAGATTTCGTGAAATCAAGGCTCTTGATTTTGAAATGGATTGACATTATTAAATAATATTTATCGAAACTGGAAGTGAGGATTTTAATTCGTTAGGACCCACTTAACTCAGTTGAAATGGCAATTAAATTAGATGCAATTCAATTAGCAATTTCATCCCAAAGGGTGCCTTTTTGATTATGAGAGGAGGTTACTCTTGTTATTTCGATGATAATGACTTTGTCAGGTCACGTGATGGTAGGAATTATTTCGAGGCCGACCAACATTACGTACCAGTTACAGTCATCACAGTTCCCTAATTCGTTCCATAGTTATTGAGTTATGGAGGGATGGCTGGAGGATGGCGATGGATTTTAAACCTCAATATCTGATGCCTGACGATCGAATTAAGAATGGGGGGAATTTTGGATTCGGACCAATTTCAACACCACCTAAGTATACGCACACACCACTCCAAATTTGAGGGTACACATAACATCTGTCGAATTATTCTTGAATGTTATCGTTTGAAGCCACTAGAACTTGTTGAATTGAGACCATCGCACTATAATTTATTCGAACAAATTTTTTAATTGGAATCTTTGGTAAATCATTTATGGTATCATATCTCTATAAATAATATGGAAAATGTAATATTATGAATTCGTGGGTTCTCGATGAAATTGACGTATTTCTTTAAAAAATGGTTCTCTAAGTAAATATGAGTTTACGGGCGGTTTCTACTTTTTTTTCTCAAGCTGGATTGAATGGAAACATTTTCAGATCCCTCCAACTATATCGTTGTTTTACACTTCAACCAGCCTGTTTTACTCCAAAAAAGCATACAATTAAGCATAACAAATAAATTACCAATTGGTGAGTTAACCCACACGGAGTTCGAGAGATATGAAAGTGTTACCGTTCGATTCAGCGTGGAAAAATAGGTAGAAACCAACCTTAAACTCGTATTTTCATACAGGGTCATTTTTCTGGAAAACCTTCGATTTCATTGGAAAAAAATACATTTTTCCAACATTAAAACATGAATTTTTTCTCTAATTAGCAAAGTAACAGTTAATTTTAATATACCGTTGGATAGCTGAGATTTACGGAATTTTTTTATGTGATGAGATGCCTCTCAAAAGCAATACGAATTAGGAGCAGCAAACCAGACAGAAAAAAGTCAAATTCTGGAAATTGTTCGAAATTTGAACTTTGGCCTCCTTTTTTACGAACTAAGCCAGCTCAAAAAATTTTGATTTGGCATAAGAGAGTTAGGAAATTTTATGTTATTTTTGAGTTTTCGGGGATTCTAAAGGGAGTTATGGCAGTTTTAAAAATCTTATAACTTGAATAAATCAAATACAAGCGTTTAAGAAAATTTCAAAAACGAACTTTAGATCAGAAATGAGCTCTAATCGACTCCTGAAGTTTGTCACTACTAAACACCCTTTATAAATTAGGTACGTTCTTGGAAAAATATGTAGTCAAATCACCAACCCCAAACCCGATTACGAAATACTTCTCTACGGTCATCACATTTATTTCTCTATATTGCACTGAGTAGGAGTCTGTTCTCATCTCTATGTTCACATTCTATGTTCACATCTCTCTGTACATTATATAGTACCTAAACAAATTTTTAACCGGAACCCACACTTTACAAAGTACAACCGTCTTTTCCTAGCATGAATACATTGTACCATCATTTTCGAACGATCACGGACTGGTCTCCCGGTCTACACGTTAGAGGGACAACTATTGACACCAGGTACATTATATCACTAGGAAATGACGCCAAATAAAAAAATAATTCAATATTCGATATTGAAACATTCTCATGACAAACTTGTCATATACGTACTTTAGCGGAAAAACCCAGCTTCGAAAAACCCCAAAACTTATTTCAAATTGATTTCACTATCAGTTTGGAGTAAGTAATGTGCTTCGACAAATACCAATACCAAGATATTTGTAATAATTAATGGAGAGATTCTAGACCGTCTAACTTTTTCCATCCCGAACATCCATCCTGAGTGGTCTTGCAAAAACAATTATCACTTACAATAAGAGAAAAAACTCGGTATAAAAGTTATTAATTTATCAATTTATTATCAAAATTTGTTAATTTAAAAGCTGAACTAGAAATTTAAAAATCCGTATCGATTCACATAATATTACATAATAATAAAAATAATGTACGTAAGTATATGATGGTCCGGTATGGAACCCAAAACATATGGGCTGTACTTCTAATCCCAAAAACCTTTCGTGACATCCTAAAACTGTAGAAACCTAACAATGTTATCCGGTTGAACAATACTCTTATAAGATATTCAATTTGAGTTAGAAGGATTACTTCATCATATTTATGTGAGTAAAGCAACATTTGCTAGCAAGAGTTTTACGCATCGAATCCAACAACACTAGAACGATTTCCGGCCTTTGAGCCAAACCAAATTTATTTGGGTAAGCAGGTTGCTTCTAAATAACATTTAAATCCAGTCGCATGCACATTGCTTACATACCTGTTGTAGGATGTAAATGTGTGCATTACGTGCCTTGTCTCATAGAATATTATCCACATAATATATAAAAGAGAGAAGTAAGGTCTGTCTAAGGCCGATTCACGTCCAAACGGCTTGAGCTACTTCGATGCAAGTTCTTGCAAAATGATCTCAAAGTTCGGAATCAACATTTAGGCTGCAGTGAACTCCTCCGAACCTCCTCCTCCATCATCATCTCGGACTTCCCTAACGACGTCGCCTCGGTAAATGAGTTCGTAAATAAGGAAAACCCTGATATGCGGAAACACTTGATACGTCAAATTAGGTTGGGAATGGATTATGTTGATAGGACTTACCATTGCAGATCCAAAGATACCAAAACGATTTTCGTGGGTTGAGCCGCCTATTTGTTCTTGACAAAGCAAAATCTACAAGAATTGGTATTCTGAACGCCTCACTATTTGCCACAAAAAAAGAGGAATTTGTCATAACAATCATTTTAGTTTCTTGGCGATTTGTCGACAGTCAACTAACATAATATTACAGAGGAATTAAGTACCTACGGTTGCCGAATAAGCAATGGAGATATTTCAGAAAAATATTTAAATGGTTTATGACGAGATTTAAAACAATGAGTTGTGTGCAAGCTTGTGTCCCAAAAAGACTAATTACGCCACCATTACGCGAAAAAGTCACGATTTATCAGCCAGGATCAGAAGTTCGGAGGTTTGACAAGGCGCTTGCTCCGCATGACGTCATAAGTTGCAAGGGCAACCCTCTATACGGATTTCTCAAAGTCAGTAGATTACCATTACGAATGTTCTATGTAGCAAACTATACCCTGCCCAAAACAAGCAGTTTATAGAATTTTACCTATCCTCTTTGCTCTGCTAATAGAACACCTACTAATATACTTAGTTGCCTATATATTGTAATACATATTTGAAAAAAGTAAATAAATTGACCATTTGTAATAATGAGTCCAGTTCAGATTAGCCCCCATTGGACGCCGAAATTGGTAGATTCAACACAAGCATACATGGTGGCAAGGATTCCTTCTACTGATATTTGAATTTTAAGTTTGGGAATCGAATATTCAATCGTTGACTATTCTCATGAACATCCTGTTTAAAGTAGAGGATAGGAACTATTTAGACTAAATAAAAACTAGGATTTCATGCTTTTGAAAGAGATTCCACTAGAAAAACTTGCATTATCTGTCATTCCTATATATCTCATTGTAAAGAACACCTTAAATGCTGAAAGACGCGTTGATGGAAATACTTAAGCCGAAGAATCAGATTAAGGAGTTGGCAGAACGAGTAACCAGGGTTCAATTGTGAGAGTCTGATCCGGTGGGGAGGACCAGTGACTTACGTCTTTGCCTAAAAAAGGCCCATGTTCTGTAGCCAAGGTTGAAAATCCACACCCAAGATTGATTTCAATTACAACTGCAGTTTGATACTAAATGATGTACTGGAAGTCACCCACGCAACCAAACATTTGAACTAATAACGTTGTCAAGAATCATTGTATGAAGTATCCGCCTTACAATATTGTAGAACACCAGTGAAATAGATATTGTTCAGATTCAAGAACTCGCCATACTGTACCTCGGAAGAGTAGGGCAAAGACTCCATAGAAAAGAGGAAAAAGTTAACCCCAAGGATGTACAAGGCATGCGGAATTGGCAAGCAAGCTATTCTGATAGCGGATCAGTAATTTACATATATACATCAATGGGAAGAGGTAGCTCTTAATGGATGTGGTTTCGGACGAATCGAATATGGAAAAACCATATTTGGTGACACACTCAATTTGGTTGACGCACTCCAGGAAGGAAAGTCGGAGACCAAATGTTGAGCATCTGTTACACAGCATGCAGATACATCGGTACATT
Source organism: Adelphocoris suturalis (assembly GCA_030762985.1). NCBI lineage: Eukaryota > Metazoa > Arthropoda > Insecta > Hemiptera > Miridae > Adelphocoris > Adelphocoris suturalis. The sequence continues at coordinate 65,700,367 of CM061040.1, read as the reverse complement.
AAAATATCTCAATAAAAAATAAATAAATAAATATTAATCATCGTGATAATAATGGTGATAGGCCAAGACCTTGATCCAATGTGCCTTCCATGTTTTTTTTTTTTTTTTTTTTTAAATCAGGAAACAAACGTGTTGGGTCTAGTTTTCTTCTCTCCCTCTCTTTTCCGTCTTCTTAATCTCCCTTCAGCATTCCCAACATGGTCCTCACACAAACACATGTCGCTACACAAAACACTCACACTGCACTCAGAGGCGGGGCTTGTGGTACAACCTCTGTGGCCCCCGTAATGTGGAGGAGGGAGCAGCAGGTTCGGTACTCCTGCCGCTGGCGGTAGCTGTGGGCGCCAGCGGTCCGTGGGCAGACCCAAGTAACGTCCGTAAAGATCCCTCATGTCCAGTAGTACCGGTTGGTGGCCGGGTTGGAATGTTGCACGACATGTGGGGCCCCCCTCTTGACCCACAATGGACCAGAAAACGGGCTATAATCAATAGGCCGGTGGAGGTAGCATTGGCCCCGATGTCGTAAGTGACACCACTGTACACTATACTTAACAAACTACACTCAGACACACACACCTACACACCTCTCTCCCCAAAAAAATTGAAATGTCCAAAACAATTATAGCGGGTAATAAAAGTGCCACCTGCCACTTCCCTGGGGCTCCCACCCTAGCTGCGGAAGTTTCCTCTCCGCCTCTCCCAACTCCCCATTCCACCCCAATGCCTTCCTTTATGAAGGCATAAAAGAATGGTACGATTCCCCTCACCATGAATACAGAGACTACGGTCTCTGTTATCAACATTAACAACTCTATCTCCAGCAGTAGAGACACCAAGGAATGAAGAGGAGATCCTGACCACGGAGACAGGGAAACCACACCCTGTTGTTGCTACCTCCCCTTTGGGAGGTGCGAACATGAATATTCCTTTAACAAGAAAAGGTATCGAAGATTGATCAGTCCCCACCAGTGTAACCCCCACTGAACAATCAGATGCTGTTGTGATGCCTCTGAGCTCACCAAAGAAACAGCATGACCAAAGCCAAACACCTAAAAAGTGACAAGAAACTTCTTTGATTTTTTCAAGAGGTCTGGATTCTCACGTTTTTACACGGTTGAGATTAATGGGGATGGTTGTAAAACCTCCAGTTCTTTAAAGATCGGAAATGCCTTGGGAAGCCAGATAGGCAAATGAACGGAAATGAAAATCATTTCAAACGGCATGGTTCAAGTTAAAGTAGCTTTGGAGGAACAGGGAATGAGACTCAGCAAACTGATAAAGTTGGGAGAGACTGAAGTTACAGCCACTCTCTACCAGAGGCTTAATACTTTACAGGACACAATCCATTGCCATTACCTTCGATCGTGCCCTGCTAACAAGAACCTCGAGAGTCTCAAAGAGGACTCAGCCATTGAAGTCATCCCTCTTCAACGTGATGAACGCATCAAGGGGTCGTCTGACCCCTTTTTACTCACATTTCCGTTACGAAATCCGCCCAAGACTGTGTCACCTGGTCCTTTGCTTTGTGATATGCAGGTAAGGCCTTTTATTCCCCCACAAATGCGATGCTACAAGTCTTCAAATATGAGCATGCTAGCCGCAGGTGCAAGGCTGAGTAATAAATGTGCTTCTGTGATCTTCCACGACACAATAAGGCGGAAACTGTATGCTCAAAGCCCCCAAGTGTGCCAATTGCAATCGCCTGCATGGAGCGCTCTCTAAGGAGTACCCAATCTTTAAAAAAGAAGTTGAGATCCAATCCATTATTGCAACTGAACAAGTCCCTTATCCTGTGGCTCATAGAATGTGCAATGATTCTATTTCCAAAAAAGAATCATATGCATCCAAGTTAAAACAATCCATTAAACGGACACGGGCCCAAGACCAGCTAATCAATCCCTGGCCCACTCCCCTTTCCCCCATCCACCACTATTACCAACCTCCCCCAACAATGTCCCCCCCCCCATCACTGAAGCCATCCTCCAAATCCCTCCATCAACAAAGGGGGTCGGCTCCGAGGAAAATGTGTGGGACGTTTCTAAGGTCCTCACACAAAATTCCGGACGAGGCGAAAAATTACAACAGTCTCCGCCTCACCCAACTCCTCAGGCTCCTAAATGGAGCTCGGCCAGGATCCAGCGAGTGGTGGCTGGACCCAGTTTAGAAAGAGGAAAGACACATAATCGGGGTCTGCATCACCACCCCCTCAAGCCCCATCTAAGGAGAAGAAGAGCTGACAAAAGGGCAAGCTCAGAAAGTAGCAATGACAGCATCATTGTTCTCTCTAAACAATTTATAGATACTGTGCTTCCTTCAATGGAATGCCAATGGTATATATGGACGACGGGATGAGCTGCAATCCGTACTAGGATCATACTCGCCAGTGGCAGTAGCATTACAAGAGACGCACCTGAAACGACTTGATGGGTACAGTATGCATGGCTACTCCAGCCTCATAAAAGCCGAGGCACCCGTCCCAATGGTAGGACCCATGGTGGCTTAATGATCATGATACGGAATAATGTGCAAGTTTGGAGGTGCCTCTCAACATTTTCCTCCAGACAGTAGCTGCCAGAGTTGCAGTCTCTACCCCCCTGAATATTGTCTCCCTCTATTTTCCAGATGGAGTGTGGGATGAGGCCGCTTTTGCGTACCCGGATGACTTTAGGCGACACAAGGCGGAGGTTTATGACGCCTCTTCCTCAGCTTGTGCCGTCGTCCATTCCCCAAATTGATATACCATTCACATTAGTGAACTAGAGAGAGCAATGAACAAATCAACTAGGACTGCCCCTGGGAAGGATACGATTCATTATGAAATGTAGATCAATCTCCCACAGGTGCAAAAGCACACTCCCTTGAAGCTGTATAACTCTATATATGCCTTGGGTCACTATCCTTCCTCCTGGAGGGAGGCTGTCATTGTCCCTCTGCACAAAGAAGGCAAAGACCCTTGTGAGGCTGCTAGTTGCAGACCCATCTCCTTTACTTGCTGCATGAGCATGATCCTGGAAGCTATGGTCAACTTTCGCCTGGTATGGTTTCTTGAGAGCAAATGCCTCATCAGCCAATATCAGGCTAGTTTTCGCAAACGTTTCTCACCAGTTTACCAACTCTCAGCTTTTAAGAGTTATATCCAGGACGCCTTTTCGGTTAAGGATTATGCCATTGGTGTGTTCTTTGATCTTGCTAAAGCCTATGACACCACCTGGCACCACATCTTGCAAAGGCTGCAGCAGTGGGGAGTGAGAGCACCCATGTTGGGCTTCCTCCACAGCTTCCATTCCCACAGAAAATTCAGGGTGCACGTAATGTCTTCTCCAATCTCCACCCTCACGAGAATGGCATCCCTCAGGGCTCTGTGCTAAGTTGCACCCAGTTAATGGTCGCTATAAATGGCCTTGCTGACAACATCCCAGAGGATATTCGTCCCCTCCTGTATGTGGATGACTTAACTATCCTCCTCCGAGGCAATAATCTGAGAAATGTGAGTGACACATTGCAACGTGCTATTGATACTACCTATTAAACAGCGCAGATGCGAAGTTTTAGTTTTTCACCTGCAAAAACTACCTCCATCCATTTTTGCCGAAAGCGCAAAGCACATGATGAGTATCCACGCACAATTGTTAAGTCACAATACGTTTTCCACACACACACAAACACACACACACACACACACACACACACGTTCCCTTCTTGCTCACAGATACCTGCTAGATCCCTTAGCTCGTGATGTTGTGTGTGGGAGATGTGGGGGTGATTTATCTATCCGCCACTTTTTGGAGGATTGCCCACTTCTCGTGGACCTAAGGGTCAGCATTCACCCCCTTAGTGGGTGGATGTTCTGTCAGGACAAGACAAGGTCCAGTCCCTGTTGATCTACAACAAACTGTGATATGTTTATTTATTTATGTACATCTACTCATACCTTTATTTAAGTAAGATGGATAGTATTTATCATTATATATTCATCGATAATATTTATTTATTTGTAAGGATAATCTAGTCGTAGTTTAGTTTTTATTACGGATTTTTTTTATTTGCTGTTCGGGGTTACAATTATTAAGCGGGTTATTATTATTATTATTGCTATTATTATTTCTCCCCCTCCGATCTGCCAGCGGAGTCTTTGATGACAGTCCGTTTTGTGACGGACGGACAGCATGACTCCTTTTAGAATCGTGCCCGTGGCAGTGTCCTTTTGACAACCCTTTTTGATTGCCGCTAATGACCCTTCCGGTTGAGGCGCTGCTTAAATTCTTAAAAAAAAAAATTATAATAATAATTGAAATGAAAAACTATAAAAATTAAATACCTAACGTTATTGCACACAAATGGTATAATTTGAAGAAAAGTTCGGGTTCTGTGGAACACGTAGCAGTGGTGCTACCTTCAAATAACTTTCTTCTGAGCTGGGTTTACCTTCCTAGCTACCATTCCGCGGTCATTCTCGAAAATTACTTCACCCAGATTGAATCTCTGTCTTCAATTTTCCGATTAAAACATTATTATCCATGGAGACTTCAATCTACCAGGATTGAACTGGAACTGTTGGAACGACGATACCTTTTCTGTAAATAATGAGAAATTTAGAACCATGTTCATAAATATTATGCGCCTTTTGAACCTCACGCAATACAATTCATTTCCGAATGTTTTCAACAATGTCCTAGTTCTCTGTCTCTGCAGTATTGAGTCTACTAACCTGTTCTCCGCCCCAATAATATTTGGAGTTGACTCTGCTCATCCTCCTTTCGAGTGCTGAGTCTCTGTCTAGTCATCCTTACTTTAATTTTCATATATGGTTTACCGTTGAATTGATTTCCCTAGTCAAGCAAAAACGTTCTGCTCATGCTAGATGGAAATTGTACCGTCTTCATGCCTGTTATGTGCTGTTTTCTGATCTCAGATCCGAATGTAGTACTCTCCATAAATCACGGTACCAGTGGCGGCCGGTGGACTGCAAAAGGAGAGGGGCACAAAAATATTTAGCCATTTGGCAGTCAAGAAGAGCATTGAGGCTTTTCGTCCATTTGTTTTGTTTTCAGTGTGAATTAACTTTGACCTAAACACATGATACATAAATCCCACTTGGGTCATGTCATGCCTTGGGCAACTGTTATGAAAGAATGAGGCTACTAAATAATAATCAATCATTATCATTAAATATTATTGATAAATTAAATATAAATTAATTAGATAAATAAATTAAACTAAAAATACTATCTTATATGTACCTACTAACTAAATATCTAAAAATTTTAGAATGGACTATATTATTATTAAAAGTACTAACAATTATCAAGGCTTCAATTGTATTGCACTAGTGAACTATTTAGGAGAAATAATTCTGAAGGAATATCAAGAACTCAAATTAAATTATGATGAAATAATAGAGTGTGACGTCAGACGTCAAATAAAAATCGGATATTTCAAACGATCATAGAAATGTTGTCTAACCCCACAACCACCACTCACTTATAGTTATGTTGTCTAACCCCACAACCACCACTCACTTTATGTATTTAACCTTTTTCTTTAATGCAACATATCCAGAATGATCAACATTCTACAAAGTTCCTCACTTATTAACTCATTCAAGGAAGTAAGCTCTTCATACTTATTTTCTAAGACCTGGAACTTCGCTGTAATGGCGGTAGCGTCAATAATAGGTTGAACATCAAACAAGGGTAGCAATGTATTGTAGAGCCGGGTGAATACTGTCCTACACACTCGCCGTTTTTTGATGTTATTGGACATGATGAAGAAATATCAACTAAATAAAAATGTCAAAATCAGTACCTGACTAAATTTCTTACATAAATCCGTCGATGAACGTCGTCCTTTGGTGCGAATTCTATTCAAAGTTATCGTTGCTTCTTCTTCATTCCCAACAAGGGATGCCAAAATTTTGTCGTAACTACCGACGGAAAAGGGTTATGAAGCTCTACACATAAAACAACGCACTCCAACACGACCAACAATACAAAGGACTTTATTACAAAAGACGTACTCATCAACTTAGGACTGAATAAAAATAGGTACTTATAACACAACGCTATAATACAGACTTTACTTTAAAGTAAATTCTTGGGAACAACCACATGCCAGAACAAACTTAAAGAAACATCACAAATTACCTGCAGAGACAACACTACTACCAACTATTGAACATTCTCAACAGGGAACTCTTAGCATGGAGTGACCAGAAGAAATCAGTTTGGCTAATGGAATAAACCGAAACCCCTCTAGTGGAAGCCACTCATGACGTAAATTTCATTCTACGGTCTTTAGAAAAGTGGAAACACTGTCTGGGGCAAAGCCCGGAATATCATCAGAAATATCCCGTCATGACCTCTTTTTCCCGTTCCTTGCCCTTTATTACCCTGTACTTTCCCCTTCACAGTCTAACGTGAATCGACTAAATTTCTCTCTCCATAGAGTGATATTATCGCAATCTACCTACTTTTCGCTGGTAGATGGATCTTAAACCTCCTTGAATGGAGCGTAAACCTATTCCTTCTAGCATCCACTTTGGAGCCACAGCATGGAGCTACACGCTGCGCTTCTCGTTCTAATTTGAAACGATGAGTTGTTTGTAAAGTCTTCATTCCAGTTTGTTCTTTTTTCCCAAAAGTACTAAGGCAATGTCCCGATGAGCCCCCCCCCCCTCACCCGCCGCCCCTGCAATGTTGGCTGCTTACGTAAATTATGTGCAATAGTCCTTATACTTATGTACAACTTTATGCCCACCTTATGCGAGGAAAAAAAACGACTTAGGACCTTTAATTGCTGAACTCCGTAATGTAAAGACACTCCTACCACCATTACTTTCTTCGGGGTTAACTTTTCACTTTTAATAATATTCTTATATATTTGAATATTTATATTTAGATTACTGATTTATTGTTAAAGTAGACAATAAATACGTTCCATACCAGAGAAAATGAATTTTCGTTGATTGGCATTTACCTACTGTTTTTCCAAATGTGACAGACATGGTCCTAACACTAGCTAGCGTTTATTAGGTAACTAGCCGCTCCGGCTCGCTACGCTCGCCTCCACGTCCAGCCGGGGGGCGAGCCCCCCGGACCCCCCATTAAATTGCTCGCTTCGCTCGCAAAGTGTGGCATGTAGGAAATGTTGCTCGCTTCGCTCGCAAAGTGTGGTATGTAGGGAATGTTGCTCGCTTCGCTCGCAAAGTGTGGCTGTATACATGCGATGTATTTCAATTGAAACATGTAGGGGATGTTGCTCGCTTCGCTCGCAAACGGTAGATCTCTAAGGATAGGTTTAACTTCTGTAGGGGATGATGCTCGCTTCCCTCGCAAGGTATACCTGTAGATGTGTAGGACAAAGTCCGTATTTATTATTTGAAATGGCTCTCGCTTCGCTCGCAAGGTAGGTACCTATGTATACCTGCTCGCCTCGCAACATTGTAACATCGAACCCTTCACGTCAATTCTTGAGCCTTCTCTCGTCTACGGCACAATCATTTTAATCGCTTTGCTCGCTTCCGCTCGCAATTTGACCGACTGCCCGTCACTTTTTTCGATATCCGATTTCGGATTCAGATTCGGCGGAACCAAAGCTGTATTTCGCCCTCGAAAACCGTTCCGAAAAACGTACCTTTATGGGGTATATTTTAATCGGAAAAAACCAAGTTTTTCGGCGGACTTTTCGAGAAAACGGGTCCGTACTCTCGCATTTTTTTGACGCATTTCCCGATACTTTTTTCGCGATCCGATTGCGCCGTCGTCTTCCTCGTAGGAAAACCTACGAAACCCGTATTTTTCCGGAATTGCCAACGGCCGTTTAGAGGGGTAGGGGAAGCGGGGAAGTGGAAAAAGCGCACATTAACCAGAACTTCGACCCCCCTCCCGCCCTATGGCCCATGGTTCGGGTGGGATTAAACAATTTTAAATTCGCTCGCTCCCACTTTTGGAAAATCCCAAGAAGATCCCCCCACTCGTAGACGCCCCCCACTCAGCCGTTTGGCCGTGCATAGCATGGACAGACAAACGGACAGACAAACGGACGGAGTTTCATTCTTATTAATAACTAGCCGCTCCGGCTCGCTACGCTCGCCTCCACGTCCAGCCGGGGGGCAAGCGCCCCGGACCCCCCATTAAATGGCTCGCTTCGCTCGCAAGGTGTGGCATGTAGGGAATATTGCTCGCTTCGCTCTCAAAGTGTGGCATGTAGGGGATGTTGCTTGCTTCGCTCGCAAAGTGTGGCATGTAGGGAATGTTGCTCGCTTCGCTCTCAAAGTGTGGCTGTATACATGCGATGTATTACAATTGAAACGTGTAGGGGATGTTGCTCGCTTTGCTGGCAAACGGTAGATCTCTAAGGGTAGTTTTAACTTCTGTAGGGGATGTTGCTCAATCCGCTCGCTTGAGGAATTTATACTGCCCACCCAACTTGGCAGACGTTTTTTTCTGTTGGAAATTCTTACAAACAAATTAAATCTTATAAAACTACGTGGAACCACGAAAAGTTTATTAGGGGATGTTCCTCGCTTTGCTCGCAAGGTATTGCGTAGAAGCCAAGTCCCTTCTGGTAAGCAACATTGTGAAATGGGCGGCGGTCTCGAAAAACGCGGCCCGACTCGATTAATTTCTCATTTTAATAGCTTAGTCTCGCTTCCGCTCGCAATTTGACCTACTTCCCGTCACTTTTTTCGATATCCGATTTCGGATTCAGATTCGGCGGGATCAAAGCTGTATTTCGCCCGCGAAAACCGTTCCGAAAAACGTACCTTTATGGGGTATATTTTAATGGGAAAAAACGTAGTTTTTCGTCGGACTTTTCGAGAAAACGGGTCCGTACTCTCACATTTTTTTGACGCATTTCCCGATACTTTTTTCGCGATCCGATCGCGCCGTCGTCTTCCTCGTAGAAAAACCTACGAAACCGGTATTTTTCCGGAATTTTCAACGGCCGTTTAGAGGGGGAGAGGATGCAGGGAAGTGGAAAAAGCGCACATTAATTCATACTTCGACCCCCCTCCCACCCTACGGCCCATGGTTCGGGTGGGATTAGAAAATTTTAAATTCGCTTATACACCCTATCGGAAAATCCCAAGAAGATCCCGCCACTCGTAGACTCCCCCCACTCAGCCGTTTGGCCATGCATAGACACGACAAACAGACAAACAGACGGAGTTTCATTCTTATAAATAACTAGCCGCTCCGGCAACGGTAGATCCCTAAGGGTAGGTTTAACGTGTGTAGGGGATGTTGCTCGCTTTGCTCGCAAACGGTAGATCTCTAAGGGTAGGTTTAACTTTTGTAGGGGATGCTGCTCGCTTCGCTCGCTTGAGGAAGTTATACTGCCCACCCAACTTGGCAGACGTTTTTTTCTGTTGGAAATTCTTACAAACAAATTAAATCTTATGAAATTACGTGGAACCACAAAAAAGTTTATTTGGGGATGTTGCTCGCTTCGCTCGCAAGGTATACCTGTATATGTGTAAGGGAAAACCCGTATTTATTCCGTTGAAATGAGTCGTCGAGTCCCTTCAAGACGTAAGTGCGTAGTCCCTTCTGGTAAGCAACTTGTGAAACGTACCTGCTCGCCTCGCAAGGTATTGCGTAGAAGTGCAAATGGGAACCCCCCTTGACGTCTTCGTAGAGCCTTCTCGCGTCAGGGGCACAAATAATTTCTCATGTTAAACGCTTCCCTCGCAATTCCGCTCGCAATTTGACCTACTTTCCGTCACTTTTTTTGATATCCGACTTCGGATTCAGATTCAGCGGGATCAAAGCTGTATTTCGCCCGCGAAAACCGTTCCGAAAAACGTACCTTTATGGGGTATATTTTAATGGGAAAAAACCAAGTTTTTCGGCGGACTTTTCGAGAAAACGGGTCCGTACTCGAAAGGGAAAGTTCCATCCTTATACGCGCGCGTGCGTTGGCCTGCTCGCAAGGTATTGCGTAGAAGTCGAGTCCCTTCCGTTGTGAAATGGGCGGCGGGGTCGATTAAAAATGTAATTTTAACGATTCGCCTCGCTTCCGCTCGCGATTTGACCAACTTAACGTCACTTTTTTCGATATCCGATTTTGGATTCAGATTCGGCGGACCCAAAGCTGTATTTCGCCCGCGAAAACCGTTCCGAAAAACGTACCTTTATGGGGTATATTTTAATCGGAAAAAACCAAGTTTTTCGGCGGACTTTTCGAGAAAACGGGCATTTCCCGATACTTTTTTCGCGATCCGATCGCGCCGTCGTCTTCCTCGTAGGAAAACCTACGAAACCCGTATTTTTCCGGAATTGTCAACGGCCGTTTAGAGGGGTAGGGGAAGCGGGGAAGTCCAAAAAGCGCACATTAATTCTTACTTCGACCCCCCTCCCGCCCTACGGCCCATGGTTCGGGTGGGATTAGAAAATTTTAAATTCGCTCGCTCCCCCTTTCGGAAAATCCCAAGAAGATCCCCCCACTCGTAGACTCCCCCCACTCAGCCGTTTGGCCGTGCATAGACACGACAGACAGACAGACAAACGGAGTTTCATTCTTATTAATAGTATAGATAGATAGAGATAGAGATTGGCCAAGCACTACTGTACTACCAATGAACTAATATCTTTGTATTTTTATTTATTTATATTCATGTCTCATCTTTTACCTATTGTGATATCTATGTGGCGTTGCCCCAGAACACTATGCGTCTAGGCTGTAGTTTTATATTTTCATTATTATAATTATATTTGTTCTCTTATTATAATAATTTTTTTTTTTTTTTTTTTTTTTTTTCATTTATTCGTTTGTTATAATAATTTTGAATTTTCATTTTTACAACATGTATGCCATTACGTATTTATAGTTCATTTGGTCTTATTCCCGTATTATACCGTCGTATTATACATGAGATGATGAAAATCAACTGACTTTGTTGCTCGTAATCTATATTGAATATTTTTTTATATGTTTCAAGACCCGTTCACCCATAGTGTGTCTAACGGTAAATGGAACTCCATACTCATACTTCACTTTTCCAATCTTTTTTGGCCTTACAATCTATTAGGGAAGTGTTTTATATATTGTTTTGTATGATCCTCCGAAAGTTTGCAGCAATCACCTGAAGATACCAGGAGTAACTGATATTTAACATGATATTAAACTGTATGACCCAATCACATGATCTAATTCGAAAAAGTTTAATTTTATTTACTTTAGTTTCAAAATAACATATTCTTTGGGTCTATGTGGCCATCACCGTATTTCGTGGGAGAGATAGAGTGGAATGTTGGTCTTATGTTATTTCTTTTCTTTTCTAAATTGCGAGGGGCCTATGCAATTGGCTGTACATCACTTTTAAGGGCCATTTGTTATTTATTTTATTTTTTTAACAAATAAATAAATAATTTATTTTTGTATTCTATTTTCTGTTCTTTGTTTTTAGATGTAAGAATTCAATGGAGTAGCATGTTCGATTTATTACCGCATTCGATACGTAGATAGCATGTAGTTAAATAAATAGACAAAAAAACTGTGCTAACCGTGCTGTGCAACCAAACAAGCACTTTTTGAACCAGGGTGGACTTCCGAACTAATGGCGACCTTTTTTGTTCGTTGATAGGAGCGAGCAGAAGGATGGCGTCTTGAGCTGGTGAAAGCGAAGAAGACATCAGGGGGTTCCCCGCCCGCCACCTGCAATGTCTTGGCTTGAAAGTTCCTTGTAAGGAAAGCTCTGAGCAAAGGCTCCTGAACGGTGAGTCATGCCATTCCTCTCGGCCTCTTTGTAGGGCGAGAGTTGTGTCCAACCGGCTCGCCGGCGAGGGGAGAAGTGCAGCCCACGAGGGATAGGCTCTTCTAAGCAAATGTCAACTTTCTGTAAGAAGGGGGATCTCTCTTATGTCCCCGCCCTCAATCAGGTTTGGAAGGTATTCTACTGGACCGCCTGTTGGCTACTGGTCAGAGCTGAGAGACATGACGTCAGCACCCAAACAAACCGGGATGACTAGGTTGCGCCAGCTCCTGGAGACTATAGCACTTGCCCTCAAGGCTAGGTCAACCAGCAGCACACAGCTCTGAGAGTGTCTGATTAGAAGTGGGTATGAAGCTTTGGATGCATTAGTAACGATCCTGCCAGAATGAGGGACAATGAGGGTCCAGCTGATGAGGACGAAGGAAATCAAGAGGATGACACTATGCGGTTTCTCGCCCCGGTCACTTGGCATGTGATCTAGTCTCTCCCTTTCGACACCCCATCTGCTGGATGACAAAGCTCCAGCTATCTGCTTGACAACCACATCGTGACATAGAATATGGCCACGATGACGCTGCTGTACCACATGATATAGGTTCTCATTTTCACCCCTACAGGCACGACAAAGGGTGTCTACTGTCCCGTGTCTACTGCTTGAATACCTCACCAAGATGACTGATGTAGCCATCCGGAGGGCATGAATAGCAATAGTCATGGGCCCCGATGCCCTCTGACGCCCATTTCGCCCACTGGGAAGAAATGGGAGATTCGGAGCACTGTTTGAGTTATTTACCATCTACTGACTTATGCAGCATGGCAGCGAACTCAGCAGATGAGGACGTCCAGCTCAGAAGCAGTTGGTGTTGCTCGGTCACAGACAAAGTCAGATCAACAGCAGTGGAGGGTGATGTCCCAGCTCAAGCCCCTAAAGGCGAGCAGGTGCTGGTGGTGTAAAGATAGGATGCTGGCTGAGAGAGAGACAATACCGAGCCCACCGGCCTTGACTGGTGCTTGAATATAGAAACTTTGGACACCAGGTGGGAAGTCTATCCAAGAAAGCACAGCAATCCACTGCATACGGCTAGTGCACGAGCGCCACATCCCAAATTCCATTCAACGTGCTACACCTCAGCACGTCCGTGACAGACCTCGATCTGTCAGCATTCAGCTGAAGTACACGCATCCCTATGTGCAGGGGATCTCCAATTACTGGGGCTCAACCTTTACCATGCCCACTGATAGATTGGACAGTCAGGGCTGCCCACATTGTGCCTGTCATTTTTCCCTGCCCTCTTGCAATTGGCACACCTCTTAGGCACATTCGTTGCCATGAATTGCCTAGTGTCACGCTCACCTACGCACTTTGCACAAGCAAGAGCCGAGCTACACTTGGCCTCACTATGACCATATGTTTGGCACTTATAGCACCTGGTCACTTCTATATAATCCGCTACCCTACAACTTGCGAATTGGATATGTATTGTCTTGCCCTTGAGGACATCCCTCACAAGAGAAGATACCTCACATACCCACATTGTGTCCTCGGGCCACTTAGCCTCGTTCCCACTTTGGAACGAAGGGCGGAACTCTTTGACCCAATCCTTGACATCCCCTCAATTGCCTCCACAGTCAGGGTTTTTTTTATAGGCTACCAAGGCCAACTGCTCTTCCTTGAGGTCACAGTCAACCCTGCTAACCTTCACCAGCAAGGACTGCTTAGGTATATCAGCAACCTGTACCAGGTAAACATTAGCCCTTAGCTCATTGACCAAATTCTTCCTGTCACCATTGCTTCTGGCCTTGAGAACCATACGCTTTTCACTAGCTGGCTTACAAAGAGCCAGTTTACTCATATCCACTTGTCTTAGAGGTCTTCCGTCAAAGATCTAGGAGACATTAAAACCCTATCGGTCTTGGTGACGACCTCCTCGCCCCCAGCAGATCCATCTTCAGCTGGCGGGGCATCCTTCTCCTTCTCCACCAACAGAGCCCTGAGAAGTCCACCGTCAGTCAGCCTCTTCTGGTTTCCCTTTAGGGCCACCTCATACTGCTGGGATAACCACTTATCCTGGTGCTTCTTCCGCTTTTTAGTCTTCTTCTCCACAGTGGCCTCATCTGCACTAAGTCCTTCTAACTGAGTAAGACCCACCCTACTAAGCTTCCTCAAACTCACTGCCGAGGCATTAGTTTTCTTCTTCTTCTTCCGACTCTCTTGGTCAGTTTTCTTGAGATCCGTCTGATCATCACTAGACGTACCCGGCTTCTTTATTCTGACTTCTATTATTCTTCTTTATACAGTCCGACTCCATCTCAGATGCAGAGCAATCTGTGGCCAAAGCTGCTTCTATCAATTTTCCTTGCAGACTTAGACTGTTCATAGCTGCTGCTCTTCTCAAACCGCCAAGACCATCTGCTTCTTCGGTTTCTCCATTCGGAATTCCTCCAACACTCCTGCCCAAGACCAGGGTGAACCCACACCAGCACCTACTTGAAGGGTAGGAGTCGGAGGCTCTATGTCATTCCCCTCATTTACCCTTTGACTCATGACAGCAACCTTCCGTCCAAGGCTGACAAGGTCCACACTCTTAAGAGTTTCCACATGCCAGGCAACTAATTCCGTGGCCCACTTGACTGCTCCTACTCTTTTAGTCATATTTTCTAACTGCTGGGTTATAGACTTCTTCAACAGTCTCAGACCATCGCAGATTTCCGTAGAACCAACTTGCGGCACTACCAATTCATGAGTGATCTCACTCCTTCTTTCACTCTATTCACGCACCCTTTCATCCAACTTTTCCATTGTATTTCTTGGATATTCCACTCCTAAGACAACTCTTTTATGGTGCCTGAGCTCCTCAAACATGTCTTTGTTGGCCTTGACCAATGGATTTACCACTGTCTCAACCATGGACTCCATCTGGGCGTTTGCCATTTCAAAAGGCCTCATGCCAATGTTGTTCACATTCGCCCCAAACTCCTGCCATTTGTTAATAAGTTGGTCCCTTTGTAGGATCAGTGTTTCCAGATCATTAATAACTGATTTCTTAGCCTTCTTAGGTGGTTTGGGCTTTACACCACCCGATGATACAGGTTGCCCACCATCTGTATTGGCCATGGCAACCATGCGCACTTGTTGCTGCCTAGCCCACTACAGCGCCATGTCACCTTCTCCTTGAGAAATGGCCTCCCTCATCATTGCAATATCCTCCGGATTGGGTTCTTTTTCGATAAACTCTACAGGCTTGTATAGTTCTTCTTTCCCCCCTTCGCCAAATCGCCCTAGCTCCATCAGACTGGAAGCATGATCTACCCACTCCTTGGCATAGTTAACATCAAAGCCCCTTCCACGCAGGTAGTGCTTCACAATGTCTTCCAATCCATTTATGTCCCCACGGACCATAACCATGATCATTAAGCCCACTAATTCTTCAGCAATCGTGGGGTTCCACATATCATCTGAAGGAGCAGCAGATGGCGTGCTACCACCAGTATTGTCAAGCATCCCTTTATCTAAACATTCTGCTGGCACCTCTGATTCAGTGCGAAAAGGATGCACTGTAGCCAAGGCGTCACAGCTTGAGAAGGCACCTCAACAAGAATAAGAGTCCTCACCACCTTCACACTCCTACTTTCCTTAAAACTATCAAACCACAATCCCACAATATCAGAACCGTCCCCTCATACACCTTTTTCTTTGTATCGTACAGGCACATTTTATGACCTGTACAACGCCTCCCTCTCTTGCCTTCTATTGCCTGAGACATGCACACTTGCGAAACATGACTTAAAAGGCGCAGAGTCCCTCCTTCCATCACCAACTACATCCACACTTGGAGCTGCCAGGTTCCTTCTAGCAACTGCCCTAGGGATCTTCTCCTTATAATACATCTCATTGTGGACCAGGCGTTCCAAGTCCACAATAAGTTTCCCACCCTCCTCATTTTGGCTTTTTATAGCCACTGGGCCAAATCTCCTGAGATAGAGACAAGCCCCAATAGTCGTTTCGATCAGATACTTCCTACCTACTCCAATTGCCCCGATCGCACCCCTTACACTACCATTTGCAATTGCATCAGCCGCCCAATCAGCAATCGCCCTGTCGTCTGCCCTGCATATGCCAGCAGCAGACCTGGCAAACCTATAAGCATAATCATGCTCTTCACCAATCTTATCTGCATGGCACAAAGGCACGCCATCAGGTAGCGGGTTATTTAACCCAGCATATATACAGCCCCGCAAGATCAAATTAGCCCGCTTGGCCATATCCACGTGGTAAAACCACCTACCCCCCCGCCCAACAAAAGAAGGAAAATAATCTCCTGAATCCAACGCAACCTGTCCCGTTGAAATCAGTTGATCGGTTCCCCCCCCCCCCCCCCCTCAACTAAAAACATCGCCCACAGGTCTTTAGAGACTCTATGGACAAAAGTTCCAAATGTCCCCTATTAAAGTATACCTACTCTGGACTTGGAAAAATTTCGGCACATTGAAAATTTTTCAAAGTCCAGATATATCACACCTACAACTAACCTACAGAACTTATCCTAATGTCGGCACCACTTAGATATTCAATCAGCCTTATCACTATGCAGCTCCTATGAGGAGATTAGGGTTCAGCTACCTGCCCTAGAAGCCCCCTCCACCAATCTTATAACCTTATTTAAACAAAAACTACTCCATAAAATTTCACCAAATTTTCATATATTATCCTCAAAGAGAGGAAAAACCCAAAACTCTATGCAAGTACTGGGAGTACCCTCAGGAAGTACCACGAAATTGCATATGCCCTATAACTTGAGCCCTCATTAGAAAATTGACAAAAAAAAAAAAAAAAAAAAAAAAAAAAAAAAAAAAAAAAAAAAAAAAAAAAAAAAAAAAAAAAAAAAAAAAAAAAAAAAACCCACTCAGTGTAAATTTTGATTTTGGAGGCAAACAATTTTTCATCTCCCAGAAGAGAAAACATTTCTGCAACCAATTATAAACCCGGATACGAGAAGTGAAAATTCCGTTCGTGCATAAAAAATCAAGTTTTCCAGATGAAAGGATGTGTTCAATTGCAACTTTTGGAGCACATTTAGATGACCAAACTTCAACATTTCTGCAACCAATTATAAACCCGGATACGAGAAGTGAAAATTCCGTTCGTGCATAAAAAATCAAGTTTTCCAGATGAAAGGATGTGTTCAATTGCAACTTTTGGAGCACATTTAGATGACCAAACTTCAAAATATGTAATTAAAAGAAAAATAGCACAATTATTGTGGTCGGAAATATTTTATCAGCATCGAAATTCAACATCACAAATTTTATGGAAATAAATTATACAGAAAAAATTACTTAAATTGTATTAATATTTGCTGAAAAATCGATAACAACCCCCTACAAATACTAAAATTTTCAAGTCTTTTTTGAATCGCAGAATATTATTCAGAACGAATTTTGATGCCGTAAAATTGGTAATTAACGATTTCTTTTGCAATCAAAGCGGTCAACTGTCTGAACAATGTAACATATAATTTACGCAAATGCGCTCATACAATCATGCTGCATGACTGGAACTCTCCCCCCCCAATCACAATATTTCAGTCCTTAATTCCCACCTTTTTGGATTGATCAAAATTTATGCCGATGTTACTGGCGCATGCCCAGCCGATTCATGATTTTTTAATCCAATTTCATAAACTTTGATCTAATAGTTTTGGAAAAAAGCTCTAAATGGCGGAAGAACGGCTTTTTTTTTTTAATTTTTTATTTATTTGATCTTGAAACATAAATGAGGGGGTTCTTTTTTTTCTCTTGGTCGATCACAAATTACCACCAAAATCCAAACAACCAATAACCAAAAAATTAGCTTCAGTAGTCCCACAGCTGATCATTGCGCCTTAGTGCACTAAAATTATATTCATTGATATCCCGAAGGAGCTCCGTTTTGAATCTCTACTATTCTACTGAAGCTCTACTGGTACTATAGCACCACACATCTTTGAGAACGATTTGCGTAAAGCAATTTCTTGGTGGTCGAGCGAAAAGCTGATTTTGTCATCAACGGGCGCACTCGAACTGGAGAGTGATGTCGAATTGGGCCCACGGTCAGTTCGGAGGCAGTGTCGAATTGGGCCCATACCTTTCAATCAATTGCAATCATGACCTACAAAATGGAATGCTCGCATCCACCTTTGTTTTAAATACATTCAATCATCAAACTGATCATTCTTACCTATATGTCCAACTAATCTGAATTTTTACTAAGGGATTGACTGCTTGATATTATGTATTCTTGAGATGCAAGCATCTATCGTACATTAAAATAGAAACGAGTGTCTGATCACACATAACTAATGATAAATGTTATGAGCGCTCATCAACGCGCCTATAGATTTCTCACCTACAGAGGGACAATAAATTCAATTAATTGATATATCTATTTTCCTAGATCCATGTATCACGAATTTTACTTAGGTACTCATCAAATGCAAGTGTGGGAAATAAAATAAAGCTCCTATTATTAACACACATACGCATCCCTAATTCATCCGTAGGGTCAAGAGTGCTAAAAAACTCGATTTAACGGAGTTGAAATTCTTTTGGGATTGTATCATCTGATACGCTCGTCGTAGATTATTAGGCAATTTTGGTTTATCAATTTCAATAATGAATCTCTGTGATTGACCAAGAAGACAATTTTTTGACCTCCTCTCCCTTCTACTCAAAATTTGTTGATTTACGTTTCAAAATACGTATATTCCAAAAATCGAATAAAGAAATCTTTCCTTCCGCCGTCCGAAGGTAATCAGTGGTATATCAGAACTACATACCGAAACTCCCTACGGTTCTTTTTGACTTTCTCGGCTTTCCAACAGTACAATCTATTTTCTTTTACAACGCTAAATAGGGAAGGCAATTATATTCTCATAAAACGGGGGTTTGTAAAACTGAAGATAAAATTCGCTGTGCCGCTCAAATCCTAAAAAATGGAGATTTTCTTTCTGTCGAGGAAAACGTTAGAGAGTTGGAAGTATTAATACCTACCGAAATACTATTGAATTCTCTTTAAATATTGAGAGTAAAAGTTGAACTTCAGGCTCGAAAGACAACCTGTCGCTTGGCAATTTATTTTGATGTCATCATCTTACAAATTATGCATTATCTATTTTCCCAGTCGAGTTACGGTTAGTTTTTTATAACACCTATTGGTACATCTATCCATCTACAACACATAAATATTAAAACGTCTCTTTTGAATAGTCATCCCTCCCACCGTTTGGTTTTATGCAGGCGAGAAAATGTGGTAAATTAGAACGCATTACTGATGCGTAGTCAGGAGTGATATACAAATACCATCTTCAGTGGATCAGGGGTGTGACTGACAGAAATTGAAACGAATTAAGTGTTCCTATCTCCAAGGGATGGTGCAAGGATTGATTGGATGGAGGAGGAATCCGTCTGTGTATTAAGTAACCTTCAGAGTTACACGACATGAGAAGGTACGTCTTGGGCTTAAGTTCCGTCAGTCCATTTGTTAACGTGTCATGCTACTTGGAAAAGCCAACTACCGATGCCATGCGCTAATTATTATTCAGAAAGGTGGATTCAGCTCGTATCACACCGTCATGACTTCAATTCATCGTAGACGGGTGACGGTAATATGAAAACGAGGAGAATGCGAAGCTGAACTAGCTGAGGAGCGTACCAATGTACCATATCAAATGAAACCTCACGAACTAGTATATCATTATTATTATTAACTATGAATCATATTTAATGAGGCAGCATGATATAGAGGAAAAAACTGCCTCAACTCAATTTCAGCTTTGAATACCGTGGTCAAGGCTAATTTGCCACCCAGCCACCGGAAGCTGAAGTATTTACACAATTGAGTAGAAATGTACTATGATGGTACGCTATGTTCTTCAGATAGGTCGTAGACGAGCAAACGATGTGAGCGGGCACAGCTCTTCATTTTTTTAACGGGAGCCCGATCCAGTCAGGAGGACCAATGACATTCATCTTGGCTTGATAAAGGCCCATGTCCTATAAACCTAGCGCGTATTAGGTATATATAATATACTTTTTTTGTTTTCACAAGATTTAACTGACTTTTAAGACACGACAGATATCAGTGTCAATCAACACAGTTCCGTACAGTAACTTTGCAATAATAAAATATTGTGGAATTTTTTTTTTAATTTTTATAAATTCATTTAACATCTTGATTACCAGTGTATTGTAATCTATTTTAAATTTTGATAACATCAGTTTATTTCTGGAACAAAATTAATAGTAGCAGTTATTTGAGCTCTACATCAATCATCTCATGACCACTATACGAGCTATGCCAATGAGGCTCAGACACGCGAGAAGACGCATTCATAGCCTCCAGACAAGAAGCAACGTGACGGACTACATAGGACTCGAAGATGGTGCTCCCGTTCCGTTCATTGGTAGTGGGAATGATTTGGAAATCAACTAAAAACCGAGGAACAAAGCAGTCAGAAGTTGTACCAAACATACCTAAATTATCCATTATCTAAACACACTAATAAAAGATTTAAAAAAACCATCTCATGATTAATCAGCCACATCTAGTAATTTAGAGAAATATATTTCATATGGTAATACGGATAAGTTTTCCCTAATACATCGCGTGTTACTTGTTTCATCTAAGCGACTGAATGAGTTATGTCACCTGTAGAACAGAACTATAGTAAAGTTCTTCTCAAAAACTGAATACTTATGAGCAGCTCTAAAAACCGGCATTCTCTTTCGGGAGCACATATTTCGTATATGTACATTTCCAATGTCAGCGAAAGAGAAAGAAGGGAGCTTTCCAGCGTCGGATCAAAGCAGATGAACGGCGAAAGATACTGTTCTGGCATTTGAGATCAAAGAATAACAGTAGACGGCCACGAGTCATGGTAGGTAACGTGAGAAAAGAAGAAAAAGTGACTGTAATACAAGCCATTAAGGAAATACATGAAGAAGTCAAAAGAGGGAGATGGGGAAAAAAGCCACCTTTGATGAAGTTGAATGCCCTTTCCAAACAGCCTTTGTCGTCAAGGATATATATACAATATTTATATACACCTGTGTAACTGTGCAGGCTCTGGACATAGGACTAGATATTTAAATCATTCCGGCCTTTTAATCGTATATTTTATCTTCCTGTAGTTCAAAGAAGTTCCAGTTCGTCAGCATGATCGTATGATCGGATTGTTAAATTATCGTACTATTTTATGTACAGTGTTTTGAAAATTTAGTACTTTCAGGGAAAAGAAATTGTTATCTTCCTATTTTATGACAAAAAACTTGTTCTAAATAATATTCTGCGATTAAAAAGAGATTTTGGATTTTTAGCTTTTTTGGAGTTTTTATAGATTTTTTAGCACATTTCAATGAAATTGAAGTATATTTTTCATCATAATTTTGCACATGAATTTTATAATTTTCTATTTTATTGTTGATAAACATTATATGAGCAATATTCTGCTAAAAAGTATAAATTTAAAGCTTTTCAGCCGTTTTTTGCTGTTTATTGATTTTTTCAGCATTTTTTTTTTAATTTGACCAATTTAATGTGCTCAAAAAATGGTGGCTAACAAACCCGTCCTTTCGTTCGGAACACTTGACTTTTTGGCTCAAGAACGGAATTTTTATCTCAATCCTATGGAGAGTTATCGTCTGGGAGGACACATAAATAAATAAATACACACACACACACACACACACACACACACACACACACACACACACACACACACACACACACACACACACACACACACACACACACACACACACACACACACACACACACACACACACACACACACACATATATATATATATATACATAAATATATATATATATATATATATATATATATATATATATATATATATATATATATATATATATATATATATATATATATATATATATATATATATATAAACGAAGGAATTTTTCAAAATTTTTTATTTTAAAATTTTCCGAGCAATTGCAATAGTTAATTTTCAACGAAAAACGTAGTATTCAAAGTTGAGCAGACAAAGCTCTCCAGTGGACATAAATAGAATTCATTGCTGGCAAAGTTCGACAAAATGTTTCAAAGCTGCGTACTAGCCAGGAATAACGTACAAACGACCGGATCAACTGAATAACGGACCGGCTAAATAAGAACAATAATTTCATGACCAGAGTCCATCAAGACTCCATCCCACAACTAGCCTCAACTATTGAGTGAACGGGGGCCACTGGATCAGAAAGAGCTGTTGTTTCGGGAAATTCAAGTTTGCTCATGCACGCACGTCCCTATTAGTCCCAAAGAAATCAATATATATTGTGTAGGGGATCGTGAAGGTTTCATCCTCATAATCCTTGGAAATTTTACTGTTATTAGGGATAGTTTTGCTCAGAACAATGATTGACGATCGACGGACTGAAAGACACGCTTCCGAAATGGTTCAGATTCTGTGAAACGAAAATAGCAATCAGAAATTTTGAAATACTTACATATTTTATTACATAGCTTTCCTTTTCTAGTGTTCAATCACAATAAATTTTCGTAGTTTCCATTCCTACTGATGTGAATTATTTTTTCAGTATGGTAAGTTGGTAAAATTTATCAACCTCTTTGAATACCTTGGAGAAGTCGTTCCTTATATCATTCAACCGATTGTTTAAAGTTGTCACTACAATATTGAACCTAATAACGGATATATACACCAGGTCTATTCACAGGCTAATTGCGAACAAAATTGACTGCCCCATGATTCTCCGCGAATTGAATTTCCAAGTGCCACCATATTAATAAACAGACCTTCTTGCAAACCGTGTCAACTAATTACCTCTTGAACAGTCCTTTTATGCGGGCACAAAAAGAATTGAATCGGCAGGTGCACCTTTTGGACGATTTTGATCAGATGTGCGGTGGGGAGGAGGCTTTCAAAAGATGTGCCAGAGTGAGGTTGTGGAGGATTGTTGGGTTGTGAAATCTTTTTGACTTAAGTTTCAGTATTTTTTCGTATTATGATGGAATTTTTGTTCGTGTTTCTTTTTTTTTTGTGTTTGAATCATATTTTTTATGCTCCTTGCCTCAATTAACGTATTAATTGATGTTTGTATTTTACATGTAAATTGGGCTAATGCCCGTGTATAAATTTAATAAATAAAAAAATATGTACATTCAAACTTGAGAACGAACATTCAAAATTGAATGAACTTTTGAACTTAGAATTATTCATTGATTGACATAGGTAAACAATCTCGGTGAATTTTTTCGAAACAAAATTAATACGGATTGAGATGTTAGGTAAATATCACATGATATAGAATCGTAATGTGTATATGTACATTCACGTAATTCTGAGTCTGAGGGCAGTAGTGTATTAGGTAGCAAATCCACTGGTCTATAGCTAATAGTTAAACGAAGCTTACAGTCCATCATTATCTAATTACACGTTTACAAGGTGCCTCACGAGTTAAGCACCAGCGGCTTATCTCCAACAATACATACCTATACGAGTTAAAAACCAAAAATGATTTCTTCCATAATTTTTGAAGAAAAATTCAACCAATAAATTATCGCGTACCGCACTATGCGCAATCAACACAACTTTTTTTCCAAATGAGAATCTTAATTTGCTCTGGCGAATTTGAATTTTACGCAAAAGTTCATTAACAAAATAATCACCAACACCAGCTTCGAAAAGATCGAAAAAACGAAATTTTAATGCGTTTTCCGTTGTGTAGAAATGAGTGGGGAAATGGAATTCTGTTTTTGTGGGTGTTTTTCCAAATAGGTATTCCGAATATCAATAGATGAACATCATTCCGTGATTCAAGGTGGAAAGATCCCACAAACTCATGTATGAAATACTGCAATTTAATATCATCAAACAATTGAATTTTCTCGATTTTTGGTCTATTTGTGCGTGAGTGTGCTCGTTTTGGCTCTCAAAAATTCAAGTTATGAGTCACTTTAGCGAATTTTTAAAGAAAATTAAGCTATTGCTCTCGCCTTAGAATTTGTAGAATGTGAATTTTTGAAAAAATTTTATGTAGAAATCCGTTTCAGGCTATTCTGAAACATATTCTGAAGTTTAACGCATTTTTTAATGTATGTATGTATGTATGGATGTATGTATGTATGTATCCTACTCGCAGAAACCCGTGAGGGCTTGCAGATCTCCCTCAACGCATTTGCTGAGCAGCTAGACAGGTGTAGTTAGGTGGTAAACCCAGCTAAGTGCGGGTCGGTCTCCTTGGTCCCGTCCGGTCGCCAGCATAAGGTGAAGGTGGTGGATGAGGAGTGTCTTGTCTTAGGACAAACTTCCATCCCAGCCCGATCCGTGCTGGTGGTACCTTGGAGTCGACTTCATGGGTGTTGCAACCATTGCCGCAAGCCGTGTGGACCTTGGTGGAGCATTAGCTCGTGTCACTAAGACTCCAGTGAAGCCACAGCAGAAGCTGCGCCTTACTTACTGCCATAGCTAACCTATGGGTTAGCTAACCTATGGCTTACTGCGGGGAGGCTGCTTGAGTAAAATCGTGAAGTTCGATCTGCTGTGCGCTCTTGGCTAGGCTTTCCACCTGGTGTCCCAAGTGCTTACAACTAACACATGTATGTTTGTTTGAATAAAAACACTCTTGTAAGTTTTTTTGAACGAAAATTTTTTTCTCTCTCTACGAGGTAGACTTATTCACTGCTACTTAAGTACATTTTAGGTACAATTTTCATTTATATAAACAGGTTATAGGTACCAGACACGCATTTATTCGGCTAGGTATGGATTTGAAATTGCAAATCGACCGACTCGAAGGAGCCGAAGACTGGTCGCGTTGGAAGAAAGAAGTCGTTCTACTTCTTCGACAAAAAGAGGTGTTGGATGTAGTTGACGGAAGAGTGGTGGAACCCAAAGAGCTAGTTCTGCAGGAAAATCAAACTCCGGAGGAACAAGAGGCTGTTTCGACTGTTTACGAACATGAAAGAGAGACATTTGAGGAGAGGGACACTCTGGCTCGATTGATTCTCTCCAAGAGTTTGGGAAAGGGGAATGCTGAGCTAGTAAATACTTGCAAGTCAGCTCGAGCGATTTGGCTCAAACTGGCGTCCATATACGAGCAGAGTTCAGGACAGCGTTTAGACAGGTTGATGGAACAGTTCTTTAACTACAGCAAGGGCCCAACTGAAGATATTGCTGCCCATGTTGCTAAGCTTCAACGAATTTTTGTGGAGTGCAACGATGAACTTGAGAGATTGAGTTCTAAGTCGATGCCCGAACTCGTGTTAATGAGTCAAATCATGTCAACACTTCCCCGAGACTATTTTGAATTTAAAAGCGTTTGGGAGAGTGTCCCAATGGAAAATCGAACGCTTGAAAGGTTGACAGAGAGACTGAGACTCATTGAAATGAGGCTGCCAGACAGAAAGTCATCTGGGAGCGCAGCACTTGTAGCCAACTCTAAACCAAAAGGAAAACGAAAGGCAGCACCAAGAAACAAAGACAAATGTCACAAATGTGGAGTGATGGGACATTGGGCACGTGACTGTCCTGAGAAGTCTGCGTCATTAACAAGTACAATTGTGAAGCAGAAGAAAGAGCAACTGGGAGGAGCTGCACTTTTTAATGAGGCACTTGTTATCGAGACATTTGTAAGCGAGTCTTGGGGTGAAGCAGAATCCAGGACATGGGTCGCCGACAGTGGATGTTCTGTCCACATGACTTATTCGAAAGATTTTTTTGTAACGTACGAGGAGTTTGACCGCCCTCAAGAAATTTTCGTAGGGAATGATGAGGTGATTTTTGGTTTTGGTAAAGGAGCCATCGGAGTAGAGATGCTAGTGACTGGAGAATGGGTAGAGAACCATCTCACTTCTGTGTGGTACGTGCCAAAAATTTGTCGAAACTTACTCTCAGTTGGAACTATTGTTAAAAATGGATTCGCTTTCGTTGCAGACGGAAAGGAGTGCAAGTTTACAAAGGGTGGAGATGTTATTGCTATGGGAGAGTCGACCCAGAATAACATATATCGTATGAATATGAGTACGATACAACCGGAAAATACAGCAGCACTCGTGACTACTCCTAGCGAAAAATTGCAGATATGGCATGAGCGCTTAAGCCATCAGAACAAAACATACGTACGAAGCTTCCTGAAAAGCAGGGGTATACATTTGGAAAAGGATCAAGCACAGTGTGAAGCGTGCATTTTTGGCAAGCAACCTCGCAAAAGTTCTAGAAGTAGATCTAGTCACAGAACTACAGAGGCTGGTGCACAAATAAATGTTGACGTCTGTGGTCCAATGGAAGTGGAATCCTTAGGTGGTGCCAGGTACTACGTTTTGTTTGAGGATGACTTTACCAAATATCGTAGGGCAGTTTTTCTTAAGAAGAAAAGTGAAGTTCCAGATGCATTGAAAATGTTTTTAGCTGAAGCAGAGTCGGCAGGACATAAGGTGAAACAGGTTCTCAGTGATAATGGCACAGAGATCGACAACACCGAAGTGAAGCAAATTCTTCAGTCAAAAGGAATTGAACACAGATTCAGCATGCCTTACACGCCACAACAGAACGGAGCTGTGGAAAGGGGGCATCGCACGTTGTGCGAATGTGGGCTGACTATGATGCTTGCGGCAAAATTGGGCAAATTTCTTTGGGCCGAAGCTATCAATACTGCCGTGTACGTGCTGAATCTTACAGGCCCTTCACGTGTAGAATTGAAGACACCGTATGAATTGTGGTTTGGCAAACCAAAAGCTCCTGTCGATCATCTCAAGGTTTTTGGAACAAAATGCTACTTTCAAATTCCAAAAGAGAAAAGACAGAAATGGGACAACAAATCTATGGAAGGGTTCATGGTAGGATACTGCGATGTCAAGGATGGATATCGGGTGTTTGTGCCAGAAAAGCGGGTTGTTACGACCAGCCGTGACGTAATTTTCAAAGACGAACCGCTCTATTCTACCAAAGCGGAGGAAGCAAGCAGCTATTCAGAGAACGAGATTGAACTATTATCAGAAGGCACTACTCGAATTAGAGAGGCACAAGTGCAGCTAGTTCAAGTTCCCGGAGATAGAGCTCAAATTCCAGCAGTTCCAGAGATGTTTTTGGAGAGTCAAGAAGACCGTTCGAGTTCGTGGACGCCGATGGATCGATTGGAAACTGAAGAACATGCGAATAGAATTCAGCTAAGGGATCGGAATATATTCAGGACTCCTGATAGATATGGAGAACTCGCAATGATTGGTGAGTGTAATGAGCCAAGAACATTCAAAGAAGCTATGAAAAAGGAGGAAGCTCCACAGTGGAAAAATGCCATGGACGAAGAAATGAAATCACTAGCTGAGAATGAAGTTTACGAGCTAACTGATTTGCCGACTGGGAAGAAATTAGTTGACTGCCGTTGGGTATTTCGTGTCAAAATGAAAGCGAACGGAGAGTTTGACAAGTTCAAAGCTAGATTAGTAGCAAAAGGATACTCGCAGACTCCAGGAATGGATTATATGGAAACATTCAGCCCAGTTGTACGGTTTGATACGGTGAGAACACTTTTGGCAGTTACAGCTAGTGAAGGATTTCATCTGTATCAGTTCGACATCAAGACGGCATTTCTATATGGCGAGCTAAAAGAAGAGCTGTATGGCCTGAAGCAGACGCCCAGATGCTGGAACATGAAGTTTTCTACTTTCATCCGCAGCCAAGGTCTTGTTACCAGTGAAGCAGACGCCTGTCTATTTTTTCGAAAAATGGGGGAGAAAAGGTTATTTTTGGCGATATATGTCGACGATGGGGTTTTGGCTGGTGAAGATCTGGCACGAGACATGAGACGTTTCATTGAAGGTTTGAAACGAGATTTTCGAATGACTGAAGGCTCATTGGAAAACTACCTTGGGGTCCGTGAGAAGTTCATGGAAGGAGCAATCGACGTTCAACTCGTAAAAGGAGAACAACAGCTCGCGGACATCTTCACAAAACCATTGAGAAGAGTTCGGTTTGTTTGTTTACGACAACAAATGGGAATCCTGAGAAATAGTTGAGATGCAAATTTTGGAGGAAGTATTGAAAATCGAGTAAAACATGCCCTCAATTACCTACGTATTTGGTTGTCAAGAGTTGGATCATGTGAGAGTTCACAACTGACACATGTATGTTTGTTTGAATAAAAACACTCTTGTAAGTTTTCTTGAACGAAAATTTTTTTCTCTCTCTCCGAGGTAGACTTATTCACTGCTACTTGAGTACATTTTAGGTACAATTTTCATTTATATCAACAGTTAGCTAACCTATGGTTTACTGCGGGGATGCTGCTTGAGTAAAATCGTGAAATTCGATCTGCCGTGCGCTCTTGGCTAGGCTTTCCACCTGGTGTCCCAAGTGCTTACATCCACACTGGTCAAAGCCGGTGGGCTTGGTATTGTCTCTCTTTCTGCCAGCATCCCATCTTTACGCCGCCAGCGCTTACTTGCCTTTAGGGGCTCGAGCTGGGAGGTCGCTCGCACTGCTTCTGACCTGGACTTTGTCCGGCAGCAGTTGTTGTGGTGCGATCGAGCAACACCAACTGCTCCAAAACCCAGCTCATCTGCTGAGTTCACTGCTGCACTGCATGAGTCAGTAGATGGTAAAGAACTCCGACAGTGCTCTGAATCCCCCATTTCTACCCAGTGGGTGGAATGGGCTTCAGAGGGCATAGGGCCCCGCGACTATCGCCATTTTCACGCCGTCCGGGTGGCTACACTAGCCACCTCGGTGAGGTGTTCGAGGAGTAGCCGCGGGACAGCTGACACCCTTTGCCGTGCCTTTCGGAGTAAAAATGAGAATCTATATCATGTGGTGCAGCAGTGTCCTCGTACTCACGGTGGCGGCATTTTACGTCACGATGCGGTTGCCAAGCAGATAGCAGGTGCTTTGTCATCTAGCGGTTGGGATGTCGAAAGGGAGAGACTATACCACATGCCAAGTGACCGGGGCAAGAAGCCAGATATTGTTGCGATCAAGCCCGATGGGTCTGCCATAATCCTGGATGTCCAGGTTGTCAGTGGCAGCGTGGACATGGAGCAGACCTGGCGGGCTAAGAAAAGTAAATATGATAGAAATGATCTGCACCAAGCGATATCTGAGGTAAAAGGAGTGGCCCCTAATAACATCAAGATATTTGCCGCGACCGTGTCATGGCGTGGGGTGTGGTGCGGGGAAAAGCGCCACGGAGTTACTTGAGTTGGGCATCTCAGCAGGAGTACTACGTGGTATCACCACCCGCGTCCTGAGGGGTTCTTACTTGAACTGGTGGTCATTTTATAGGGGCACATCCTTTCATCCCATTCTTCCTCCTCGTCCTACAACTTCCCTCATCCCTAGAGCCGGCGTCGGGTAAACCTCGGCGTCCTCCCCACTTTTTTATTTTATGTGTTTATTTTTCAATTTAATGGCGTGCCCCCTCTGTCTTTGAGGGGAGGTTTCTTAAAAAAAAAAAATTCAATAGAATTGTGCTGGAAACTTCAAACAAATTTTAAAATGATGAGGACACAAAACGAAAGTTCAAGTTCGTTGGCCAGCATGATCGGATTACATCTTCGGGTTGAAATTTTCAAAAATGTAGTCAAAAATTTCAAAATAGCCTGTTTTTGGCGATTTGTTGTGCAAAATAATTATTCGGAATCAGCGTAAAATTTCCTATAAGAATATGTAGGTATCAAGTTTTCAAAAATTTCAAAGTTTAAAAATCAGTCAGAAATCGAAATAATGCCGTTCGCTAGTTGTAAAAATCGATAATATTTGCATGAAACATTGTCCAATTCAGATTGAACTACTCTTATGGAAGTATCCCTGTATAACCAATCCTAGAACCAAGCTGTTTAAAACGTAGGTAGTAGGTGGTAGTTAAAAAAAAAAAAAAATTATTAGTTTGATTCCATGTTTGTCTATCAAAATCATAAACTAAAATTTCTCTACACGATCAATTGCGACTGAAATGTTGAAGATTTCTTCAAAAATTCGCTCATGGGGTCATGCTGCGTGACTGGGAGAAATTGGTGGCTGAAGATGAGTATTTGTCCACTCACCTATGATATAAAACGATATTCTCAGCCCGTGAATATTTGTCAATGTCACTTTTTCAATTGATCACTTGTAAGAGAACATCAGAAGGAAGATCGTAAACGAGATAGGTAAAGAATGCCTGTTGGAACATGATTAAAACAAGCTTCTTGTCGGTCCAAAAGTGAGTTTTACGAGTATTGAAAGGTGTTTCCTTTACTCCATAAGCATTACCATCCAGTACTGGATATCCAATTTGTATGGTGCCTACCTTTCCATCCACCGGGCTAGTTGGCCATCTTCTAGCTTGAAATTCATCAACCAGCAAAGAGCTGAGTGGTCTATTCGGATGATTAGCCGGTGCCCACCACCCCAAGTAGCTCTTTTCTTGTCATGCAATAATTTCGTTCAGCGCGTGACAAACAGCGGCTGAAAAAGGCAACAACGCGTTCTTTCCCCTCCTGCATTTGTGATAGAACTGCGCCTACTGCAACATGGCTAGCATCAGCATCAATAATGAAGTTTTGGGACTCACGGCAGCCCCATTCTACACCACAATGCGCTTGGCAAACAAATAGAAGGCGCGTTGTCATCTAGTGGTTTGGATGCCAAAAGGGAGAGGCTATATCACATACCGAGTGACCAGGGCAAGAAGTCGGATATCTTTGCTGTCAAGCCCGATTGGTCTGCAGTAATCTTGGATGTCCAAGTTGTCAGTTGCATCATATCGTCATGGAGCAAACCTGGCTGGCTAAGATAAATAAGTATGACAGAAATTACTTCCGGCAAGCAATTTCCGAGCGATAATAATTGGCGACCAATAACATCAAGGTCATGGCTGCGACCGTATCATGGCGCGGGCTGTGGTGCGGAAAAAGTGCCACAGTTACTCTTGTTGAGCATCTTATTGAGATCACTCTATCATCAAGTATCATCATTGATTTATACAATATGTTTTGGTAGGCAACGTTTGTTTCCTACTTAATAAAAACTCACTCGTGTCGGAAAGTTCAATTGTGGTGTTTCATCAAATATTTAATATTCCTTATTTAATACCCTGAAGTACGTCAAACTTTAATTGGTTATGGGTTTGGAACGCTGAAATTTCGTTATTTTATAGATTGTGAGTACCAAGTCAAAAGTGTTTCTTCCTAAACTAATCCTTTTCATATTGGGCAAAATTCGTTCCGATGGATTTGTTCAAGTGTAGATTTGGACTTCTTGAAGGAAAAACAAACTGGGCTACATGGAAATATAAAGCTCTCGCCGTACTAAAAGGTATAAAATACGGATTGGACATACCTAGTCAATGGTAAGCTAAAAGCTCCGACCGACCCTGGAGTAGGTTCTGTTGAACAACTTGCTGAGTATAATACAAGTCTAGAGATGTATACGAAAGCCGAAAGTGATGTCCTCATAGTGCTCACCACAAACATGACAGAGGAAACTCTCAAGAAAGTTATGAGGTACACTACGGCATACGAAGTCTGGTTGGCACTCTTAAGACTGTACGATGGGGTATCGGAAGACAAAGCCTACGACTTATGTCTCACATTCTTCAACTATGAAAGATGTCCAACTGATGACATAGCTGAACACATGTCTAAGCTGAAAAATATATGGACTGAATTGAAAATGGAGATCACAAAAGACACAGCAAATCGTGAAATGCCAGAAACATTTTTCTAATCTGCAAAATTCTAGGAACTCTACCAGAAAACTATTTCTCTTTCAAAAGTAGTTGGATGTTGATGTCTCGTCAAGATCGTACGATAGAAAACCTGACAACACAGCTTTGTGCATACGAACGTGCATTGGTTCAAAAAGCTTGTGGTGAAGTCAAACAGGAAGCTCTAGCGACCAGAGACAATCAGGTACCTAACGATCAGAAGAAAAAGTACGAACCATTTTGCAAATATTGCAAGAAAAAGGGTCATAGAGTTCACCAATGCTCTAAATGGAAGGCAGATGGTAAACCTTCTAAGCCAAAGCCCTGGCAAACAAGAAATGATGAGGAAAAGTGTTCGAATTTTACACTTATGGCAAATTCATTGATACTGAATGATGACGATTCATGGTGGGTCGACAATGGTGCTACAAATCACATTACATACCGGAAGGACTTGTTCAAAACTTTTTAACAATTCACTTCTAATCAGACTGTAACCACAGCCAGTGGAGACTCCGTCAAAGCTCTTGGTAAAGGTGACATTACGCTCGAAGCCAGGGTGAACGGAAAGTGGGAAACGTTTACACTCGGTGATGTATGGTGTGTTCCAGGTATGCAAAAGAACCTATTTTCAGTCCTTGCTGCCCATGACAAAAATCCAAACAGTACGTTCGAATCAATCACTGAGGAATGTCATTTTAAAATTGAACATCTCAGGGTTTCGGGATACAAGGATTGAAAAGGGGGACTCTTCAAACTGGCCATATGAAATATCAAGCCTCTACAGATAGCACACGTGAATCTGATCACCAGGGAGCATCAACTGTAACTGTATCATGAACGTTTGGCTCATCAAAACAAACGACACGTAAAAGCCACCATAGAACGTGAACTAGGCATAAAAGTTGACCTCGATAGTGAACTGTGTGAAGGTTGTGTCTATGGAAAAGCACATAGGTTGAGGTTTGGTACGAGAGAACGATCCAAAGTACCAGGCGAAATAATTTATGCCGATGTATACGGACCATTTGAAAAATCTGTGTCAGGATTCAAATACTTTGTCATATTCAAGGATGATTTTACCAAGTATCGGTACATTTACTTTCTTAGACAAAAATCAGAGGTTTTTAGAAAACTTGAAGACATGCTTGCAGAAGCTAGAGTATCGGGACACACTGTAAAAACACTTCAGTGCGATAATGGAGGGGAGTTTGACTGCGGAAAAGTTCGAGAAATTCTGCAGCACAGTGGAATACAACTCCGTCTGACCATGCCCTGGTGCCCTGAACAAAACGGATGCATCGAAAGGGAAAATGGTACAGTGGTGGAAGCAGCTCGTTCACTCATGCACGCTCATGGGGGAATACCACAAAAACTATGGGCAGAAATGATCAATACAGCCAGATATGTATTGAATATCAGCGGACCAACTCAGGTACCAGGAAAATCACCTTATGAACTCTGGACTGGTAAGAAAGCCTCATTAACACGTCTCCGTGTAATGGGAAGTAGATTTTATGCTCATGTACCCAAATGTCAGCTCAGAAAAATGGATAAGAAGGTAGTAAAAGGCGTTTTGGTATGATATGATGGTTGGGATGGATATAGAGTCTGGTGTCAAGAGAACGATCGAATGATCAGATCACGAGACGTCACCTTCGACGAACAGCTTCTATTAAACGATCCGTTACCTTCCATACATGTACCTGAACAAAACCACCTAACTTCGAATACTGACAGAGACAGGGATCCAGAACCAGAAATTTCTCCAGATTCTTCCCAACATGGAGATAATGAGCTGGATTTGGAGCTTTCCGAACGGGACAACAACAATGATTCAGAAGAGCAGGAGCAAAATGAGGATGACCAGGAAGAGATCACTGGAAGGGTACTACGAGATAGATCATTGCTGAAACAACCTGAAAGATTCAATGATTTTGTTATGAATATACAATCAGAATTGCAATCCTACTTTGAACCCTCCTCATATAAAGAAGCAATGGAGAGTAGCGAAAAAAGTAATTGGATGGAAGCAATGAAGAGCGAAATCAATTCTCTAAAAGAAAATAAAACATGGAAACTCGAAGAATTACCTAAAGGAAAGAAAGCAATACCTTGCAGATGGGTATTCCGAGTAAAAACAAATGCAGATGGAAGTATTGACAAATTCAAAGCCAGACTTGTCGTCAAGGGATTCTCTCAAAGAAAGGGGGAAGACTACGAGCAGACCTTCAGCCCTGTAGCCAAAACTGGCACAATAAGATCATTACTCAGCATGGCAGCAAGTGAGAGGATGGTACTGACTCAATTCGACGTAACTACGGCATTTTTGTACGGAAACTTGCAAGAAGAAATATACATGAGCCAACCAGAGGGGTATAACGATACCTCCGAGAGAGTATGTCGACTGCAACGAAGTCTTTATGGACTAAAGCAAGCTCCACGTTGTTGGAATATCCGTTTTACCAACTACTTAACCGACATTGGTTTCAAGAGAAGCGATGCGGACCACTGCCTTTTCATTAGGAAAAATAAGTCACGAATGGTCGTCGTAGCACTCTATATGGATGATGGTATGGTTGTAGCTGCAGATGAAAATCTATCAAATTCTTTCGTGAATGATCTAAGAAAAGAATTCAAAATAACTGTAAAACCTGCAAGTTATTATCTTGGACTGGAAACTCAACGCTTCGAAGATGGATCAATCAAAATTCACCAAGAAGCATACGCAAACAAAATCCTGGAAAGGTTTGGGATGTCAAGTTGCAGACCAGTAGCTACTCCTATATTGAAGGATGGGAGTGGATCAGAGGTGACAGAGGAAGAAGAATTAAGTTTTCCGTACCGACAAGCTATTGGAGCCCTCATGTACTTAATGGTCTGCACTCGACCTGACATAGCATATGATGTTGGAGTTGCGTCTCGAACACTTGAGAATCCTTCAAAAGAAGACGTTGTTCGCGTGAAACGAATCTTTCGTTACGTGAAAGGAACCACGCACTATGGAATCACGTACGAAGCGGTTTCAAGAAGGGTGAGCTTGTGTGCTACAGTGATGCAGATCACGGTGGTGACTACGCCACGGGACGCTCAACTACTGGTGTGTTATGCATGTATGCAGGTGGAGCCATTTCATGGTTGAGCCAGAGGCAACCAACTGTGGCTATATCAACCACTGAGGCAGAAGTCACCGCAGCTAGTGAAGGAGCGAGAGAAACAATATGGCTGAGAAGGTTGTTCGATGAAGTGATTACTTTGAAGAAAATCCCTCAACTTCAGGTGGACAACGAAGCAGCAATAAAGTTAGCACAAAACCCAGAATACCATAGACGAACCAAACACATTCGAATAAGGCATTTCTTCATTCGAGAAGCTGTTATTGACGGAAAGCTTGGGATTGTGAAGACGCCAACAGAAGATCAACTGGCGGACATGCTGACGAAACCATTACACGGCCCACGGTTGACGATTCTGTGTAGATCAATGGGACTTAGTTGATATCCTGATGAGGGGGAGTATTGAGATCACTCTATCATCAAGTATCATCATTGATTTATACAATATGTTTTGGTAGGCAACGGTTGTTTCCTACTTAATAAAAACTCACTCGTGTCGAAAAGTTCAATTGTGGTGTTTCATCAAATATTTAATATTCCTTATTTAATACCCTGAAGTACGTCAAACTTAAATTCATCAAAGTGGGAGTGCTATCACCACCCGCGTCCTGAGGGGGTCTTACTTGAACTGGTGGTCATTTTATAGGGGCACTTCCTTTCATCCCAATCTTTCTCCTCATCCTTCTGCAACTTCCCTTATCCCTAGAGCCGGCGTCGGGTAAACCTGGGTGTCCTCCCCACTCCTTACATTTATTCATTTATTTTAACAAGTTAATGGTTTGCCCCCTCCTCCTTTGAGGAGAGTTCCATTAAGTAAAAATTTAAAAAAATTAAGTGCGTGTGTCTGTTCGTTTGTATGTGTTTTCATCCAATTTCGACTAAATTCTCAGGGAACATGCGGGTTAGGCTATAAATGGTCCCCCATTAATTTCATAGTTCGAAAACATTCATTCATATTGCGCAAACGCAAACGTAAATTAAGTACTTCAAGAATCATTTTTCACGCCCTAGTCCTCCAATCTTGCTCAAATTTTGAGCATGGTTGGGGAAGGTTGGTTTAATTATCCCATATTATTTTCATCATGATTGCATCATTAGTAGTTCCTACGCGTACGCGAAAGTGTAATCCCTAAAACAAAGTTTTTCATCAGATTTTGATGGCATTTTCTGGGAATGCGCGGGTTAGGCTGTAGCCTGTTCCCTACCGGTTTCATTTTTCTCGAATCATTATCTATTCTGCGCACGTTCTAACGTAAATTACCTGAAGCATCATTTTCCCGTTATCTAATTCACCAATTTCGACGTTATAGATACCTACATCTTGATTGACTATATTTCACCATGGAGTACTTAATATTTACTTTAATCATTTCAATGATCTACACAATAGTGTTATTTTCAATATGCAGGTTACTACTTACTTAAACACCGTTGGAGAGAAATCAGGGGGACTGGAAAACTGTAGATGTTACAGTTAATTATATTAATTTTCCCTCTGTAGGTGCCTATATCTACCCAGGCATATTGATGTCAACCTACGGATCTGCAATTTGGACATCCTTTGTAATATCAAGAATTCAATATCAGTACAAACTGATCATCTGTAGGGCCTCTGAGCCTAATTTGTTTTTCAATTGGATTATGATGCTGAAATGTAGCTTCTTTGTGGAGATCTGGAATGCAATTTCGTAGTATAGAGAGTCTCTAATCAGCTTCGGAACCTGTGGAGCTAAATTATTTCCTAATTGATTTACGGTGCTTTTATTTGGATGGTGCTTTTTTTGGACACCTTGTAAAAAATTACAAGGTACGATGAGAAGCACTGATCAGCTGAACCTAAATTCTTTCTTTCCTATAGAATTTTTTTTACATTTACTTACCTAATGCGTAAATTTGCGGGGTCCTAGAATTGTAAAGGTGTGAATCCTTTTGAAAGGCACGATGCGCCACGTTCAGATCATATATAATATGCGAGGTTTTATAATTATAGACAAATGACCTGCGTAGAAGGGTTATCTAACACGTAGATAATAAACCTCAGCATTTTCCTATTTTACTCGAAGAATTCGGTCTCTCCCTGGATCCATCCTCAGTGAATTCTGTAACAACGAGGGGCAGGGCATTCACTAATAGAGTGGCAGGTTGGGGGCGAGATGTGGCTCGAAACCGAGCTCTGCTAACATGTAAAGGCGGCTCCCCGAGCATGTGGTATTCCCCGAGCACCGATCAACTGGGCTACTCGCCTGGTCACCTACTCAGCGGGTCGCGAGCTCATTGCTCCACACATTCGGAGTTCGTCCTGCGCAGTGCATGCTTCGGTAGAGAGACGGGTTGCTCGGAGTTGTTCGCGATGGACGACCAAACGGTAGTTGCGGCAAACAATTTTTTCCAGAAAATAACCGTGTTTTTCTTTCTTTGTCTTTTAAACCTGTGTACATAAAAGATTATATCTACTTATATGACGTATGTATCATCTTGAAATACTCACTTATGTGGGGATGATGATGAATTTCTACTTCATCCCAGATTTCCTAGAGGCCCCTAAATTCGCCAAAATGGGTGATATTAACTTGAAATAAAAGACTTTACTTCTCCGAATAAAATGTAGGAGAACATCTAGGATGGAATCCCCACAATTCCTGAACATAATCGACCGATTACCTACAGAGTCAGTTTCATGTATGTCAACAAATTTTTGTTTTGCACATGCACAATATTTGTTATTCATAATAATATATGACAACGAAATGCATAAGAAACCTTCCTAAAACCCTCCAACTACCCTCCAACTTTGAACAAAATCGGACCGATAGATGGTGAGAATATGACGTTGTAGGGGGCGGTTCCCAACTGCCTTCCTACTCGTGGTTTTTTTCCCGAGTGCCACCCGGGCGTACACGGCTTATAGACAACTGCCTCCCCACCCCAAATCAGCCAGTTGACAAGTGCCACCCCGTCAGTTGACAAGTACCACGCCAAACGTCAATAAACTCAAAAATTTCTCCTGCACTTTATTATAAATAATGATATTACAAATGGATAGTTACGAATGTGATACCGGAATTCATTGCACGCGTCAAGAACACAATATGAAACGAAATCTTATGCAACATCAACAGTAACAACTAAGACATTCATCTTCCAAGTGAGGGCGCAGTTTCGCCGATATGAGTTTCAAAAAACCAAGCATCGAAATTTCGTTATTTTCGTAGCGTTCAATAAGTTTTTGTACGTAAATTTAAAACAGTTCTGAAGTTTGGCGAATATTGTGGCACTTAGGCTAATGCTTGACGAACAATCTACAAAAAAAAAAAAAAAAAAAAAACAGTAAGACAGTAAAACAGAGTGAGACACCTGGTCGGCGGATAGGTAGGTGCCTGATAAATGAGCGAACGTATTAACACACTGATTATTATTACACCTTAGAGGGTCGAGTTGCCAGCTCATCACTTGCTTTTCGTTTGACACTCGCGTGAACTTTACACTGCATCAATTGTTCGTCATCTTCGGGATCATGAGTATGATTTTCACTGACATCTATTATATATATATTTTTTTGTAAGGTCTTTACAAACGCCTTACAGCTCCACTTTTTCCGACCAGCACAAGTCCACCTCATAACGCCTTGTTCGAGTAATTTATGTATCACGAATCGGAAATTATTATGGATAATCACCATCCCGCCACGTTGACTTCCGCCCTCCAAAAATTCGGTGCTGCGATCCATTGCTCAATCGAAACTGAGCTCCAAGCATCGTTATAAACCTGAAGCGTGATAAGCCGAGAAACACGATAATGTTTGTGCGGGTGTCAGTTTTCCTCCTC
Organism: Adelphocoris suturalis; assembly: GCA_030762985.1. NCBI lineage: Eukaryota > Metazoa > Arthropoda > Insecta > Hemiptera > Miridae > Adelphocoris > Adelphocoris suturalis. The sequence continues at coordinate 65,662,005 of CM061040.1, read as the reverse complement.
TCCGTTCGAGTGGGGTGGCAGCTGGGTGCCCCACGAACTTACCGCCTACTTCCCGGGGTGGCAGTCGTCCTCGCCAAAAATGAAGTACGCCTGGCAGGGAGGCAGTCGGGCGTCGCCCGTTGTAGGATCTCACGATAGCGGATGCGCACACACTATTATTGATCCGACACCGAAGAAATTTATATGGGACCATCTAGAAGTTAAACCACATAGCACCTGAAAATTCCATCAAAATTGGTCAATTAGTCTCGGAGTTTCACATGTGTCAATCAATTTTTGTTTTGTACCGTACGCCGCCCGCTTGCCTGAACTTTTCCCGAAACTGCCGAGCCAAACTTCGGGGAATTTGGATCAAAAATCCTAATTCGACCGGGGATGTGCCAGTGACATCTGAATTTTTTAATTTTTTGTTTATCAACCCTAAAGGGTAGTAATTAAAGGCAGAAATATTGGAAAATCGAGATCTCGGAAACATTCAAGGAAACAGTAATGTTTTTAGGAGTCTCAATTATATAAATCAACCCAATGAATCGGATGAAACTACCCGGGCGGGTGCACGTTCATTCGTTCGCTCTTTGTATGAGGTAAAACATTAAAAGGGAAGACAATTAACAACATGGGAGCAAATCATTACAGGTGGAACGTAGCTAATAAAGTATTGTAATTACGACGATCGTATCAGCTGGTATAATTCCAATGGAATTCCACGTAACCTAGTTTAGTACAACTTTTGTCACCTGTATAGGTGATATATTGGTTTATTATTTTCAATAATAAATCTTTGTAATAGACCAAGAAAAAAAATTTTTTTTAGCCCCCACTGAAAATTGTTTGGTTTACGTTTCAAGAAGCGTAGAATCCAAACATCCAATTAAAAAATATAATAATAATAATAATTATTATTATTATTATTATTTGAAAAAAATAATAATAATACGTCCGTCCGCCGTCCGTGGATTTTTTCCGAAATTAGTAGACCAAACTTCATGACTCTTGCGTTAAAAATCGCATTTGGGGTCTAGATGGTCCTAGAAGCTGCATTAATTTGTGGCAACCCTAAAAGGTAGCATTAAAGGGCTTTACAATTAAAGGGGTGGATAATCGAGATCTCAAAAACTTTCAGGGTAACAGGTTTTTGGCATGTCAAAAAATATGATCCCAAAGAATTGATTAAAACCATCCACAACGCTGTACGTTAAACTTCGTTTTCCTTAAGGGCTCGAACACCTTCGAATTGCTAAGCGCGATTTTTAATTCGCTGCTACCGGATCTATCGATTAGCCTACTCTGCTCTGAATTACATCAAAGATCGCTAGATTGTGACACTGGAATACGTAAAAATTGCCTTGTAAATATCAGTTGATATAATAGCAATATTTTAATTATCAGGTGATTTAGTTCCAATGGGATTTAGTCTAACGTTGAGAAAACGAGTTTATTAACTATTGTCCGAACGGATGTACCTACTAGTGAAGTATTGGTACCTAATTACTAACTCTCGACTCTTAAATTACTCCCAAGTCTACCTAAAGGGAGCGGAAGCATTATTATCATTTTCGGGAGATTTAAAAGTTGTAGTCTCCACTAAAACTTTTTTTTTTTTTTCTATATTTGTAAAATGTCCACTCGCATTTTACGTTTTAGATTATTCTGAAAAACTTTCGTTGCGTGTCCTTCTCTATCTCTCTGTGTGTGTATGTCCGCAAATTCTCGTAACAAGCAGCATTAAACCGATTCTTATGAAATTCTCATGGAATGTGCGGCTTAGGGTGAAGATCACCCCCTATGAGTTTTGTTGTTCCCAAATCAATACTCCACTCGGCGCTTGTGGAAAAGTAAATTCCATCAAGTATCTTTTTCAACACCCACGTTGTCCGATTTCACTAAAATTTAGAGGATAGGTGGAAGAGGTTAATTGGAGGATTCCCCAGCAATTTCAACATAATCCTATCATTAGTAGCTACTGCACATGTTCGAATATGTATTATATTCTATACTTCTCAAATCATTACTTCATTTTGTGCATGCGCAAACGTAAATTCCTTCAAGCATCATTTTTTACGCCCTGGTCTTCCAATCCCGCTTAACTTTGGTGCATAGTTGAGGGACAATGGTTAAATTATTCCTGGTTAATTTCAACTTGATTGCATCATTACTAGCTCTTGTGTATGCGCGAAAGTGTATTCTCAGGTACAAGGTCTAGTTTTCATCAGATTTTGATTACATTTTCAGTGAATTTGTGGGTTAGGATGTAGATTGTTAACTACCAATTTCATTTTTCTCAATTCATTACTCCATTCTGCGCATGCGCTAACGTAAATTACTTCAAGCAAGCATAGCGACGTTCTGCAAGCATGGCAAGTGGGTTCTGTGGTTTTGATATGATGAAAGATCGGGTTATGCACATGTACATGGTGCCACCGTTCCTGAGTGTATTTTCTTGTCGACACAGGCTCGGGACATTGCTCCAGTACTTTCGGGAAAAAAGTAACAAAGTAGAATGGAGCCTTTACAAGCAACTCATCGTTTCAAATTAGAACAGAAAAGGCAGCTCCATGCTGTGGCTAAAGGTGGATGCTAGAATGAATAGGTTTATGCCAAGGATTCATCTACCAGCGAAAAAGTAAGTAGATTTTGATATCACTCTATGGAGAGAGAAATTTCGTCGATTCAGGTTAGACTGTGAAGGGGTAAGTACAGGGAAATAAAGGGCAAGGAACGGGAAATAAAGGGCAAGGAACGGGAAAGAGAGGTCATAAATTGATATTTCTGATGATATTCGGGGCCTAACCCCAGATAGTATATCCACTTTTCTAAAGACCGTAGATTGAAATGTACGTCATGAGTGGTTTTCACTAGAGGGGTTTCTGTTTATTCCATTAGCCAAACTAATTCTCTTCTGGTCATTCCGTGATTCAAGGAGGTGAAACACTTCTAGTTTCATTTCTTCTTTTACTCTGTGATATCTTCCCTACCAACTATGCCAAAAGTTCTAAACTACAACAACCTCTGAAGAGTAGAAGAAGTAAGATCATGGTTATGAATATGTTACATCCTTACTTTTCTATTCTATAATCTAGAATCCTAGGTATTCTACTTTTTTAAAGGTGAAAATGTGTTCATGTTTCTATAATACATTCCCGGTTCCTATAATATGCACGTCTTACCTTTGAATAAGGATAGGTAGATTGTATGTTAGTAGGTTGAACAACAGCACCTGGCGCCTGATCGGAATAAAGACGATTTGGGATTTAAGATAAGTTTCCTCCACATTTTATTGCACATTATCGTTTGTACATATATATTAAATTTGTTTTTACTTACATTATTAGAACTAGGTAGCAATATTTCCACCCGAGTCAAACACTGTGGCGAATTTCAAATCAAAATCCTCTACAGATCGTAATTATGAGGATATGGGGATTGGGGTGTTCATTAATAGTTTGGGGAGAGATACTCCTCGCTTGAAATTAACTCAAGTTGCTGAAAATGGGAAGGAAACTCGTAAATCCAACCCTGAAATTTATAGCAAATACGAATGGATCACTGGGTACAGTAGAAAGAATGCTTTGTTTTGTTTTCGTTGCCTAATATTAATATTAGGTGGAGATGTGTTGTGGACTCAGAATGGCGTGACTGATAATCTAAAACATCTGACGGATCGGATTAAATTTCACGAATCTAATATAAAACATCTCAATAACATCTCAATAAAAAACATCCCAGAATTAGCTTTGATTAGCTGCGCTAACATAGCTAAACAGTTAGATTCAGCTCATCAGCTTGCTATCAAGAAACACAATGAGAAGTTGACAGAAATCGATATATGCTTTCTGAAATTATGGATTGCATCAAGTTTCGTAGCCTTTATGAATTAGGATTCAGAGGCCACGGTGAGAGAGATGGTTCATTGAACCGAGGAATTTTACTGGGCATAGTTACAAAATCAGCCCAACATGACGATATTTTGAGGTCAGATTTGGAAAAAGCTACAATGTTCGAAGGCACCTCCAAAACCATACAGAATGAGTTACGAAAACATCTCTGATCAATATTTTCCGTAGAATATTGATCATTCTGGATGTGTTGCATTAAAGAAAACGCTGCAAATTATTTCACAAAGGTTTATTATTTTTTCAATTGAGTATGATCGTAGTTTTAGTTGGCTTGCGTACGTCATAAGGCCCGTCCAGACTCCTCGGCGTATCCTATTTCGAGTTGCCACAACCTATACTTCTATAATTATATACGCATGTTTATATTTCTCGATTTGAGGTCCTATCTATTCAAATAGTTATTGCCTTAATAATATCATTATCTAAGTACGTACGAAAAGTCGAGAGGGTATGTTATTAAATATGCGTAGAAAAAGCATTGGTATTAACACACAAATATGACCTAGAAAAAAACATATATTCGTGCCTCAAAGAAACGCCGTACCCACCTCATGGTGCCGCGGTGTATTATTATATGGGTATAACACGTGAAAGTAATAAATATCCATTCTCCTACACCCCTCTGCTACGCCCCTGGTCACCCCAAATGGAGTCTATGTGCGAAAGAACGGGTTTTTAAAGTCAATTCTTATGCCTTTTATGGCCCGGACGGCGAACGGCAAATTTGGATCCTACGCACCTTGAAACGTAAAGTGACAAAGTTTGAGGGGGGGAGGGGGGGGCCCCCCGGTTATAAACATTTTTTGCTACACGATCACATAGGCTTATTATTGGAAATAATAAACCAAAAAGGTTATACATAAGTGAGTGGTGGTTGTGGGATTAGACAACATTTCTATAGCCTTTTGAAATAACCAATTTTTAATTGAATTATATCATTTCATCATAATTTAATTTGAGTTCTATAATATTTCTTCAGAATTACATCTCCTAAATAGTTCACTAGTGCAATACAATCGAAGCCTTATAATTTTTAATACTTTTAATATGTAACAATACAGTCCATTCTAAAAATGTTAGATACCTTCAAGATAGTATTTTTAATTTAGTTTATTCAATTAATTAATTCATATTTATTTATCTATATTATTTAATGATAATGATTTATTATTATTTAGTAGTCATATTCTTTCATAACGGTTGCCCATGGCATTTGACATGACTCAAGAGGGATTAATGTTTCATGTATTTAGATCAAAATCATTTCACACTGCAAGCAAAACAAATGGAAGAAAAAGCTCAATGCTCTTTTTGACTGTCAAATAGGTAAATATTTTTGTGCCCCACTCCTTTTACAAACCACCGGCCGAGACTGTTCAGAACTGCACTTCAAACTTGGCAACGGTTTATGCAAGCACTACGTTCTATTAGATCTCCCTTACACCTACTCATATTAGGATAACATCCACATCGCTTATTCTGATTCTGATTCTACTACTCTCATGTTCATGCCGTCCTCGGAGCTCTGTCTCGCCATGGTCAACAAAACCAAGTAGTATCAATTGGCCAGTTCCTCGGCCACATGGTCCACAGGAGGCATCTCTCCACTTCCTCAGAAAATTCGACTAATTGAGAAATTCCCTACACCAAAGACCGTCCAAGATCTTCGGACTTTTTTAGGTTTAATAAATGTCTACCGCCGGGCAATTCCTCACAATGCTTACGCCCTCATACCTCTTCATAAGCTCATCCCGCCCGACCCTCGCAAAAATGATACACGTAAAATCTCATGGAGCTCCTATGACAAGGCTCACTTCATCAAGACGAAGAAACTACTCTCTACCGCTGTCTCTTGCTCATCCAGACCCTTCAAAGGCTCTACATCCATACACAGTCGTCTCAGACACAGCAGCTTGAGAAGCTCTTTGATACCGAGACATGCTTCGATGCTCCCACCTCTTGCCTTCTTCTCTTAGGGGCTCAACAATGCTAAGAAAACCTATTCTGCTTACGAAAAAGAGCTCCTTGCCGTCTACTTGGGGATTATTCACTTCCAACAGGTTATTGAAGGCCGCATTCTCATCGTTCTCACTGATCACAAGCCTCTCAATACGTCTCTCACTTCTCTCTCAAATGCCATGCCTCCTACTCGTCTCCGGCACCTATGGTTCATCTCGGAGTTCACGTCCGATATCATATACTAACTGGGACCTGACAACGTACCACCTGACTATCTCTCACGCCTACAATCTTCTTCCATCGATAGCAATCCACCGTTAACTCAAGAAAAATGTAGAGTCACAGCTTCCCCTTGACCCTCATCTCTCTAAAATAGATCTGCATGAATTTCCATACATGGAGTTTCGCTCTACTGTGAACACTCTACAGGCACGCCTAGGCCTTACGTACCCTCTCCTCTCCACACGCTCATCTTCACTCATCTTCATGGCATCTCTCACCCCGGAATCAAAGCCACAACCTCCTTGATACGAAACAGATTCTACTGGCCAGTAGAACATGCCAAGTTCTATCAAGATAATAACATGCTACTGTCCGGCTTGTGAACCGGCCAAAATCACACGTCACATACGAGCACTTTTAGGAACCTTCCCGGACGCTTAGCCTCTCGAATACGTCCATCTGGATGTTGTAGGGGGCCCTTTTGACATCGAATAGCTTCAAATACTGCCTCACAATGATTGACAGGGAAACTGGGTGGCCAGAGGAGGTTCAACTGCGAGAAATCTTCGCAAAATCCGTAACACAGGCTTTCTGCTCTACTTGGGTTACAAACTTTGGCCGACCGAAGTATCTCATAGCCGATCATAGGACTCAGTTCACGTCTTCGTATTTTTCAACTTTCTGTTAACAACTAGGCATAGTCAAGAAGCACTCAATCTCCTACCATCCGGCCTCAAACGGAATTATTGAACAGTTCCACTGGTCTCTAAGAGAGGCCTTGATATGTTCTTCCTCTCTTTCACGCTTGGCTCACGATCTCTCGACAGTTATATTTGACCTCCGCAATAGACCTAGATAAGATGATTATCTCCCCCTCTCAACGCCTTTACTCAGTCATACTTCGTCTACACCATGACCTTGTCATTCCACCTAGCCCACCTGTCATACTAGATAACTTATTTCCCGACAACCATGAAAAATGCTAAGGCAATCTTTGTACGAGTCGCGACGCCCAGAATAGCTCTAGTATCCCCTAAATAGGTCCTTCCACGGTCCTATGAAACGATGGAAAAACAGTTACTTACTCGGATCCTTCATGGTAGCCTTCCTCAGTTTCCAACAACAGGGTCAAACCTGCGCCTCTGTGTAAACATACACAATCCATTCTTTCGACCTCTCAACCCATGAACTCCGCCTTATCAGTGAAATCCTGTATATTTAAGCGGGCCGTTTCCACGAAAAGAGAACATTTCGCAGATGAGCTCATCTCAACCACAACTTGAAAAGTTTACAAGGCCGGAGGTCCTCCCCCGATGCTGCACCCCAAAGCCACTCAAGAGCTGAGAGACCGAGCTCAGCCCGTCAATCGGGCACCTCCGCGGAATTCATCCGCAGCACCGTCACTCCCGCTCCTGCCGATTTCCACATCGGGAACTGCGGTCATGGAGATCTCGACGGACCCACCGACTCTGAGGCTGTGATCCATCCTGCCTTCCTTTGACGACCGATGCAAGAGCTGCTGTGTCGACGGGACCACAAGCCCCTATGTCACTCCTTGAACGCACCGACTTTTCCACCACCCTCTGTCGCCGACAAGGAAGTCCAAGTGGATTTCGTCAAGCGGCAGCCGACGCCACATCCGAGGTCTCACCCTTCCTCCGCCGCCCACAGGGGTGGCACGGTGTCTCGGCGACGTCCCAAGGACCCATGTCGCCACCACCACAACGGCCGCCACTGAGCCGCCTTTCAACGGTCTTTGTCAAGGCTCCAGTCTCAACGGCCCTTACCTAGCAATTACCTAAACATTGCAAATCGAGGGGCATTGCAAAGAGGTAACTTCAAAATTCATAAACGAAGAAATAAAGAAACTTTTCTTTTTCAGATAGTCCCCCTGGCTCAGAACAACCTCCTTAAGCACCACATCTGCATCTTGCCACTACGCTACGACTCACTCCAGCTGCACCCACTCTCCGCTCCGCATCACTCGTCAAACACCAATCCGTACCATACTGTAACACGTCAAGACCCGCAAACGTCAAAACACACCGCACAAGAAATCGTAAAACGCGGTTCAAAATTTATTAAATTTCATTTAAAAAATAAATAAAAAATCCAGGAGGAGGAGGTGGGATGTAAATGGTGGAGCATGATATCTGTAAACCTTGGCCCGATAGGGGGTATCCCTCGACGGACAACCGTGTATAAAAGAAGCCCGGGAGGGGGGGGGGGGCTAATAAATCATTTCATTTACTGCACTCGATGAGTTCTCACTATCCTGCATCCTAGCTGTTACACATATAAAGTTCACAATACCGGCCTTTTACTTTGTACTTTAGTGGGAAACGGTCTCAGCTAAAATATGCTGGATATAAACTTTGGAAAGTATTTAACTCTGAATCGAATGATGTTTAGCAGACCTGAATCAGATCAATATTAAGGGCGCTAAGTGATTTTGAAGGACAAAAGTCTTGACGGGGGGAGGAGAGGACCCTCCTAAAATTAGCCCGATTTGTCTTCAATTCCATCATTCCGGGAGATAATTCATAGTTTTTGGGTCGAATCGCTTTGGTTTTTTGTGCTCCACATCTTTGTTACGTATATACATTTCTTTTGGATGTATGGTTTAGGAATTATTAGAGAAAAACTTTAAAATGGGCAAATTAAGCCATTTTCATGAGGCTGCCATTTCGTATTCCACCAATTTCGAGATGGCAGACAAAGATTTTCTCATTCCGAATGGAACTAATTTTCAAAATCTTCCTCATATCAGCGTGACTTTCGAGCGACCCCGTAGGGGTGCATTGTCCAATGTTCGAATTTGTGTGTAATGATCCACAGTGGTTTGTTTCTGTTCCAGTGAAAATGTCAATATAATGAAATAGATTACTATATTACAATATACAATAATGAAATTTTTATAGACAGCTTCCCAAAGCGTATTATTACTTTTTTCCTGTGGAAAATAATATGTTTTATTGGTTGGTGTGGAAGAGGAAGAATGTTAACAGCTGTCGAGAGTATAAATCACACAAATTAAACCTTTTATTTCAAACTCATTATCGTTTGCCAACAAACATTTATTTCATTTAGAATCCAATGATTTTCTAATATGAATTCGAAAATTGAGTTACCTTTTATGAAGTCAACTGCCATTTCCAAACCATAGGTGTCTTTGTCACAGTCGTCTAGAATATGTGCACCGATGGTGAAATGCTTCAAATGTCTGTTAATAATGTCAAGGGTGTAGAGCATCGTCTCCACGGCCTGGATTCCTCCTTGTGGCATTATTGGGCCGCAAGTGACAGTGTCTTCCCTTTCGTGGACCATCATAAGACCCCCAAGTATCAGGTCGCCTTCCATAGTGGCTTCTCTTTTGATGGGCCAGGGAGGTTCAGTTACAGCCCAAGTGCTGGTGAAGTCCTCCACGAACGACCGAAAGCGCTTTGAGGGTTCCCAGCGGGTCAACGAGATTTCCAAACGCGGCGCGGGCCCGTCGACGTTTTCGTTGTGCTTGTGGTGGTGGTGTCTGTGATGACGAGTAGGCCTGTGCTCGTGGAGCGGTCCGTGGTTACCCAAGCAAGATACACATAGTAGTGCCAAATACAACCACACCGTGCTGCACATCCTATTTCTATCACATCGTTACACAGCTCATAGGTCCCAGTTTCGGACGTTGTACCTCCAACGTCGATGTCAAGCTGAAATATAAATACATAATGTTATGAAGTATGATTGCTTGTTATAACCTATAGCATTTGGTGCAGAACCGGCTCGTATATTTTTTATTAATTTAATATGTTACACCGCTTTAATTCCCGACATAGGAAAACAGGTGCACGCGTCATTTCACGCAACAGCCGTGGTAATCATGGTATATAAATGCTCAATGGGGTTAGATCCGAACCTATATGGGTTTCTAAAATAAGGTACTATGGATCAGGATCTTACACTAGACAAATATAAATTATTTATAATTCCTTCATTTACATGATGAACTCAGCCCTTATGATCATATCTGATAGTCGTATCGAGATATTCCATTATAGTCTTGCAGTCTTGCAGATGAACTGGCGACTGTGAAAACTACTGAGTACCGATTTTCTGATCAAATTTTCTTGATGACGTGTGGAGATGATTGTTGAAAATTCTCATGATGACAGATGTCATAAATCAAGTGAAGATGATCACTTTTGGAGCGTCAGAAACTGGTATATTTTAATCATATCCTAAAAGTCCTACAACGATTTCTTTGTAACATTAGTAGATTCCAAAATGAACGTTTTTTTTTTTTTCAAATTAAAACACATACCACTGAATTCCAGTTAAAAAATATCGTAGAAAGCGAAAATTGGGAATGATGTAGGTATACAATTTTGATGCTGATTGGTGAGAGTGATTATACCTATTTACTGCAACAAAGATTTTCGCTCGCTATCCAAAACAATAAGAACTGAGCCCTATAATAGACGGAATTGCATAGAGAGGAACAATAAATTACCAATGTTGGCATCGCATGTCGGATACTAAAAAATTCTCGAAAGGGACCAAGGAAAAATGACTTCGTCACTATTATAATTTAAAAAGCCTGTGATATCATTTAAAGCTTACCCAAAAGTATTGCTAACAGTCTATAAAACGACAGTTCGAGCGATTTTGGATTACGGGCTGATATTTTAAGGACAAACGAGCGATACAAATCTGTCAAAAATATCAAGACATCAATGTAAATGTTTACCCTAATGTATGGGTTTCCTATCATCAACTTCAATGGACGTGATCTTAGGAGAACAGGGGAATTTCCCGTTTAAAACAGGGCGTAAATAATGTCGGATCGTTTCCTATTGAGATTGAAATCACGGCAAAGTAACATTTTGGAAAACATCTGTAGGTTAGGCATCTTCGACATGAACTCATGCATATCAGGAAAACTCCCATGTTAATTAATTGTTTTCTCCAAGAAGAATGACTCTTCTCGAAAATCCACTCCTCTTCAAGGTTACGGAAATTCATGTTTGGATTCGAAGCATTGGTAAACCCATTACCAGTGACCCGACTCAAACCCAACGTCAATTCAACCACGGACATCAATACTTAGTTCGAAACTTTTGTAAATTTGAAATGGCCACATAGCAATTTAGCGTTTACTGACGGGTCAAAAAGTGAAGAGAAGGTAGGATGCTCCTTTTGGAACTTTGAAAAGAAAGCATAAGACGAAATACCAGCTCCCATACCTATGTTCATGTTACCATGAGGAAGTAATTGCAATAATCCAGGCCCTCAAGTTCATTGTTAACGAGGAGTAACGTAAAGTAGAATTACTTCGGGTGAAAGGACACACTTGGCTCGAAGGAAATTCAATAGTTGACCAGTCAGCCGGCGATCAGAAGGCGCTGAGGACAGACGATTCCTAGAAGTTGACATAAAGGTGGGTAATTTCTTCCAATCTGTAGTCCGATACCACCGATTAGCGTGGCGAAGAACTTTTTCTGCTGCTACTGTGGGCAAATTTTATAAATCGGTGCAGCCTGTGTTGCCTGTTTGATCTTGGTTCATTGGACAATAGAAAACGAAGGTTTTCGGTACAACCATTGCCCGACTAAGAGCAAACCATGGGTTATGCGACGCATATCTCTTCAGGATTGATAAAAAGGGGGACTCCAACCTGTTATAGATGTGGACACCCAAACGGAAAAATGGAGCATCTAATTATGGAACGTGCAGAATACAGTGACCGGTGGATCGAGATGTTCAATTATATAATGGACGAAGAGGACGATCCTTTTAGCGTTATGTAACAATTTTATACAAGAAGGACGTTATTATTTATATTAAAAATTTTGAATTTATGAAGGGCTCAAATTTATGTATTTGAAAACTGTAATTTTGAATGGGTGAATATAAAATTAATGTCAAATGAAAAAAAAAAAGCCTGTGATAACATTATTGTTCTAAATTTAGTGGTAAAAAGCGTGCAGCAGTTATGCATCAAACCAGACAAGTTCCCCCAACAATCAGTCCGCTACTCGAGAGATACCTATACCTAACTTCCTCAGTTTCTCACTCGTGAAAACGGTTCACTTAGAAAGCTCTCGATTTCTCACATTATCTTCACTCGAAATTGGCCCTCATCTCATTACTCTGTAAAATTATAATTTTCGTTTGATGACTCTGGTCACTAACGTATGATTGTAATACCGTTAATCAACAACATGGGAGTGAAATTCGAGGGTTGAAACATTAAAAACTCAATGATGACTAGACCAATTATGTGTTTAGAATAGGTACCTATTTAAATATTAATCTGCAATAATTTGCAGCCTTTTTAATAATACATAAATATATTTATCAAGTGATAAATATATCACTCCGCTACTATCGCTATCCGCTACTTTTGACATTTTATGTCTTTACTATGGCACATAAATGAAAAAGCGTCACGCGGGGAGCGTCACGCGGGGAGCGTCACGCGGAGAGCGTTACGCGGAGATTCCCTAATGATCCCACGATTCTGAGATTTGGTATGTAGCCCCTTGAGGGACTTCTGAACACAACTGACCGATCCCAGATCAGCTGAGTGGCTCTAGAATCCAGTTTTTTCCCTAATGATCCCACGATTCTGAGATTTGGTATGTAGCCCCTTGAGGGACTTCTGAACACAACTGACCGATCCCAGATCAGCTGAGTGGCTCTAAAATCCAGTTTTTTCCCTAATGATCCCACGATTCTGAGATTTGGTATGTGACCCCTTGAGGGACTTCTGAACACAACTGACCGATCCCAGATCAGCTGAGTGGCTCTAGAATCCAGTTTTTTCCCTAATGATCCCACGATTCTGAGATTTGGTATGTGGGCCCTTGAGGGACTTCTGAACACAACTGACCGATCCCAGATCAGCTGAGTGGCTCTAGAATCCAGTTTCCCCTAATGATCCCACGATTCTGAGATTTGGTATGTGGGCCCTTGAGGGACTTCTGAACACAACTGACCGATCCCAGATCAGCTGAGAGGCTCTAGAATCCAGTTTTTTCCCTAATGATCCCACGATTCTGAGATTTGGTATGTGGGCCCTTGAGGGACTTCTGAACACAACTGACCGATCCCAGATCAGCTGAGAGGCTCTAGAATCCAGTTTTTTCCCTAATGATCCCACGATTCTGAGATTTGGTATGTGGGCCCTTGAGGGACTTCTGAACACAACTGACCGATCCCAGATCAGCTGAGTGGCTCTAGAAAACATACGGGGTTTTATAGGAAGGGGAAAGGGGGTGCAAAGACATAAAATGTCTCTCGTGGTTGCGTACTTGTACGAAAGCTGTATCCACCGTATGAGTTTCAAGAGGTTCTAATACCAAGTTCAGAGTTTTTCAATTAAAACATCTCTCATCATTTATCTGTGAAATTTATCTGAGTCGTTCAGCTGAGTTTTTCTTTTCAAAACTGAGAAGTTCAAAGCATGTTCTTATTCGAGTGAGAAAAAAACAAACAAAAACGCTGCAAATTATTTCACAAAGGTTTATTATTTTTTCAATTGACTATGATCGTAGTTTTAGTTGGCTAGCGTACGTCATAAGGCCCGTCCAGACTCCTCGGCGTGTCCTACTTCGAATTGCCACAACCTATACTTCTATAAATATATACGCATGTTTATATTTCTCGATTTGAGCTCCTATCTATTCAAATAGTTATTGCCTTAATAATATCATTATCTAAGTACGTACGAAAAGTCGAGAGGATATGTTATTAAATATGCGTAGGAAAAGCTTTGGTATTAACACACAAATATGACCTTGAAAAAAACATATTCATGCCACGAAGGAACGCCGGCGCCGTACCCACCACAAGGTGCCGCGGCGCCGGCGCCTCCTCTCACTCCACCCTCCCGCTCGCCCCCCCCCCCTCTCCACCCACCGTGACCCCCTGCCAAGCGTGCCAGGCGTGCGCGCGTCGAAAAAGAAACTTTTTTGCTTGTTTTTGGCCCATAGCATCTATACGAGTAAAGCAATCGGGATGGTTAAACGTTAGGACCAACTAGACCCCATGTGGAGTCTATGTGCGAAAGAACAGATTTTTTAAGTCAATTCTAAGGCCTTTTATGGCCCGGACGGCGGACGGCGAACGGCGGACGGCGGACGGCGGACGGCGGACGGACATTTCAAATTTGGATTCTACGTACCTTGAAACGTAAAGTGACAAAGTTTGAGGGGGGGTTATAAAATTTTTTTGCTACACGATCACATAGGCTTATTATTGGAAATAATAAACCAAAACCTACGAGACTGATAAAAAATGGTGACTGAACATTTTTGGACACAGGAGAGAGGTGAGGGAAAATTCGAGACAAGGGATATCCATTAATGATGGAGGAGAGCTTATTAAATCAAACTCTAATTTAAATAAACTAAAAACGATCCAAACTTGAACACAAGATCGTACATATGTAGGTAACATTCGTAAAATAGTCAATTACACCTAATTAGTCTTTTAGTTTTTTTCTCTTCGTCCCCACAGGTAGCGCCTGTAGGTAACATAACTACATACCAATGAGGTTAGGTGACAAAAGTGAGTTTAAAAAGGAATCGTTTGCCGCAGCCACGAATCGCAGATGGCGCTCAATGCGGCTAACTTTTGTACCAGGTGCAGGGTTTATCAGGAAAATTGGATAGATAACCAATGATTGGTTAACCAACGTTTCATGCGATTGGTTTCGTAACTTAGGTTTAATACCTACCTGGAATGTTTCTAGGGGCTTCTTAATTCTTAACTCTTTCACGACCAACGAGCAACGAGTATACTCGCAAAATCCAATCATCCTCTATGGCCCAGCGGCGAGTATACTCACGAAACCCAATCACCTGCTGTGGCCCAGCGACGAGTAAACTCGCATCGTGTTTCTCACTACATTTCCGCCATTCCCGTCTTCCCCAGCAATATAGTGGCATAAGTGGGTACATTTTCAGACACCAAGGAGTTCATAGGCTGCAGTAAAAAATGTTTTGGGATTAGAAAAGTCGGGAAAGTTTTTTTTTTTCTTTTTGCATTTGAAAATGAGGGTGAAAATTGCGACAAGTGTTCTAATGTGTGTGCATGTTTATTCTGATTTATTGCGTGTCTTCTTTTAAAAATATGTTGAATAAACTAGTTTATACGGACAAAAAGCTTCAAAAAATGGTTAGCAACGATTTGATTGATGAAGAGGGAGACTTCATCTTTTATTAGATATTATTATCAAATCACTATTTTGTTTTAAGTGCATTTTTTTCATGACCCGAAGCTCAATTCAAAAACCTCAAACGTAGTTATTTTAATATAGCACTTTGATCTGCACATTTATTGAGGGGGAGTGGAAAATTCGTACCAACCACGAGCTTGACCAGTTGATTGACCACGGGAACATTGTCCGGTTTATCAAAGCCCAGAGGATCCAATGGTTTGGGCATGTGGCACGAATGGATACCAGCAGGGTCCCCAAAAAGGTTTTTTGTCACAATATGCAAGGGAGTAGAAAAAGAGGACGTCCGCGGGTGAGATGGAGAGGTGGGGTGCACGAGGACATGAGAAGGCTCCGTATCAGTAACCCAGAGGAAGCCGCAAAGGATAGATCTGCGTGGAGGACGGTCGTACCGGAGGCCAGGGTCCACACCGGACTGTAGCGCCAATGGAAGAAGAAGTTTGATCTGCACATATTCAAGAGTCTCCCCTCAAATATGTGCGTGGTTGGACCATTTTTGACAAAGCTAGAGCAATTTTAGTGGAGCGCGGTATATCTCCTGAGAAGACTGAAGAAATTCGGTCCATTGCGACAGCCAGGAGAACAACGTAATGTCGGGGTGGGAGAGCGGGCAGCCTCACGAGCGCTAGGTCGCGAAAGGGTTAACGCAATCGTAGTTGCCTACTTGTCGTATTTCTTAGTTACCTACTTACCACATTTCGTCATGTTAACACATACTTAATTACTTGATTGCAATGTTTTTCAATTTTCATTGTAAATATGAAACTGAAATCAAATTGAATATTAGAAAACATGTGGAGCGTAACTAGGCATTGACAACGGTGAGAAGAAGAGTAAAGATGCTATCAGGTGTTGGATGTGCCAGGACAAATCCACTATCCGTATTTCAGTACAAAAGCACTATAGTGAAGTACTCGATCTAGATTGTAAAGAAAAACGGCTATATTTTAACGTTGTATCGACGTTTGAGGTACAAAATATTGAAAACAGGTGTGGAACGTAAAGAAAATTCATTATAGGTAGGTATATAAAACATCAAGAAGGAGGGGTGATGTGAACAACGCATGTCGCATTCTATTATGTGATGGTGAAGTTGAAAATGGGGAATCCAGTTTTCCTATAAACTTGCAGCTGGTACAGGAGTTAACCACATTGAACGCCACAAGAATTAAGAGGCTGCGGTGAACAATTCAAAGAATAATAGATTTGTATAAGCGGAATAATATAGTCAGGTTCCTGTGAGTATAATTTATCATGGCCTTTTTCCGGACGAATTTAATCATAATATTCCCTCTGGCCCTAAATTTTCCAATCAAACATTATTTAATAGAATTTTAAAAAGGTAAGGAGTATTTCATAATTCTGAAGTTGGTTGGATCATTTTTGATAAACGCTCATGGCTCAAACGATGAGAAATTCCTGGATTCGGGTGTTCACTACTACTTGTTTTTGGGAGTGCGATGAACCAGAGTGATAAAAAGAGGGTTACGGAGGACTGTGAGGGGATTAACTGTCTCAACAAGAAAGGGGAAAAATAGAACTTACTGGTACGGGATAAAGGGAATGATGTAGCTGCAGGAAAAAATTTCTTCTTTTCCTTAGAAGCCAGAAGTTATTACAAAAGTTTTCCAATTGTTTTCTTGGTCCACTCAACCATTATGTTCTGACTTTCAAGGGTGTTCAGGTATCGAAGGAAAGAAAAGATTAGGTATGTTGGCAAAAGGAGTGCACTGCTGAGAAAGAAAAACGTATCATGAACTTGAGATTTGTTCAAACAGTTTGTCCGGCAACAGATTGCACTGCATGATATTACATTTTTTTCTTCAGGTATATCTTACTTATAAAATAGGTACCTACATTATGCAGCAGTCTTAATATGCACGTAGGACCTTCACTATTCGCTGCACGACCTTAGGAATATTCTAGCAATATGTTTATTAAAGTGATTATTCTTTTGTCCTTTACGTTCAGAGCTAATCTGTTTCATATGCAGTGAAAATTGAAATTCATAGGAGATATCCATTCAGTTCTTCTGAATTCTTTATTAATTTTTCACCAATGTGAGGGAACTGAACATTTGAGATTCAGAGGACAGACTGGACTTATTCGGATGGCTCAGGGATAAGTTCCTGTACTCGTTGGCGCCAGGCAAGACGGATAAGCTTCTTGAGGAAGTTCCTCCCATCTGGGAATGTATTGTCCTAGGTGAGTTTTTTTTTTTTCTTTTTTTATTTGAAGTAACCCTTCAGATAGGGCATTTATTCTGATTGCCCCCATTTCTGATTACAGGCAATTATACCACAAACAATCTCATAATATGTAATAAACCTCCAACTTCTTAAAGCAAACTAAATCTTCTGGTTCAATTTGGAATACATAGGTGAGGGTGTACGCCACAAACCTGAACCAGGATGAACTGCAAGCTTTCGGACAGCGGAAGCCGTGGAAACTGCCTGACCATCCCGCTCAGCAAAACAGGATGGAACCTGTCATATCATTCGTTTCTTTTGTCCCTGGGAGGCTCCCTAATATATTTAAATTACTCAGGTAAATAAGACTTCCAGCGCATCAGGATGGAGCCCTCTACATCGTTCGTTCTTTGATGATCCAAAGCCGTTCCCTATCAAATTTCATAATCCTAGGGTGATGAACATTTCCAAACACGGCGGTTTGGTAAGGCGGTTCCTAAGCCCCATACAAACTTAGTATGAATAAAATGCATGTCTGGTGTTGAACAAACAATGCTCGAAATAAAATTTCTAGTGTCGTGAAACCCCAAAATATAGCCAAACATCCTATCAATCATGAAAATGCAAGTAACTGACTAGAGATTTGTGTTCTCCACTCCCACAGTAATCATAAAGCCACCACTGGCCCTACCGTTGAGCTTGGGCGTCTCGTCCTTTCTGAGGATGGAGTAGCCACGCATACTGTATGACATACAGAAAATAGTCTGTCAGTCTCTGATGGCATAGTGGACAAACATTCTGTATCTACCAATCAAAAGGAGGACCTTGAGCACTAGAGTCATACATTGCCCATTTCAATAAGCTCAGAACGCTTCGACCTTGGGTATATTGGAGATTTGCGGCATTACAGGCAAAACTGACCTATTAAGTCCATGTACCTATCATGTATGCAGTGTTCGCAGTAACGTAAAGATGGTTCTGGGTATGATAAAATCTGATGCTGCCAAGTGGATCAGGCAGGTCTGTCCACTCTCAACACACAAACATACAAAACCCAGTTATTACCAGGTAGGTAACAGTCAACTCCCTGTGATACAAACTGTGAGGACCCTTGTTCGTTCAATAAGCTGAGAGCACTGCCCTGTAAGACGAAATTTAAAGAAACATCAAGACTGGATTTATAAATAAATAAAGACCTCTCAACATCAGTCGGGGATCAACACCTTTGAAGAAAGAGCCAAAGAGACCAACTCCTATACTTTCACGGATTGGCTTCAATTATTATTCTAATCCATCCACCTTAACAGCAAAATCATCGCATGCTGGCTTTATTCAGAGTCAGAAAAAATATATCAAAACGACGGTTTTCACAGAAAGTTCCTTTTCCATTCCTTCCACTAATGTGATATTAGTTCATTGTGATGTGTACGGAGGTGCTTATTTTTCTAATAATAAAGACTAAGAATTTTTCACTAATCGTATGTACCTATCCTTTTAAAATATATTCCTGTAACAAAAACTGTAAAAAAGCTGCGAATTATCGCTTAGAGTTCCCATTTATATCTTTGTACCTATATACTCGTAAGTAGATATTTTCCATCAATAGTCCTATAAATCATATAAATATAAATAATAGAAATGTACATCGGTTGCTCGGTTGATCTCGAGGTACGCACCGCTCTTGAGTTCACTGTCTTCGTGCTTTCTGTCGTTATTATCGCATTATCGCGTGGTTATCGCGGACAAGGCTACGGATTCTTTGCTTTTCGCAGATTAAGATATACCTTTTTCTTCTTATCGGTCAAGCCTGTGGACACACCTTGGCGGATGTCTCCGTAGTTTTTCTTCTAATTAGTGCTGAATTGAACAACTATAAAGATACATGGATTGCGGGATTTGTTCAAGAAAATTGTTTTTGCCTAAGGAAAAGGCAAAATGTTTTCAATGCAATCTGTCCTTCCATCTCCATTGCACACGCCTACAAACGTTGGAGAATATCAAGAAAATGAGAAAACAGAAAAGTTGTTGGAAGTGTGATGAATGTCCAAGAAGTAAGAAACCCAGTTCTGAGGAAGGGAATGAGGATCATAGTGACGAAGATCAAGGTTCTGAGGAGAGAAGAAGTTATATGGGTGAAATTAACCGTATATTGGACCATCTTTCATCCATAGTGAGTGATGTGAGAGAACGTAGAGCATCATTTTATTACATGAGTTCTCAATTCGATATATTTGTTGAGGACATGACAAATATTAAGGCTACCATTGGTTGTTTGTCTAAGGGAAATTCCAAACTGAAAGTGGTTGAGGGTGAACTGCAGAAAAAGATAGATGTTTTGGAGCGAATTTCTAGGGATTCAAACATCGAGTTGCACGGAGTACCGGAGTCATCTAATGAGGACTGCGTCGCAATCGTGGAAGAAGCAGTCAAAATACTCAGTGCTGATTTTGGTACCATTAAAAAGGCTTTCAGTGTGGCACTAACTCGTGAAACACGTCCTCGCTAAATTCTGGCTGTATTGAATTCGAACAGTGCGAGTGAGAAATTTATCCGAGCAGCCAATGTTGAAAAAACGTGTTTTAGAGCTTCTCTAGTTTTAAACCCATGCAAATCGTCTTTCCATCACCTTTACAGCTGTCTAAACAACTGCCAATCTGGTCCAGCACCCAGATAATCATTATAAATTACTCGTACTAAACATGTCGTGAAGAAAACCGCATCTTCCGGTATAATTTTACTCGGATTTAATTTGAAGGTTAGTTACTACTCTGTTATTTTCAATATTTTCAACCCTGCGTTGGGAACTATACATCCTAATCTTTCGATTGAGCTATTAGTTTAACTTTTTCCGCGCAGGTTAAGTTTTGAAATCAGGTTTTCCCTAAAAAGTACGCGTTAGGGGAATACGGCCACTTTCGAATGGGGTAAGAAGGTCACAACAACAAGAGAATTCAGTTAGTAGGCCGTATTACCCCAAAAGTTATGAACCCCCCCCCCCCCCCATTTTCAGCGGTTTATTGAGCCAGTGGGCCAAATGTTTACAGGGCATTATGATAGACGCTCCCTATTTAGCGCTGAAAAGGATCGTTTTCATGAAAATCTTTTGATTCCATTATTAGATATTGTGTTAACATGGAAAAATTCGAAAACGTGAGCAGGAAATTATATTTTATCCTCTTAGAATAAGCATCTGTCTATTTCATCAAAAAAGGGACTTGTTTTGGTATGGCCACATTACCCCATACCCCGTGGCCGTATTAACTAAGCTAGCTAGTAAGAGTTTTGAAAATCGCTATTCAAACCCCCTTGAATATCTTGATTCAATCTTAAAGTAGTATATTTCGGTAGCTTAGATCCCCATGTGTTCATATACCTAAGCAAAGAAAATGCGAAAAACAGTGAAGAAACAGTGAGTTTTGCTTAGGGTGGCAGTATTCACCAACTTTCCCTCACGGTAGAGAAAATCTGACTTCACCGCAGAGCTGTGTTAAAAACGCAAATACATACTTCCGAAAAGCTGAAGGGGACCGTCCACAGACCATCAAGTCGTTCAAAGATGTTGACCGTATGTAATTATAAAAACATTATCTTCGACAGTAACTTAATTGCTGGAAAAAACAGAATAACATTTTATGATGGACAATATGGATATTGAGCTGGAAAGCTACTTGAAAACGGAAGAAAGTATTATTGAACGAGCAGAAGATGTTAGAAGTTTTATGGAAGAAAATATTATAAATGTTATGGATACAAACATAATAAGTGTAAATAAGAATTTTGATGCACTATCTGTAATGTTGTGTGTTTTTAAAGCTAAATTTCAAGTTATAACTCTCACCAAATGTTGGAATACTAGTGACGACATTCCAGTAAATTTACCACGATATAAGAAATTATGTTCAACATCAAACACAAATAGAGTAGTAGGTACAAAAATATTCATAAATGAGGAATTTTCAAATGTGGAATTCAAAGGAATCATTCTAAAATAATTATGCTAACAAACAACAGCATTGTTACCCGAATTTTAATGTAACAAGCAAAAGTTTTCGATAGTGGGTAGGTATTTACGGTTTCCAATATGTCTTGATAGATCAGACTCTCGGATTTATTAGAGTTTTTGCTTTTTACGGAAGCTGATCGTACGTGGCCATAAGGCGTAGTAAGCTGATTCAATGACAATCGATAACCTAACGAACTAACACGAATTGGCTTTCGTTCCAAAAACAAATGAAGGAGGACCACAAATTCGAAGCTAATTGTATAATTGGGAGCGGGATGAATGTGTCAGGTTACGATAAGACGCCGCGCAGATAGGTAGGTCTCGAGACCGTAGTTTAGCGTTCAGGTTAGCATCAACCTGGTGTTATCCCTATTTTTACGTACACGCGCGGGACCAAGCGGCGGACACCGTGAAAAGGAAAAGCGCTCTATTGATCTGCTAGGAATAATGATAGAGTAGAATTTTTCAAGGGGCACAATTGGCAGGCCTTATTAATATTGACATTAGTAAATCCAGAGCATCCTAATAATTATGTAAACCAGCGTTATTTAAATGATTTAGCAGTTGCTGGATTCAGACCTTATATCACCCGGCCTACAAGGGAAGTTCATAATAGTAGAACAATATACCATATATTTTTAGGAAATGAATCAGATTCAATTCATATGGCATCTGTATGGAAAACTATCATTACATTACAATTTTAAGTCACCAATCAAACCAGGCACCAATATATAGAAAAACTATAAAAGGGACAATAATTGAGAAAATTAATATTTAAAAATTAGACAACAGGCTAAAAAATGAAACATGGAAAAGTGTATCCAGAACTGCAAATGTTAATGAATGTGCAGAGATATTTGAACGTTTTGTTAGCACATATTTAAGAATCACTAGAAATACAAAATTGAAACCGTGGATGACTAAAGGCCTATTGGCCTATTCGCAGGAGGGAAAAAATTGGCATCGAATATTGTAAATCAACCCTTCAATAGTAGATTAGAACAAAAATATAACACACTAGCTGTACTCTTCCACACTTCGCTGTGTCTCATTGCGGTTGAACGATGAGAAATGAGAATCAAAACAAAGATAGGTAGGTACTTCTATTTTTGATCAGTTTGCTTTCAAAGTGCTTTAGTATTGGTTTCTATATATGTTGGAATACATTTGAAGTTGTTCATGATTTTTGTCAATCTTGAAACATTTTTCCTGCATTTGGATGTTTTCTCCTCCCTCATGTCCTCCAATCGTGTTTTTCCATCTGCTAACTCTATACTACACCCAACTCAGTCCCATTCCAAAGTTCAGCATCTCAAGTTGAGTAAAAATAAAATTATTTATACATTGAATAATAAAAGAAAAAACAGTTTCCTCGCAGATACCAATTTTAATGAATTAAGCTTACTATCACCTGAGGATTGCGTCATTTCATTCGACTCTTGTGTTCCAGAGGGGCTACCTGACAAAGTGGAATATCCTAGGGTAAACAGGAGAGCATTTTCACACAGCTGATCAGGAAAGAGCTCATAATTTTATTCATTTCTCGATGTCACAAAAAGGCTCCTTGTCAAATTTCTAATTCCTAGGGTGGATAGGAGAGAATATTCCTAAGTCGACTGATCTGGTTGGAACCCGCCATTGCATTCGTCTCTTGATGTCCTGGAAAGGCTCCCTGTCAAATTTCACATTCCAAGGGTGAATAGGAGACAACTTAATTAAGTCATCAGATCTAGATAGAACCCGTCATTGCATCCGCCGCTTAATGTCCTGAAGAGGCTCTCTGTCATATTTCTCATTCCTAGGGTGAAAACGAGAGAAGCTGATCAGGGAAGAGCCCATGCTTTTCTTTGTTTCTCGATGTTACTGAGAGGCTCTCTATCAAATTTCAAATTCCTAGGGTGAATAGGAGAAAATTTAGCTTAATCATCAGATCTAATTCGAACCCGTCATTGCATGCGTCGCTTAATGTCCTACAGAGGCTCCCTGCCAAATTTCACATTTCTATGGAGAAAATGAAATTATTTGGCTCAATCAGCTGATCTGGAAAGAGCCAATCATTTTATTAGTTTCTCGATGATCCTGAGAGGCTCTCTATCAAATTTCAAATTCCTAGGGTGAATAGGAGAAAATTTATCTTAATCATCAGATCTAATTCGAACCCGTCATTACATTCGTCTCATAATGTCCTGGAGAGGCTCCCTGTCAAATTTCACATTCCAAGGGTGAAAAAGAGATGATTTAGCTTACCCAGAACAGGTGGTAATTTGTGAAAGTAAATAAAAGTATAAGCGATGGCATGATCTGTAGATTCGGAATACCGCAATGGACAGTATGGGGTAGTTTTTTTTTTTTTTTTTTTCATTATTTATATCAACAAGCTACTGGAGGAAAAAATGGATGGTGTGGCACTATCATTTACAGACGACACTAGCGTAATGGTATCGGTATTCAACGCAGAAAAGACGAATAGTATTTTTTTTTTCTCTCTCTCTAAAAAGAGCTAATTTGCCCAAAATAGAGTCGATTAATTGTCATTGGACAAGATGTACTTACCTACCAGCAATAAAAATTGTAGCTGTCCGACAATTGGCCAAGTAAGTAACAAACTCGTAGAGGTCGTAATGGATCAGGCATTAAGGTGGAACGCGCATATAGAAAGAGTTATCACGAGGATGTGCAATTTATACCACATATTTCGTGAAATTAGAAATATCCTTATGTCGGAGACCAAAAAAATGTTAAATATACCGCTTTGGCTCAGTCGTTGACGGTGAATGGAGTAAGTTGTTGGGGAGGTTTCGGTTCAACTCTCATTGAAACGATCCTCATTCAGCAGAAACTTTTGATCATGGTTCTGCTGAATAGAAGGATGGGATACCCGACCGAGAAGTTATTTCAGGAGTTCAAAGTTAATACGATCAGAAAATTACTTAATAGACAGACTAACCCTGATTACAATTTTTAGGGCAATGTCCAATAATACAATTATTGAACTAATGTCTTAAAGTAGAAGAGCAATTACGGGTCCAAAGCTCTTGAGGATTCCTATAAGGTTGACCAGTAATGGACGAAATTCTCATGTTTATAGGGGAGCTAAGTTGTTTGATTCCTTAACAGAAGGAATAAGGAATAGCACAACATAGAGGCAATAAAGCTTACATAATTTTGAACACAATCAATATTAATAATGAAATTATGATTGATAAACCAATAATGAAAATTAATATCGTTTAGAAGTACAGAAAGGATGTAAAGAGGTAATAATGTCACTGTTATTTTAGGCAGTAGTAGTCACGGATGAAACTAATACGCACAGAGCAACTCCATCCATCAGTATAAATAAATATATATATATGCTCAAACAATTTTTACAAAAACAAGAACGTACGTCACAAAACTAATTTTTATATTTCGGCTTAATGCCTTTTTAAAAACTACAAAGAAGAATGAATTTTGGGAATTCATTAAAACTCCCAAAATTCATTCTTCTTTGTAGTTTTGAAAAAGGGATTAAGCCGAAATATAAAAATTAGTTTTGTGAAGTACGTTCTTGTTTTTGTAAAAATCTTTTGAACATATACATGCTCTTGTAGAGCCTTTCATTGAACTTAGTTATATACACACACACACACACACATATATATATATATATATATATATATATATATATATATATATATATATATATATATATATATATATATATATACTATATATAAGTTCACTAGTAATATAAATATAATAAACGGCATATAAAATAAACATTTTAATATAATCCCGTCCCTCGATCATACTTTTTCAACATAACATTGTTATTCAACCATCACGTTCAGTTGAGATGATGAAATCGAATTGAAATTACCATAATCTGCCAAAGTTGAGCCTTCTACGGCTTCAGAATGCCACTTTGGGATTTAAAGACGTGTTGAGATATTTTTCACTTTGCAGCTTGAGCCTCACTACATTCCTGTTCTCACAGTTAATTTTATTTAGACATGATTTTCTTCTTATCATTTCCATTAGCCTGTCTAAAGAATCTACCTACGTGACTCTACCAAAAATACATGTGGACTCCTATTGCCACTCGATTTTCAGTTTCGTCATGAAACTACTGAGTCCATTTCCTACATTCTTTCAAGTTTTCATTACGTCAATGTTTGAAAAATAATTCTTGAAAGAGTTAATGAATGTTTATAATCAAGTTTTCACTGATAATAATTGTCTTCGAGAGACCTTTATCAAAACAACAAAAATGAAAACCAGGCTCTAAAAATTGCCGATGCTGGGGAAAAAAAGACCCATAAAATCTCTTGAGAGCTCCCAGACACAGCCCTGGTGAGCCACAACCACCACCAGGGCATAGCACCAGGCATTATGTGCACGCCAGTGCTTCATGATACGGCATTTAAGTGCCATGTCAAAAACTCCACGTCTGTTGGTCCTGAAGGCATTTCTGCCCATCACTGGAATAGAGCCCAAAAATTGTTATGCTGATCATCCTCAACCGGTTACTTCTCTTAGGAAGGCCCCCAAAAGCGTTGATCTGTGCCCAAACTATCTTCATCCCAAAATAAGGAGGAAGTGGTCCTGGAGGCTACCAGTTTCAATATCACCGGTAGTTTTCCGACACATTCAAAAGATCCTGGCTTCTCACTTCGAAGTGGCTGGTGTCATAGGTGTCGTCCAGAAAGCATTTCTGTCAGCAGATGGCAGAGCAAAGAACCTAACAGTTCTCAAAACTATAATATTGCTGGCCCGCCTCAAGAAACAGCAGCTTCATCTTGCCACTCTGGATGTCCCTAAGACCTTTGACACTGTGAGCCATTTTGCCCTGACCATTTGCTTTCGTGGTGTGTGGACACCTGCTCGCTTCATTGAGTATGTTGCCCATCTGTACCACGGAGCCTGACGGTCCACAAAGCAGGAGGTGAGAAATCTGGGGGCGTTGTCATTTGGGGGTGGGGTACGCCAGGGGGATCCACTCCTTCGCCACTCCTCTTCAACCTGGTCGTGGATACAGTCTTGGGTAAGCTGCCTGATAAAATTGGGTTTGATCTTGCTCTGGGGTGCGAGTAGGTGCATTGACTTTTGCCGATGATGTCATCCCACTCACAGAAACCAGCGAGGGCTTGCAGATTTCACTCAACGCCTTTGCTGAGCAGCTAGCCAGGTGAGGTCTAGTAATGATGTCAACAATCATTACTATCTATAGCGATAGAGGTGCTTTATTAGTTCTGACCCCATTCCCGATTGTTGACGTCATTACTCATAGTGGGTCGACCTTGACATCATTTAGAACTGTGAGGTCTAGTGGTCAGCCTTTCTAATTGTGGGTCGGTCTCCTTCATCGGTCGGCCTCATCAGGCTGCCAACATATGTGAAGTTGGATGAGGAGTGTTTTGTCTTAGGAGAGACACCCATCCCCGCCCGATCCGTGTTAGAAGTCTGGCGGTACCTTGGGGTCGACTTCATGGGTGTGGCCACTATAGCCACAAACTTTGTGGACCTTGGTGGAACATTGGCTCGTGTCACCAGGGCTCCATTGAAGCCACGGCAGAAGCGGCGCCTCCTTCGCACGTACTTACTTCCAAAGCTAACCTATGGGTTAGTCTTTGGCAAGCTTACTGGGAGGAGGCAGGTTGAGTTAGATATTGAAGTTTGCTCTGCTGTGCACTCTTGGCTAGGCTTTCCACTTAGTGTCCCAAGTGCTTACATCCACGCACTGGTCAAGGCTGGTGATATTGTCTATCTTTCTGCCAGCATCCCATCTGTAAGCCGCCAGCGCTTGCTTGCCCTTAGGAGGCTTGAACTGGGAGGTCACCCGGGCTGCATCTGACCTTGACTTCGTCATGCAGCAGTTGTTGTGGTACTACTGAGCAACACCAACTACTCCCGAACCCAGCTCATCTGCCAAGTTTGCTGCTGCTATGAATGAGACAGCTGATGGTAAAGAACTCCACTGTGCTCTGAATCCCCCACTTCTTCCCAGTGGGTGGGATAGACTTCAGAGGGCATTGGAACCCGCGACTACCGTCATTTTCATGTCGCCAGGGTTGCTACCCATTGTACCAAGGGCCACCCATTGGGTAAAAGTGGGCGTCCTCCCCATATCTTTTATTTATTTTTCCATTTTGTACTTTGATGGTGTGCCCTCATTTCGCCTTTGAGGGGAAATGTGAAAAAAAAAGTACATAACTCGTGTACGCGATTGTAACCTTACCTTTTGACATAAAGAAGTTCCGATTTTGGGGTCGGGTTTCTATATCCAAGAGCTACTGTAGAAAAATCAGCTTAAAATGATCATTTTTATGGGATTAAATAGGTCAGAATATGTGAAAAAACATTGTTTTTAGAACGTTGTTTTTTACCTTTTCTCCAAAACGGCTTGATGAATTTTGATGTAGTTCACAGGAGTTACTCTTTTTGTGAGTACCTACAAATGATATTAGATACCTCTCATGCTTGAGAAAATAACTCATGCTAAGGGAGGTAATAATTGGCTAATTACTGTTGGCTAATAATTGATAATTATTAGCAAAATACTTTCAAAAATATATTAAAAAACAGTTTGTTAACACCTTTTTGGTCTTTCCTTCAATATGGCCTTTGAATGGCGCTAAAGAACTATCATTTTATCTTGTTAGTGTTTTTTTTTCCATTTCCGAAGGGTGAAGTCGAAAAAAATGCCTGTATCAACGTTTTTTACCTTTCTTACCTAACCCGAAGGCTGAAGGGAAAGTCTTGCAATCACCCTGAAAATCAATATTTGAAACTCGTACTAGGATGGATATTTTGTTCGACCTGAACCCGTATCTATACGACCCGTATCATTAAAAGGTATGTATGAGTGTGTGATATATGTGTGTGGTTTTTGATCTAGAGTAAGCGCGGTCTAGATATGCTTCTGAGGATTTGCGCCAAATGCCAGAAGAGGAGGCGGAAGCAGTGCGTAATGGGGTACGTCATATAAATATTCATTTGCAGCAACGTTTCCCCATGCGCACGCTTTCTGCCATTCAATCTCTTCGCCTGAGGCCCCACTACAAGGAGCTTGTCCAGGATGCAATCCTAGCAAATAGTAGTGGGGCCTCTCCCGCATCTCCTACAGGCGTGGGGCAGCAGCCCGCCATTCAGCAAATCCTCCCCCGGAAATTCTGGTCTGCTTGAAGATTTGAAGACTGAAGTATTGAGGCTCGTCTAGCAGGTAGGTTGCATTGAGGTTACCAGAGCGCCTACCTGCAGGAACTGGCGAGGTGGGCTGTTGAGAGGCCTGGTGGCTAGGAAGACGAGGTCACAGCTTATGTACACAGGATCTTCCCACAGGCTGGGGATGCGACCGGGGCGAGGCGTCAGGGAGGAAATCCTCCTGTGTTGGTGCCTCTCGGAGGTCGCACAGCAGCCAAGCAAGCAAGGAGACGGGAATACCAACGGATCCAGAAGCTGTGGAGGGAGCATCCAGCTCGGTGGAGCTGCGGAGGTACTGGAGGGAGCTGGGGATTGCCAGGTTTTACCCCCTCCCCAGGAGTTTGTGGAAGTTTGGGAGCCACTCTTGAGTTCTCCCAGCCACAACCCTGGTGACCATCTTCCATCAGGGATTCCTTACGCAACATTATGTGCACGCCGGTGCTTCATGATAAGGCACAGAAGTGCGGTGTCAAAAAGTCCACGTCTGCGGGACCTGACGGTATTTCTACCCGAGGCTGGGATAAAGCCCCAACAAATAACAAACTACTCGTCCTCAACCTGTTACTTCTTTTGGGAATACCGGACCATCCGGAGTTACTCGAGTTGGTTATCTTAGCGGGAGTGCACCGTAGTATCACTACCCGCGTCCTGAGGTGTTCCTACTTGAACTGGTGGTCATAGGGGGCACTTCCTTGCATCCCATTCTTTCTCTTCATCCTTCTACAACTTCCCTCATCCCTGGAGCCGGCTTCTGGTAAACTTGGGCGTCCCCCCCCCCCCTTTTTTATTTATTCATTTATTTTCTCAAAATAATGGTGTGCCCCATCTGCCTTTGAGGGGAGATTTGTAAAAAAAAAAAAAAAAAAAAAAGTACCTATGTATGTAAATCGTGTACGCGATTGCGACCTTACAGTACAACTTTGAAAAATGACAATTTCAGGGTCAAGTTTCTATACCCATGGGATAGCTATTGTAGAAAAATTAGGTTACAATGACTATTTTTGGGGGGGTTAAAAAAATCAGAATAGGTGAGAAAACGTCGTTTTTAGAATTTTTGTGCCTTTTTTCCGAAACGGCTGGCGGGATCTTGATGAAATTCACAGGAGTTACTTTTCTTGTGGGTAAAAATTATATTAGATACCCCTCGCGCTTGGGAAAATACTCTAAAGGAGGTAATTAGCAAAATACTTCCCAAAATATGTTTAAAAAACGTCGTTTTTCAGCACCGTTTCGGTAGTTTCTTCAATATGGCCATAAATTTTTTAATGAATTCATGTACATCCAAAACTACCTGACTGATTTTAATAATTATTTTTTTGATTATGTTCGCATAGACTCGTGCATAGCCATTGTAGCACTGGCGCAAGCTTTGGTGATACCTGGGTATTAGAGCACTTGGCGACAAAGGTCGAGCCTAGTATGCTCGCTTACTATTTTCACCGTACACATCTGTCCAGAAGTTATAAAATAATTATCGTCCATGCTACAAAACAGCATCGATACTATTCATTACGAAGAAAATTTGTAGCCACAAAGAATCTTTGTGTAGATAAAACATTTGAACCTGGTGTAGGTATCAGTCTTGTCAGATTGTTTTTGTTTTGGTCGACTACTACTAGGTAAGTGTTTTTGGCGAATAAGAATATTAGAGAGTTTTTGTTCTTCCCGTAAGATTTTCTCCCGTTGACGGGTAGAGCAGCGTCTAGAGCAAGCAGCTGGAGATGCTAGCTCTTCACGTGATTTTTACGCGTATTTCTACACGTATACGTGAAAAACCAAACGCTAACGTCACGTTAACGTCTCTATAAGTGTTTCAGATGCTGTTTCGTATTCTTTCCGTACAACCTATTCTTATTTAAATAATTAATTGCTTTATAATTATTTATAAATACATAAATTATAAATACATTTATTGCTTAGGTACCTTAAATGGCTGAATTTTGTAGCGGAGCATTTCACTATAACCTCTCGACTTGTTTACCAACCAACGTGTTGTTGGAAACCAAACTGTGGTTACCTTTGCTGGTAACTGCGTAACTGCGGTTACCTTGGTCACACTGTGGTTACCGGAAGCTGTGGTTACCCGTAGGCCGAAATTCCAACGAATGCATTTTCCCGTGCACGTGTAGATAGGCCTTTTTCCCGTACACGCGTAGTTCTACACGTTGACGTGAAGATTCGCGCATGCGCAGTTGGTATTTCAGTCTATTCGCGTACACGGGTAGAAAATTACGGGAAGAACAAAAACTCTCTAATATGTCAATATTTATCATTTAAAAACAATCTATACTTGAAAAAAAAAAAAAAAAAAAAAAAAATCTTGGAATAACGTGCGGTTATTGAGTAAAGGGTAAAGGCCGATCCGATTACCCAACGAAAACGTGCCTTATATTGTTTATCGAAAGTTATCGCTAGGTTGTTCAACGATTTTTAATACAAACGATCCGTTTCTAAAGAACGGTGACTCCACTAATTTAAATCCCAACAAAATAATTCGCCACTGGCTGGAAAGCTTTTATATGACCACACAAATGCTCCAGGTCGGTGTAGCGGTCAGAAAAGAAATTGTTCTTTTCCAGTAGTCTTTAACAGTTAAGTAGAGTATAGGTTTGGTAGAGATAGGAGATGGGGAAGTCAGTCAACAATCTTTTACATGAATTATTCACCTCAGAAAGTATACTGTGGAGCATTACAATATTTAATATAAGAACCAACAGTTTCTAACAATTACAATAATTGTTTTCTGAGATGAGTTGAATGTAGAACCACGCGCGGTAGTAGGAAGCTCTAACGCAATGAAGTTGCGGTCATTGTTTAATTTTACTTCCACTCGTCTAATTAAATCCAGATTACCTTTCAAACAAGTTTTACTTGGCTTGATCGGGGCCTATTTGACTGGAAATTGGTAGATCTATCATCACTCCGTTAGGCCTGAAATTCATGACCTATGCCATTGAGGCTGCGAATGACGAACTGGAAACACAAACATACCTACAACCTACCTAATGAGCATAATAATAATCGGGTCAATTGCTCTTCGCCCTTTGAACTGCATCTGAGCCTTGTGACCGGGAACTAACCGAAGCGATAGTAATCCACAAGAGACCTCCATTTTGTGGAGTTGGAGCATTGGTTTATAGTAGGTTTATAGCCCTCATGCAGGGCTCTCCTCCAAGCTTCAATCTAATCTAACCGGCTAAGCACCCTTCGGGTCACACGAAAGACCTCACTCAAAGAACCACGCGCGGTAGTAGGAAGCTCTAACGCAATGAAGTTGCGGTCATTGTTTAATTTTACTTCCACTCGTCTAATTAAATCCAGATTACCTTTCAACGAAGTTTTACTTGGCTTGATCGGGGCCTATTTGACTTCACTGATTCGTTCAAGAATTATAGTATCATAATACCAAAAGTCACTCCTTTCACACAACCACTCTAGCAGCCCATTGAAACTAGTTCATGTATTAATATTATTTTTTTCCCTTAAATAAGCTAGCTATGAACAAATGATGTAGTGGCGAAGATATTATTTATTCCTTTGAAGGCACAACTTAAAAACAAACTTGTAAATAGGCGGGTGGGTAATTAATAAAGAAAAAAAAAAAAAAATACTGCTTAGACCGCAACAGAATTGTATTACTCAAATCCATTACGAAATAGTATTCTGCCATTCGGTTACGAAATCGAGTTACGTGTTATCCTTTGAGACACCCATGAGACAAAATTTTTTCCTATTTGCCTAAAATTTGAAATGGAGATCGTTTTATACAGCTCGAATACAATTAAGGTAAATGTGGGTAATGTGGACACTGAACCAATAGTGGACACTTGCTTGAATTGATGTGAAAAATAAGAGTTGGTGGCGCCCAATGACGTTGAAATTTATGGACATTGTAGTTAGTGCTATCTATAATACAACTGTTGAACTTCTAGTACTCGATAGAATCATGGGAAATAGTTATAACAACTCACAAATGGTGTAGTTGGCTGGCGTGGCAGGCAGTTGGTTGGTGTTAGCAAATCCCGTAAGGAGACAGCAATGTTGCACCATCAGTTTCTAAATTTATAATCGCATGATCATATTAGTTTTTGTTTGTAATGTTATAGTGAATTGTATAAATTGGTATTATGAAGGGTTTTTAGAAATAATTTATTTCACATTGATATTTAGGTCATGTGTCCACTTAACAAACAGTAAACAACTTGTGTCCAATAGTGGACACTTAACGTCCTTTCAATCTTTTCATCTTTCAGATCATTAAATTTTTCTTTATATTTGTACTCTTACTGTTCCCAATGCTTTGAGGTATATACTTCGTTTATTTAGTTCCATTCAATCATTAGGGACCAATGGGGGATAGAAGGTGTCATCTTTCGAAACGTCGTGTTCACTATTGAATCATCTTTGTCTCTTTCATAAAAACGGCTGCAGGCTGAGTGTTTTGGGACTATGATGGAAAGGAGATTCATAGAGCTGGTCAGGAAATCAAGACTGACGAGAGATTTTTTTTTTAAATTTATTTATTTATTTATAGTAAACTTTATTGTCAATCTTGACATTACAGTTATGCATTTAATTGAATATAGTAACCCTAGGTTATTTAACATGTATCTTCCATTAGGTGCAGCCCTCTGACTGTCCTAGACCAGTACTATAAATATTATAACAAAAGATTCGGTGGTAATAATACTGCAAAGATATAACAATTATATACAATTGTAGTTAATAAATAATGTGAAGAGATAACAACAATAAATATTAAAGTATAATCACGTGAAAAAATGCTAAATTGAAAGGATCAGTCTATTAAGAAATCTTGGGGTATTTTTCTCTTGAGTCGCCGTATATCTCGTGCGGGTGGCCGGTTCCGGGGTATGCTCACTATGAGTGAATTTTGGTGATCATCCATTCTTTCGTTCAGTTTTCTATACGTGCGCCGAATCACTTCTTGGACTGTAGGTATATCTAGGTCGTTATGCAGTGTCGAATTGCGAACGTACCAGGGTGCTCTTGAGATCATACGAAGAACTCGATTTTGAGTAACTTGTATTTTTTTAATGTGTGTAGCTGCAGCTGAGCCCCATAGCCCTCCTGCGTACTCCCATATAGGCCTTATAAGGGACAGGTAGAGGAGCCTCTTGGTCGGAAGACTCAAGGGAGAACGGTCGCAGAGGAGGGGTTTTAGCTGGTGGATTCGCTGTCGTATTTTTTTGACGAGGTACTGGATGTGGCTTTCCCATGTTAGCGTTTTGTCCAAGTATATTCCCAAGTATCGAACCTTTGTGTCTTGAGGGATAGGGTTGCCACTGATGTGGAGCGTATCTTGGAGTTCTGCTCTTTTCTTGGTAAACGGAATTACAACGGATTTCGAGGAGTTCATTTTTACTCTCCACTTGGAGCACCAGGCGCTAGTTAAGTCGAGGGCGGATTGAGTTTTGGTGGTCGCTTCTTCGAAAGAGTCGTCAACGTGGAGCAAGGCCACGTCATCAGCGAATTGAGCTAGTGTTGAGTTTTCTAGTTGGGGTAAATTGTGCGCATATATTAGGTATAGGAATGGCGCAATCACGCTCCCCTGTGGCACTCCTGAAAGGATTGGCTTGGAGGGAGATACAGCGTTTTTGTACCTAACCGAGAACGTGCGTCCTGATAGGTAAGATTGTACTAATCTATAATAGGTGTCAGGGAGGTGGGGTTTTAGTTTGTAAAGGAGGCTGCTGTGTACCACTTTGTCAAAACATTTCTCTGTGTCGAGAAAGACGCTTAAGCAGACCTTCTTTGTCTCATAGGTATCCAAAATTACGTCAATCACTCTATGTAATTGCATGGGGCAAGAGTGCGATGGTCTAAAACCAAACTGCGTATCCGGTATCAGAGCTTCAAGGTGTACTAGGAGTTTTGGTAGCAGTAACCTTTCGAATAACTTGGAAAAGATAGGCAAGAGGCTGATTGGCCTATAACTGTAAGGATCATTGCTTCTCTTGTTGGGCTTTTTTATCATAACTACCTCTGCGTGCTTCCATTTCTTTGGTATATGGGTCGTTCTTAACATTGCGTTAAATATTTGTGTTAGAAATACTATGCCTTTCCGGGGAAGGTTCTTTATCAGCTGAGGGTTGATGAGATCAGATCCTGGTGATTTTCTATTTTCCAATCTGTTCGCAGCATTTCTAACGTCCCCTGGACTGAAGAAGCTAGAAAATTCGCTTAGTTGTAAAGGTTCCTCTAGCTTTTGCAATATGTATTCTGAAAATCGTGGATCATTGTCAGGATTTGGAGTGAATTGTTCAGAGAGTATCGTAGAGAAGATGTCTACATTTGCTTGTTCTGTTGTGTGCCATCGACCAGTATATTTCAGAGGTGGTATGTCGTTTCGTTCTTTTGGCATACTCTTAGTTTTAATCCATAATGAGTTGTCTTTTGTATTTAATATTTTTAGCTTGCTCATTTCAGCATTATCTCCTTCTTCTTTCTTTGCTAGTCTAAGTTTCTTTGTTGCAATGTTGAATCTGTTTTTGTCTTGTGGATGTTTTGTCAGCTCCCATTGGCGTCTAGCCTCTTTTTTTTATCCTGAGTAAATCCATTGTTAATGGAGAAATATGATTGTTATTTTTGTTGTGGATTGATATTATTTTTTGTGCAGAGGCTGATTCTGCTGCGATGCGTATAATGTTTGTTAGTGTAGCTGCAGCGACATCAATATCGGTTGAGGACTTCAAGGTACCTGCAAGTTCACCAGTTCTTGGATCGTGGATTTGTATTTGTCCCAGTCGCATGGGTGATTAACAAGTGAACGATGGTATTGCGTAGTAGTGCCTTGCAGTTGTACATCTATCAGCACGGGAAAATGGTCGGAACTCATTTCATGTGGTACTTGTATACCTGTTATGAGGTTCTGCGCTCGTTTGCAGATGAAAAAATCTAATGTATCTGGAGTGCACCCAACGTCAGGGTAGTGAGTAGGTTCGTGAGGTGATATTACTTCCAAAGCGTACTGTACGATGACGTTGTGTAGCAGTCTGTCTCTCGGATTTGTCGTGTGGCAACCAAATCTCGGGTGTTTGGCGTTAAAATCACCTCCTTGTATGAAACAGTTTTGCAATTCATGAACCAGTGATAGAAAATCGCCCATTTGAACCCGATCTTCTGGGGCCGAGTAAAAGGAGCAGATTATAAAATTTGGAATGGTGGGAGAGTGTAGACTGATTTGGCAAACTTGCATTTCGTTTTCCGTGATTGTCGGGAGTTCGTCGTGCCCCAAACCGTTTCTGATTAACAAAGCTGCTCCACCTTTCCGTCTGCCACTAGGGTGATCTGAACGGTACAATCTATAACCAGGAACGTAGAAAGTTATATGAGGTGCGAGCTTGGTTTCAGAAAGTAGCATTATATTAATGCTGTATTGTTGTAGGTAAAGGAAAAGCTCGTGAAATTTGTTTCCAACTCCACGACAGTTCCAAGTGCTAATTCTTAGATTATTTTGTGTATGTACAGCCATTTTATATTTTCAGGAGCTTGGGAAGAATTTGGGCGAACATTTCAATCAATGGTGTGAGAGTAGCGAGCAGTTTATCGATTTTTTCGTAGAGCCGGTCGGGTGAAAAAGGAGAAGAAGTTACACTGGCATACGTTTTGGTGTTTGGTAGGGAGGGAAATGCCTTGTTGAGTTCAGCATCTTTGGGAAGTCTTTTCTGATACAGATTTGAAGAAGACTGGCTTTGGAGATTGTTTTTATCAATGGACCATTTTATGGTCTTGGGAGGATTTTGCGTGATTTTATGCACTGAGCACCCTTTATAATTGGCAGTGTGCTGGCCTTTACAGTTTACACAAGTTGGTGGAGTGTCTGTAGGTTTGGTGCATTGATCTGAAGCATGACTGGAATCGCATTTCACGCACTTATGTTGGTTTTTACAATAATTTTTTGAGTGTCCGTAAGCCTGACATCTGATCACTGTTCTTCTTGGTTTCGGAGGTTCTACTTTTACCTTACAATAGAATAATTCTGTAAGGGAGTAGATTTTTTGATTATCTGCACTGGGTGCTAAATCAAGAAAAAATAATGGCAGAGGGTTTTTCGTGACTGGATGATGCACAGGGATCATTTGAACTGGGCTGAACCCTTTTTCTTTAAGTTCATTTAGCATTGCCTCGATATCGCACGATGGGTGTAGCCCTCTTAGTACTACTCGAAAGTTACGATCAGTTTTAAGCTGGAAAGTATGGTATTGGGCTTGTGTAGTCTGTAGATAGGCTATTACCTTTCGATAATCATCTATTTCTTCAAAGTTAAGTTTCAACTTATTTTCAATAGTTACATGTCTGAACTTTCCTTTGCACGCTGATTTGACTTGTGGCATTAATGCATTTATGTCTTTCAAATTGTTGATGAAAATTGGCGGAGGTTTATTTGGTTGATTATGATGTGGTTCATTTACTTCGTTTTGCGTTTCCATATTTTCAAGAGGTGCGAATCGATTGGGAGAGAAAAATGGTGAATCGTTATTTACCTTTTGCTTCTTAGGAGCTGGCGGTTCGTTCCCAACCATGATGATTAGTTGCGGATTCGTAGATAAGATTATCGCACAGATAAGCTACGGTACCCACTAGACTACAGAAATGTAAACAAACAAGCGGTACCTTTTATTAGCGATTAGGATGGTCGGAGATATAAGAGATCATCACCTCACGACTGCCCGAGAGCTACTCATGCAAATAAATAAGGTAAAGAAGAAGGAAGATGTTGCAAAGCTGGAAGAACAAAAGAAACTTGAGCGATTGAAGAAGAAAGAAGAAAAGGGTGCTACGGGGAAACAGAGAGAAAGAGAGAAGCAAAGAAGAAAACCAAGAGGAAGTAGTAATATGTTAGAAGAACGAAAAGGGCTCAGCTCTCGTCATCCAAGAGTCAGAAGACTCTTAGAACTCCTCTGAGAATAGATCTGACGGTTAGAACATCTCTCTTGAGGAGGATATATTTAGTTTACCTTCACCAACCAAGAAACGAAGAAGAGTAGCAGATCCGGGAAATGAGCAATTTGAGGTTCGTTCCTGCCAAGAACAACCAACTGAAAACGATAATGAAAATGGGAAGAATATTGAAACAGTCGAGGTTCATTCCAGTCTAGAAATACAATAGATGATAACGTTGAAAACATAGCTAACATTGAAATCAGATTCTTTTTCATTCTGAAGATTATTTTGAAAACAGAGAAGTCAAGGAATAGGAACTTCTTCCAGCCGATAACCGTCATTCGTTCAAGTCTTTGCAAACGCCGAGAATGACAATGGTGTCATTATTGACGATATTGAACCGAACGCCAGTTTGATGGAGAGATTGAAGTTCACAATTTATTGCTTGGTGAAGCTCCATCACTTTGAGATGAGTCAAATGGATTTCAACGCTTGGGATGTGAGGCATCAGAGGGTGCTCATAAAGATGAAAGGCCCCAACATGGGAATGATCACACACATTTCTGTTAGACTTGTTACCAGATTTGAATGCTATACCACCCAAATAAGCATGACTGATCTGATTTATTGGGAAACAATTAGTTAGGGTAAGACTTACTTAGTAAGGTGATTTTTAACAACTGATGATGTTGAGTTCATTTAACAATATTTGCCTGTTTCAGTTGTAAAACAACAAGTTTTGGAACTAGTCAGTTTTCTGTCAGCAAACTTTAGAAGCGTGTCCAATTAATTTGAATTTAGGGATTGACGAGGTAGGTACTCGAAATTATGTATTTTTAAGAAGCAAGCGTAGTGAGCATCCAGACCACACATAATCTAAGCAGAAAATTGATCTGTGTGAAATCACTCTAAGTGCGGTTGTAGACGAGCTTACACTAATTTTGACTAGTTACAAAAATCAATGGTTTGGCTGCTTGTTATGCTCACATCTCAAAAATACATAACATCGTAGTCTATCCTTTAGTAAAAATTCAGATTAGTTGGGCGTGGCGCGGCGCAGGCGGGCGGGATGATGTTGGGAAGGGTCCTTGGTAGGACAGGCCCTCCAGAATTTGCTCACACTTAACCGACTAGATCCCAAATTTCTAACGAGTTGAAGAACGAGTATTTACTAGTTTTCATGAGACTAAAATGATTGCTATCGATTTGATTCAGTAATGTGAAGCACCTCTGATTTTTCCTATCACATAGGTACTGTAAAAATAAGAGAACAATATATCAAGTTGTAAAGTTTGTGGATTATGTTTTGAATAAAGAAGCATACAACCATATTTCAAGCATTAATCTCATGAAGAAGACACTGTTCTATAGACACAGAAAGTGCCCACTATGGAAACATTGGCGACTTTTGGTATCCACCTTGTCGAAATTTTAAACCTTTCGAATTTATCGAATCATTTGAAGTGAGCCATTTTCTGATTTCGGGTGTGGAATGGAAAGATGATTAGTCGTTGAATGTAAAAAACGTCTGCCAAGTTGGGTGTGGCACATAGCTTCTGCGTTTACCTATCATGGATGTATAGATATCATTGAAAAGTTTTAAATGATCTTGAAAAATTCCATAGCGAAAAAGAGTAAATCATGAACTAGCGTGAAATGTGATAATTGATCAATTAAAAAACGAAAAAATGATACTCGATGTAATTTACGTTTGTGCAAGCGCAGAATGAACTAATGAGTACAGAACGATGAAATAGGTTTGGGACCATCTACAAGTAATATTATTCATTATTATAGTCATTACAAGTATTTCACATTGGTGCATGCGCAGTAGCTATTAATGATACAATCATGTGGAAATTGATATGAGGTAATCAAGTCATCTTCTTCCAACTATCTTTCAAATTTAAGCGAAATCGAAGGACTAGAGTGTGAAAAAATGGGGCAAAATGGAATTTACGTTTGCACAAGCGCAGAATGAAGCATTAATTTGGCAGCAATGAAACTGATAGGGGGCCATTTACAACCTAACCCGCGAATTCTCTGACAATTTCATCGAAATCGGATGTAAACAGTGGAAATTAAAGTTGTTACTAAGTTTCCACATAGGCCCATGCGCAGTAGCTATTAATGATACATTCAAGTTGAAGTTGATAAAAGATGATCAAATTGATATCTTCCAACTATCATCCGAATTAGAACGAGATCCGACGACTATGGCGTGAGAAAATGGTGCTTGGTAGAATTTACGTTTGCGCTTGTGCGGAGTGAGGTATTGAGTCAAGAACGATGAAACTGATAAGGGACCGTCTAGCCCTTAGCCCGCACATCCCCTGCAAATTTCATCCGAATCGAAAGAAAACTGTGGAAAATATGCTTGTTACAAGGATTTGCGGACACACGACAGACAAATACATACACACAGACACAAAGACTGACAGACACGGAACCAAAGTCGTTCAGAATGGTCTAAAACGTAATTGCAAGTGGACATTTTGATTTTGGAGACCAAAAATTTTTTTTCCTCCCGAAAGTGAAAACAATGCTTCCGCTACCTTTAGCGAAATGTTCTCAAAACTAGACTTTTCGAGGTTCCACATAAGGTAGCACCTTTGAGTCATTTCCAACAGAAAAAAATGTCTGCCAAGTTGGGTGGGCAGTATGGCTTCCTCACATACAAAAATTTAACATCCGGCAGTTCTCTGAGTTATGTAATGTTCTTAAAACTAAACTTTTCGTGGTTCCACATGATCTTTATTGGAAACCTAGCCCTTCTACGCAGATAAATGGCCTATCTTTAGTAAACCTAATAAACTTTTCGTGGTCCCACATTTAAAACGTAGCGGATTATTTCAGATCAATTTATTATTTTAGTTTTGCCTCCTTTATAAGATTTATGTTATTATTATTTTTTTGTATTATTATTTTTTTATTTTTTTTTCATTCCCTTGGGCTTGTCCGTAGAAAGGGATTGTGAGCAATTTAAGGGGCAGTAGGTTTCGATGGTATGAGGACTATATCCAGTCGCATCCCACACCGAGCAAGCGAGAAAATCCACCCCTAGCGAGCGAAGCGAGTAAAATCCCCTACCCATTTCAAAAACCCTTAGTGATCCACCGTTTTCAATCATTCTACATATCCTTCTCAACAGTAATGACCATCGGATCTATACAGAAATACCGAGCAAGCGAGAAAACTAGGCTTGTTATTTATAAGCATGAAACTCTGTTTGTTTGCCTGTTTCTCTGTTAGTCCATGCTATGCACATCCAAATGGCTAAGTTAGGGGAGTATATCAGTGCGGGGATCTTCTTGGGATTTTCCGAAAGGGATCATAAGCGATTTTAAAATTTTCTACTCCTACCGAACCATTAGCTATACCTCTTGGGGGGAGGGGGGGGGGGGAGAGCCTCTTCTAATGCGCCGTTTTTTTTTTTTTCTTTTTTTTTCCGTGCGCTCGATCTTCTATCGGCTGCCACATTGAAATTTGATGGAGAGCACTTCGTATGTCAGCGACAAAGTTACGGTCAGGACTTGTAGAACACGATGGGGCCGTCAAAATCGATGAAAGATGCTGTCTTCCCGGAGAAATCAGCGAAAGAATGCGGGAAATGTCGTCGAAAAAAATGTGTTCTTCGCTTTGGGTTTTTCCGCCTTAAGTAATCGAGTGAATTTCGATGGTTTTTGCTTGGATTGGTCTTAAAATGTTTGTTGAAGTTCTGATTTGATCCCATGCAAATTTCAAATCATGAAAATCTTTTTTAGACGAAATTTAGACGAAAATGTTGGTCGATTCCTCATTCCGTCAATGTAGTTATCTGATGTTCGAACCTCTTGATCGCGGGAGGTCTCCCGTTCGCTCTTCTGAGCGTATAAAATAATGTCTTAAGTACCTTTGGAAAAATAGAACTGGAAAACAAATACGTACACACGTTCAACATCTGACTGTTCTGCTAGTACTGAAAGGTTCTTAAAA
This sequence comes from Adelphocoris suturalis, assembly GCA_030762985.1. NCBI lineage: Eukaryota > Metazoa > Arthropoda > Insecta > Hemiptera > Miridae > Adelphocoris > Adelphocoris suturalis. The sequence goes on along the minus strand of CM061040.1, from coordinate 65,620,437 downwards.
CTATACTTTTCGTGGTTCCACGTGATTTTTATTGAATAGCCTTTCTACGCAGATAAATGGCCTATCTTTATCAAACCTAATTAACTTTTCGTGGTCCCACATAGGAAACGTAGCAAATTATTACACAGCAATTTATTATTTCCGTTTTGCCCCTTTTGTGAGATTTTATTTTTTGTTTTTTTCTGTTCGTGGATCCACATAATCTTAATTGGATTGCCCTTCTACCATGTACCTTCGTACCATGTGCATTCTACATGCTGACTTCCATAAGTTGGAAAGCTTCGTATTTGTAGAAGCGACAAATTATTTTTCGATTTAATATATTAAAAACTTTTAGTTGATATAATTTGTTATACTCTTAAGATACTATCTGCTACATTATGAAAAAAAAAAAAAAAAAAATCGGCACTCGGTGCATTACTGGGCCCCCGAATCCCTCTTCCGAACGTGGAACATGCTTTTACCTCTGGTGTTGGTAGTTTAGGCTCCCCATCGAATTTCAAATTCCTAGAGCGAACAAGAGAGAATATGGATCCCACTGCTGATTAGGTTGGAACCCGTCATTTCATTCCTCATTAGAGACTTATGGATTGTAGTGAAGTTTTAAGTTTTAGCTTTTGGTTAAGTAGTGCCAAAAATTTGAGCGTATCAGATTAGTGATGCTACTTAAAATATATTATAATTTATAAGTGATTGGCTTGTAGGATGGGGTGCAGGTTTGAATACAATAGGAGCCCGACGTACAGTACATGTGGAGGGCCCTCCTGGATCTCAAATACCAACCACTTTGTAGCATGACATAAGTGGATTGTCCAAAGAGATAGTTTGATAGTTTTTCTGAACGGTAGTACACGAGATGTAAACCACTATACTTACTGAATGTTTAGAACATACAATCATAAACATTTATATATTACTAATCTAGTTTTCTCGCTCGCTTCGCTCGCTTGGTATGGCTGTATAGATCTGATGATCTTCACTGTTGAGAGGGACATGTAGATTGATTGGAAACGGTGGATCATTAAGGGTCATTTGAAATGTATAGGGTATGTTTCTTGTTCCGCTCGCTAGGGGTGGGTTTTCTCGCTCGTTCGGTGGTATGGGATGTATAGATGCGACTGGATTTAGTCCCCATACCATCGAGACCTACAGCCCGTGGTTCGGGTAGGGGTGGAAAATTCAAAAGTTGCTAACAATCCCTTTCTATAGACAATCCCTAGGGAAGGGCAAAAAATAAATAAATCTTATCAAAGGGGCAAAACGAAAATACTTAATAATTGCTGTGTGATAATTGCTGCGTTTCAATATGAAGAAGCTATACTGCCCAGCCAACTTGCCAGACTTTTTTTCTGTCAGAAATTACTATCAAACACGGAACCTTCTATGGAACCACGAAAAAGTTTAGTTTTAAGAACGTTTCAGTACTAACATAACTGTGGATGTTAAATGTTTGTACGTATTTGCTTTCCCCGTCTGTTTTTCTAAAGATAAATAGTATAGATAGGTATGCGATTAAGACTTATAACTATACTACCGGACGGTTTCTTGTAGTTTATTTGAATGGAATGTAGTCTCGACACAATTTACCATTAGCAATAAAAATATAGGAAAACACACTAGTTTATAAAGGTTCATTTAAACTGGAAGGTTAGGTGGAAGGTTGGTTTTAACTGGCTGCCCATTGAAAGTGCAATGCTTCCACTAGGCCTCAGTGATAGAAATACATATTTGCGGAAGAGCTGTGAAAACGCAGACCAAATATCCCTCCCGTTATATCAATACAATAAGTGTGGCCGTGAAAAGCGTTTACTTCTACCCATCCTTATCTCAAAGCACTCCATGTTTCAGATCTAGAAGCTATCAAAGGAACAATAATATTTTGGTTTTATTATTCACGAATTAGTCTACCATTCATACCCGTTACGGCATGACTCCAGTGTCAATACCCTGTCACTAATGGCAATGCGCTCCACTTAGCTTAGATCTTCGAAAGCTCGCAAATAGCCTGTATCCTTCTACCATCCGGATCACTGTCCCTGGGTGGGTGGGTTTTCACCCCACTCCCTATCAATCTCGTCTTTAAGCACAGAAGAAAGCCTCATTCACCCCTCCCTCCCCCTAAAGGTTTCCTGATGATTCGGACATTGGAAATGGGTAGTAAGAGACAGTTAATACTACCACGGGATGGAGAGTTCTCATACAGTCATAAGTTATCCGTAACGTTAGATCAATGGTATTATTTCCCGTTTTTAATCACCCGACAATACGATGAGGGCCTATCAAAAAACAGCAAGAAAAAAGTCTTCCAAGTTAAGCGGGGCACATAGTTTCCTAGTATGCAACAAGGATGTAGGTAAAGATCAGGAAAATGTTTTAAATAATTCTATGAGATTTCCTACTGGGTTCCTATAGTTGGGGAAATATTGAATTAAGCTGGAGCAAACGTCAAAATCGGTCAATTTACTTAGGCAGGGTGGGCAAAACTTTTGCCTCATAGCTAATCTTGAGAATTCCATGTACTGTTCCTTTGTGGTTTGAGGTTCATTAGGCAAAGATAAAATTATATTTGATATTGCGTTCGCGCATTCAAAAAAGCTACCAGTGAGTTGAGAATGGTGGAGTTCATTAAGAACCATCTATAGCCTAGCTGTGCAATCCCTGATAAGGTTGTCGAAATTCGAATGATAACTGTAAAAGTCACGCTCGCAGCAAGGGTTTTCCCGTTCAACTCTTCAAATTTGAGATAGGACGATTGGGCCGTGAGAAAATTATGCGTGATTGAATTTTACACGTGAGCAGTGTGAAGCACGGATTTATCAGCAATAAAACTGATAGGAGACCACGCTCAGCCTTATTTGCATCTTCTCTAAAAATATCAAAAATATCATATCATGAATGAGCCTGCTGCGTGTAAACACTCACTTCGACAGAATCTATATGACGGAAAGTGATGATTTAGGAGCGTACTGCATTGAAACAGCTCATGGAAAACTTTTCAACAGCTGTCCATGGGTGAAGTGTCAAAATGGCCAAGCCTGTGATGTCGTATATATTTGCATAAACCTGAATTAAAACCTTGTTTATACGAAATTGAAGTGCCTATAAGAAAACTCATGCTAAACAATAAAATTTCGATTTATGTCTGATAAATAGTGGGAATTAAGTAGGTAGTGATAATTAGGCATTATATTATTCTAATGAACCATAGGTCCTAATATAAATATTCATTTTTCTACACCACTAGCAACATTTTATTTTTCAGATTTTTCTTGAGATTATTCATCCCTCAAATTAAAAATCCAAGCCTTCAAGTTTTCCCCCACAAAATCTGTTGATGACTTGGTTGATGGAAATCTTGATTTCAGCCTTAAAACTGAAAGGGAAATTGAAACTTAAAGGGATTTACTCCCTACAGGGGCGAATTCGAAGTTGGTTCTTCCTCCACCACCTTTTTTATGCTTTTTGGAATCACTATTATGGATCTTTCATGTATCAACCGAACTAAACATATATTTCTATTCTGACAATTTTGAGTTAACAATGATAATGAGTAGGTTAGGTAATATGCCTGAAAATGTGTACCTCCAAAAATACCCCTCTTGGAAACACTATGTACTTCGTTGTACCTCTTTTTGTGATTGGTTGTCCCTCTTTTCGTCAAGAAAAGTCTGGCAACACTGACCTAAATCCGAATATATATATATATATATATATATATATATATATATATATATATATATATATATATATATATATATATATACAGGGTGATTCCCTCGCAGATGCAAAAAAATTTTGGGTGAAACTACATCAAAAATGGAGTAAAATGCCGCCAACCGCATATTTTTATCTCAATCCGTACTCGAGATATGATTTTTCAAAGGTTTTTTCAGGAAAACTGTGTTTTTCCATTTTAAACTCGGATTTCTCCACTTTGCCTCATTTAATTTTAACTTTCAACCTCATTTTCGGTATCAGAATTAAATTTGCTATAGGAATAGTGTACTTGGGTTCTTAAAAAGTACCATCCGAAGACCCTCACACCAGCTCAAACATTGACGATTTTGAAAAAAAATTATTTCTGAAAATCTTTAAAACTTTACTACTCTTTTAAAAAGAATTCTGGAAACTGGTAAATCTCATGAAAACTGCTTCATCTAATATGCTTTCCAACGGTATTATCAATTTTACTTTTATTTTGTTATTTAGGAGAGAAAATAAGGTTTTACTGTTAAAAAATGTGGGTTTTTCAATGAAATTGTTGGTTTTTTCGAAAGATTACCCTCCATGAACCAACGAGTACCTATGGGGTCGGTTTCTATGTATTTTTCCTCGCTGGATCGAGTGGAAACTCTTGCAGATCTCTCAACTACGTTATAATCGAGTTTTACACTTTAATTAACTAGTTTTACCCCATAACACACATACATATGATCGTAACAAACAAACTCAACATTTGCGATTTCAAGTGTAAAACTCGGTTATGACGGAGTTAGAGAGATCTACAAATGTTACCATTCGATACAGCGTGAAAAAATGCATGGAAACCGACCCCATACTCGTAGGTTCATGGAGGGTCATCTTTCGAGAAAACCAACAATTTCATTGAAAAACCCACATTTTTTAACATTAAAACATAATTTTCTCCACTAAATAACAAAATAAAAGTAAACTTGATTATACCGTTGGAAAGAGTATTGAACGAAGCAGTTTTTATGAGATTTGCCAGTTTCCAGGATTCGTTTTGGAAGAGTAGTAAAGTTTTAAAGATTTTCAGAAATATTCTTTTTTCAAAATCGTTAATGTTTGAGCTGATGTGAGGGCCTTTGGATGGTACTTTTCAAGGACCCAAGTACACCATTCTTATAGTAAATTTTATGCTGATTCCGAAAATGTGGTCTAAAGTTAAAATTGAATGAATTAAAGTGGAGAAATCTGAGTTAAAAAAAAAAAAAAAACGGTTTTCCTGAAACAAACCTTTAAAAAATCATATCTCGAAAACGGATTGAGATAAAAATATGCAGTTGGCGGCATTTTACTCCATTTTTGATGTTATTGCACCCAAATTTTTTTTTGCATCTGCGAGGGAATCACCCTGTATATATATATATATATATATATATATATATATATATATATATATATATATATACTAAACGCTGGTTATGTCTAGGTAGTGAATATAATTGGAGGTTGAGTTGTCCGCAACGTTTCTACCCAGGGGCTGGGTCCTAATCATGTGGTGATACAGTTGGTTGAAAGTGGTGGAGGGTCTTTCACCAGATGGAAGTAGATAACATTAGTTTTAAATGTGAAAACATTCAACACTTTAGGAAACTTTGAATTACATATATAGGTATACCTATAACATGTAGGCTCTATGTATGTATGCATTTTTGGTTGAAACAGATAGAAATCGATTGGAAAAGAATTTGGATGGAAAATTTATGAGGTTGGTTGAAAAAACAGTAGAATAGAACGGTAGAATCAATTTGGTCCGAATACCTACTCGTAAATAAGCAATTGGTAATATATATATATATATATATATATATATATATATATATATTATTATATATTATATATATATTATATATATATATATATATATATATATATATATATATATATATATATATATATATATATTATATATATATATATATATATATATATATATATATCATTCTTCAATCAATTTAACAGCGCCACCAGAGGGATCGTCAATACACTGAAAACTAATGGTAAGCCCCTTTCGTGCAAACTACCTGAGTTCTGAATCATTTCAGAAAACATTGTCTTATTTTCAGAATCAGTGAAGTTGTACTTTATAGCATACAGAAGTTCAGCGGGTGTGGACACACTGAAAATATTGTTAACACATTCTTCGGACTTGAGTGTGTCGACCATCGCCCACATTGTATTGTTGCAAATGAGGGGAGCATCGGTGGCCAACTTTGTATAGTTTACTTTATTATATATATATATATATATATATATATATATATATATATATATATATATTATATATATATATATATATATATATATATATATATATATATATATATATATATAATGCACACGGGAAGAAGCTGAAGGCTTAATACAAAGCTGAAAAAGCTGAAAGTTACTATTTACCATACTATGCAGGTTTATTTGAACATGACCTAAGTACTAACTACATGCTGGAAGCTCAGATTGTAGGTGCTAGTATTAATTTGTAGTTGCTGTAGACGCGTGTAGGTAGTCGGAATTCACAGTTTCGAGCAAATTAATTCGACAATACACAACGTTTAAAATGTCATATTCATGCTTTTTTTTTTTTTTTTTTTTTTTTTTTTTTTTTTTTTTTTTTTTTTTTAAAGAATTTCTTCTAAGGATTTCAACAAAAAGAAGGTTCATGTTCTACGTGTTGTATATAGACGAATGTTTTCAATTGTATTCGCACACACTAAGTTATACATTGATGGTGGTTTGTGCGGAAAACGATATTAAACTGGAGGAACTTACCAAGAAAGCTACGTGTGACACAGAAAGTTGGTGGTTGGCTACAGGCTGGTACCTACATTATTAGGCTAAAACTAAAGTGGTAAAGTTTCATCTGTCTGGAGGATGCTGAAGAAGTCAAATGTTGTTCCATTGGGGTTTAAGATCTCGAGCAGACACGATGGACGTCTCAAAAAAGTTCAGCCAGTGCTGATCTATCCAGTACGATATTTATGCTGTGAAAACTGTCTCACTGTGTGTCTCGTTCCGTTTTGCTAACGGTCTACTATGCTCAGTTCGATTCACATAGGTATATTATTCGTTATGGTCTCATAATTTGGGGGGACTCTCCTTCCACTCAAGATGTCTTAATCAAGCAAAAGCTGTGCGAGTGATAGCCAATTTCGGGTGCAGAATATACTGTAGACCCATTTTCAAGGATCTGGGGGAAATTACAATATTTGGTTTGTATGTAAACGTGAGTAACGTAACATAAAGTAACACGAGAAGTAACGTTGAACATTGTGTTCGCCCAGCCCATGCCTATGCTACGAGGCACTGTGGACACCTGGGGTTTGAAATAGTACGGTACGTAAATTCTCTACGAAGCATTGGGGATTGTAGATATGGCATTCATGGTCTTCAACCACCTCCCTGCCCCCTTACAGACTGTTGCACCAAGTTGTCTCAAGTTGATTCTGAGACTACAGTTTTCTTGGACACAATTTTATTCTTAAAATGAAAATTTTCAACAAATACGGATATACTATTTATAGACATTTTTGTAATTAATTTTTGAAATAATTGGTAGGTAACTACTGCATAATTTAATTGATATAATTTTAAATTCAATTTGTTTCACCGTTGTGATACTTGTACTTTACGATCACAAAAAAAAAAAAAAATCGTTATTACTTGTTAAGTACACGGGTATGTGAGTGATACCGCAATACTTCGTTAAATAGCTTTTATCATTCTATAAGTTACTGATTACTTATGAGTTTTACAGTTGAGTATAAAGAATAGTTCACGATCTTACATTTCCTTTTGCCATCAAGTTGAAATAGGCGGAGGAAGAAATGTTTAGATGAATTTAAAACTTCAAATTCTGCCAAGGAGGCTTAGAAGTAATACAAATAAAATAAATAGGTTCAAATAATTGATTTTTTTCTTCATTAAATTAAACAAGTATTTGGGTGCCTAGGTAAACATGATTATGAGAAAATAAAATATTGATAATAGTAGTAATTTCCCGCGAAAGGGAGAGTTTGAGTTCTTGTTCCGAGGGCTCCAGTTTTAACATCCATTTTTGAAGCATTTTCTGGCCATAGTGATTTATTGGGTATTTAAACATCAATTGCACATACATTTTGGCTAACAATGCGTGTTTTATCAACTAGTAGTCGACTTATCCTATCATAGCGCATCAATATTTTCCATCAACATCACCGTTTAAATAGATACGTAGCACTTATGCATATTTGCAACCTGTAGATTTATTAGGTCCTAACTAAAATGCAGGTAACTGGGAAAGTACATGATGTGTTTCTGATTTAGTTCTGTAAACTTGAATCGAGAAGTTCGCAATTTGGAGAAGAAAAAGAAGAAAAAAAAATACAGGTATAGCCTACTTACCGAATTATCAAATAATTTATTGAAGAAAATTGATTTTCCTCTTCTTACACTTAGTTAATGAGACGCACTCAAGTGATGATTCAACTCAGTCACATCAATCTTCGAGTTCTGAGCTACCCTTATTTAAAGAAAACATTACATTGCATTAGCAATCATGTATGATTACTTGAAATTCGTTGGGAAACTCCCTACTGTAGGTCCAAAAACTGAAGAAGAAGTAGGTAACTAGGAATATGAATCAAAATTTAACTCATCTGATTCCATTTTCGTCATATTGACTGATTTTATAGCTATCTAATAATGTATTACCTGCCTACTGGATCAACTTCATTCAGAATCTAATTAAAATAAAACAAAACGTAGGATTATTACATGGGTTTCTGATAGTTGTGCTGCTGAGGCGAGCAGCTCAATTAGTAGGTAGGTAATTAAATATCTTTAACTTAGTATTCGATATTTCCATGTTGAAATCATGTATGTTTTTATTCACATTGAAACCAGTACCAGGCCAATCAAACTACTTTTGGATATGCTCTACAATATGGTTCTTGAAATACAAATGCACATCAACGGATTCCATGTAAATAATATAAAGACATAATATTAAATTATTGGCACCATGGACTATATAGAAAGAAAACTATTTCCCCACACACGAGCCGGTTCTGAACTTGACCTCTTAGTAGTAGGTGGACAACCATAGCTTACCCTAGAAGGCACATCGTCGTGGGACCTCGCGAAAGTCGGTTGACGCGGTCACAACACTACAAAACCGAACGCCAGGGCTACACCCGGCCGAATGAGGAGGGCGTGGATCATGCGCTCCCCTCCCTCCGAGGACGCCCACCTTCCAATGCTGTGGCGTTGGTGGGAGCGGGGGGCAGGGGGGGATTGTGTTACAAGGGGATGAGAAAGAATCAGGATCAGGATGAGGGTATACATGAACTAGAAGCACGAGGTGAATCCCACCCCCCTCCCTATTTTTTTTTTTTCCACTCTTGAAAAAAAAAAAAAAAAAAAAAAAAAAAGAGGGAATCCCAACCGTCAAACGTTTTTATACACTTTATACATTTGCAATGACTAGTTTAGTGTCAAGAGTATTACTTTATCAAGTCTCATGTTCGGAGACAGTCTTTATAAGTACTACAAGACATGATAGTCCAGGAGCCAGGACCAAAAATGAGTAGTAATTTGAGAAGAAGGTTTGAGTTCAGATTTTGAAAATTTAGTCCGCTCTGAGTGAGAAAATCTTTGTCTGCCATTTCAAACGCTGAAAATTATTGCATAATGGTTTATAATTTCTTGTGTTAAGTAGCCCTTCTACGCAGATCATTGGTCAACAATAATGAGGAATGTTCTTGGTTATGTTTTATTCGTTCATAAGAGAGATCTTTGAGGGAGCTTTCCAAAAATGTGCTATATGATGGGTATCTGACCAGTAATAGGGCTCCTAAAATTCATTTGCACGAAGTCGTCACGGCCCCCGCCAGCCTGGGGAGAAACCTCAGATCCATTGCACTACTACGTCACACGGGATCTTCCTACCCGTTTATTGGCCAAATGAAACGGTCTTTTGAGCTCAAAATGTCTACCATGGGGTTTTCAAGTGTGCGGAATCCAAATTTGAGGTCGGAATTGTGAAATTCCGACACATTAAAGTTCCCCATTATTAAACGCCGTATGCAATATGTGATCAGAACATGGCGTCCCTGAGAAGGGTTCACAATTTTACAGTTCCAAGACCCCACAATTTTATGCTTCACAGTACAGATGTTTAAAAAAACGGGAAAATGATGCTTGGAGTAATTTACGTTGGTCCTTGCGCAGAATGGAGTAATGATTTGAGAAGAATGAAATTGGTATGGTACAATCTACAGCTCAACCCACAACGTCCCAGAAAATATTATAAAAATCTAATGAAAACTAGATCTAGTTCCTGAGAATACACTTTCGCGCATGAGCAGGATCTAATAATGATGCAATCATTTTGAAATTAACATGGAATAATTGAACCATTGTCCCCCAACTATCCACCAAATTTGAGCGGGATTAGAGGACTAGGGCGTAAAACAATGATGCTTGAAGAAATTTACGTTTGTACTTGCTCAAAATGGAGTACCTACCTAATGATTTGAGAAGTGTAGAATTAATAGTGGACAATTTACAGCCTAACCCTCACATATCCTGAAAATTTCATCAAAATCAGATGACAATTGTTTAAATTAGGCTCCTTTAAAAATGAATACATATTCACGCATGCGCAATAGCAAATGATCATAGGGTTATGTTGAAATTGCTAGGGAATGCTCAAATTACCCTCTTCCACCTATCCACCGAATTCGAGCGAGATCGGACAACGGGGGCGTGAGAAAATGATGGTTGATGGAATTTACCTTTGCGCATGCGCCGAATGAAGTATTGATTTGGAAACAACGAAACTCATAGGGAACCATCTTCATCCTAACCCGCATATACCATGAAAATTTCGTAAGAACCGGTTGAATATTGGGGAAATTAAGCTTGTAACAAAGATTTGCGGACATACACACACAGAGATAGAGAGAGAAAGAATCGGAACGGATCAGAATAGTCTAAAACGTAAGCTGTGAAAGGAAATTTCACGACTGTCAAAAAACAATAGCCGTCTGATCTTAGTGGAGACTACAACCTTTAAATCTCCCTAATGTGAAACCAATGCTTCCGCTACCTATAGGTTGACTTGTTAGCAATTTAAGAGATGAAATTTAGCTTTTCGGTATCAATGGTACCTACTTCACTAGTAGGTACATCGCACGGACAATAGGTTAATAAACTCGATTCCGCAACGTTATGATAAATTCCTTCGTAACTATATCACCTGATAAATCCAATATTGGAATCATACCTATCAGCTGTTCGGGCTAATTGGGCGTCTCTTGTGAGAACGCAGCAAAATCCCGTTATAAAATCGAATCAAATCGATAGAAAATGATAGTGGACTATAAAAATTAAATTAAGATAAAATGTGGGTGCTCAACGGAAAATTTAAATCATAGAACGATGAACATAAATGATAATATTCTGTTGATTAAGAAAAAAAAATGCAAGACGTATGAAACTATGGAGTGTTCCTACCTGTGGCATGCCGAGGAAATACAATGTAGATTTGGAAAAAATACATATATATATATATATATATATATATATATATATATATATATATATATATATATATATATATATATATATAATAAAGGGTGAAACTTCGATCAGAAAATGATAGAGTTTTAGAAAACGGAAACTGCTTGGAACTGGTTGGTGTCGGAGCGGTGTTGTCCAGAATGTAAGGCTGATCTAATGATATCCAAGAATGAAGATAAAATTGGTAATGGTACCACTCACCAAAACTCTGACGCAGATATTCTACTATTGAGTAGTGCAAAAAGCCTCGAGGCGTAATAGAGACCGCCATAAGAGTATGCACGGGCTGCTGGTGGCCACCTCTATGCAAAATGTTGCAGCTTGTGGTTTCTGTTGACTTCGGGAAGAAAAATTGGCGATATGGAAAGCTGGAGCTACCGTACGGTCTTTGCTCAAGAAGATATGGTTGGACACAGGTGGTAGAACGAGAACGACGTCGGAAAGTTTGAGAGGAGGTGAAGTAGTGATGCGGGAGAGGGCTGATAGTGATGATGAGATCATATGATGTACTTTGTGGTTGTTTGACTCATAGGTTCGTGGCAGGCTCATGAGTTGTTCTATGAAAAGCTTCCTAATTTCTCCAGCTACCTTGCTTCCTACCTAGTCCATCGAGTTACTAAACATTAGCTGATATTCACATAGCAATTTTTTATGTATTGCAATATCACTATCTAGCGATGTTTGATGGAATTCAAAGCTTTATCGTCTAATCAATAGATCCGCTAGCAGCGCGTGATTTCTCCATCTTCTGGCCCTTAGAAAGTCGAAGGTTTTTTTTTTCGCTGTTCAAGCCCTTATGGAAAGCGAACTATTCAACGTACAGCGTTGCAGATGGTTTTTATCGATTCTTTAGGATTACATTTATCATTGACAAGCAAGAAATTATTACTGTTACTTAGAAAGTTTTTGAGATCTCGATTTTTTAAATGTTTAGCCCTTTAATACAACCCTTTAGGGTTGATAAAAATTGATTGCGAGATTCTAGGACCATTTAGACCCAGTATGTGATTTTTAACACAAGTTTCATATACAGGGTGCGGCAGCATAACTTCCTTTTTAAAAAACTTAATAAAACGCATTGTATGAATCAGAAAATTTTTATTCGTTTTTTATAATATAGGCACATACATAAAGTTTTGTTTTACTCAGTTTTGAAGATCAAATCAGGTAGGTGACGTCCCCCATTCTCCATACACTGAGCAAACCGATTTCTGGCGTTTGTCATGACTCCAGCCAGTATAGCATCCTTATGTTGGCAATTTCTTCCTGGATGTTTTTCTTCAAATCTTGTAGGGTCCTTGGACGGTTAACATGAACACGAGATTTCAAAAAACCCCATAGAAAAAAGTCACAAGGGGTCAAATCGGGAAGTGTTCCCTCAAAACAGCCATCGATGCTCTTGAAGTGTGTTCCGTTGCACCGTCTTGTTGGAACCAAATGTCCCCTAAGTGCAACTTTTTCTATGGGGGTTTTGAAATCTCGTGTTTATGTGAACCAAGGACCCTACAAGATTTGAAGAACAACATCCAGGGAGAAATTGCCAACATAACGCCTGCTATACCGGCTGGAGTCATGACAAACGGCAGAAATCGGTTTACTCAGTGTATGGAGAATGGGGGACGTCACCTACCTGATTTGATCTTCAAAACTGGGTAAAACAAAACTTTATGTATGTGCCTATATTATAAAAAACGAATAAAAATTTTCTGATTCATACAATGCGTTTTATTAAGTTTTAAAAAAGGAAGTTATGCTGCCGCACCCTGTAGTTTGGACCACTATTTATCTTCGGAAAAACCCGCGGACGACGGGTGGCGGACTGTGGATGGACGGATTTTTTTTTTCGATTTTTGGATTCTATGCATCTTAAAACGTAAACCAAACAATTTTCAGGGGGTGCTCAATTTTTTTTTTCTTTTTTTCTTGGTCGATTACAAAAGTTCATTATTGAAAATAATGAACCAAAATTGGTGGAATACAAAATGGCGGCCTCTTAAAAATGGCATAATCTGCCAGCTTAAAGATTTTCACTAACAATTGTTAAGCCGCACATCCCACAAAAATTTTTATAAGTAGCAAAGTTGTAGAGCTTAAAAAAGAAAAAAAAAATACTCGAGCCCAAAACCCTGAAATATCCCTCAAAATAAGCGAATTACAAACAATTGAAAATATGGCTAATTTAGGGCGAGTCCTCTCCTCACCCCCGTCTATGCTTACGCCCTTCAAAATCACCTATGGGCGTTAATATTGGTCGGATTTCACTCAGCTGAAGCTCATTCTACTCAACATAAAATACTTTTTAATTTTTGTATCGAGCATCGTTTAACTTAGACCTTTTCCCATTGACATTCAGCCGAACTTATGAATTGTATGTGATTTTACTTATAAAAACGGCCTTTGACTTTGTAGTTCAATGGGAAATGGTCTGAGCAAAAACATTCTCGAAACAAACTTTGGAAAGTATTTATTTTGAGTAGAATGAGCTTCGGCAGACCTGCAATCAAACCAATATTAACGCCAGTAGGAGATTTAGCAGGGCAAAAGTCTAGACGGGAAGGGGAGGACTCTCCCAAAATTAGCTAAATTTTCAATTGTTTGTAATTCGCTTATTTGGAAAAATAATTCAAGGTTTGTTTCGATCGAATCGTTTTGTTTTTTTATGGTCTACAACTTTGCCACGTATAAACATTTCTGTAAGATGTACGGTTTAGAAATTATTAGAGAAAAAATTTGAAATTGGCAAATTAAACCATCTTTATGAGGCCATCATTTTGTATCCCACCAATTTTCAGACAGAGATTTTCTCACTCAGAATGGACTAATTTTTCTAAATCTAATCTCTAACCTTCTTCTCAAATGACTACTTATTTTCGGCCCTGGCTCCTATACTATCAGGCTATACAGTTCAAAATACGAATGAGGTATCAATTTTCTGATTTTTCACGCTTAGGAGAATATGTGAATTTATTAATGTTTGAATCTATCCCTCCAACAAGACGCTCCGTGTACAAAAGATGCCAAGCCAAAAATGCATAATATAATCACAAATGGGCCAAGCCATTAGTAGGATCACCGTCTCTTAGCATACTACATTCATTGTCTCTCTCTATTTGACTCGAGAGAGAGTGAGACGATACTTGGTCTGAAGATTTTAGAACCGTCTCACTCTCACACGCAGTCGCGAAGAGTGAGATAATGAATGTACTGTACTGAGAGACGGCGATCCGACGATAGGCTTGGACAAAATTGGATGATATTTTGTACGCCGAGCGACCTTTTGAGGAATATCACAAATTTTTGGTGGTCTAGGAGGAGAAGGTTGGAATGTTCAGGCTGAATGAGATTGTTATTTCATATTATCAATTTCCTTACCATCCTCCACCACCACTTGGTCGTAGCGGGTCGAACCTCGGTAAGGTATTTCCACTGGTCAAATGAGCCTACGTTTCAAATTTCATCAAAATTGGCTGAAGAATTAAGGAAGTCGGAAAACATGCATTTTTACGCCTCGTTCCGTCTTGGCAATTCGAGACTAGCGTCTTAAGGTGGGTTCACATCCATCCGGTATTGCGGAAATGCGGCACTGCGTCTGGGGTTGGAAGTAGTGGAGGGCTGTGCGGAATTGCGGCAGGCGGTTCATAACCATCCGGTTGAGTTATCATTGCGTTATCATTGTTTGTGTCTTCTATCACCATTGCATTTCCCAAAGAGACATATTTCCTCCAGAATTTTCTTCAACCTATCACACATTTCTTAGACATTACTGCTCCATAAACAGGGTCATTTTCCCGAAAAGGGCAAATCGCTGTCCGAAGGGATTTACGTCTTCCCATTATTACGTAGATTAAAAAAACAAAAGTTTCCGGTCTCTTCAAGTTGCTCTTAACATAGGTACATAGGTTTCAAATAAATTAATATTTTATTTAACACTGGAAAATCAATTCGAACAGCAAAATGTCTCCTCCCCCGCGGCGTCCTGACTTTTCCAACTTTGAATCCATCTTTGGAGTAATTGTGACTGGATTTTGAAGCTGAAACTTTCTTGGTTATTATAAATACTTCCATAGAGTGAGAAAATAGGGTCGCCATAATTTTTGGAAATTTAGATAAAGAGGGGGGAGAGGAAAAATTTTGTCCAGAGTAAGGTGTCTTTCCCCCGCTCAAAAAGTGTTTTCGAATTTTCGTGATCTTGGGTTGGTTTGCGCGGGTTCGGCTTTCCCGCCAAGTGTAGGTTACATCCTTGGCTATCAAACCATGTTGGGTCCAGAATGATCTCAGTCCGTGTTATGCCATTCAGGAAGAAAGAAATTTCGTTGGGACAGCCCGTCACACAGTACCCGTCTTCCCCCCGCGCCCAATTTTCATGGTAAGTAACTGAGAATAAATTTTTCCATCGCTTTGCGCTTGTCGAGCTCGAGTAACTCTTTCGATTGGTATACTGCTTTGCTGAAAATCAATGACGGAACTCTCAAATAATTTAAAAAACAAGTTGTTCATTTGCACACCTATGTCTTCCCCCCGCCAATCACCTCCGCGGGAGAAAGACAAGGATGACGGGGGGAAGACAGCCTCTTGTACCTTGAATTTACATTGTTTTTATTTGATTCAGTTGAATTTAAACATACCTTCGTCGGACACGGAGTTTGCTTATGTTGCTGATTGAAAAAATTAAATTAGAGTTCCAGTCAAGCAGCATGACCATGTGAGCGAATTTTCATGAAATTATGGAATCTAGTGAACGCGGCTTCTGAGAGCGAAATGGACTTCAAATTTGAATTCAGCGCATCGAATAATATAAGGATACCAATATTGGTGAATTTTAGATAATTTAAACACACCTTCGTCGGACTCGGAGTTTGCTTATGTTGCTGATTGAAAAAATTAAATTAGAGTTCCAGTCATGCAGCCTGACCATGTGAGCGAATTTTCATGAAATTATGGAATCTAGTGAACGCGGCTTCTGAGAGCAAAATGGACTTCAAATTTGAATTCAGCGCATCGAATAATATAGGAATACCAATATTGGTCAATTTTAGACAATTTCCGAGGGCATTTTGGGGAGATTTTCACGAAATTCATGAAATTTTGGATATCCGGTGAATGAAGCATCTTAGCGCCAAACGGATTTTAAAATCGGATTCAGCGACTCAAAATACTCTCAGAAACGCATTTTCGTCAAATTTACTGTGAGTTTTAAGGGAGAAATTGCGAATTTAAGAGAAAAAATAAATGTTTAAAACAAAAAATTATGCCAGAATGAAGCCCAGGTGGGTCTAGTGAGTGCCTGCTCGGCTTTTTTGGCTTAGTTTCGTAAAATTTGTTTTTTAATCTTCATCTTTTAGGTAGGGTTATCCGCATATATTATCGATTATTTATTGATAATAGTTATTGTAATATTTCAATTCATTATACATCATTTATTTAACTAATTAGTTAAATAATTATCATAAATGTGTCCAATGAACTGGGACACAATGTGTCTAATAATCCTGGACACATAATCCCAATGAGTCCAGTATAATCAGACACAATCGCTTTTGTGTCCTAATATGTAGGACACATCTTAGTTTGTGTCCAAGATCATTGCACACATAGTGTCCAGTCAACAAGAACACATTTCCCGTCGTGTCCAATAAACAGGGACACATTTCCCGCCGTGTCCTATCTTCTAGGACACATTATGACCAAGTATAAATACTTCAACTCTAAAATATTCAAAACAAGTTTTCTGCCCCCACCAAGGCCCTGGAATTCGATTAAAATTCATCAAAATGTGTTTTAGTAGGTAAATTAAGTCTCTCAATCCGAATTTGAAATCCGTTTTGTTCTACGACGTTTAGTTCTTCGGGTAAAACAAATTTAATTAATTTCACGAAAAACTCCCAAAATTCATCCTGGAAATTGTTCAAAATTCATCAACTTGTGTTACATTACGTAAATCGGGGTGCTGAATCCGAATTGGAAATCAGTTTTGCTCTATTTTACCGGATTTCCGAAATTTCATGAATTTCATGAAAATCACCCAAAAATGCCCCTGGAAATTGTTCAAAATTCATCAGAATGTGTTCTAGTAGGTACATTGAGGCGCTGAATCCGAATTTGAAATCCGTTTTGTTCTATGACGTTCCATACACCGGCAAATGACAAAAACCACAGTTTCATGAAATTTCCCAAATTTCCTTCTTATTATGTTTCTTTGGGTGACTTGAAAGGAAAAACTAAATTTCATATCCTCATCACTCCTCATATCCTCATTGAAGAAACTGACGTCCATTTGAACGATTGAGACCATCTAGAGTACTCGTTTCATCGTCGTTGTCTTTCCCCCGCTGAGGGCGTCTTTCCCCCGCTTTTCACTGTTTCTTTTATTCATTTTTATTGGCTAAATAAGGACTGTGTTGCGTGACCGAGGGTAGGAATGTGATCAGCACACTGTACAGATCACCCATGAATTTTTGGGAAGAGTTTTAAGCACTTTTGGTTTTCTGAAAACTGGAAGTTGAGATTTGCCCTTTTCAGGAAAATGACCCAACAATGTTGAATAATAAACTCCTAAAAAAATCATGAGGGCGTACAGAAGAAATTGTTATGTATGAATATTAAAACTGCAAAGGCGACGTCGTTTTGAAATGAGACCGTTGGGTAATTATTCGGTCTTTTCATCAACTAGGTACTTTTCCCAAGATAATATTATGGGTATTTCTACCCGAAAAAATGTGTAGGTTGGCGCATTTCAAATCTTTTAAGTAACCATAAGAAGTACTGAAGTACATACTTAACGTAGCTAATTTGACCATTTGGTAAGGACTTCCATTTCTTCTTAAATACCTACTCATTCGACGAGCAGGAAATTGCTAATCTATAATAAAAAAATGTCTCAAAACAAAAATGGAATAGGATCATCAGGAAGTAGGTTGTTGGTGAGATCGCGAAATCGGTACCTATACCTAAGTATATTTAACCCAACTTGGACTCATCTGTATAAAACCGTGTTTAATTTGAGTGTTTTAATAATTTATTATTGATATTATTATATTCAAGCTCTTTATAAAATACACTCAAAACTTTATCGAAAGAAACCAACGAAGAGAAACAAAGGTTCGCTACCTACCTTCTTCTTTTATCTTTCTTTATCAAACAAAAGAAAACTGCGCAATTGGCAACTGCGGTAAAATATCTAATTTTTCAGATGTGGACAGTCCGTTTCAAGAGTGCTTGTCCGGCAAGATTCACCCCACTCTTCCGACTGCTGCTAGCCAATCAGAAGGCTGAACTCATGACCAGATTGCCGCATTTACCGCATTTCCGCATGGATGTGAACCCACCTTTACCTACTAGATTCCTTACTTCTCTCCAAGTCGTCACCTGGTCAACATTTATAACCAGATGATATGTTTTTGGTAATCACTATGGTTGGAAACCAAAGTGAAAATTGATTGATTCCGTACCTATCAGCCTGAAATCAATAATATCACCTTTATGAAGATCGTTCATAGATTTTAGTTAATAATGAAATATTTGTTTTTTCCAGTATTTATGTAGTTTGGCTAGTAGGCTCCATAGGGCAGGCAATATAGTTCCAGAAATAATTGTCCCTTCTTTCATACTAAAAATGCTGGCTCGTAGTCCCTCATATTCTCATGTTATTGAATATACGCAGGCTTCCAATTTTTACTTTTCATGGCTAGTTGGTGGGATAGGGTAAAGGCACCAGTCATTGGCCACCCAGTTTTATAAGTTAGTTTTTTACAACACAGATGTCTCTTGGATCATTTTAAATGTTGTTTTCCATCGAAGTGTGTAGTCTAGAAGGCAGTGAGATGCTGAACGTTATAGTGAAACCTCATAGAAACCCCCCAAACTCATTTCACGTGGTGAAGGTGCAAGAAGAAGAATGATCACCCCGGTTTCTTGTGAAAACGATAAGCATACCTCAACTCATTCTTAAGGGTTTGATGTGATGCTTTTCAAATTAGGTGAACTTTTTTTCGTGTTTGCATGATCACTAGTTGATTATTAATCAATTACTGCCACTAAGACATCAATTTCTCATAAATTGTAGAAAATATAAGGCCGGCCAATAACTGGATGACAAAAAAAGTGATTCCTCCAGTCATTGGCCGGGTGGCTAATAACTGAAATGATGCAAATTTTTCCTACCCCCAATCATTGGCCAGATGGCCAAAACTGCCAACAGTGCTTATTTAAATGGTTCATATAGGTCCCATTCAAGTTTTATTGCACGAAAATGTATTTTCCGATCGTAATGAACAAACGTGGAGAGATAGTTGTAAGATACCACGGCTCCCTGAATGGTGAGTAGCTCTTGTTTCGCCGCATATTATCAAGCGCCTTCTTAGTTCGGGAGATAGCGCATTCAATGCACATGCATGAGTTACTAGGTTCGATTCCGTGGGACTGCACTATCTTTTTTTTTTTTTTTTTTTGCTATCGCACATTTTAACACTTGCGCCTGTACCGGGGTAGGCCATATAGGTTCAGCGGTGGTCAATGTCATGTTGGATTTGTTAACCATTGGGAAAATGTGAATAGGAACGTCTAGAGTTAGTTAGGGATGGGTGGGCCTAACATAATTCGGCTAGGGCTATAACAAATACAAGGATTTTGAGTATTTACATACTGCATTAGGTGAATGTTTATATTTTGTCCCGTTTTCTCAAATTTTTGCATAATTTGTTTCACTATTCTCACTCCCGTTTCTGCTAATGACCTTGTGCATAAAGGGGAATATTAATGGTCAAACTTATTCCATTTTTGCTAAACATTTTTTGCATTTTGCACTGCTAAATGGATTGTTAACCATAATTAATTCATCAGGATCTCCAGGAAGGACAATCAGACTTTCTTGACCAAGCTGAAATGATGAAATATAGTCATGAAACAAATGAAATTATGACAAACCGGAAATGATTATATTAGTCATTGATATAAACCGACATGCCAGGCCAAAAAACTAATTTTCTAGCCTTAGTTTTTTCTACTCCCATATTTATGACCTTCATAATGTTTAGCGAATAGATTGTTTTCTCTCCGCATAATTAACAGTTATGTATATATATATATATATATATATATATATATATATATATATATATATATATATATATGATGTTTGGTCTCGTCAGCAGACCAATTACTGTTTTTTTTTTTTTTTTTTTTTTTTTTTTTTTTTTTTTTTTTTTGTTATTCAGCGAATAGCAACAGTCAAAAAGTGCATTCGTTATCCATAGAGTTGGGCCTTTTGTTCTTCTTTTCAGTTTTTTTAGAGTTTAATGTTCAGTTTTTCGCTTCAGTAGGCCTCTGTAACCTATGCACCAAGTGACTTGGAAGTTGGGGCTCCATAGAGCAGGGCCCAACACCATCAGGTGTCTTTGAGCCATCAGTGAATATAAGGGTGTGTCCAGCATATCGCCGGATTGCCTTAGTGTAGCGACATCTGAGGATGTGTGGGGGTGTATTGCCCTTGACCCCGAATTTCATATGAAGGTCAACACGCATCCCAGACAAGGTCCAGGGAGGGACAGGGGGCACCTCATATTAAACTTTAAAGGGTATCTCTCTATGCTATCCCACCTTGTGAGCTCCTGAACACGAATACTCAATGGGCGAGTTCGTGTTTGAAGCCTGGAATACGTCTCTTCTAGGGAGGGTATGGTGACCACTTCATGCAGGGGGTGTCCTGGGAAATAGCGCAAGCGTTCTGCATAACGAAGTGCTCGCAGATTTCGCCGAATCATGAGTCGCTGACTATGCCCAAGCACCTGACGGGAGGCTGTCGGGGTAGTACGGAAGGCCCCAGTAGCCAAACGAAGACCCATGTTTAATAAAGGTTCCTGCTTACGCAGCAAGGACTTCCTTGCTGAGCCATAAACTGCAGACCCATAATCAATTCGGGATCGCACCACTGCATTGAAAATCCTCAAGAGGTCGTCCCACTGGGCACCCCAACTATAGTTCGAAAGGGCCTTGAGCAACTGTACACCCCGCACGGTAGCTTGGCGCAAGTACTCAATATGCTGGGTCCACCGCATCTGGCGGCCAACTATGAGACCGAGGAAACGCTCCCTACAGGTATCCTTTTTAAGGCCACTGTTACCTATTCCAATGTTTCAAGAACCAATGTTACCTGTTCAGGTCGGAAAAAACTGCAAAAGTACCTGCCTAGTAAATGTAAAGTGTTCTTCGTTAATAATAAAAATGTTAAAACGTTAATGAATAAAACCTTTTTCAAATAAATGTGAGATGATTAATTTGATTTCACATAGTTATAGCCACAAATCATCAGTTCTTATGGAAAGTTTACCGACACAGTGGACCAGAAAACAATGAACTTAGGGTGGCCAGTGACTGGTGACAAGGTGGTCAAGATTAGGAACTCCCGGCCAATGACTGGTGGAAAACAGATTTTTCAAAACTCATTGAAACTACAAACCTACCTATAAACTCGTAAACGAGTACCACTATTTGCTTTACAAGCAGATACCATGTTACATGGATATGTCTTTGATTGGGGATTTCATAACGGTTGTCCTCGAGAGTTGTAAAAAAATCCTTCAACTTTGGACTATAGGCGACGAAATGTAGGATAAAGAATTTATTATATTATTCTTGGAGACACAATAAGCATACTATACATACTCTTAAAGTTATTTCCCCAATACAGGCGCTATCATTTTTATGTTCATGATAGCCTGATATTTCATTAATAAATGAAATTATATTTATTGTTTTATTTGATAACGTTTCGTTCTCTTACTGAGGACATCTTCAGATCTCGCTTTCTTGACATTGAGTTGACTTGGTGAGCCACTGTTTTATTTGACAAATCCGTTATATTCGGATGTTTATAAATTTTTTCCTGGACACACCAAGATCTGAAGATGTCCTCAGTAAGAGGACGAAACGTTATCAAATAAAACAATAAATGAAATAATTTCATTTATAAATGAAAAATCAGGCTATCATGAACATAAAAATGATAGCGCCTGTATTGGGGAAATAACTTTAATAGTATGTATAGTCACATAAATCAAGTGCTTTCCAACGAGTGGCGAACGATTTCTGTGCGATGAAAACTACGGAATTTCCATTCCCCTAGCAACGGATTGGTTGTACGTGAACATCATTAGAAATTGTGACATATTTTTTGCGTCACGAAAATTTTTGGTTGACC
Source organism: Adelphocoris suturalis (assembly GCA_030762985.1). Classification (NCBI taxonomy): domain Eukaryota; kingdom Metazoa; phylum Arthropoda; class Insecta; order Hemiptera; family Miridae; genus Adelphocoris; species Adelphocoris suturalis. The sequence continues at coordinate 65,597,939 of CM061040.1, read as the reverse complement.
CCCCAGAGCAAAGACATATCCATGTCAAAAAATACTTGGTAGATGTTTTATTAGTTTAAAATTGCTATTGTATTACATTGTTTGGAGGTCTAGCTTCCTGAAACCAATTGCTCCAAAACTCATCTTACTAATGGATTTTATGCTGCACTGCACTAATCAGTGGATTAAAGAGAAAATATTCCCGATGCTATGGATTTCAGAGGGCATTGGGGCTTACTAACCCAAAAGCTACCAACCAAAACTTCCAGTCATACAGGTTTCCAAAAAGTAGGTTTTTTTTTTTTTTGTAATCGTATGTATTGGGATAAAATTTATCAAGATCAGAAGAAATTGTGTGGATTAGATTGCTATTTAATTGTATCTCATTCCTTAATACCCAAACACTTTTCTAACATGTCATGCAGCAGCATACCAGACTTCCGACCATACTCTTTAACATAATACGGTTCCCAAGTGAGTGTGTTGTCATCAAGCAACTGGGATGTCTAGGGATAGTTTGAGTCATGATATGCTAAGTCACCTGGATCGACTTCGACCAGATATAATTGATTTTTCCAAAAATGTATAGTTTCATAACAAAAATGTTCTCCAGTCTTCGAAAATTACATATCGTCTTCGAAGAATGAAACAGAATTACTATAATTTACGTAACTACTTTTCGGAGGAATCTAACGTCACTAGCAAGTCAATACCAGGGGCGAGCGCTTTCGATGCTAAGACATCATCATCAGGGCATCGACACAGGTCTCACACTTTATATAGATGTATGAGTGACGTGTGGAGGGGGGAGGTCGCGGTAAGGGGCGGGGTGGAGGGGAAGGTAAGGGAAGAAGTGAAAGGTGTGAAAGGTCTTGGTGATGAGGGGAGGGGAGAGGAGAAGGTATATGAAGTAAGTAAATCCGTCCGTTGGATAGTGACAAAAGGTCGCTGATTTCTTACCCGAAGACTACGCTTCCATTTGACGGGAGTAGGTAGTAAAGGTATATCCATTGAGTTATTATCTGTTTTGCATGATCATATGTTTCAATGCTGGTGCTCTCACCTGTTCCTGTACTTTTTCTCACTTCTTCTCCGCCTTGCTTTTCGCGGGCTAGCTACTTTCGCTCTCTTGCTATTTCACTCCGATTATATTTACCAAATATGCATCCAGAATATATTAAAATCAGTAACGTGATCCTGCATTATTGCTTTTATAATACACTCGTGTATCACCGTCTTACCTTCCCTGTGCATATTCCCCAAGAAAACCCAGATGAGTCGAAAGTGATTACTTATCTAGATTAACCATATGAATCGACACGATATCGCAGATGTCTTCAATATTACCTTTATGTTAGGCTTGCTTGTAATTGCACTAATATGTGCAATTGTATTTTAGGTTTTACGTTGCACGGAATAAACATGCTTCATTTTTTATGTGAGGTACGCTTAAGGGAACGTCGTTTCGCCCCTTGTTAGGAATCAGATGACGTCGGAGAGCTTTTCTCCGATTTCACATCCGAGCTTCAATATTCATTTTCCTCATGTTTCGGTCTAGGCTTTGCTCTCTTCTCAATTCAGACCATCGTTGATTAGGTTTATTGTCCATTCAGGGAAGTTCGCTCGTATAAATCTGAGGTTTTATAATAGTGACTAATCAGCTCTTACGCGCAGCTCAGAATAATGCCAACTGCGCATGCTATCTGTTTATTAAGCCAGTGTTCCTAATGAATCGCACTGATTTGCCACTTTGTCCACAGTGTTGTAAGATACGAGTTATTAGATATCTGAGCCTCGCAGAGGGCAATGTCTAACTGAAAATATTTGCAAAGGCCCTTTATTCCTCCAGGTTAAAGCCTACTGCCTCATGTGTACTGATAATATTCATAATATGGAGTTTGAAATGCTTGTCAGGCGCAAAATTAAGTGCCTGAAAAAGAGAGAGCTGTAGTCACATAAACGTACCAATTGCTCTACCGTTGGCACCGAAATTGAATTTCACTTAACCTATATCCGTGCGACTTATTGCATTGACCTCACTGATCACACATGAAATGGATAAGCGAGATGTGTGAAACCAAAAATTAGGTTCCATATTTTTCCAGAAATTTATTTTGCAGAGTAATTTATTATACTGTAATTTATTAGTGTGTGTATTTACTAGAATAAGTGGATACCGCCGGCTCCGTCATCCTTTGCAGCAGGTTAAGAGGGTGGTGAAGTCAACTTCCTCTGAGAATAAGTCTCTAGGATCTTTCTGCTCGTGTGTTGTCGACAGAGTTGGGCATTAGCTAACTAATTTATTAGCTAGTTAATTTTTCGAATAATAGATAAATTAGCTATTACAATTTTTTTAATAGCTAAAAGATAAATTTAGCTATTAGCTATTGAGGAACAGCTAAAATTTCCAGATAGATTAGCTATTAGTCGAAACGTATAGCTAACAGATTTAGCTGCGGTGATTCAGCTGTCATGAGCAGCTAAAAGATAATAGCTATAGCTGTGGCTGACAACTAATAGCTAAAAGCTAACTTTTTATGAAAAACTGTATTTCCACACAGCTAGTATAGCTAAGCTCACCTTTTCAGTTTTAGCTCATAAGCCTAAGTTTTAACGCTTTGATCGTATGTATATAATTACCTATATATTTACATATATCCCGTCCTTCCAGGCGATAACTGCCGTAAAAAAAAAAGATAAAAATACCATGCCAACGCCAAAAATTTCGGTAATTGTATTTTTTCACGCTGAGTCGATTGCAATCAGTCCCACATCTCAAAAACCATTTTAAAGGTTAAAAAATGCGATTTTTTGGTTTAAAAAGGTCGAAAAATGACAATTAACGAATTTTCACAAAGATTATTTCTTCCATACAAAAGTCACTGGGTTTCGACATTATTTACGACTTTTTTTTGAAAATTCGCTTTTAGAGCCATGCTGCATGACTGAATACTTTTATTTCCGTATATTCAGTGAATTTTAAATAGTTTAGTTTACCTATGGTACTCATTTTTTTGATTTATTTATTTGAAAGTTCTTCAAAAAATAAAGAAAAAAGGCAAGAAAAATGACGAAGCAAGAAGGTAGAAACATAAAAATCAATTTATTGATGAGAAAAATAATTAAGTTACCTTATGCTTTATTAGAACTATAAAAGTCATAGTGTGTATGACTGTTGACTGAGCAGTATGTTCGGTATTTACTATATATTATAGTACATGGACTCCGAGGACGCTTTACTAATAGCAGTAGTACCCACCTACACGCTACACCTACACCTTGTTTTTTCAGCCAGAAAAAAAGGAAAAGGAAAAGATATCGCCCTCCGCCTTATTTGAAGTAGCAGTAGTTCAATCATTCGAGAAAATGTTCCACAGCTAATGCTGTTGCTAGCTAAAACTGAAAAGGTTAGCTTAGCTATACTACCTGTGTGGAAATACAGTTATTCATAAAAAGTTAGCTTTTAGCTATTAGTTGTCAGCCACAGCTATAGCTATTATCTTTTAGCTGCTCATGACAGCTGAATCACCGCAGCTAAATCTGTTAGCTATACGTTTCGACTAATAGCTAATCTATCTGGAAATTTTAGCTATTCCTCAATAGCTAATAGCTAAATATTTAGTTGTTAGCTCCACCTAAATCATAGCTAATTTAGCTGTAGCTTTTAGCTGTTAGCTATAGCTAATTTTTGCCCAACACTGGTTGTCGATCAACCGCTCCTGGACTCCTTGGCTTACTCTACTATATCAAGGTAAGACCAACGTGGAATATGTTTAGTCCTAGGAACAAATTTTTAATTTGTGCCACAACTGAGTTCGTACGTCTCGGAAAGGGGGTCAGAATGTATGAAGAATGTTGTAAAATCTGAAGGTCTGGTCTCTGGGGCTCCTGGTGTCATTTATGAGCGCCCCTGAGTCCTGATGAAACCCTCAGTAAATGTTTTTATTTTGGTATGTAACGAATTGTATAAAAAGCACAGAATTCTTCGATTTATGTAATGTTAAAAACGATTAAATCTTCCAGTTAGCTTTGTTCATGCCGCCTGACTTACTCTACAATATTGATGATCATGACAAGTTCTACCAATTCAGTATCTATATATCCATAGTATTTATCAGTAACAACTGTGCTGTAATTTACCTTCACTTGTCACTGTCGTTAAGGGTATCTTCTAGTATCAACACAATCAGGAAAAGTCCTGTATGTTTTCTAGGGACGCTTCAAGAAAATGTTGAGGTAGCTGTGAACGCTATTTTCGGATACGTAATCTTTATCTTGTCTGTATATGGAATCAGACTGCTATCCTCACTGGTCCTTTTGGGAGACAATAGTGAAAACTAATTCTGCCATCTTGTATTTCTACTTTTTCTTTGTATACTTTCATCAGCATAGTTAAAACATATGTGGTCGCACACTTATCATTGGAAAAATGTTGGCTACAATTTCTGAGAACTGGAAGTAAGGAGAACAAAAGAGACAATAGCAGTCATTGAGATCCAGGAGGAATAAGGGAAGAGATTCTGTACATTCGTTTAGAAATAATAAGGAAAGGAGGTCCCATATGTTGTGTACATATGGTTCAGGTATCTGTCTAAACCTAGTTAGTAATAATTTATTTTTACATTAGAATGTCTCTCTAGGTACATAGTGAATTGGAAAAATCCTGATAGTAAATATTTCTCCTATATTGAGTTACTTCTTTGTTCTTGATTTGATGTTTTGTTTTTGGAAATGTGTTAGGAAACCACTTCATTGACACAACTAACCTTTCTATTCTGTGTGCGTTTACAGATCACCACACAATGAGCCAATCGGACTGTGATGACATTTCCTTGACCGGAAATCTTACCAGGAAAATGTTTGGGGACGACTCTGATCATGAGAATAAATTGTTAACTAATAACCCAGACAGTGTAAGTAAATCTGTCTTTGATGTAACACATCTTGAGGTGAGTTCCAAGACTGTTAACTCAAGACATACTGCCATTCATACAAGGCTTGACCGAATTCCTCAACAAGTAGCTGCCATACAAGCACCTCCAAATGGTGCCCCTCAGGCAGAGTTGAGTATCCCCTCCACTTCACACTACACCACTTTCGCCCCGTCCGATCAAAATATTTTCGATTCCAAAATTTCTGAACCTAACATATTAATGGAGATCAAAGAAATTGTCCCAGTTTCCGCTACACCTCAAACTTCCTGTTCCAATACTTTGGCTGCTCCGCTTAAGTCGAGTGATGGCATACTTTCTGCCGAAGGTCTGTGAGTCCCCGATAAGGGTGAACCGTTAGAGTTAGACGAATAGATTCTGTTCGTCTATGCCCCTTGATCACAAATTTGACTCGCCTGATCAGTTCAAGTACTGGAAGAGAAGCATCTGGGACAGGTCGAAACACAAGGATGTCTCTATACTATCGATCACTCAGAAAAGGATCCTTCGATCTTCTCGCCTGCTGAGCTAGAAATAGCTCAGAGGAAAATGAAATACTTCATTTTTGAGTCCTTTTCCCCGTATCATCGAGATTTAGTTCATGGTCTATCTCCTATGGAAATAATTGCAAAATTTCAAAATATGTAACCCCTCGCCCACTTTTCAATTTAGAAGGTTGGTTGCAGTCCTCCACTCGCTTCAATCCCAAGTCAGAGAAGGCCATCGAATTTTCGGGCAGATTCGACGAGCTTTACAAGAAACTATATGCCATTAATCTCAACATACTCATGTATGCCAAAGCTAAGCTCAACAGCCTTAAGTTCAATTTGAGTGAACACCACGACATGCTATTTGAAGAGCAACTGCGTGATGAGCAGTCTCCATATCCAGCTGGAACATCTCTTGGCATGTTCAGACCCAAGATGGAATCGATGAGGTGTAGGAACAAGTAGAACGGTGGGAGGGGAGGGCAAGGTGGGTGCATTACTCGTAAGACCAGGTCAGAGCCTGTCCAAAAACCCCTGTCTTCTGCGAAGAAGCGCTTGTTTTGTGTACTTATATTGTAAAACTCTAGGGAACACAAACAAAATCTGCTTCAAAGCACGTAAACTGTGATGTAATTGTGGCGAATCGGACAAGCATACGATTCAAGACTGTCCCCTTCCCATTAGAACCAAGCCCGTCAATCAAATTAAGCCCCACATTCTAAACTTTGCCTCTTCCTCTATAATAAAAAAGGAACCATAAATTTATAAACTTCCCCCAGTACCTTCAAAATTCCCCTGGGTCACGCCAAACTCCTAGAAGGTCGGTTTAAGAACCATCCAGATTCGGTGTTCGCTATAGTTAGTCCCCACGGTGTGGGCGATGCAGAAGGGGAGTGGGTGACCATGGGTGGGGAGGAGAAGAACTTTCATGCCTCGGCAAATTTCGTAAGTGAAAAGCTGGTTACCGACACATCCTTACAGCCATAGTTGATACTGGGTGCACAGAACATCTGACTATATCCATTGATTATTTAACTAATTTCACTACTAGGGCAGGTCTGTCTGCCAGTTTCTCGGGCGATGTCCTGTTCAGTAATAGCCATAAAATTTCCAAACTATCAGATATTCTATACACACCTAGATTATATTCAAATTTGTTTTATGTGCGTAAAGCCGTTCAGTAGGGCATTAATACCTATCATCTTTTCGAATGACTGGGTAGACTTCCTATCCTACAGAGGTCGACAGGGGAAATTATCAAACGGGCTATTTTAAATATAACACATGGTTTATCAATTTTAACTTAGTGCCTCCTCCTGCCTGAAATTTCAAAACTTTTGAGAATTTACTTGCTAAACGAAAATATGTGTTATCTATTGTAACCTCCACTTCTTCGAATCAACCGCATGACTCCTCTGCCGTAATAAAACCCCACCAATTTGACTCAGCTGGGAGGGAGGAAATCGGAAAGGATACAGTCTCGCATTCAGTTGGGAGGGAGAATAGGAAACTAGAAGTGTAGCATAGGTCAGGGTGCGACGGACAAACAAAGGGAAAATCTACAAGAAATATATACAATAGGACAAGTCAGCCTCCCATTTGGACTAGTCCTGTACATACCATACAACAGTGTGACAACAGCATTCAGAATCCTGTTATCAATTCTAGCCAAAATGTACTGAATAACCTCTGCAAATTAGACGAACAGAGTGATATTTTGTGGCACCTAAGACTAAATTACGAATCCAATAGATATTTGGGGGCTGCTATAAGGTATCTATATTAAAAATGGTAAACTTCACTGACAATATTCTAAACTGAGAGGACCGCCATGAGGCAAACACCTCGAGAAAACCACATAATTTTGTTAAGCACTGAACCGACACACCATTAGCAATCCTACATACAGATTTAATGGGACCACTATCCCCAACCAACTTTAGAACAGAAGATTCGTATATAATTATTTTTTTCCGTGATTATCTCAGGTTCACGTTTGCTTACATGATGAAAAATAAAAGTTAGGTTCAATTGGCTATCAAACGGCGTCTTAATGAAATCAAATCCATGATCCCCGAAACGAGCTCTGTGTGTAAAATCCATTCAGATCATGGATTGTAGTTTGAAACGTAGGAAAAAGTTACTGTCTGATCAACGCATCGTCCGGAAGCCTAATTAACCTCATGTACGACAGCAAAATGGCTGTGCAGAAGAAATGAATCAATACATAAACCACAAAATTCGAGACAATCTGAAACCTGCAAAAATGCCACATTCATTTTGGAGACATGCTCTGAACTATGTTTTGTTTGTGTATAGCAGAATGCCCCACTCGTCCAACAAATTCATAAGCCCCTTTAAAATAGCGTTGGAATATCCTCCAAATTTGAAATTTCTCAAAAGATTTGGGTGTCTAGTCCATCATTTAGATACATGCAAAAAGTCTAACTTTGCACTGCTAAAAAGGATTCCTCTTAGAATGTAATGAAATAGAATAACATCCTGATTTTCTCAAAACAATACAAAACCTTGATTAGTTCATGTGTCTTACGGTGCATTGTATATGGGGACATAACATCTAATTATCCTAGACAGATAAGGGCATCTGTCGAATTAGGTGACAGTACCGATCCGAAAGATCCAACACGCGCTGAAATTTGTAAAACAGTAACAGTGGCTGTTAAAAATAATGAAACATACAAAAAACACCCCTCCTTCAGAGAAGCTAAGTCGGCACTTGACAAAGATATGTGGGAGGAAGCCATCAAAGATGAGCTCATGTCCTTGCACGAAATGGGTACTTTGTTATTCGATCATACAGCCGATATTCACCAAGAGAAAAAATGGAGGTTTTTTACTCGCTTGATGTGCTCTTTAAAAAAAAAAAAAAAAAAAAAAAAAAAAAAAAAAAAAAAAAAAAAAAAAAAAAAAAAAAAAAGGATAGGAAGGAAAGAAAATCCGATGGGATTAAATCCTATCCGGTATTCAAAAAGGGCTTAGGTCCGCCTATCGGGTTTTCATACGTCGAAATCTACCGGGTTATGAATCTATTGATAAGGGTTTATCGGGTATCCCAATTTTTATCGGGTACCCCAATTCTCCAGGATTTCAAAATTGTGGATCATTGAATACAGGACAACCCGATAAACTTCCTATCAGGTTGAGCACAGGACAACTCGATTCACTTCCTATGGGGTAATTTCAAGGAAACACAACGAAAAAGTACTTCCTCCTATTGGGCTTACTTTAATGATTCCTATCAGGTATTATGAATTTGGGCTTCGAATAATTTCCTATTGGGTGTATCCCTAATACCCGTTACTGATCTATCGGGTATATCTATATCCCCATTTGATTTCCTATCGGGAATTATTATTTCATTTTGGGTATTTCTATTACCCGTTTCTGTTCTATCGGATATATTTATATTCCCGTTTGATTTCCTATCGGGAAATTCTAATGTCCTATGGGGTTATCCCTAATACCCGATAGGATCCTATCAGGTTGTAGGGACCAGACCCGTTAGCATTCTATCGAGCCCACTTCTCAGTATCCAACTGAGAAATCAACAAGCCTACTACCCCCGCCCCAAAATTTACCCATGAATGAGTTCATGGGTAAATTGTGGGGCGAGAGTGAGCTCTTAAGGAACCCAATCTCATAGGGTGGAGGAGGAGGAACCTATAATGGAAAGAGTCAGAAAAATATAATATAGTGGACGAATGTTTTATTCGGTTGATTAATTGTTATGTACATCGTAATTCAGCTGCAATAAATTGTAAATATTGACAATATTTGATTAAAAATATGACTGACATCCAATGAAGAATTCACAGTTCATTAGGTACCTATGTTTGGTAATATTCGAATAAATCTGCCAAGTGCTTGAAAATGAAATAGTGCTTGAAATATTTAAATACAAATGTGAAAGAAGAACTCACAAAGTTTCATTCAGTTTTACATTGACACACTAATTACATAAATTAATCAAATTTCCATTAATCACATTAAGCACCATTCCATTACATATAGATCTTAATTTAATTTATGAAAGGAACCCCTCTTACTTTTATATATTCAGTATCTATTACCAAATTATAGGTACCTACCTATGTTAGGTAAGTGTATCAACACAGTCTACAACATCTACACTAATGAAACGGCAAATTGGTGGAAAACAAGCATGTCGTATTTTGGGAAAATCTTCTATGCTTATCAATGAAATATTTAGATACAAATATGAACAATTTAATTTCTATAACGAAATTAAGTACATTAGGCAAGTTGGAGTAAAAGTCAAATGCTAGGAAAAATCTGGTACGCTTATCAATGAAATATTTATACAAATATGAAAAATACAATTTCTATTACGAAATTAGGTTTCAAAGAAATATAATATGAACAATTAATATAATGTCTGTTTGAGATTGCTAACTTAAATCCGCCCGCCTACTCCGCCGACATCTTTTTTTCCCGGTGTGCCTGTGGTACCCCTCGCTTATTCTTACACTGCACGTTGCGCCGCCAGTGTACTACTAATCAAGCAAGTTGTTCGCCATGTTCCCTTTCAACCTGTAGCCCCATTAGCTCATTGTTGTTTCATTTTCTATATCACATACATTCATTAATTGCACAGTCCGCCAATAAAGTCTCCATATCTCGCATACAGTGTTCTTTTCTCGTGTGTGTGTTTTCCGCTACCGTTCTTGAACAATATCTGCATAGCTGCAATCAAAACAGCCTGCCCTAAGTACAAAACATTTTGGTTTTGGTACGGTCGATCCGAATTTCATATCCGCAGCTCTGGAACGTCATTTTCCTATACTCACAAACCGAAGATTGAAGCATGAACCAGCACGGAAATGGATCGACCGTATGAGGAAAGGTTTACTACTGATTTCGATCAGCATCGCCTTTCAAAATCTAATCTTCTCTCCTCCACTGATCTCATAACGTTGAAAAATACATCGAGTAATATCCAGGTCATACCGCTACTATCACTAATTTTATTGACGGCTACGCGACTAGACAGCTCCAGGAATCGAGGGCAAGAAGAAAAGGACACCTGGCCTATCGCATTTTCTAGGAACTTATTTTCGAACTACTAGCACCTTTATCGCATTCGGAAAGGTATAGCATTCCTCCCTTCTCCACCCGCACTGCCGCCGTCGCTTCAGTTGAACATAACTACAACTGGAGGTCCCAGCATTTACAGAGCTTCGCATTCGCATCATCAAGTTCTTAATTTATTGCTCAGTTTCTTGCATTTATGAACAAGAGTGGTCACCCTGTTCCCCCTTGCTTACAACCTCCAGTAGAACCTTCTATAGACTGTTGGGTCATGTCATGACCCCGAAGAGTGGTGAAGGTTCGGTTTTTACATTGAGACCGCGTTTTCCCTGCGACGTGTTATTCATTCTAAATGTGAACAATTTCTGCATAATAAACATGGAGCTCACAAACGCTGGCGAAATGCAGATGAACTCATTGGGTTTTATGAGGGCGCAGCAACCCATTTTCACCAAGATATTTAATAACATATTTACACACACATCAAAACAGTAGGTACCAAGTTATTCACATCAAACGCCTCCTTTCCCCAACAACTTCTGAACCACAATACAATAAAAAGTTTTTTACCACATTTCTGCATAATTCGTGAATATTGTTTCACCATTATGATTTCACATTAATCAGGATTGGTCCGCTTTTCTTGAACATGGCATCATCTACCACTGCATTTCCTCTTCATCAGTGAATCGCTTGATGAAACCTCAGCAACACGCTGTAATCTTCAGCAATCTACGCTTTAGCGTTATCTACTGAATAAAACTTTGTGAGTTCTTCTTTCACATTATTTTGTATATAAATATTTCATTCTTAAGCATTCAGAAGATTTAATCAATTATTACCGAACATCTCTATTATATCTCTACTATATTATAAGAATGAAACTTTGTCTGTCTGTGTCGCTTTCACGGTCGAATGGATGAAGGGATCCGAACGGGGTTTTTTTTTTCATCGTGACCGGAGATCTCCCGGTCAGACTATATAATTGGCTATGTGTTATTGGTTTCCCTCCCACTCTTTCGACCTTACAATCTGTTTTTAACTAAATTTTGACGTTTTTTTTTGGCACTTTTTCCGTTTTTGGGCGCTTTTTTCCGTTCTTTTCGACTTCCTCGCTTCCCCAACCGCTCTAAGCGGCCATAGAAGTTCCGGAAAAATACCGGTTTTGTAGATTTTGTACGAGAAAGACGAAGGCGCGATCGGATCGCGAAAAAGGATCGGGAAATGCGTTAAAAAAATGAGAGTACGGGCCCGTTTTAATGCGCGGTTAAATTACGCCACATTAAAATATGATCTCGAGCACTTCGTATGTCAGCGACAAAGTTACGTTTCAGGATCCGTACCTAGAACACGATAGTGCCGTAAAAATTGCTGAAAGATGCTGTCTTCCTGGAAAATTCAGCGAAAGAATGCGGAAAATGACGAAAAAATGAATTCCCCGCCATGGTTTCTTCCGCCTTAGACCGAGTAAATTTCGACGGTTTTTCCTCCGATTGGTCTTAAAATGTTTGTTGAAGCTTCAATTCAATACCACGCGAGTTTCGAGACGTGAAATTCTTTTTTCCGATCGTGGTGAACGAAAGTGTAGACCAAACATTGGTTTTCGGACTTGCTCTTCCTAATTTTGTCGAAACGTAGTTACTCTGAACTTTGTATTTCCAACCTCTTGAAAAGGATAGCCCTTCTTCGCAGATAAAATAATGGCCTACCCTTAAGAAAAATAGACGGGGAAAGCATATACGTACAAACATTTAACATTTGACAGTTCTGTTAGTACTAAAATGTTCTTAAAATCGTGACCGGAAAACTCCAGGTATCATGTGGACGGGTACCAATGAGTGAAGAAAGAATTGATCTCATTGTTGATGGGCTCTTCCCAACACACCCTCCCAGGAACAGTAATTATGCACCAGAGGATGTAATAGATTCCCTCCTATTCTCTGAAAGCGAATTAAAGAAAGCGATTGGAGCTTTAAAAAACAAGAAAACACCAGGACCAGATCGCATACCCTCAGAGGTGTTAAAAATAGCAACAGAAGTCTGTCCAAGGCTACTATTACGAATGTACAATTCTTGCCTTAGAGAAGGGATCTTTAGCAATAGATGGAAAAAAGCTCGCCTGGTGCTTTTAGACAAAGGAAAGGGTGATCCAAACTCTCCATCCTCTTGGAGGCCTCTTTGTATGTTGGATACTGCTGGAAAAGGTTATGAGAAGCTTCTCCTGCTTCGCTTGATGCCTGCAATAGCGGCGTCAGGAGACTTATCCCCCAGACAGTATGGATTCCGAAAGGGTCGGTCCACTGCTCATGCACTGGCAGATGTAGTGAACACCTTGAAAAAAACTCAGGAAGGTAGTAGATATACTAGGAATCTGGCAATGCTAGTGACCCTGGATGTGAAAAATGCCTTCAATTCTGCAAGATGGACTGATATGTTAGAGTCTCTGGATACCACCTTTAAAATACCAAGATACTTACTAGCAGTTATGGACAGCTATCTTAAAAACCGAACACTGGTTTATGAGACGGCTCAAGGGGAAAGGGAGAAAGAAATCACCGCAGGAGCAGCCCAGGGTTCAGTTCTGGGCCCACAACTATGGAACGCGTCATACGATAGTGTTCTACGTCTGGAAATGCCAGAAGACTGCTATCTTGTCGGATATGCAGATGATGTTGCAGCAGTTATCCTGGCTAGAACCACGGAATTGGCACAGTATAAACTGAATCAAGTAATGGTAAAGATCACTAGATGGATGGAAGACCATATGTTGACATTAGCAGCAGCTAAAACCGAAGTAGTTGTGTTCACTCGAAAACGGATCCCTACCATAATCCCAATACAAATAGGGAGTACAGAAGTCACCAGCAAACCAACAGTAAACTACCTGGGAATCACATTAGATACTAAAATTACATTCTGGGAGCAAATAAAGAAATCAGCAGACAAGGCATCAAAGAAAACAACTGCTCTTAGTCATCTCATGAGAAATGTCAATGGGCCGAGACCATGTAAGCGTCGTCTCATGATGACCGTTGTACAATCAATACTCTTGTACGGTGCGGAGGTATGGGCAGATGCCCTAAACATTGCCTACTATCGCAAGAGAATTATTGCAGTTCAACGAAGAGGAGCGCTGAGGATTGCATGTGCCTACAGAACAGTGTCAGAGCCAGCCATACTCGTACTTACAAGCAGCATCCCAATCCATCTATTGGCTGCAGAATGCAAACGAATCTTTGATAGAAGAGAGGAAGGAGAAAGAGCTCATTTAGCCGCTGAAGAGAGAGAATGTACAATGGCAAGATGGCAGGAAATGTGGACTTTAGAGCAGAGAGGGAGATGGACTGCACGCTTGATTCCTCACATCAAGGTATGGCTAGATAGAAAACATGGAGAAGTAAACTTTTTCCTGACTCAGTTCCTTTCTGGGCATGGGCTGTTTTACGCATATCTCTATAAAATGGGAAAAGTAGACTCCCCAATATGTCCATACTGCCAGGAAACGGACGATGATGTGCTCCATACTTTCTTTGTACGCAAGCGATGGGCTACAGAAAGAAGAGGGCTACAGGATGCTCTGGAATTACCACCTCAAGACGTGACACCGGAGGTGGTAGTAGCCAAAATGATGGAACGAGAGCAAAAATGGAATTTTGTAGCTGCCTACGTTGAAGACATCCTCCAGAAAAAGATCATCTTGGAACGGGAGAGACAGAGGAGGAGGGAGCACATGGACCGAGAGGACTGAAGAAATTTCTCAAGGACTCGGCCTGAAGTAATGTGTTAAACAGTTCCAGGCTGAGTTCCAACGTGGGAAAAGGAAGGTGAGGTTTTAGTGTGTTTGAATCATACATAACCCGGAGTGCGGTCCCTTTTGGGTATCTTACGAGATCCGATTACCACCTTAGGATCTTAAAGATTTCCTCACCTGCCTACAAAAAAAAAAAAAAAAAAAAAAAAAAAATGTTCTTAAAACTAAACTTTTCGTAGTTCCACACAATCTTTTTTTGATAGCCCTTCTACGCAGATAAATGACCTATTTTTTATTAAACCTAATGAAGTTTTCGTGGTTCCACAAAGGTAGTTTTATAAGATTTAATTTGTTTGGAAGTAATTTCCAACAGAAAAAAACGTCTGCCAAGTTGAGAGGACCGTATAAATTCCTCACATATTGTAACATGTACATATAAAATTAGTAGAAGAACAATGTACGAGTCGAAATGATTGATAAGTCGTCGTAATAAGAAATTAATGTTTGATCATGCCCAAAGACTACTATAAATTCACAGGCAATATATAATATATTAGATATTGCATAGATATTACCTTTTATAAGATGGTTGGGCAGTCTAACTTCCTCACATATTGTACCATGAACGTATAGAATTAGTTGAAGAATTGAAATGTTCTTAAACTAAACTTTTCGTGGTTACACATAGCTTTATGAGATTCCATAATTTATTTGAACGAGAATATAGTGGCTAATCTAATTTCTTCGCTATTCAACCTATGAAGCTGAAATGTGAGATGGTTAACCCTTGAGGCGTTCAGAAACAATCACAAAGTCTAAAGTGCCCCCAGATCAGCTGAGTGAGATCAGTAGCTAAGTTCTTTGCTATTCGACACAGTAGCGGCGGATCTACTTTATTTGCAATTAAACCTATGAAGCTGATATTCGAAATGGAGAAAGCATGGAAATTCTACAAATAGTCATGAAGAGTAGAGCCCCCGTATCAGCTGGGTTAGATCCGGAGCTAAGTTCTTCGCCATTCACATTATGAAGCTGACATTTGGATTATAGGCCCTTCGGGGCGATAAGTCCGAAGCTCCCGAGATCACCTGGGTGAGCTCCAGGGCATATTTATTTACTATTCAACTTTTGAAGCTGAAATTTGAAATGGAGGCCTCTTGGGACATCTAGAAACGTATCATCAAGTCTAAAGCACCCTAGATCAACTGAGCGAGATCCGGCGCTAAGTCCATTTTTATTCAACCTGTGAAGCTAAAATTTGAAATGGGGGCCTCTTGGGACGTTCAAAATTATTCATGAAGTCTAGAGCCACCCAGATCACCTGAGTAAGATCCAGAGCTTATTTCTTTGCTATTCAACCTATGAAACTGAAATTTGAAATTGAGGCCTCCTGGAACATCTTAAAATAACATATAAAGCCTGAGGCCCCCTAGACCATCAGAGATCCGGAGTTACTTTCGTTGAATTTCAACCCATGGAGCTGATATTTGAAATGGAGAACGCTTCGGACTTCTAAAAAAGAGTCACGAAGAGTAGAGCCCCCCGTATCAACTGAGTTAGATCCGGAGTTAACTTCGTTGCCAAACAGCCTATGACGCTGATATTTGAAATGGAGAACGCTTCGGACTTCTAAAAAAGAGTCATGAAGAGTAGAGCCCCCCGTATCAACTGAGTTAGATCCGGAGATAACTTCGTTGCCAAACAGCCTATGAAGCTGAAATTTGGATTAGAGGCCCTTCAAGACGTCTAGAGACAAATCATTAAGTATGAAGCTCCCGAGATCACCTGGGTGAGCTCCTGGGCATATATATTTACTATTCAACTTTCGAAGCTGAAATTTAAAATGGAGGCCCCTTGGGACATTTAGAAACGTTTAAAAACAAATCATCAAGTCTGAAACTCCCTAGATCAACTGAGTGAAATCCGGCGTGTTCCACGCTCCTCCAATGTTTAGACGAGGCACAAGGTGGAAGAATAGGGGGTCTGGGATCCTCCCAGCGGCGGCAAGGGGTGGCATTTGTAAGGCGCGCAGGACCGTGTATGTATATATATCTGTACCTATATACGTATATATTTTTTCGATAATAATGCTAGCTAATAATTCATTTGTGCTAAACGAGCTCAGATATCAGTAAAATTTAACATAAGTATGATACGATAAAAAATAAAATTTGCTCTTACGATCATTCTGCATTACTTAAACTTTTTCTATGAGATGCATACTCATACTTTTTGATTGAATTTTTCATTTTCTGCCATTGTTTAATCCAAAACAATTTTTGTTACCTACTATTTTCCAATGAATGTGTTATTTCCTAAAAATCTGAAATAGAGTCCAGATCTGATCATAAGGCGGAGAAAAGCCCCACTAATGCAAAACACAGGGTCCAGGTTAAACGTTGTCAATCCTATATTCAATTATGGTGCTCTCCTATTCATTAACTCATAAGGTACTGCAAATATACGATGTTGATGGCCTTTTACTGTTGTACACTAGGTACATGTATGCGTTCAATCTTAAGCCTATGGTTTCTGAGTATACCGATAAAATTCTCGTTTGTGCTATTCTGATTCATCTAAAGGTACATTTTCTGAAATTCATTTAATAACCAATTCATTATATTCTCCTTAGGTAACCAAACGACGCGATCGAACATAACGACAACGAACACAAAATAGATTATTAATAGCGTCAAAAAATAAAAACGCTGCAAATTATAACACAATGGTTTATTATTTCTGTGTTATATAGCCTTTCTACTTGGTCATTGGACTATAAATTAATATTAAACCCCGTACGTAATATATGATCCGAATATGGCGCATGGTGCCTCCGAGAAGGATTCACACTTTTACAACTCCAAGACCCTGCAATTTTAGGCTTCACATTGAAGATGTTAAAAAAAAAAAAATAAAAAAAACGGGAAAATGATGCTTGAAGTAATTTACATTAGCGCATGCGCAGAACGGAGTAATGATTTGGGAACAATTAAATTGGTTGGGTACGATCTGCAGTCTAACCCACAAATTCCCAGAAAATGTAATCAATATCTGATGAAAACTAGACTTTGTTCCTCTGAATACACTTTCGCGCATGCGCAGGAGCTAATAATGATACTATCATGTTGACATTAACATGGAATAATCGAAACATTGTCCCCCCCAAATAAGCACCAAATTTGAGCGGGATTGGACGACTAGGGCGCAAAAAAATGAAGGTTGGAGGAATTTGCGTTTGCGCATGATCAAAATGGAGTAATGATTTGAGAAGTATGGAATTGATAGTGGAACATTTAGGTACAGCCCAACCCGCATTTTCCATGAAAATTCCCTCTAAATCCGATGAAAACTGTTGAAATTACTCTCGTTTAAAAAGGAACACATATTCGCGCAAGCGCAATAGCTACGAATGATAGGAATATGTTGAAATTGCTAGGGAATGCTCAAATTTACCTCTCCTACCTATCCACTGAATTTGAGCGAGATCGGACAACGGGGGCGTGAGAAAATTATGGTTGATGGATTTTACGTTCGCTGTGAAGTATTGATTTGGGAACAACGAAACTCATAGCGGACCATCTTCACCCTCACCCGCACATACCTACCATGGAAAGCTCATGAGAACGGTATAGATGTTGTGGAAATTAAGCTTGTTACAAGGATTTGCGGTCATACACACACAGATAGATACACACACGAAGATAGAGAGAGAAAGACACGGAACGGAAGTTTCCAGAATAGTCAAAAACATAAAATAGCTGAAATTTTACCACTGTAAAAAAAAACCGTTTTATTTTAGTGGAGACCACAACTTTTAAATCACTCAAAAGTGAAAACAATGCTTCCTCTATTTATAGGTAGACTTGGGAGCAATTTAAGAGATGCAATTTAGCATTTAGTTACCAATATTTCACTAGTAGGTACATCGCACGGATATAATAAACTCGATTTCGCACGGATATAATAAACTCGATTTCGCAACGTTATAATAAATTCCATTGGAACTATATTGTCACCTGATAATTTCAATATTAGCATGATATCAGCTGATATTCACAAGGCAAGTTTTATGTATTCCAGTCAGTTGTGCCAGATTGGGCGGTTTCCCGCCGTTTGGGCTAGAAAAGTAGCTGAATATGCGGGGAAAAAATCCGATTCGCGGGATTCCGCCAATTGGGCTAGTCATCTCAAAACATTGGGCGGTTTGGGCTAGAAGACAAATTTTTTGTCTAAATGTTGCGATCAATCGATTTTTATCATTTGAAGTATACCGCGCTTTCAGAAGCCAATCATATCGACGGTAGAAGATACGTCTGCTTAATCACTTGATGTTTTTGAAAATTACTTTTCATTTTTATTACGATTACATGTGCAATGTAGAAAATAAAATGTAATGTAAAAATATGTTCATAAAAAAACTGAGATTAATTGAAAATTATTAAAAATTGTTTTCAATATAATTTATTGTATTTTAATATCTTTTTAATATCTTAATAACTTTTTTCTTGTTTGAATTGAGAAAATAATTAATTTTTTTATTTTGTACCCTTTGTGATTGTTTTTTACTTGCATTTGTTTTTTGCAGTTAACTTTGTTTTTTTATTCAATAACTTTTTTTGTTTTTTATTACTTGAAAAGTATTAAACATTTTTATTATAATAAAGTATATTATTTCAATAAACACTTGTTTTCAAATTTTCATTACAAAAATATGCAAATAGGCGATTGGGCGGTTTTGGGCTACTTCTTCGCCATCTGTCGGCGGTATAAGGTTCATAGCATCTGGCAACTCTGATTCCAGTTTCACTATCTAGCGATCTTCGATGGAATTTAAAGCTTGGTCGTATATTCTATTGATCCGGTGGCAGCGCGTGATTTGTCTACTTTCTCGCGCTTAGAAATTCAAACGATTTTTTTCTCGTGTTCAAGCTTATATGAAAAGCGAACTATTCAACGTACAGCGTTGCGGGTGGTTTTAATTGATTCTTCGGGATTACATTTATCATTGACAAGCAAAAAGTTATTTCTGTTACTTGGAAAGTTTTCGAGCTCACTAATTCATAACTATTCGTAACTATTCGTACGTACTTCGTTAAATTCCAATTTATTCACATCACTTGTTTCTACGGTGAACAGATTTTTTTTTCCTAAAAAGTAGTACTTTTTCTTAACTTATATATATATATATATCAATGTTCTATATTATAGGTATAGGCTATACATAGTACTACAATGTGCTAGTAGTATACGTAGTACATTGAGCCTAAAAGTAGAAGGTACATGTCCTTCCAAAGTAGTACGCCTGTTCACCTTTCTTGTTTGACTCAAATTCAATTAAACACTTAGAAATTATGAATTTCTGGCACATTCCTCTGAACTCATTTTTTAGGTTTATTACACGACTTTCCTTTGACCTAAAATGTGTGTGATTTACAAATGCATGAGGCGACGATGTTTACATTCTACTTCAAGTTTTGTTCTAAGCGAAAAGGGGAAATGAGTGATTCAGAAGGAGCAATGTCGGAGCGCTATCAGGAAATACCAGACAACCAAAATCTTACGCGGAAGTCTCCACCCTTCTTCTTATACCACTCAGGATCTTTAAGTATATTCGAGGGGTCTTCCGAGTCTCTGTTGACTCAGTAGCTTTGAACAACTGCTGTAAGCGGGTACCGAGATCGTAGCTGCGAGAGCTGAAAGGCGGCAACTACATTGAAAATCTCATTCGCCCTTTCCTTGCCTCCTTCATTCATATGCAGAGCTCAAACTGAAACACTTAGCCTCACTGTGTTGTTCTAAAGGGTGGAAGCTCACAGCTTAATTGATGTCTGCTCCGCAGCTGTCGTAGTGAGAGAAAATGCCGATATTGGGAACCGTACAAGAACATTTTTCAACTGCACCCCCACACTTATAACATCACTAAGTATATATGTATGCAGGATGGATGCGAAAGGATGGATCTCTCTTTCTTTATCCCATATCAGGAGGGTTAAAAAAAAAACTTCAAATGGTAACCACCCTCAAAATATATAATAACCAGCACTCCGGCTCGCTTCGCTCGCCTCCACGTGCAGCCGGGGGCAAGCCCCCCGGACCCCCCCTTAAGTTGCTCGCTTCGCTCGCAATGTGTGGCTGTGAACATGCGATGGTCTTTTACCCCCCATTCAGGTTTATTACAATTGAAACATGTGGGGGATGTTGCTCGCTTCGCTCACTCAGCTGAGCAGGGGTAGCGCAATATCGAATGAATGAATTAATTAACACCTTTATTCATGATAAATACACATTCTTGTATGTTATTTTATACGTTTGTTGATAAATTTATATTTCAGAACTTCTCTAAACAAAAGGCAACACAAGCCATGGCCGGAAGGGCCGTCAGCCTATTTGACCTTAATTAAAGAAATCCTATGATACAATGTCCATATTAAATTATATATTGGAGTATCGTCTGTGATTTTAACTGACTGGTTGGAGTGCAAATCACCCTATGCAACCTCTCCCTTATTAAAGTACGTTATTATATCAAGTATAATATTTGTAGTACAAAACGAAACAATCTAATGACATTATTAATACTTTAATTTTAATTTGAATTTACTACATAATTAATATTACTTTTATGTAATAATCACTCTAGCACATCAATTACTCTCGTTTTTTTTAATAAATAATAAAAAACAGAATAACATTTTGGGTTGATAATAGTGATCATATAGGTAACTATAAATTTAAAACAAAACTCATCGAATTTGAAATCTATAAACATAACGCAACATGGTTCATATTTTAACATGTATCATGTTTTAGCCCTGGGGTCCTAGCAAATTTTGCGAGTCAATTTTTTTCCGCGCACGAAAAAAATTACAGTGATTTCCGCCTACAACCGAGTCGTTGCTAGGGAAATGGTACTTCGTCGTTTTTCATCCCACAAAATTCGTTGACCATTCGTTCGAAAGCTCTCGATTTATCCAACAATATTATGTTAACTACTGCGAAGTGCGTGTCCAACAAACTGAGTTATGAGCATGGTTATATAAATAATTGTTTACACACAGGTGATCATTCTCAATATTGATATTGTGAACATGATTGCAACCGCTTGGAATCGAGGAGGAAACATGATACATGGTTGAAATTTTTGGTTCTAGAACAGAAATTTATGTAGGTTTTTTTTAGTTAGTTTTTAATCAATAGATCAGATATCCATATCAATTCATTAGGCATTTATATATATATATATATATAAATATATCGCACTGGGCGACAAAATGGGTTATATCCTCCGTAGCTCTCCAATTGCACATTGAACACAATTCCACACGATCCCCGATACAAGATTGATAGTTTAGATTTAGTGTTTCGGATCTCAGCTTCATTATCCACCTGATTTGGCCCACTCCTGACTCCTGGCTCAAATCTGCACATTTCACCTCATGGTTCAGTTGACGGTAAAGGAGATAGTGCGTGGTATATTTTGCCTTGGTGATCCAGTTCCGGTTCCATTCAGCCACAATACTATCTAAGAAAGCTGCAATAGAGTTGGTGTCGAGGGCATTTTGTTCAAATGTGAAGATAGTTCCGTGCTGATATCCCTGATATCAAAAAAACCTGCAGACTCCTCCCTTGCTGCTACAATGACAACTCTTTTGGGAAATCTTCCCTCTTGCATTTTTAAAACATTTTGTAGGTATTTTAAATGCAATTTGAGACAGTATGGAAGCAGGGGGATCAGTTCAGTCTCTAAGTATAATATATAACGAGGTGTCCTATCGGGCAGCCAAAAAATCTTTCGAACGAAATATAACTGCACTTTCTCCAACTCTTCAAAATACCGGCAGCCAAATACCTGAGCTCCATAACCCAGAATGGACCTAACTACAGCCATAAAAACATCCAACCTGTCTCGCAGCGGTAATTTTGTATTTTCCATTGAACTTCTTCCATGTGACATTCAGAGGAAACTTCAATGCTAAAACTTTTTGCTTAAAGTAACCCATAAGTATTTATAATTATTAAATACCTCAACCTTCTGGGCTTGGTATTCCCAACGTTCTCTTGCCGCCGGACGGCCACCTCTCCGAAATACCATAATTTTTGTCTTTTTGAGATTAACCAAGAGACCCCACAACTCACAAAGAGCTTCTATGTTTCGTTGTAGGTCCTTCGGACTTTCTGCCAACAAGACCAAACCGTCAGCGTATGCTAAAATTGAAATCATGACTCCATCGACATCGATTCCACAGGGCAAAAACTCCACCACGTCATTTAGAAACAGCAAGAATGCGATCGGGCTTAGTAGACAGCCCTGTTTCAGACCATTATTCACCTGGAAATACTCAGTAACCGCCTCACCTGTCCATACCGCAGCTCTCGTGTCAGAATATAGACTCCTAAAAGATCTAGCTATTTTAGTTGACAACCCAACGGACAGTAATTTGAAAAGCAAGGCCTCCCGATTAATCGTGTTCTAAACATGATTTAAAGTCAACGAAAAACACGTAGAGTTTCCCTCCTTTATTCTTCAGCCTTATGTTAACTAGACTGGTTAAGACGAAAATGCAGTCAACCGTCGAATATCCCTTACGAAACCCCATTTGATTCTCGTGCATGATGTTCTCATTTTCGACAAAGGTGGCGATACGTCTTAGTAGGAGACCACCATATATTTTTCAGCTGCAGTTTATGAACGAAAGGCACCTGTAACTTGTGGTTTGATCTGGGTCTTCTTTTTTTAGTAGTGGATAGATTATTGAGGTCGAGTATGTACTTGGGGCTCTACCTTCCCTAAACATTTCATTAAATAATAATAATTAAGAAATTAACGTTTGGGCATGCGTAAAGATTACTATTAACCTAAGGCAATATATTTCTCTGGGGACCGTCTAGGAGCCAAGCCGCACGATCCCTGAAAATTGCAGTCCATTAGTCACGGAGTTTTGTTTGTGTAGATCAATTTTAGTTTTGCGCATGAGCTACACTTATGGCTCCACCAATCGCAATATAATTCATAAGACAATTTTCTGGAACAATCACCCATCTACTCCCCGAGTTTGAACGAACTCGGTCCAATAGTACCATGGTCAGGAGTGCGCATGCGCAATGATTATTACTCTACCAATAGCGATATAATTTATAGGGCATTTTTCTAGAACATCTACACAATTACCTACAGAGTTTGAACGAAATCGGTACATTAGATTATAAAAAATCGGCGGTACAAGAAATTTTGTTTCTGCATGAGCACAGACCACTATTTATGTGATGGCTATAAAATTTATAGGGGACCGTCTAAAAGCTAACTCGCACAATCCCAGTTAATTTAATTCGAATGGGACAAAAACTTGGTATAGTTTTGGGCGTGACAAGGATTTACCACTGACTGACAGATAGACACAGAACCAAGATGGATCAGAACGTTCTGAAATGCAAAAAGCAAGCAGCGAAGAAGCAAAAGCAACTACAAATTTCGATTTTGGAGGACACACATTTTTACACGAGACCCTCTCGAACGAGCAAGATTGTCCCCCACCCCGGCAACTACTTGGAACCGTTCCCTACAAGAAGAACTGTGAGTTCTTCAATTCCGTTCAACCTGTTTAGTGGACATGTAGGTTAGAATGAAGTGTATAGTTTGGTGGTCTGGATGCTCGCAAGCTCGCATCTCAAAAATACATAACATCAAGTAGTCAATCCCTTAGTAAAAATGCAGATTAGTTGGATATGTAGATCAGAATGAAGTGTATAGTTTCGTGGTCTCATAACACGATCACATAACAGTTTAGAAACGTAAATGTGACCTTTCATTTGTGACTCATGAGCTGCTCCGCGTTGAACGGAATTGAAGAACTCACAGTTCTTCTTGTAGGGAACGGTTCCAAGTAGTTGCCGGGGTGGGGGACAAACTTGCTCGTTCGAGAGGGTCTCGTCATTTTTACGGCTTCAATCACGAACACAAAGCTTCCCCACTTACGGTAGTGAAGAAGCAATATGGGTTCTCATACTTCAATTTCCGATTGAAAAACTTTTCCGAAGTTTTTCCAAATTAGGTAAAATTTGCGTTTAGCATCTATCGGATCAAGCAAAAAGATCAACCATCATTCGGATTGGAAATTTAATTTATTATATTAAATACGGATTGGAAATTTAATTTATTATATTAATATTGATTGGAAATTTAATTTATTATATTAAATAATAAATACGACCTATCCTAAAATTTGAATTTACACTGCGAATTAAATGAGTCATGAACACTTTAGTGAAATAAGGTCAAAATCACAAATACAAATTAAAATAGATAAGTAATTGAAAAAAAAAAAAAAAAAAAAAAAAAACGTATTTAGCGGGTTACGAAAAAATTATTAATGAACAAAAGAAGTTGCAAATTAGTTGTAAAATCGACTCCTGCAGTTTGGCAGACCTGTTTAGTGTACACCCTGTCTTGTAAATTAATACTACTTGAGGAGAGGCTCAAGGCCACTTGCCTGAGCTTTTAATCTCTCAATATGTGGAGGGTGAAGGCAAGCAACCCCTTGGGCGGTGGTAGTGTCTGGTCGCAGCTCCTGGAGTTAACTTTACCTCCATCCTACTTCGAATGGGAAAGGGGAAAGAAAGTTTTGCTAGCTCACAGGTTTCGTTTCCAGGCAACCTGGTTCTCCCAATACGGATGTCCCTACCAAGTTAGGACAGATAGGGACAGGATAGGGTACATGTTGATTCACTTCTAAGTGGCGGATAAGTATAAGCCGCACCTCAGTCCCTAATAAGGTCCCGATGTCCGATGAACCAGAGCTTGTATGCAAACTCACTCTGGTGAAATCACTTCGGGGTCCAAGGAACTTGTGAGTTTAGACCTTATCAATGAACTGCTCATCGTTCAATTGTGATTAGAAACTTTTTGCAGCCACAAAGAGTCGGCCTACTACGGTAGCGTCTTCAACAAAAAGGTTAATGCGCATGCGCGACGTACGAACAGTCGGGCGTCTCGTCATCACACACCGTGCAAAACCGCAATCCTACGTTCTTCCATGACGACTACTCCACGACGAGTTCATACCATGTTGAGCTACCTAATCTGACACTTTATTAACAGTACCTTTAGTTATTTACTTCTTGTTGGTGTCTCAGTCCTCAGTATTACATTTTCGATTTACTTTTTCATTCAATTTATATAAACTCATCTCATCATATAGGTATACTAAAACATCATACCTGAAATATATCATTCCTCTATTTAGTCTCTTCTATTTTATCCTCTTCTAGTTTATTCTTTATTCAATATTATCTGTATTTTCCACCTAAAAAAATGGGAAAGCAATATGTTCAGTTGATGGGTATGAAGAGACTATAATATAGTAGGTACTGCTCACAAACAACTTCTTATTTCTAGCGAATGTTGAAAAAATATTTTCAGCTATATTTAGTTGCATTTGTTCTGATTTTGATTGGCTGATTTAATTGTTACCTTGGCTATCCGATTTAGAACCAAGGAATATTCGGAATGTTAGTTGGACAGCAAAGAGTAACAAAACGCTAAAAGACTGGCTGCCTTTGACTGCAATGGTCAAGCCATTTAAGGGAAGTTGCGAGGATGAGGGAAGTTGCAGAAGGATGAAGAGGAAGAATGGGATAAGAGGAAGTGCCCCTATAAAATGACCACCAGTTCAAGGAAGAACCTCTCAGTACGCGGGTGGTGATATCACAGAGTACTCCCGCCGAGATGCCCAACTTGAGTAACTCCGTGGCGCTTTTACCGCACCACACCCCCCACCATGACACGGTCGCAGCCATGACCTTGATGTTACTGGTCGCCACTCCTTTTAACCCGCCAGTTCCTAAATGAAAACTACCATAAAATTTGAAATTTTCTGATGAATTCTTATTATTGGACATCTAATTGGATGGGGGAAAAAAGCATACCATTTATATCACGCTACAAGTACTAGTAGTGGTACAGCACCCTGGAGGGTGCATTAGGCATGGGAACAACAAGAAATAAGATGTATGGTGTAAACATAATTTTTATTTCATAAACCCTTCAGAATATTGTAGGCAGTATTATATAGGTAAAAATCAGCGTTGAAAAGAATTTTTGAAGCTTCTTGGATGCAATTTTAAAGCTATTCACGAGATGAAGGTGCAACGTCCGCTTGTATGTCCTCATGGAACTGATATGATACCAGCAATGAATGAGGAGTGGCATTCCACATGCTCAGCACATTTGCCTCGTATTCTTGTGGCATCTTCTGCATCGCCGCTGATTACAAGGAACTGGTTCGTGGGAAGGCTTGGGTTGACTTGGGATATGTCTGGCATTCATTTTGGGGATGATTGAAATGGATCGCACCTTTTTGACTGGATTCCCGTGCGTCAGGCATTTGGACTGAACGATGGCTCTTCTGAATTGACAGTATGTCTCATTTTCTTTATACGTGCACTTCTTTAGCTGCCATGTATTCTGACAAGCAGCATCAAGTCCAAACAGGAAGAGAGGGTACCACCATTTCCGTTCCTTCAGTGAGCACCTAAGAGATTCAACATTTTCATCAAACCAGTCGACTCCTCCCATTTATCGATCGTACGTCATAACAACATTCGGGCAATCAACGGAAATCCTCTTCTTCACCTTGCCAACAGTCCCAATCCTATCAACTTTACTAATAGGACTTATCCCATGACAGTTGAAAGCCATGGTTACAATATTGTTGTCATTCCATCTCACAATGCAGAGGTCTCTGGTAGTCTGGACGGTGGAGGATCCTCTTGCCTTCTTCTCCCGAATTGATGAAAAAAAAAAAGACAGATGGATGGATGGACTGACAGACACGACGAGTCCTAGCTAGTTAGATAGACATAGATAGTTATTGACACAAGCACAACAAACATGATGGTACCTACTTACCACCCTACAGGGTGCACCGAAGTTGTATTTTTGATTGGGAGGCCAATTTTGCTCAGTTCTCTGATAATTTTTGTTAGGGTTTCTCAGGAACAACTTGAAAAATAAAATCTGGAATGAATTATTGGTTACTTACCGTTTTTTAGGCATGGTGAACGAAAACGAGAAGGCTGGTCACACAGACGCACAAATCGCGGAGGTTGGCCAATTTGAGCTGACTTATCAGGATAACAGGTGGATCTTATCAACTTCCTTTTGATCAAGTCACTTTGCCACGTCTTCAAAACCCTCTAGGACCGCTAGGATCAGTTAGTGGGCGACATGTTTGAATTTCAGGGGCCAAAAAAGAGGTGCACCCTGTAGGGTGCATAAGGAACTGGCGGGTTAACTCGGAAATTGCTTGCCGCAGGTCATTTCTGTAATACGTATTTCTTTTAGCCCGCCAGATCTGCTCCATGTCCACACTGCCGCTTACAACCTGGACATCCAGGATTATGAAAGACCTATCGGCCTTGAGGGCAACGATATCCGCCTTCTTGCTCTGGTCACTTGGCATGTGACATGGTCTCTCCTTTTCGACATCCCGACCACTGGATGACAAAGTGACTGCTATCTGCTTGGCAACAGCATCGTGACGTAGAATGCGACCATTGTGAGTACAAGGGCAGTACGAGGGCTGCACCACATGATACAGATTCTTATTTTTACCCCTGACAGGCACGGCAGAGGGTGTCCACTGTCCCACGACTAATCCTTGACACGTCAGTGAGATGGCTAATGTGACCACCCAGACGGCGTGAAAATGGTGATATTCGCGGGCCCCAATGTCCTCTGAAGCCCATTCCACCCACTGGGAAGGAATGGGGGATTCAGAGTACTGTCGGAGTGTTTTATCATCTACTGACTCATGCAGACCAGTAGGGAACTCAGCAGATGTGCTGGGTTTTGGAGCAGTTGGTATTGCTTGATCACACCACAATAACTGCTACATAACAAAGTCCAGGTCAGTAGCAGTGAGGGGGACCCTCCACCTCAAGCCCCTAAGGGTTAGCAGGCACAGGCGGCGTAAAGATGGGGTGCTGGCAGAGACAATACTGACCCGGAGCGTGGATGCAAGCACTTGAGACACAAGGTGGAAAGCCTAGCCAAGAGCGCACAGGAGAGCGAACTTCACGACCTAACTCAAGCAGCCTCCTCGCAGTAATCCTACCAAAGACTAGCCCATAGGAGCCAAATCACTCGCAACGAAGTTGTGGAAACCCATTTCAAAACGGAAAAGTTAGTGGAAAAAAGTTGTCTATTTCCACCAAAAATAAAGAGTTAAAATGTATTTAAATCGATTTCAACAGTTAGGCCATAATCAGTAACAAACAATAACTGAGCGCACATTAGATAGGACACAGCTCATATATTCACTAGTCAGTGACTATATAAGCTGTGTCTATTCTAATCACTGGTCAGTGACTATATAAGCTGTGTCCTTTCTAATGTGTGTTTGGTTATTGTTTGTTACTGATGATGTCCTAACCTTCGAAATTGATTAAACACTGTAACTCTTCATTTTTCGTGGCAATAGACAACGTTTTTTTATTAACTCCCGTCTAGACCATAGGTCAGCTTTGGCAGTAACTAAGTGCGGAGGAGTCGCAGCTTCTGCTGTGGCTTCAATGAAGCCTTAGTGATAAGAGCTAGTGCTCCACCAAGGTCCACATGGCTTGCAGCAATTGTGGCCAAACCCTAGAAGTCAACTCCAAGGTACCGCCTCCGGCATGGATCAGGTGGGGATGAGTGACTGTCCTATGACAAAACACTCCTCATTCACCACCTTAACCTCATGCTGGCGACTTGATAGGACCAAGGCAAGTCGGATGACATAATCTGCAAAAGCTAATGTACCTACTCTCAGAACAGGGGTGAGATCATATTTTGGCTAGCAGCTTACCGAATGCCGTATCCATGACTACGTTTAAGAGGAATGGCGACAGAGGATCCCCCTGGTGAATCCAATTACAACATCCTCTGACATCTCCCGTTGTGCCTCGAGGACTGTCACACCTCAGTGGTACAGACAGGCAACATACTCAATTAAACGAGCAGGTGCCCTAACACCACAAAGACAATTGGTCAGAGCAATATTGTTTACAGTGTCAAATGCTTTAGTGAGGTCCAGAGTGGCAAGATGGACATACATTTTCTTGATACAGGCCAGGGAAATGACAGTTTGGAGGACTGTTAGGTTCTCCGCTGTTCTATCTGGAATGCTCTCTGGAAGTCACTGATGACACAAGCCACTTGGAAGCAATATCCCAGAATCTTTTGAAAGTGGGGAGAAACTACGGACGGTATCATAATCGGATGGTAGCCTCCAGGCCCTCTTCTTCCATTTTTAGGGATGAAGATGGTCCGGGAATGGGTCAACTTTTCAGAAGTCTTCCCAACAGAAGTAGAAGGTCGAGGTTGATAGATAGATTAGATAGCAGGACTAGGAAAAGAAGACGAATAAATTGTGTGCATAATGATGAAATTGACAGTATTAAATATTTTCAATCGAAAATCAACACCAGCAACGAAGCAGGACTCAGCTCAACTGAATTGAATTCATCCAAAAATCACTTTGCGCCCTCATCCATATGGCTAGTGCCTTTCTCTAGTGCCAGTTGTATTCTGCAACCAAGCATCCTCTGTATTCCCACGCCGCATGAGAGAATTGCACCAAGGGAGTCCAGTTTGGGCAATTTAAGATAGAGATTGTCTCTTAACGAGTTAGGACCGCTCAGTGAAAGGCTTGAAGCCTGAACTCCGAGAGCGTGGGATACACAAAGGAAGTAAAATTCATCCTCCCTCTCTCACAAATTGCACAGTGCACACTCCTCTGCAACAGAGACTGGGTATGACTTCACATTCAAAGAAATCAGATCCGTCCTCATACTGAAAATCCATCTAGTGGCCTTGACCGAGTAATCAATATCCTTCGAAAAGCCCATACAGCGAACCGTACAGTGCACTTCATGATATAGGGGGATAGTCTCAGTGGTCTCAGCTCTACCCCACAAGTATGTTTTTACCCGACCTTGAACGCCTCCACCATGGCATCAGTTTCTGACCTCACTTGTGCAGGATCCATGTTGGACTAGTCAGGCAATCCCAAATCATCTGCTCGAGAACGCCACTCTCATGACCAGAAGGTCCCAGCTCGTGCCACCTCAACCGCAACAATCCTTGGTAATCAGGATACCAACATTCCAGCCACCCTGACTGTATCGAAGATGCAGCCGTAAGGTATAAGACGAGGTGGTCTCCAAATCGCTCTGCAAAAGCAACAAGTAGTTTAAGGCAAAGCACGGTAGATGCAACATGTGCCTGATAAAAAGCAGCAGCATTTGTTAGGCCAACCCATATTCCATGTATCCCCAGATTTGAGAAGCATAGCATAGTATGGCATGCTCCATCGCATTGAATACCTTCAACTTGGACCCCAGAGGGACCTGAAGGCAGCCAAAGACATTCCCCAAACACAATTCAATGATGTCTTGGCTGCACCAGCCTTGCGACTGAGGTGTTTTTTAAATGATACTCTTGGTCTGAGAGTCACTCCCAGATAATGATACTCATTACCGATATCCATTTCTACAACCCAGAACTCTAGTACTCTTCACTTACCGCCTCTCTGAAATATCATGATCTTGGACTTGTACATGTTAACAGTCAGTTTCCATTTGTGACAATGCTCATGCAGAGCATTGATATTTTTCTGCATCCCTTCTGGAGTCTCGACCACAATCATCAGGTTACCGGCATACATTAGTTTGCTGACTGTATAGTCACCAATCAGGACATCATGGCCTGACTGAGCAACTGACTGAGTGGGCAGCCCTACCTGACCCTGGAGACAACCGAGAAAACCGCCCTGCTCCCAGTGTACAGGGCCTGCAGCACACCAACACACTTCACGGATACTCCTGCTGCTAAGAGTTTCTAAATGAGACATGACCTACTCACCCCATCAAATGTGGCTTTCAGATCAACAAAGAAAGCATAAACCTTTCTCCCTGGGACACACAGCCGTAGCTAGACCATCATGTGATGACAAAAACAGCGTCAACTGCAGAGTATTCTCGCCTAAATCCACAATGGGACTGATATGCTATGCAATGGGAATGATATGCTCCTCAGCAAAATTAGACAATAGATTGGGCATCATGCAAGAGAGGATCGTGGCCACGCAATTTATGAACGAGAGACGCCTGTAGTTTGGGGGATCTGCCCAGTTACCCTTTTTAAAATGCGGAAATAAGACTGCCGTTCTAAATGTCTCAGGTATGGACTCAGTCTCCCACACAAGGTTGGAAAACTACAGCAGTAATGCCCTGAACTCATGACATGGATACTTGTAAACCTCGAATGTCACCCTGTCTGGGCCAGGTGCTTCATTATCTTTTACAGTGTCTAGTACAAACTGCAGCTCTGCCACGGTGAAAAGCCCATCCGAAAATTGGCACTGCCCCCTAGTGTCCGAAGAAACCAAAGGATTCCATTCATTCCCCCACTCAAGAGGCCAAAGAAATATGTCAACGAATCATCAGCCAAGATCAAGGACTGTGGGCCACAGTCTCATGAACCTTTCAGTGAGATTCAAAGAGAACATAATCTCTCCACTCTTCGTCTCAATCTCTTCGTCTCCTCCACCCTCTTATAACGATCATTGACCTCCATGTACTTAAGTCTGACCTCTTCCAAGTCAGTTTTTCTAAACAATCTTAGCAGACTCATTTGCTTCCATCTTGATTTTTCACATTCCCAGTCATACCATGGCTGTTTACTTATTAGAGCAATACCTGGAGCGTGGGCCACTGCTGTCCTTTTGGTCAGCACAATCAGACATCCCAACAATGCCTCCACGTCATCAGGGGGACAATCAATTCCTGGTAGCAATTTTTCCATTGTTTCTCCTTAGTGAGACTTTCTATCTTCGTCCCATGGAGTGCTCCGAAAAAGCCTGAGCTAGTACAGTGAAGTCAGTAAGGCGGACAGAACACCCTGGGAGACGCATGCCAAATTACAAACAGAATATCCCTGTTTTGACACAAAGGTGGAGTGACCCGCACGATCCCCCATAGACCTCCCATTAAGAACGAGGAGCCCCAAGTCCGAGCAGAGATCCAGCAGCCCTCCCTCTAGAATACAAACGCTTATCCCTAGAGTTGCAGGTCACTTTGAATGGGCCAATGATGGTATCCGTCGCCTCTGACGTAACTCCCCCGTGATCATATATTTGTAGTCTGCGTGCTATGTTAAGAATTCATGCAAATAATTGAAATCAGAATCCCAGTTGTTGCAATTCAAGTAGACAAGCAAGAAGTAAATTACGCCATTAAACCTTCTGAACAGAACCAGCAGCTGAAATTCTACTACTACCTGTAATTTTCACATCCTTAACGCCCCCTTTTACATCAATTATAATCCCCACGCTGGCCCTACCGAAGCTATTTCTTCTATTAGTAAAAACCCACCTCAAATCATAATCGGGGGAAAATGTACTGTAATTAGATGCATCTGCTTCCACAACAAAAGTTTCTATTACAGCAATCACTGAAAATTTGTATTATAAATTAAAGAACAAAGTATTGTATTTTTTATTATTTAATCCAGATATATTATAAACTTTAATTCTGATCCGCTGTACCGTCACTGTCAATTCCCACATGGGCGAGTCCGATTCTACATCTGCAGAGTTAGAATATCATCCCAAATATAATAATCCCAAATATCATCCCAAATAATACCATCCAAACGTTGTCCTTTCATAAGGGAGGTCAGGTCCACGCCCACAACATTGAAAATGATGGTTATCGGTGTAAGAACACAATCCAAGCCGATTACCCCATGCATAAACTTTCATGCATAAACTTTTAAATTTGGGTGGGTTATTAAACGAGTGGAATCAATCAAAATATATCAGAAAAAACCTGCTGGCCACCACAGTGAGGTCCACTTTTTTGGTGAATCGTAGCCCTTTGAGAATAAAATTGTTTTTGTGAGCCTCCAGCTCCAGATATCCTATTCGACGGTCTCTCTTTTCTGAGGCTTCTTTGAGAGCGTGAATCTCCTGACGCTACTTCTCATTCTCTCTTCCCATCTCACACACAGCCTTTGAAATAAATATCCTCCTAGTTGCCAAGCCTCTGATTTTCTGGACAATATCCTCCTTGGTAGGTAGAGCAGAAATCTTTTCGTCCAAAAACTTCCTTAGTTTATCAAATATCCTCACGTTGTCCCCCATGGTATATGCTTTCTTTTCTCTCCCAGGTACCGGATTGGGAGAATCTCAATCGTTTCAGGGAGGGGCTGTCGTTATTAGACGCAGTTGTGCTGGGATCACTATTCCTACGTTCTAAATATTTTTTGAAACTACTTTGAGACATTAACTCTGCAGCCTATATTGCGTAAATAGATTGGCATAGAGTCAGAGCAAAAGAGCAAAACACGCTTGGACTCTGACGGCACTATAAACTTTTTTTTTTTCTTTTTTTTTTTTTGGGAGGAGGAATTTATTAATTTGTTGGTTAGAGAAATGACATACATCTTATCAAAAGGACACACACCAATACGAAGGGGCCTCCT
This sequence comes from Adelphocoris suturalis, assembly GCA_030762985.1. Lineage (NCBI taxonomy): Eukaryota > Metazoa > Arthropoda > Insecta > Hemiptera > Miridae > Adelphocoris > Adelphocoris suturalis. Next base: position 65,564,198 of record CM061040.1, on the reverse strand, counting down.
GGCTGATCCGTATATTTTGAATGTGATATATTTATATTCTCATAGATATTTTCTATTAAGGGCAGTTGATCGAAGCATTTCCAACCTAGCTGGCGGCACAGATACTTTCCCAATCACTCTCCCCGAGACTACTAATAATTACTCGTAAAAATAGGCCCACGACAGGTGAACAATGCCCAAAGCAGCGGTGGGGAATGATTGCAGGAGTGGGAGAACAATTCGACGAGTGGTAAGACTGACTGGGCATGACTGCTGTCCCCTCTCTTGAGACGCATATCACGATGTCACCTTCACTTCACTTCCTGATTTTCAATCAATCCTGACTTTCAGAGAACCAAAACCGATAGAATAGGTGTGTTTCACAATAAAATGACATGATAGGGACGACACTCGACACAAAAGCGCAAAATACTTGTCTGGAACCAAACACTGAGCGAAACTGTAACTTTGAACCACTTAAGGCTGTTCAAATCCTCACTCAGAAGGTCTTCAAGGTATAAAATGTTGATTGTTTGACCAATTTTCATATTCCAAAGATTGATTAGCTCGATTCCGCGAGCAGCAGTATTGCAGTTGTATTGTTGGTAGTATTGCATTTCCCAAAGAAAATTTGAAATTTTATTGAAATTGTATCAAATTTGTCCTCGGTTTCCATGCCTCAATTTGGCATTTTTGGACGGATTTTGATTATTTATATCATATTTACTTCCATTTTCCTCCCCCTTAGTATTCTGCAAAAAAAAAAAAAACTAAATTTCCGAGTTTGAGAAATGGGTAAAATTGGTACTGTGATTGGTACCTGGCAGATTTATCTGGAACTGCCTGGACGAAGGGGGGAAAGGAAGTGCCCTACCCTGCTACCCAAGACCGGGCCACTGCTCCCTCCCTTCCCCCTAGCCGCTCTCATTCTGTTTGCATCACCATGACAACAGGGTGACAACTTCTGTCTACCTCAACTAGGGTAAAGTCACCAGTCGTTGGAATTTCCATGTTTTCCATGTATAAAGATACATTTTTTTGCCTTCTCAATCTATTCAAGACCGAGATTGACACTTCTAGAATAAATGATGAGAAGGTTATAACCGTGTGATAAGAAATACCTATTTGGTTATTTTTGAGCTTGAAAGTCTACGCTCTGTGTTTCACAAGAATCCTAGTGGAATCATTAAGGATCCCATGCGCGTTTCCAGACATGAAATTCTTTTTTCCAATTGTAGTGAACGAAAATGTTGACGAAAACGTTGGTTCTTATACATTATTCCGTCGAAACGTAGTTGCTCTGATTTTTGCGTTCGGAACCTCTTGAAGGAAGGAACTTCTCCGTTTGAAAGACACTTCAACCGAACAATAGACGGCGAAAAAGGATAACCCTTCTACGCAGATAAAATAATGGCCTATATTTATAAAGCCTAATAAACTTTTCGTGGTTACACAATGACGTACAAGATTTAATTTTTTTGAAAGTCATTTCCAACAGGAAAAAACGTCTGCCTTGTTGGTTGGGCAGTATAGCTTCCTCTCGTACAAAAATTTACATCTGGAAGTTCTGTTAGTACTGTAATGTTCTTAAAACTAAACTTTTCGTGATTCCACATGATCGTTATTGGATAGCCGTTCTACGCAGATAAATGGCTTATCTTTATTAAGCCTAATAAACTTTTCGTGGTCCCACATAGAAAACGCAGCAAGTTATTACACAGCAATTTATTATTTTCGTTTTGCCCCCCTGTATAAGATTTTCTTTTTTCTTTTCGTGGGTCCACATAATCTTAATTGGATTACCCTTCTACGCAGATAAATGGGCTATCTTTATTAAACGTTAAAAACTTTCTACGGTCCCACATAGAAAACGCAGTAAATCATTATTACACACATGTCCCACTCAACAGTAAAGACCATCGCATCTGTACAGCCATACTGAGCGAGCGAAGCGAGCAACATTCCCTACACACGTCGGATTTCAACGAGGTTTTTCCTACGGACTTGGGATCGACTACAACCCATCGTAGCCCATTCCATAAAGGCTTACCTTTAGAAAAGTAGAACTGGAAAACAAATACATACACACATTCAACATCTGAGTTCTGTTAGTTCTGAAATGTTCTTGAAACTAAACTTTTCGTGGTTCCACATAAGGTGCCGCGTTTGATAGTAATTTACAACAGAAGAAAACGTTTGCCAAGTTGGGTGGGCAGTATAAATTCCTCGCATATACAGCCATTACGAGCGAGCAACATTTCCTACACACGTCGGATTTCAACGAGGGTTTTCCTACGGACTTGGGATGGATTGTATCCTATCGGATCTATACATTCCACGAATAGCGTGCGAAGGGAGAGAGACAACCGACCTCAAACGAGCGAAGCGAGCAACATCTCCTACACACGTTAAACCTACCCCTACTGATCTACAGTTTCCAGTTATTCTACAAGCCCCACAGGACAGCAAAAGACCATCGCATCTATACAGCCACACCGAGCGAGCGAAGCGAGCAACATTCCCAACATGTTTCAATTGTAATACACCTCAGCGGGGGTGGGGGGGGGGGCATGCCCCCCTTGCTGGACGTCGAAGCGAGCGAAGTATTCCAATATTATATATATGGTAGATTGTTACGTGGGCTTGGAGCAACAACTAGTTAACTCAAAATTTTGAGTTTTTTCTTAAGTATTTGTGCTACAGGCAATAGTTTGATTCTATTGTTAAGAGGTTAAAAAGACATCCCGAAAAAACTTATGTTCAATAGTCAGATAGGCCAAAAACAAATTTGGATATCTCGAAATCAGACACAACGTTCGATGCAACAAATGGGCAACTCGACCCCCGGGATAATCTCGTATTTGGTGAGTTATTATTTCAATAATAATAATATTCCCGTATTTGACTATACACGCTTCTCCGCGACATTTCCCAAGAAAACACAGGTGAGCCGAAAGCTAAAACTTATCTAGATAACCTTTTGCGTCGACACTTAGTAACCATAATGAACTAATAATGTGAAAAGAAGACACTAGGTACATGGTAGGTATACTATCGAGTAATCAGAAGATACTAGACGATGCATAGATCTCTAATCAGCTGATGGGCTCCTAAAGCCAATGATTTCTGTCTTATTTAATCTCTGAAGCAGAAATTAAGAGACGATTGAAATGATTGGCTCGTTCCTACTGAGCTGAGTGAGCTAAATTGTCTCCTGTTCATCCAAGGAAGTTGAGATTTGATAGGGAGACTCATTGGGACTCTAAAGGAACGATTTAAATTATTGGCTCTTTCCCAATCAGAAGAGTGAGCTAAATTCTCTCCTGTTACCCCTAGAAAGTTGAAATTCGATAGAGATACACTTTGGTACACTAAGAGACTATTGCAGTTATTTGTCTCTCCTAATCGGCAGCGTGAGCTAAAATCTGTCCTATTCATCCTAGGATGTTGAGATTTGATAGGGAGACTCCCTGAGACATTAGGAGACGAATGAAATGACTGGCTCATTCCTAATCAGCTAAGTAAGCTAGATTTTCTCCACATCATCTTAGGAAGTTGAAAATAAAGATGGATACTCTTTGGGACACTAAGAGACGATCGAATTGATTGGGTCTTTTCTGATCAACTGACTAAGCTAATTTAATTAAGACATTTTTAACTTGAGACACAAAACACATATTTCACAAGGGGAAAAATAGGGCATATCCATGTACCGATATACCTGCATGTAGTGTAGATTTTTCTTTTGGTAGGTTACATCGTCTAGTTATATTTCGATAATGCACCTTAGACTCTGTTTGGTAGGATTTTTTTTTTTTTTTTTTTTTTTTGGGACCAGTATTCTGCGGTGAAAGGCTCCATCTAATACAGGTTTACTATATACTGGGTTTAATAAAAATTCATAGATAGCATCCCAAAGAATCGAAAAAACCACCCAGGTAGCTGAACTTCATAGGTATGCTCTCCTCCCTGAAGGCTAGAATTCTAACAGAAAAAAAAATCAACATGGGATGAATCGCAACAGGCGAAACATAGTAAAAATGACCTAATAATCTATGACGATCTTATCAGCTATCGCGAATGCGCGAATATGGATTTATTTCGATTCAAAATTCTTGTTTGGCATACGATTCAATCTAGATGTAAGTATGTATGTTGTAACTACTCCAGGAATTATTATGGTCATATTTTATTTATTATGTCATACTGAACTGAAACTACGTGTCGAGCTGGAAAAAGTATGAAAAGTTGATGTGAGGAAAAAAGAATTGAGATTTATTGTATATTAAGAATGTTGAGTATTTAATAGCAAAGAAGAATAAAGAAGAGAAACAAGATTTCCTACATGATTTTCTTCGGAATGAAAATGGTAGTCAATTTCAAGGTGAGGACACCGTAATTACCACAAGCATTTCCAAAACTATAATCAGCAGATTCAGAATGATGGTGGTTGAAATTCGTAAACAGATGTACTCTGTCAAATCAATCTATGGTATATGTATAGGAAATCTTACGATGAAATGGAAAACGAGTTGAATGACATAATTGTGACATTGGGAAATGCTAATTTGGTGATTGATTTGGCACAAAATATTCAAAGTGGATATTTGATAGGATTAGAATCAAACCCATTGAAAAATACAGATGATAATTTTTGAATGAATCCAGCAAAAGAAGTTGTGGTTGTAAAAAATTGAGGTTTTGAAGAAGATTTTTTATCACGCATAACTGTTGCTGAGCTAGTAGCAGACACCGGTGTGACAAAAATAGATGATGTGCGTTGAGTATAATTCATTACAGGATGAGATAAATGATGGAGGTACTGAAGAAGTTGTGGGAAGTGATAGCCATAGTTCCGATTTTCTATCGCCAAACACACAGACTCATTCGAGGCAAGACTATCCAGATTTCCACGCAAGAGCGTGAATTTCAAAGAACCACTTATACACCGCTTGTACAACGTCAAACTGAAAGTGAACACCAAACACTGTATCGAATCACATGGAAGAAGACGGAACCTTGAATTCGGAAGGAGAAGATAAGTTTGAAACTATGGATTTAGGCTCCGAGGAATTGACTGCTCTGATTTTAATGAAATGCAAAGAAAGATAAAGGAAACTGATCATCATGAGCAATTTTGGCCTCGAGAAGGATTGGGATGAACGTCTCTCCACGGAATATCGCGAATGCGAAAATCTGGATTTGCTTCAAAATTCTTGTATGGCATACGGTTCAATCTAAATGTATGTACGTTATAACTACTCCAGAAATTATTATTGTCATACTGAAATGAAACTACGTGTCGAGTTGGAAAAAATATAAAAAGTTGATATGAGGAAAAAAGAGTTTAGATTTTTTGTATATTAAGATTGTTGAGTATTTATAACAAAGAAGAAAAAAGAAGAGAAACAAGATTTTCTACATCAACTGATAATTCCGAAGGAATTCAGATTATTATAACTTTTGTAACCTATAAATGGAGCTGTGGAGCGTAGGTAGATGATTTATTTTATATCATTAATTTTCAGTTGGTGGGTCAGCTTTTGTTAAATTCAAAAGACTATTAAAATGTAGGTGTTATTAATTCAATTTCTCTTCGGTAGGCGTAGTAATAATAGACTTCGCTTAATTAAAGTGCTATCTAATACATAAATTATAAACCTTTGAGTAATAATTTTCAGCGTTTTTCATGGTGAATCTCATCATATCATGTGCATTTATTGATACCAATTTGTAACCCTAAACAGGAAAAACGAAATATTAATAGGTACGCTCTGCGCTGTGTGGAAATGAGTGGACAAATGTGTGATTCTGACTGGTTTTTTGTTTATTTTTTATTTCATTTTATTTTATTTTTCGTTTTTGGAGATACGAATATCAATAAATAATTATTACCACGTGATTCAGCGTGAAAAAATACTCTTAAATCATGTAACACATGTGGCAAATTAATGTCTTCAAAACTTCGATATCACAATTTGTGCTTAATGGAGCTCGTTGAGTACGCACTAAAAAAATCAAGTGATGCGTCATTTTATCATGAAATATTGTGTGGAATCCCAATCTGTAACACGGTGGTCTATATCTGAAAGAAAAAAAAAGGTGTTATTTGAGCATAATTATTGCGCAATTGCGCGGTAGGTACCGGAAATTTTCATGGTTGTACCTATACCTCGCAAAAAATTATCAGGGTTTGGTACGATTTTTTGAATTTTTAACTTGTATATTACCTGAGATTATAAGTATACCCATCACCTATCCACAACCATAGCTAATAAACAAGGTGAACCATTGATTTATATCATCTCTCTGCACTATATAGTAATAATAAATAACTAGGTATAAACTGTGCCATTTGAACAAGTTTTTTCTCATCATGTAGGTATGAATCTACAATAAGTATAATGTGATAAGAACAAAACCCATTTAAGAGCTGATGAAGATTCATAAATATACCGAATATATGGCCTGGCGAAAACTGACATTACTGACTCAACCAGGAGATACTCCAACTGCTATATAAGTATAGTAATTATAATATAAGTATAAGATATATTATAATATATATGTAGGTAGGTAGGTAGGTAGTTATTGAATTCGACTATGGTGGTTGGAGCGAGTCATTTGTAGGACGGAAAACTCGATAGGTGAGCCCGAGCATTCTACCGGCGAAGCTTGGAACTCGAAAGCTTTGCATGGCGTACACTAGGTATCGTGGGGATGGGATAATGGGTCTGGGAGCGACTTTACAGATCTCCCTCCCGTTCAATTTCAATCAAAGCAGAAGGAAGAGTGAGTTATTGCGATGAATTGTTTTTTTTTTTTTTTTTTTTTTTTTTTTTTTTTTTTTTTTTTTTAGCTAGACTGTATAATATCAGGCAGAAATTTATATTTTTTATTTGGAAGGTAAGTAAGTAATGATTTCATTACAGGGACGTCCCATTATATTTACTCGATGTTTACTGGATATACTTACTCTCTCTATTATAACCTTATAGGTACCTATGAATATGTAACAGGCAACTCCTCCCCCCTCCACCATCACAACCATAAAAAAGTACTGTATTGTAGTATTGTGAAATCGAATAATGACAGATTTACGGAAATATAGATGTAAAATGTGATACTTCGGTATCCGAACCCCTCTCCACAATCAATATAAAATTTTAATTTACTGGCAATGGATCTAGGGAGAGATCAAATACGTACTTCCAGCGGAAAAGAGAAATAATGAAATCGGAATTTTTTTGCACATTTAAACCAAAAGATCTTAATTTATCGTGATAACCTATCCGTTTACCCAGCCGATAATAAATTTGAAACTCCTGAGGTATGTTGCATGAACAAAACAGATTCCTAATTGAAAAAAAAAAAAAAAAAAAAAAAATGTAGCTTGGGCAATTTCTATAAGGCTATAACCCCTCCATCCTCTCCCCATGGCGAATTCCGAATTTCCAAGATTTGTTACACAATTTGACTATAATTAGGAATTGAACAAAGAAAGAATCTTGAAATTCGGTTGAGAATTCTAGCATGGGCTGTGCCGACAAAATTTGTAACACACAAACATATTTTATTTATTTTTTTATTATAAAACAGCCCTCGAAGGTGGAAGGGGTGAAACCATTAACTAAAAAACAAAAAACTATATTGAAAGAGTGGGGAGGACGCCCAGACTTATCCGACGTCAGGTTATGATCAGAAATGATGAAAGAGGAGGAGGGAGACAGGTATGAAATTAGTAACCACTAGTTGAAGTAAGAACCCCTCAGGACGCGAGTGGTGGTAGCACAGAGCACTCCCATTGAGACGCCTAACTCATTGACTCTATGGCATTTTTTGCGCACAACACCCTGAGCCATGACACGGTTAGGCCATGACCTTGATGTTGTTTGTCCCCACTTCTTTCATCTTGGATATCGCTTGCCACAGGTCGTTTTTGTCACACTTATTCATCATGGTCCGTCATCTAGGCAGCCACTGTCAACCTGGACATCCAGAATTATAGCAGACCCATCGGGGTTGAGGGCAACCATATCTGGCCCTCCCCTTCAAAAAAGCGCCTGCTATCTGCTTGGCAACTGCATCATGATATAGATTGCGACCAGTGAGTCCAAGAACACTGCTGCACCAAATAGTACAGGTTCTCAGTTTTACCTTCACAGGCATGAAAAAGCGTGTCCACTGTCCCGTGACTATACTTTAACAACTTACCATGATCTCTGGCATAGCCACCCACACAGCGTGAAAATGGCTGTAGTCGCGGGTCCCAACGCCCTTTGAAGCCTATTCAACGCCCTTTGAAGCCACTGGGAAGAAATAGGAGATACAGAGGACTGTTGAAGTTCTTTACCACTTACCTACTCATGCAGAGAAGCAGTGAATTCAGCAGATGAGCTGGGGTTGAGAGCAGTTGGTATTGCTCGGTCGCACCACAAAAACATTTGCCTGACAAAGTCAATGTCACCAGCAATGCGGGCGAACTACCAGCTCAAGCCCCTAAGGGAATGCAGCAAAAGGAAGGATTGCTGGCTGAAAGAGAGACAATACTGAGCCCACCAATGTGTGGATGTAGGCACATGGGACACCAGGCGGAAAGTCTAGCCAAGATCAAGAAGTCTAGCCAAGATCTGTTAAGAATAGTGTGAACATCACAGTTTATCTGTATTACTCCCTTCATTCACCCCCTTCTATGATGAAACTTGAAACTCCTGGCATTTATTCCTAAATCGACTGAACTCCTAATAAAATTGGAAAAAAAACGCTGCAAATTATTACACAATGGTTTAATATTTCTGCGATAGATAGTCATTCTACGTAGATCATTGGTCTATAATTATTAAACCCCGTATGTAATAATATGATCAGAAAATGGCGCATCCTGCCTCCGAGAAATGTTCACACTTTTACAGTTCCAAGACCCTACCATTTTACGCTTCACAGTAAAGATGTTAAAAAACGGGAAAATGATGCATGAAGTAATTTATGTTAACGCATGAGCAGAATGAAGCGATGATTTGGAAAACATGAAATAGGTAGGGTATAATCTACAGCCTAACCCTCAAATTTCCAGAAAATGTGATCAAAATCTAATGCACACTAGACCTTGTTCTCGGAGTACCCTTTCACGCATGAGCAGGAGCTAATAATGATGCAATCATGTTGAAAATAACATGGAAAATTTAAACCATTGTCCTCCCAACTATGCACCAAATTTAAGCGCGATAGGAAGACTAGGGCGTAAAAAAATGATGCTTGAAGGAACTTACGTTTGCGCATGCGAGAAACGGAGTATTGATTTGAGAAGTATGGCATTAATAGTGGACTATTTACAGCCTACTCCGCTCATTCCCTGAAAATTTCATCGAAATCAGATGAAAACTGTTGAAATTAGGCTCGTTTAAAAATGAATACATAATCGCGCATGCGCAATAGCTACTAATGGTAGGATTATGTTGAAATTGCTAGGGAATGCTCAAATTAACCTCTCCCACATATCTTCCTAATGAGCGAGATCGGACAGTGGGGGCGTGAGCAGATTATAGTTGATGGAATTTACATAAGCGCATGCGCCGTATGAAGTATTGATTTGGGAACAACAAAACTCACAGGGGATCATCTTCACCCTAACTCGCACATACCATGAAAATCTCATAGGAACCGGTTGAATATTATGGAAATTGAGCTTGTTACAAGGATCTGCGGACATTCACACACAGATACAAGAACAGAGATAGAGCGAGAAAGACACGGAAACGACAGTTGTTCAAAATAGTCTAAAACGTAAAAGGCGAGTGGACATTTTACCACTGTAAAAAAAAATAGTTTAATGTTAGTGGAGACCACAACTTTTAAATCTCTCGAAAGTGAAAACATTGCTTCCGCCACCTAAAGGTAGACTTGAGAGCAATTTAAGAGACGAAATTTAGCATTTAGTAACCAATACTTCACTAGCTGGTACATCGCACGGTACAAACTCGATTTCACAAAGTTATAATAAATTCCAGTGAAACTATATCACCCGATAACCCCCCCCCCCCCCCCCCTCATCCATTCCATGTTGGCATCACATATCACCTGATATTCACAAGGCAATTTTTATGTATTCCAGAATCAATGTCTAGCGATTTTTGATCGAATTTCGAGCTTGCTCGTCTATTCAATAGACCCGCTAGCAGCGCGTGATTTCTCCATCTTCTGGCGCTTAGAAATTTTGAGATTTTTTTAACACAGAATGTGTTTTAGCCATGGACTAACTAGCCAAAAAAGCGAACGAAATTTCGTAACAAAATCTGGGACGACAACATGGATACCGATGATACGGAACTAAGGATCGTGTAACCTGGTGTAACCTATGCGATATTTTGTTATGACGCGGTGATTATATAAGATTCTGATTTAATGGGAGGAAAGTAGCGAAATTCAGATTTAGTGGGAGGAAGTTAACCAATGACACCATTGATCATATGTTTTGACGATACGGAACTAAGGATCGTGTAACCTGGTGTAACCTATGCGATATTTAGTTACATATCACTTTTGATTAGTATATCATCACCAGTATTAGTAAATTATTACTTGACCTTGAACGCCTGGTTTTTACATCCATTTATAGTAGTCACGACAGACCCGTTTGTGAGTCATTTTATATACGAAAATCGTTGGAGTTCCAGTTGTTCGCGGACCGTCAGTTGATCTTCAACCGAAGATTGAAGACGGGTTTATGTGAAACGCGCGAGCTAAAACACATTCTGTGTTTCAATAATTTCGTCCGAAGTATGTAAATAAAGGTAACCGGGGGTCCAGGGGGCCTGCCCCCTTGCGAGGCGCGGAGCGCCGAGTTTTTTTCTATGTTCAAGCCCTTAGGGAAAGCGAACCATTCAACGTACATCGTTGCGGGTGGTTTTTATCGATTATTTGGGATTTAATTTATCACTGACAATAAAAAAATTAAAACTTTTACTTGGAAATTTTTCTAAATCTAGATTTTTTAAATTTTTATCCTTTTAATACAACTCTTTGGGGCTGATAAAAAATGATGCCGAGCTTCTAGGACCATCTAGACCCCGCATGTGATTTTTAGCACTAGTTTCATATAGTTTGGTCGAGTGTTTTCGGAGAAAAGCCGCGGACGACGGACGGACGGATTTTTTTCTTGATCGATTACAAAGGTTCATTATTGAAAATAATAAACCAAAAAAGATTCGCCAACTAACAAATCAAATTTTGGAAAATTTTGACTTTTTTTGGGTTGCAAAGAAGATGGGTGTATTTGATTCGTGAAGAACTTGATGTTTCACAAAACCGAAGCAACCTGACCCTAACGATGAATTGTTTCAGGTCTCTTTGAAATTAACTCAATAAAGAAGTTACCCTGCTCCGTAATTTGTTTAATATTTCAGCGAGCGGAAAAGGCTGGGTCGGTGATTGAATTATGGAAGAAACTCTTGAGTATTTAAAGAAGAAGGCAGAGATACTACCATGGGCACTGGTTATTCAGTAAGACGATTCAAAGGAAATATCGAAAAATAGTTCCTGCTCTCTGCGATTTATTTCAAAGATTTAATTTTCCAACAAGCAATTAACGTCACACTATTATTTTTGTGTACAAGCATTAGGATAGTTTGTTTAATTTATGTTGATCTTACCAACTTACTTACTTGGAACTACAGAAGGAGAAAATTTCTGCCAAGATGGGTATGGCCCATTTTTTCTTTGTATCCGTGGCATAAATGTATATATCATTAAAATGTTTCAAATAATCATTCGCTCGTTATATTGACCATGAGCGAAAAAGTGATCCTAAAGCAAAACAATCCAAGTTTTTATCAACAAAAAATGTTAATGGTCCTGTTTTTGAAAGCAACTTGAAACATCAATTGCTTGTAAAGTGCCTTTGAAAACTCCACAACAATTAGAATACGAACTTGACATATTTATTGATAATATTTAACCGCCTTCTGGCAAAGTACACCGTCAAGCCAGAATTACAATTGCGCTAATCCAAAATTATATATTCATTATAGAAGTAAGAAATCTTCTGAATTCGAATCGCAAAGCTGGGAAAAGTTTGAATAAATAATAGGATACCTGGAAACAAAACTATTCTTAACAGAATATGTTAACCAACTGAAACCTACGGAGGTGTATCTTTAAGGTTACTAGAAATATAAAAAACCCAATATTCTCTCAAAAAGGATGACGGGACTTGAGTCAGAAGTAACCAAGAGAAAGCACGACTTTTTGCTGAACATCTCTTCAAAACATTCAACCACTACCAAGCCAGGCATCGGACGAAAATACAACATAGAAAAAACCGATGAATCCGAATTACAAACAACACATAAAAAACTACATTTAAAAAAAAACTAAAAATGAATTAAAAGCAATATCATTGAGAGAAAAAAAAACGCCTTGCTACGACTTGATAACGAATAGATAGTGAAGAAGCTTCCCAAAAAGACAGTCCTGAAATTGCCTCACATTATCAATGCTACCTATATTTAGGTTGTATACAATTGCAGATACTTTTGCAGATGACGGAGCTATCCTCTCTGTTGGAGATGACATAGAAACTGCAACACGAATGTTTCAGATGTCTCCTGATAAGGTCTCTAAATGGATCAAGGCATCCTAAATGGATCAAACTAAACGAATCTAAATATATTCACCCACCCTTTACTAACCGAAAAGTCACAGCCTTGAACGTTGAGATGAACTCAAACGTTATATATACCGCATGGAGATGCAGTTAAATACTTGGGGGTGACTTTTGAATTCAAACTTATCTGGAATATTAACTTCGAGAAAAAGAATGAGGAGCTGAGAATCAATTTCAGAAAAATGTATTGGTTGTTAGGAAGGAATTCCTAGCTCTCACTTCACAACAAACTACTCATATAAAAGCAGATTCTTTGCCCTATCTGGGCTTACGGGATACGGCTCTGGAGATATGCCAGGAAATCAAATATTAAAAAAATCCAAACTTAGAATAAACTACTGAGGAGCGCTGTTGGTGCCCCATGGTACATGCGAAACAATACATACAACGAGATTTAGGGATGGATACCATAAATCAAACCATAGTAGGTAAAATACGCACCGAAGCACGAACAACGCCTTCACATACATGAGAAACTGGAGATGCGGAACGTCCTAGACAATCAAGGTGAACACCGGCTACTAAAGCGAATCAAACCTCTGAGGGGGTGTTCTGTAACTTTATTTCTACGTGAAAAATTTGCCACAGTCGAGAAACGCCGCCATCTTTGCCTTGGAGAACTTCTCTAGGTGTTTCTAGTCTACTCGCTCATTAGAAGTATTTACATCGGATCACCAAATGGTATACCTAACAAAAATTCTTAGGGTAAAAGAAGAATTAAGAAGCAATGCGTCTGGAGGAGAGAATTGGGAGAACCATTAATCTTGAGCTGTTTTCTGAAGAATCCGCTAGTGGTGTTGGCATATCTATTCTATTTCTAAAACAACTTGAGCCTTTCAGTTGTCGGTGTATATGAGGATGAGGAACCATAAGTTCTAGGTTCTACTGTTCCTCATCATAAATATACACTGAATGGTGAGAAGTAACTGTCTCAAGTCGTTCTACAATAATATATGGACTGATATGCCAGCGGTACTGGCAGATTCTTCAGGAAATAGCTCAAAATTAATGCTACTCTTAATATTATCCTTTATCCTCTTCATTGTTGATGTTGGTAGGTAATAGGTAGGTAGTTCTTCCTGCTGGCCAAGTTTTTTTTTACTGATATCACATTTGTGTTTCTAATTTTGAGTTTGTAAGTAGCTATGAACGTTTATCTCGATTCGTCGTGAATAAGTAGAGATTTCGCTTGGTGTTTCAAAAATTCTAATCTATGACGGTAGTTAGTAGGTTGGTAGACTCTTGCTAGCCAAGTTTTCCGTTAATGTTATCACTTTACTGTTTCTGTTTGTTTCGATTTGACGTGGAGAAATAGAGATTTCGTTTGGTATTTCGTGAATTTCGTTAGATATTATATTCGCAAATGTTCGTGTTGTTCGTAGTAAAGTGACCGTCTTTGTAGTGGAATCGGGTGGTACGGGTTTTGAGTGACAGAGTTCCCATGCTATCACTACAAAATTAATAATCAAGAGTTTTTCAACTGTTGGTGAGTTATTTTAATAGTTAGTAATTTCGAGACAAATGTAGGCCATCATTAGTTTATTATTTCTTCCTTCATTCCATTGTAACGATCTTACGTAAGGTGATATGTGGATGTTGTTTTGACGTAAACATTTAAATATTGGTACACGTACATCAATATATAGGTATGGTTATTTATATAAGCAGGAGTAGGTACATAATAAATATAATGATATCACCACTAACTATGGAGAAGTAGGTGAATGTCTGCAGGGAAAGTAGACGCTGAAAATCTGTGTCATCACAATCCCCATTGTGACATCTCGATTTCGATTTTGGACAGCAAAAAATCTTGGCTTAGTTAAATCGAAACCAATAGCGTTCATTTTGAAATGATTGGGAATTCTAGCTAGTCAGTAGTTACGTGCTGTTCTCATACACAATGTGCTTTTGCCTTTTGCGTCCAAATTCTGGAATATACTTGGCCAAGTACGAAACGAACTTTTAAGATGCCTAAAGATATATCATTACTTATGTGGTTATCACTATATTAATTTCCTAGGTAGGTACGTAATTAGTTTTAGTTTAATTACATTGATATTTCCATTCCTTTATTTTCAAAAGTCTCGAGTTTTACTGAGAGTATTAATTGGCTGTACTTAATAGAGGTTAATTAAACGAAGCCACCTATTCATACCCCTCCTTCAACTAAGTACTCCTATCCATCCAAGTGAAGAGTAATAAAGAGAAGAAAACGAAGTATCAACAATACCAAACCAAATAACGAAATAATGAAAACAATGAATAGCTGACCGTATGTTAAATTCAAAAGGTGTGACAGTTACCGTCAGATCCAAGAGAATGCGCGTCTATCCGTCGCTCTCACGCCGGGTCGAACGCTTCATTCTCGAGCCGTTCTAATAATTTTCTATGACAGAAAAAATCCTCGTGTTGTTTTTCTCGACGAAAATTACAAACCTTTTTATCATTAAACTCAAATCATTTGGTAAACAAACATGTCGCACCCGTCCTAGAATAAGGGTACAACTCAAAAATCGCGATTTTTGAGTTAGTTGTGGTTCTGAGAAGTAGAAACTGTCTAGTTTGTCTGTAGAAGGTGGATATATGTGTAGGGCACTCTAATTCCGCTAGAGAGTGCGTGTGTCTTTCTTCTATGGACGGAGTAACCAATTCACGTCCTAGGAAGAAAGACACAACTCAGTTGAGTTCAATCAGTCTGTGTCTCGTTTTGAGTTGTTTCCTTTTTGTGCGGACAATTTTAACTTGTGTCTTTCTTTTCTGAACATTTTGGATCCTGACTGGTGAGATTTCAGTGTTTGAGTTGGAACAACTCAAAAATTCTTTAAAAAATCAACAAAACCGCTCCCCCCACTTCCTTCCCACTGACAAAAAAACTATTTATTCACCATGGGGCGTTAGAGTAATAATGTAGGAAACAAGTTTCGCAAAGATAAATTATGTTCATCGTATTCCAAAGAACGCGTAGCCAATGGTGTGGAAGGAAAACTTTGAATGCGATTTGCCGAAAATGACAATTTTTGAGTTGTACCCTCATTCTAGGATGGGTGCGATGAGGAGAGTTGAATGCTTACTGTAGCTTTCTCAACAGCCCCCCCCCCCCCCTTAAATTCACGGCTGGAGTCGTACTTGCTTCTGTACCCTTCTTCTTATCCGAGTTGTCTGGACTTGAGCTTCGGTGGACTTCTGGGTCTCCTTGATGCCTCCTGTCCCCATCATTCCCTGGCCATGTCTATTCTTCTGCATCCACCTCCATAGGAACCAGACTATGAAGGGGACGAACAATTTCTCGTCTCCCCATCACTCGCAGTTTTGCAACCCGACCATGCCCATCTGCACCAGGTTTTACTTCTAGCACCAGTCCCAGAGGCCAATCTTGACGCTTCTTGCCCTCAGCTCTTACTAACACTACATCTCCTGGTTTTATTTCTATAGGCCGGCGATTCCCTCGATTTATTAGCAAGGCCAGATATTCATTTCTGAATCTTTCTCTCAGTCCCTCTCTCAGTTTCAGAAGATAGTTCAGGCGACTATTCAAACTGTGTTTCAAAATTTGGTCCAAATCTTGAACACCTGTAGTCTGAATTCCCTGTATGAAAAAAGTTGGGGTGAGCGGCCTTGTATCATCTCCTGCTACGTAAGTTAGTGGCCTAGCATTAACTGTAGATTCCACGTCGCACAGAATTGTTACATCCTCTTCATAGGTCACGTTAGCTCTTCTTAGGTTACGTCTCAGCAGTTGTTTCACCATCCTGACCATCCTCTCCCAAAAACCACCCCACCATGGTGCGGCTGGAGGAATAAATTTCCATTTAATGGATCTCACAGTTGCCCTAGTTATCACCGTTTCCCATTCGATTTTATTCAATTCATTACTTCCGCCTGAAAACTGCGTCCCGTTATCAGTGTATATCACGGACGGACGTCCTTGGCGTGCAATAAATCGCCTCAACGTTTCGAAAAAAACTTCAGTAGACGGACTAGTCTCTCCTTCCAAGTGCACCGCCCGATACACAGCACACGTGAAAAGCACTATCCAAGCTTTTCCACTTCCTTCAAAATACAGAGGTCCAGCATAGTCAGTCCCTGATATGCTGACTCAAAAACTGCTGACTGTCGTACTCTGTCCCTAGACAATGGTGCAAAGGGGGTCTCTACTGGTCTAGTACTTTGCCTTTTACATTCCTTGCAGCTCCGGATAACTCACTTGAGCACTCTGCGTATATCTGTGATCCAAAATCTTTCCCGTAATATTACAGCATTGTCCAAACTCCCGCATGATTGAGCGCAAAATGCTGCTCTCGAACAAATGCCTGAATTACGCTACTTCCCCCAGGTAGTAAAACAGGATTTTTAAAATTTTCTGGTTCTTCACTGAACGATAGCCTTGTTTTCAGCCTGAGTAATCCGTCTGTGTCCCAAAACGTTTCTAATTCTTTCGTAAATTTATTTCCACCTCCCATGCTAACTTTCTGAACTGCTCGGAAAATTCGTTTTTCTGCCTTCCACAACTCCTCACTTGTGAACGGCTCGTTTCTTTCTCCTTTCCTAAGAGTTTTCCACCCTTATCATTCTTACAACTGTCGTGACGATTCTGACGCATTTTGAAAAAACCGGTAGCCCACACTCTCTCTTTTGACACACTTCTACCAAAACATTAGCTTTTCCCTTACAGGCTTCCTTAATGACCTAATTTTGTTCTTCCTCGCCAAGCTATACCTTCTCCTTTAGCCACTTCTCTTCCCTCATTAGCCATTTTGCACCTTCCCACTATCTTGACTCCAAAAAAACTCTTGCTGTGCAACCTCTGGAGGGCAAATCCGCTGGATTCATTGCCCCAGGAACGTGAAACCATTGATTTGGATTCGCAGTCTGTTGATCTCCGCACATCGATTTTTAACAAACAACGACCAATCACCAGCTCCTTTTATCCAATGCAATACTACCCTCGAATCGCTCCAAAAATAGCTAGTAACATGTGAAAACCCTAACGCTTGATGAGCATTGCGACACATTCTGACTCCTATTATTGCTGCCATAAGCTCCAACATAGGGACAGATAAACCTTGCTTCTCAGGTGCAATTCTAGCCTTAGCCTGTAGAAACTGTATTTGTACGGAATCCTCCTCCACCTCTGTATTTGTACGGAATCCACCTCTCTCACGAAAATGCTAGCTGCAAATGCAAACTGACTCGCATCACAATAAAACTGTAGACTCACCCTTGCTAGTTTTCAGTAGTAAGTCTCCTTCTTATCCTACACTATGGAATAAATTCTGCCCCTTGAACCCAAGAGGTTACTTTCTTTTTGAGAGCTGGTACCAAACTATCATCCCAGTTACCATTTGTCGACCAAGCTTCCTGTAACATTCTTCTAGACCACAAGGTATAGGGACAGATAAAACCCAGTGGATCAAAATGCGAATGTATCATCGACAATTATCTCCTTCGCGTAGTAGGTACCCCCTAGATGAGTGGTTGGATTTCGGTAAATGAATAACTCATCATTCACTCGATTTCAATGAACACCTAAAATCAACAAAGGTTCACAATTTGTAGAACTGATCAATATTGGACCGCTTGCCCATTGTCTTAACTCGAATTTTCTTAGCTCCATGAGCCTCTTCGATTGGTTTATAAATTTCACGAGTTCTTCCTTGTTATTTAAACTTGTTACAACATTATCCATATAAAATGTTCCTTGAAGTTGTTGAGCCACTTCCTTGAATTCATTAGGAGAATTTTTGATATGATGCTCAATGGTCGCGTTCAGAAGGAAGGGACTCGATGTGACTCCAAATAAAACCCTCTTAGGTATGTCTATAATCAATCATTCTAGTCCAATTTTCATTCTCCCACCACAAGAATTTTAAAAGTTTCCGGCAAGATACTTATTTGTAAGAAGGCTTTGGCAATGTCAGCTGTGACGCCTATAGCTCCTCTACGAAATTGAAATAGAAGTTATTCTCAATTAAATTAGGCCCTTTATTAAGCTGTGAATTCAACAAAACACCGTTATAGTCTTTATCTGATGAATCAAAAACCGGTCGAATTTAAGTAGTTTCACTAGACTCCTTAATTACTGCTCTGTATGGTAAATAAAAAACCTTCGTGCTTACCCTAAACGTCTGGTACTCTTTCTATGATGTCCGAATTTATCCACTCCTAAAAACGTTATCATATTCTAGGAACTTACTTCCTTGTAATAAATTCCTGGTAGTTGACATCAATCTCTTTTCCGCTGCTAATCTGCTACATACTAGACCTGGCTTATGATTATTCCAAGGCAATGCAACTTCATAACGACCCTCTTCATTTATGTGTACTTTGAGTAGATAAGCCGCCTATTTATTTATTTATTTTTATTTATTTATTATGTTACATATTCTTTATAAATAAATAATGTCAAATTAACATATCTCCCAACATTATTGTGGGCAATAGGCATAAGCCTGTGTCGCCTCACAAGAGCTGCGCCAAACTTAATTAATATTAATTATTTACATTTCTCTTCATGAATAATAACTTAATAAACATCAATTTTCTATATATACATACTAAAAATAATATTTTCTGTCTCCGTAATGCCTATTTTTACCAACCACTCATATATTTTCTTTTTATATACATTACGGGCGTATTGTATTGGGGACCTAAGTGGAGAATCTACCGCACGATGAACCATATATACCATATATTGAGGGCTTCTAGTCGTAATTGTCAGCGTGGGTTTTGGTGGAATAACGTTTCCGTCCGATCTAAACCGAGTCAAGTGTGCATGCTGATGACTGTTATACACCACGCTCGGGTCACGATGCAACATAAGCAACAAAGACTTTAAAAATAGCTGGCGGGAAGTAAAAACTTTACACTCTTTAAACAATTCCAATGTTGAATACAAACGTGGTTTTTCATAATAATTTTTAATACATCTCTCTGTACTACGTTTATTTTTCCCAAATGCGTCGAGTAAGAGCCTCCATACACAACAATTCCATATTGCATAATTGACTGAACTAATGCCAAATAAATTAACCGAAGCTTATCACATCTAAAAACTTTTCTGGCATGGTAAAATACATACACTAGCCGCCTCAACTTCTTATGAACAATCTCAATATGTTTCTTCCATTTCTGATCTTCTTCTATCATGATACCCAGATAACGATAACATTTGATCCTCTCTAAGGAGGAGCATGAACACTTGGATGAAACAGTACAGCTATGCGCTATCAAACTATGATTCCCAAGGTAATAACTGTCATTTTTTTTCTCCTATCAGCAGATATTTTGTTTTACTCACATTTAATGTAAGAATGCTTTGGGAAAACCAATTTTGAAGCACATTCAAAGCCTGCTGTGCATCAGAGAAAACCCTGTCCCATGTATCCCCATTGATTAGGACTGACGTATCATCTGCATACAAGTATATTTTGTGGTTAGGCAAACTCAGGGGTAAAGCATTAATATAAATTAGGAATAATGTAGCGCTCAATGTCCCACCCTGTATCACACCATAGCCTATTCCCTTGGTTTCACTCCGAAATTTTCCTACAGAGACCACCTGCCTTCTATTCGAAAGGTAACTGGAGAACCATTTAAACGCTTCATTCCTAACCCCTAAATTATTCATTCCGTTTAGCAGGATATCTCTATTAATAGTGTCAAAACATTTTGACAGATCACAGAACAATAGGATTCCCTTCTTTTTTTTGTCTCTTATCTGATGAAGGTCACCCGTTAAATCAAACAATGCCTGATCTACTCCTCTACATGACCGGAATCCATATTGTTCCCTACATAAGAAATCATTTGACTCTAGATATTCTGTTAAATGCGCTTTTACCCATTTCTCCAAAATTTTTCCAACACAGCTCAACATCGAAATTGGGCGGAAATTCCCAGGATCGGCTTTATCTCCTTCCTTATATATCGGACAAATTTTGGCTATTTTAAATCAATCAGGGAAGACACAGTTTCTTATGCTTAAGTTAAAAACATGCAGTAACGGTTCTTTTAAAAAGTCTATATATTTTTTTATAATATTGAGATGAATCCCATCTATGCCTGGAGCTGATCCCCCTTTCATTTGATTGATTAATTTTTTCAACCCATCTTGGTTAATTTCAGGTATGATAAATTCCGACCCCTTTACGGCTAGCGGCAAAATAAGTTCACGCGAAGGTTTATTTTCACAATTTTAACATGTTTAATGTTTTAGGGTACATGTTAATGTCGGTTCTGTGAATTCCGACACGCAAATCTGCAACGTTTTTAACATGTTTAATGTTTTAGGGCTGGGGGTCGTTCTGTGAATTCCGACACGACACGCAAATCTGCAACGTTTTTTTCTGATGATTTCCGCTTACAACCGAGTCGTTGCTAGGGAAATGGTACTTCGTCGTTTTTCATCCCACAAAATTCGTTGACCATTCGTTCGAAAGCTCTCGATTTATCCAACCATATTATGTTAACTACTGCGAAGTGCGTGGCCAACAAGCTGAGTTATGAGCATGGTTATTTGAATAATTGTGTACACTCAGGTGATCATTCTCAATAATTGATATTGTGAACATGATTGCAACCGCTTGTTAATTTCTGATGATTTCATTGAGTTGGTGTTTCGATGATTTCATTCATAGCAGGTGATCCGAATATTGCGAGAACGGTTTGATTTGTGAAGCGGTGGTAAAATCATTTTAATAGGTAATTTCTATACTTTACACTCTAGGAAGCTGTAATTTTGTATGTAGCCTCTTCAGTACATTTACTTGACGATGCCCAGGGTCCGGATCAGATGAGTGGCTCTTAAAGCTATTTTTTATGCTTTACACTCTAGGAAGCTGTAATTTCGTGTGTAGCCTCTTTAGGACACTTACTTGACGATGCCCAGGGTCCGGATCAGATGAGTGGCTCTTAAAGCTAATTTCTATGCATTACGCTCTAGGAAGCTGTAATTTCGTGTGTAACCTCTTTGGGACATTTACTTGACGATGCCCAGGGTCCGGATCAGATGAGTGGCTCTTAGAGCTAATTTGTATGCTTTACGCTCTAGGAAGCTGTAATTTCGTATGTAGCCTCTTTAGGACATTTAATTGACGATGCCCAGGCTCCGGATCAGATGAGTGGCTCTTAGAGCTAATTTCTATGCTTTACACTCTAGGAAGCTGTAATTTCGTATGTAGCCTCTTAGGACATTTACTTGACGATGCCCAGGGTCCGGATAAGCTGAGTGGCTCTTAGAGCTTGCATACGAGTCTGCAACTAAAGACATAAAATGTCCCAATGTGTTGCAGACTCGTATGCAAGCGTACTTTGGTATGAGTCCCATCGGAAATATCTAATGGTAAAAAAAAATGTATATAAATATAATAAATTCTTTTGGTTAATTAGAATCTTTTCTTTTTTCTTGACCTTAAAAAACTATATCTAATTTCTCCCTTGCGAGGGAAAAACATTAAACATGATTTAATGTTTTTCCCTCTCAAGGGAGAAATTATGAAATCGTTGTAGTTTTTTAATATATTTTTTTATAATGATAATTGTCATTACGTAATTGAAAATAATTAAGCGAAATGGGAAGACCTTTACTAAAGCTTGAAGTTGGGAAGGTCGCTTTGTTAAAGGACTAGATGACAATTTGACTATATTTTTTTAATTTCCTATAATGAAGAACCTATGTTTGAATAACAATAACCTAAAAGGGAAAAAAAAGTTCTTGGTAAAACAAAGTACTCAGTCATCCAGCATGACAAATAGCGCGAATTTTTTTTCTGATGATTTCCGCTTACAACCGAGTCGTTGCAAGGGAAATGGTACTTCGTCGTTTTTCATCCCACAAAATTCGTTGACCATTCGTTCGAAAGCTCTCGATTTATCCAACCATATTATGTTAACTACTGCGAAGTGCGTGGCCAACAAGCTGAGTTATGAGCATGGTTATTTGAATAATTGTGTACACTCAGGTGATCATTCTCAATAATTGATATTGTGAACATGATTGCAACCGATTGTTAATTTCTGATGATTTCATTGAGTTGGTGTTCCGATGATTTGATTCATAGCAGGTGATCCGAATATTGCGAGAACGGTTTGATTTGTGAAGCGGTGGTTAAATAATTTTAATGGGTAATTTCTATACTTTACACTCTAGGAAGCTGTAATTTTGTATGTAGCCTCTTCAGGACATTTACTTGACGATGCCTAGGGTCCGGATCAGATGAGTCGCTCTTAAAGCTATTTTTTATGCTTTACACTCTAGGAAGCTGTAATTTCGTATGTAGCCTCTTTAGGACATTTACTTGACGATGCCCAGGGTCCGGATCAGATGAGTGGCTCTTAAAGCTAATTTCTATGCATTACGCTCTAGGGAGCTGTAATTTCGTGTGTAACCTCTTTGGAACATTTACTTGACGATGCCCAGGGTCCGGATCAGATGAGTGGCTCTTAGAGCTAATTTCTATGCTTTACACTCTAGGAAGCTGTAATTTCGTATGTAGCCTCTTTAGGACATTTACTTGACGATGCCCAGGGTCCGGATCAGATGAGTGGCTCTTAGAGCTAATTTCTATGCTTTACGCTCTAGGAAGCTGTAATTTCGTATGTAGCCTCTTTAGGACATTTACTTGACGATGCCCAGGGTCCGGATCAGATGAGTGGCTCTTAGAGCTAATTTGTATGCTTTACGCTCTAGGAAGCTGTAATTTCGTATGTAGCCTCTTTAGGACATTTAATTGACGATGCCCAGGCTCCGGATCAGATGAGTGGCTCTTAGAGCTAATTTCTATGCTTTACACTCTAGGAAGCTGTAATTTCGTATGTAGCCTCTTTAGGACATTTACTTGACGATGCCCAGGGTCCGGATCACATGAGTGGCTCTTAGAGCTTGCATACGAGTCTGCAACTAAAGACATAAAATGTCCCAATGTGTTGCAGACTCGTATGCAAGCGTACTTTGGTATGAGTCCCATCGGAAATATCTAATGGTAAAATAAAAATGTATATAAATATAATAAATTGTTTTGGTTAATTAGAATCTTTTCTTTTTTCTTGACCTTAAAAAACTATATCTAATTTCTCCCTTGCGAGGGAAAAACATTAAACATGATTTAATGTTTTTCCCTCTCAAGGGAGAAATTATGAATTTATTGCATTAGTTGTTTTTAAAACCGTCCGTCCTCACTGCCGCACCCTGTATATTCCCTTAAAATGTCGAAATCCCAGTCCCCTGGTATGTCCCTGGCCCTAGGTTGTATAGTTTCAAGGAAGAGAACAACAAGTGAGATTGAGTTGGAGTGTTGATTTTACCAGGGAACTTCCAGGGATTTCGACATTTTAAGGGAATATACAGGGTGCGGCAGTGAGGACGGACGGTTTTAAAAACAACTAATGCAATAAATTCATAATTTCTCCCTTGCGAGGGAAAAACATTAAACATGATTTAATGTTTTTCCCTCTCAAGGGAGAAATTATGAATTTATTGCATTAGTTGTTTTTAAAACCGTCCGTCCTCACTGCCGCACCCTGTATATTCCATTAAAATGTCGAAATCCCAGTCCCCTGGTATGTCCCTGGCCCTAGGTTGTATAGTTTCAAGGAAGAGAACAACAAGTGAGATTGAGTTAGAGTGTTGATTTTACCAGGGAACTTCCATTACAATGTCATGTCGTGAGTCCATGAAGCATAATGTAGTTGCACTAATTTTGACCAAAGTTACACTCACAAAAGTATGTGTCCCCAAGATTTTAGCCCAGTCCCCTGGAGAAAAAGATTTTGAATCTCCCGCCATCCCCAGGGAGGTGGAAGGGAAATTTTTGCTAGTTTTTCACCAATATTTACAAAGTAATTATTTAGCATATTGCAAGCCTTATTCCCCACATTTTCTATTGTTAAGTTTTCTTTCTCTGCTATTGCTTTTATGAATTCATTACTTTTAACTGAACCATGCTTGCGATTTAACACTTCATTGATCACATCCCATGTTTTCCGCATATTATTTCCAGCTACTTCCAATTTATTATTATAATAACTTTCTCTTGCTTTCCTAACCAAATTTCTTACCATATTACGGTACTTCCTGTGATAGGCTTTGAGGCAGGTATTATAAGGCTGATTCTTTAGCTTCTTTGACATTTTTTTACGCTTTTGAGTTGAAACGATAAGTCCTAACGAGATCCACGGCGTCAATTTATTATAGTTTTGTTTATATTTTTTTGTGACAGTATTTTGCTCAATACAATTTTTTAGGGTGCGGATAAATGCATTAGCCGATTCTTTCCTCGTAGGTAGTCTCTTTTAAAGTTCGTTTATATCATTTATTCCAAGTGTTTCCAAACGCCATTGATCCAGTGACTCAAATCTGAGATTAGCCAAACCTATTAAGGTTTGATTTACAGCTGCATTTTTTAATGTATTTGTGTATTCATTATTGTCCAACCTAAAGACGTTTCAGTAGCCAATATATTATTATCCAAATTCTTTGTTATGCCGGTCATCAAGCTTCTTATAACATGAGCTCCGAGTAATATATCAATAAAAGGAGGGTCTGGGCCAACATCAGACAAAATTATATTTGCTCGTCTTAAACGGTCAATTAGTTCCTTATTCGCTAAGCTGGCACGTAATTACATATTTTATCTTGATATAATACTGTACATATGAACTTGGTTGAATTATAAAGACCTTGTAGAGAAATTCTTTAGGTTCTATCCCTCCGAACAGACTATGGCTCAAATTTTCTTCTCCCACAGGATCAAGATTTAGTTCCATTGCTAACTCATTGTCATTCAAATTGTCATGTAGCTCCTTTGTGAGCCTGAATCTAGCAAAACCCTGACTACTTTATCTTTCCTTCTCGTTTTTATGATGACTTTAAGTGTCTGTAATAAAGTGGGGCCTGTCTCATATGATAGAAATGCTGCTAAACTATCATTTCTGCTATCATTTTCTAGCTGTAACAGCCCTGTAGCTACTGGTGTGGAAGAAGAGGTCTTTTGATTTCTCGCTATAACAAATTTTGAGCACAACATTATGTAATGACGACCTGAACACAACATACACTGAACAAGTGCTTTGCAATTCAATGCTGTTTGTCCGCCTGTCTTGTGGCATACGAAGCATGCTCCTTTTTCTTTATCCAATCTCTCCTCCCACTCAGGGGCCAGCTTCGTGTCTTGCAACATTCTGACGAATGATGCGTGTTGCGCTCACACCACACACAGCTATTTTCTTTACCGACTCTCTTTCTGTATGTTTAAAAGCTTGTACGTTCTGAATAAGAACTACCCACTGGTTTGATATAAGAGCTATCGCCCCCCGGTCTGTTATCCCTTTTCGCCCCATGACCAGAATGAAGAGCCGAAGCTGTGTAAGGTACCTCTTACATTTTTGATTCTCCGAAAGCCGTTGTTGCAACAATATTCGTTGCTTGCCCTCTTCTTCAGCTCGCAGGAATCTCAGGAGTAAATCTAATTCTTCCCCTTCCCGATTCGGATGATCCTCCTCTATTTTAACGTTTGCTCGCGATCTTTCCCACGCCCTAAGAATCTCTTCGGGAAGTGCCGACTCAACTAATGGTTTCAGCATTGCTACAAACATATTTGATGATAGTGATTCTAAAGCTCTCAATTGTGTTTCAAGTTTATTAAAAAGAGGTCTTATCGCTAAATTTTGCCAGTTCTGATTTTTAAGGACAAGTGATAATACCTCACGCGTGTATGTTTCAATCAGTAACCCATCTCCAGCGAATCTAGCTTTTAAATGATGTACTACTTTAGGGTAACTTTGCTCTGAGGGTACGTAACTATTCATTAGATCAGCAGCAGGGGAATCTGGAACCATTGCCTCGCACAAATACGCAAACTTGTCAACAGCTGACGAGCTTTCATCCTCATCAAACTTTGAAAATTGAGACCAAAATGCCAACCAATTTTTAATATTGCCGTCAAACTTTTTCAATTCTATTTTCGGAAGTTTCAAATTCCTCTTCTACCTTGTATCAGTTACTACATTATTACTCGCTTGTGGCTTGCTGTACCTCACTATACTGTACCCTCACATCCAGCACACTACTATATGCCACCTCTATATCCCGCAGCTCTTGGTCCATTTCTTCGGATGTCATTGATGTCGTCCCTTCTGTTATTCTCGTTGTGATATCATTGTCACGTTCAGTAATTTTTTTGCCTGCCTTCTTAATACTCCGAAATTTCGACGAACGGTTGCCTCTTCCATGTTCATTATTGATTCCTCCACCATCGATCGAAGAATGTCCCTTCTTCTCTTAAGGCCTTCCGTTTTCTACTCTTCACCAGTTCCAGTTTCTTACTGTGTGCGTACATATGTGCCCCACCAGAGGTACCAGAAATTATTGGAGATATATAGTATTTTAAACTGAATGGTGCCTTTGTACTTATTTCTGATTATTTTCTATGACAGAAAAAATCCTCGTGTTGTTTTTCTCGAATGAACAAAAAATAACAAACCTTTTTATTATCAAGCTCAAATCATTTGGTAAACAAACATGTGGGGAATTGAATGTTTACTGTAGATTTCTCAACACTGTGTTTGGCGATAGATGAGTTCCGAGAACCGGAAAATCATCTTCTCCGAACATAGCACATACGCTATTAGTACGAGTTGTATCTTTTATGATACTGTCACACTCCGCTCTCTTTATGTAGTGCGGATTTAGGCCCCATTGCACCTCTGGGGAGCCCTAAGTTCGTTACATCGAAGCAGAGCTTGGTTAGGATTATGTAGGGCTGACGCCTAGTAATCCGATCCACTATTTTTGTAGGCGTTAATGTTTCAGAAGAAACATGGCCCGGGTTTCCAGAAGGGATACCCATTATACTCCCTTGGATACACGAATGTTATCATTGGTTCTTGACTTTTAATTTCTCAACTTTTACCCTCATATTATTTATATTTTTCATACTTAATTTCTTCCAAGGGCATTTTTCTCAAACCCAAGGCATCGTTCCCTATTTCATAAGTCCCCAAAGTGGGCACCTTCCACTGTAAGTTTCCAAAGTTGAGCAAGTTATATTATTCCCAATTGTTCCAATCTTTGATTGGGGGTTATATACCTAATGAATATTTTAAATGAATATTCATTGACAATCTATCCTGTTTTAATTTCTCTCTTTTCATCCTCAATCGCCAATGCAGCTGTTTACTAGTGAGCATCAGTTCCCCACCAGTAAACTATTCCACCTGGTTCACATACTTGCTCTTCAATCAAGTATGTCTTAAAAGGGAGGAGTGTGACAGTTACCGTTAGATCCAAGAGAATGCGCGTCTATCCTTCGCTCTCGTGCCGGGTTGAGCGTGTCATTCTCGAGTTTTTATGATGCTGTGTTTGGTGATAGATGAGGATCCGAGAACCGGAAAATCATCTTCTCCAAACATAGCACATGCGCTATTAGTATGAGTTGTATCTTTTATGGTACTGTCACACTCCCCTCTCTTGAAGACTTAAGCCCCATTGCACCTCTAGGGCGACCCAACTTCGTTACGAAGGACTAGAATTAGATTCTTTAAATCTAAAAAATCGCAGACCTATCAAACATGCAAAATTACTAATTTTGTTAAACCTAGTATCTGGACTATTATATTGTACATATTTATGTCTCTGCCATAAGCCTCTGTTGTAATCTAGCTATATGTATTAAAAAGCGATTAAAAATGTACCAATTTCAGTCCAGATTTAAATCAACAAAAAATGACTTAGAGGGGAAGAATTAGGTACCAAATGTCCTTCTGCTGCTACCGGCTTATTCACATCACACTGCTGAGGGCTGTCGACCCAGCAGTGCAAACATTATACATAGGATGTATAAAAACCTTCAGAAACCTTCAGCCTTCTCTAGTAGCTCATTCTGCTAAGTGAAATCCGCATCATTTAAGAAATTTGCTTGTGTTAAATTACAATAATTTTGTTTTTTTCAAGCAGTTAGTCTTTATTGAAGAATCTCTCAAAATCCTACAGTTTACTGCATAAAAGCGATAAAATTTGCGACAGTATATATGGAAGAAAGTATAGTTTGTTGTCCGCTTGAAATATCCAAACCGATTTCAATGTGGGTGGGCGCAACTTAACGAGCAAGTTTTGGAATAGAATTTAGTCTCTATATTACGATCCTCTAGAACTATTCCTTCATCGAGAACTCGGCATTCTCTGAAGACGCAGCCAAGGTAAACAACTTTGTAGATTAAGCAAAACCTGGTCATGCGTCGAACTTTTCACGTCAAATATGGATTGGGTGTGTTGAGCCGGGCACGTTTTATTCGTGATTATGAATCTTTAAAATTTGAAATAAAAAAACGCCTTATCAACTGCATCAAACTTAGTCTGCAAGATTTTAAAGGTAACTAAGGACAATGAGGTAAACTAGGTTTTGAGTAAGCAATGGGGACGCTTGGTTGAAATTATTAGCTAGGAGTTGAAATTTGGTTGCTGAAATTCTAATTTGAGTCGTTTTGGGACTGCTAGCTAAAAATGGTGAAGTAATTGTTGAAGTGAAGTGAAGCCACAGTGATTTCTGCAGACTTCTTAAATTCTCTTGACTACCTATGTACTAACATGCATTCTTGAACATTATATCCCAGTGGAAAAATCCCGATTCTCATCCTAAAATTCTGAGTTTTGAATCGGAGCCATATTGCCACTGCTGGACAATATTGAAAAATATGAAGCCACCTAGATCAACAGTGTATGCCCAGAATTTCTCTCTAATTTCAACATGTGGTTTATCAGTGAAAATCCAGTATAATGGTCACTGTTAAAGTGAACTCTCACATAAATTGTCAGGGAGGATATCTTAAAAAACCATCATATTGCGAATATTACGAAAAGGAAACCCCAAATGGAGGAGAACTACACAAGTTATAATATCCATTATTTCGATTAGAATATTGCTTGTATTTCTCCCAAGTCGCTGGCCGATCGACTCAACAACAGGACCTCTCTGGATATGTTAGAGTAGGTATTTACGTAACTGCAGCTTAAGAAATCATTCATTCAAATCAGCAGATTGAGCATTTTTGTTCCAATCATACCTGAGATACATCACAAACATACATCACTACTTTATTTCATATTATCAGGTCTATTTTACCTTTTATAAAGTCGACTGCCATTTCTAAGCCGTAGGTGTCCTTATCGCAGTCATCGAGGATATGTACACCGATTCTGAAGTGCTTTAGTCCTCGATTAACAGTATCTAGGGTGTAGAGCATCGTTTCTACTGCTTGTATGCCTCCCTGAGGCATGATAGGGCCACAGGTAATCGTATCCTCCCTTTCGTGGACCATCATCAATCCGCCAATTATCAGATCCCCGGGAACCTAGAAAATAACATTCGTACATGAGCAGTTATATGAGGAACAATTATTAGAGTGAAGTTTCAAAATTAAGTGCAAATAAAAGTAATTGGTGTATCGGAGGGTTATATCATGATAGAATTGACTCCTAAATCGATTCAAATGAATTGAATATTAGATATTAATGATAATATTACAAGAGTTTAATACTACTTCTGCAATAGGGATGCTTATGTAAAACGACGAATGTAGGACGACCCGATGAATGGATTTTATATAATTTTGGTGAGAGTTAAAATAAGAGAAAAAACGAAAATCTCTTGATTTCTCAGACTCCCCCCCATTAACTCACTCAACCGCCAGTAAATTCCTATCATAAGTATGAAATTTGAAACGCCTGAAATTATTTTCACCACTAGACCAAATTGATAATTGAATAATTGAATTTAAAAAATGATCACGAAAGTCTGAAGAGAATACTTAAAACATCACGACTTATCACTATTACCCCGTCCATTCACCCTCTTCCCCAAAGGATTTGAAACTCTTGATATACCTTCCAAAACTAGACTGAATTCCTAGATGGACAAGAAAAGAATCACAAAAATCGGTGTTCAAATTGATTTAAAACAAAAAAAAAAAAAAAATTGGACGAGAATTTTAGAACACCACGATTCATCAGTTTTACCTCCTCCATTCACCCCCTCCTATGAAGAAATGTAAAACTCCTGGTATACGTTCCAAAACTATGTTGAATTCTTCATGGAACAAAATAAGAATAACGAAAATCGGTCGAGATTTGTAGCTTGGGCAGCGCCTGGAAGAATCGGTAATTATTCCCTCCACCGTCCCCCCCCCCTCAACTGTAAATTTGAAATTCCCAAGGTTTGCTACAAAACTAGACTAAACTTGTAATCGAACCAAATAAAAATGATAAAAATCGGTTGAGAATTGTAGTCTGAGTCGCCTCGACTAAATTTGTCGAAAAAACCACGTTTTTTCGGCTTTTCCCCCTCAATTCCTCCTCTTCCATCTAGGAATTCAAAATTTCTGATGTTTTTTTGCACAAATAGACCAAAATTAGGATCGAACAAAGAAAGAATATCGAAAACCAGTTGAGAATTTTGGCCTGGAAAGCGTCGAAAAAATTTGTCACACACACCTATGTTTTTTTACGGATTCGGTCCTACAATGTTCTGATACGGATTTGTATGTGGTTATTTCTTTTTCTCATGCTTGGGTTGTCCCCTACCACCCTGGATCAATTCCAATAGGTCATCCCTCTTAATTAAGAAGCCTTGCCTGTATGACCTAGCTTCTGAGGGACGTCCTAAAAAAATCTTGTTGACATTTTATGTCTTTACTTTGGCACATAAACAAACCCATATATAAATTTCTCCTTTGAGGGGAAAAACAATAGATCATGGATATGTCAAAGTTGTAGACATTACTTTACACTCTGTTGGGATGTTGGAAAGTAAAAATGGACATTAATTTTCACTCTGTTGGGATGTTGGGAACATAATAATGGACATTACTTTCCACTCAGTAGGGATGTTGGGAAAGTAAAAATGGACATTACTTTCCTCTCTGTTGGGATGTTGGGAAAGTAAAAATGGATATTACTTTCCACTCTGTTGGGATGTTGGGAAAGTAAAAGTGGACATTACTTTCCACTCTGTTGGGATGTTGGGAAATTAAAAGTGGACATTACTTTCCACTCTGTTGGGATGTTGGGAAAGTAGAAACTCCCGCGCTACTTTCGTTCCATGCTAAAACAGAAGTCTAAGTCGGTTGTTGAGGAGGGCGGAATTAGGTAGGTACTTCATTGCGGTAGTACCTCATTGATCTCTAACTAGCCTTCGCTTTTCGAGTTAATAATAATCTAAATTGCCGGAGCGTTGCACTTTTTGTGGAGAAAAAAAGTCTCGCGAAAAAGTCCTTAACCCCCCACCAAAAGACATATCCATGTCAAAATAAACCTACCTATGTAATAGCAGCGCTCATTTGCGAGAAACAGGCTTCTAAACATTTCTTACATTCATCTGCTCAACTGTAAATCGTAAATGCGCTCAGTACTTTGGGCATATGTAAAAAATCGAAGAAGAAAAAAATCGTCAATCAGTATTGGAAAGGAGAGCAAAACCCATCCTTTGCTTGCAATCAAAAAGTACCTGTCCTTACAGCCTCGTACAGAATCTAGTTTTGGGGTAATTTATGTCATAAAACGCTTTGGAATGAGTGCGGAGACCGTCAGATCAACTCGTTGGATCGCATTGCTCTTTATGAGGAGTAACGGGATAGATATGTGCTTTATTAAGGGGGCGCGGGACCTAGTGTTTGTCCGTTTTTTAAAAATGCTAGAGTATTGAGTACGATGAGTTTAGAGAACAGAATATATTTTTCACAAGTAAACACACTGAACCAAGTGTAGAAACCAACAACATATGTCAAGTAATTATAGTAGCCAAAATCGTTGAGGTAAATTTTGAATTTAGTAAATTATGAAGTGAAGCTTCATATTTTTCTGCAATACTTCCTCCCAAAATTTAGTTACTTGAATCTTGGAAACGAAGAATATTTACAACACCCATAGATTGTCGTAAATAACGGAACCTCACTTTTCTCAACGGTTTTGTGAAAACGTCGGCGATTTGATGTTCTCCATCGACGTGTTGTATGTCAAGAGCGCCTTCCTGATACTTTTCGCGAACGAAATAATGTCTGATCTCGATATGTTTGGATCTCTTGTGAAACTCGGGATTTTTCACAAGTTTAATTGCACTGGCATTATCAATTTTTAATGTTGGTTTCTTCTTGATATCAGCAATTTCTTGCAGCAACCGGTTGATCCAAATGACCTCCTTCGTGCCTTCACTTGCAGCAACAAACTCAGCTTCGGTTGTGGAGAGCACTACAGACCTTTGCTTTTGGCTGATCCAAGAAATTGCTCCCCCTGCGTACATACATAGTACTCCGGACGTGGATCTTCGCGTTTTAGTATCCCCTCCGTAGTCCGCATCACTGTATGCTTCCAAGAGTCCGGGCTTGTATGCCTTTTTGTATAAAAGTCCAAAGGATAGTGTCCCTTTCAGGTATTTGAAAATCCTTTTCACGGCGAGCCAGTCTGTCTGTGTTGGTCCTGAGATCTTCTGGGATACAATACTGACAGCGTAGGCGATGTCAGGGCGAGTCACTGTAGCCAGGTACATTAAGCTCCCAACGGCTTGACGATAAGGCACATTTTCACCAAGCTTCTCAGCTTTAGTATTGTCCTCGTTTGGAGGTTCAGAAGGAGTAGCCACAGGATTCGCTTCTGCCAATTTGAACTGCTCACAAAGCCTTCTCGCATAATTCTCCTGACTAAGAAAAATTGAACCTTCTTTATTTCGTGAGATTTGCATTCCCAAATAACTTTCCAAAGAACCCTCAGTTATTTGAAATTCACATTTCAAATTTTGCATAAAATTGTTCATTTCTTCAATATCTGATCCACATAAGATCCCATCGTCTACATATATCGCCAAAAACATTTTCTTCTTCCCCTTTTGACGATAAAATAAACAGGAGTCTGCTTGACTTGTGACCATACCTTGAGATTTTATGAAATTAGTGAGCCTGATGTTCCAACATCGTGGAGCTTGCTTCAAACCATATAAACTCTTCTTCAGTTTGCATACACGATTTGACCCATCTCGGTACCCCTCAGGTTGTCTCATAAAAATTTCTTCGTCTAATTCACCATAGAGAAATGCTGTCCTTACATCAAATTGAATCACTTCAAGCCCCTCACATGCGGTAACACTCAACAGCGTTCTTACAGTCCCAAACCGTACCACAGGGCTAAATGTTTCTAAATAATTTATTCCAGCTGTTTGTAAGAATCCCTTTGCAACCAACCTAGCCTTGAATTTGTCAAACTCACCATTAGCTTTCATCTTCACCTTGAAAACCCAACGGCAGTCAATCAGCTTCTTCCCAGGCGGTAGTTCAGTAATCTCCCATGTTTGGTTTTCTGCAAGCGATTTGATTTCATCGTCCATCGCTGCTTTCCATTTGGCTGATTCCTCCGTTTTCATGGCTTGCTCATAAGTTAAAGGTTCATTGCATTGTGCGACCATCGTTACAATCTGACCGTACCTTTCAGGTGGATGAATCATATTTCGGTCTCGAAGTTGCATCCTGTGCTTAATTTCTTCTAACTCAGCTGGTATTGTGTTTCTTTGTTCCACTGTCTCTTCGGATTGTGATATCTCTTCTGCGTCAGGCTCTTGTTGCAAAATTTCGTTCTGCTCATCACTATTAGAAGCATCATTGTTATCATAGTTCTTTATTTGTCTCATCGAAATTTGACTGGATCCATCACTCTCGTGTTCTGAATCGCATTCAGTTGATGTAGTAGGATATAGTGGTTCATTTTTAAATATCACATTTCTGCTGAGTACTATATCTCCCTTTTCAGGCACCCATACACGATATCCGTCTTTAATATCGCAATATCCGACTAAAAAACCTTTCCAAGATTTCTTGTCCCATTTCTTTCTTTTTTCTTTAGGAATTTGAACAAAGCACTCAGTACCAAATACTTTCAGCTGGTCGATTGGTGCTTTGCCTTTCCTGAGCCACAATTCATGGGGTGTCTTTTCTGTCTCTGATGTAGGTCCTGTCAAATTCAA
This sequence comes from Adelphocoris suturalis, assembly GCA_030762985.1. Lineage (NCBI taxonomy): Eukaryota > Metazoa > Arthropoda > Insecta > Hemiptera > Miridae > Adelphocoris > Adelphocoris suturalis. The sequence continues at coordinate 65,529,557 of CM061040.1, read as the reverse complement.
CAAATATACTGCAGTGTTGACAGCCTCTGCCCACAGACGCTTGTTCAACTTAGCTCCTAACATCATGGTCAACCCACACTCGCACAGTGTACGATGATCTCTCTCCGCAGCGCAATTCTGTTGGGGTGTATAAGACATGCTGAAACGGTGTCTTATTCCACGGGATTCTAGAATTCGTTTCAATTGTGCATTATTAATCTCAGTCCCATTGTCACTTAACAGTTGCTTCACACGGATACCTTGAACATCAGCTTCAACCAGGAACTTCTCAAGTGCTGAGGAAACTTCGGATTTATTTTTCAAGAAAAATACTCTGCGATACCTAGTGTAATCATCCTTGAAAAGAATGTAGTATCGAGAACCTCCCAACGAGTCAATTTTCATAGGCCCACAGAAATCCACATTGATTTGGCCTCCTGCTTCCTTAGGTCTATATTTTGACCTGTCTCCAATGCTTTTCTTTGACTGCTTGCCCAGCACGCATGCTTCGCACTGTGAATTCTCGTATTCTACATTTATCCCTCGAGTTTTCAAAAAACTTTGCACTTATTTTTTTCGTTGGTGCCCCATGCGTTCATGCCACAACTGTAGCGTTTCAGCTGACGTAGTCATAAACACTTCAACTGGACTCTCAGGTATCACTGTACGCATACACATTTTGTACAAGGAATTAGATGCCTTCTTCCCCACAGCTATTATCAGTCCACTCTTTGAAAATGAACAACTATTTTCATCAGCAGAAAATATTAAACCTTTACTCACTGCAGAGCCCACAGATAACAGGTTTCATCCAATCTTAGGAACATACCAAACACATTGTAGATGGTTTCGAATCCAATTCCCATCAATCAACATCTCAACACTTACCGTGCCATGCCCATTGCCATAAATGATTTCATCGTTCCCCATGAAAATCTGTTTTGAATGTGAAAATGCTTCATAGGTCTGGAAATAGTCTCGGAAACATGTCATGTGAACTGAGCATCCACTGTCAGCTATCCAAACTCTAGATTCTGATTCACTCGCTTCACATACATTTACTTCTTTTTCGGTTTCACAAACCATGGCAGTTCCACTTATTGACTCCTTAGACTTTTCTGACTTATGGTTCTTGTTCCTCTTGAACTTTTGGTCGCATTCACGTGCGAAATGGTTTATTGAGCCACATACGAAGCACTTTCGTTCCTCGATCTCATCAGATTTTCCTTTTTGGTTACTTGGCTTCTTTTTGAACTGTTTGTTGAACTTCTTTTTAACTGCTGATTTCACAAGAAGCGCAGATTTATCTTCTTCTCTGTTCGGTAGTCTCATTTCAATCAAACGTAATCGTTCAAGCAGTTTCTCAACAGTACGAACTTCCATGGGAATGGATTCCCATACACTTTTGAATTCAAAATATTCATTCGGAAGTGTCGACATTACTCTGCTCATTAACACTAAATCAGGCATTGTTTTAGTTGTCAATCTCAACAGCTCTTCATTGACCTCAGTGAACACTCTCTGCAGTCGAGAAACATGAGTGGCTATGTCTTCAGCCGGCTCCTTGGAGTAATTAAAAAACTGCTCCAACAATCTATCGAGCCGCTGCCCTGAACTTTGTTCGTAAATAGATGTCAGCTTTAGCCAAACTTGTCTCGCTGTTGTGCATGTATTGGTAAATTCATCATTGGTCCTGTTCAAACTTTTCACCAATATCAGATGAGCCAATATATCACTCTCGTTGTACTTCGCAAGGTCAGTCTCATACTTCAATTGCTCGCTAGCAGTAGCAGTTCCGTCTGGCATTCTTGGTTCAACAACCTTGCCCTCAACGACGTCCATAACTTTACTGTGCTTTAGGAGAAGTGTCACTTCCTTCTTCCACCGTACCCAATCTTCTGCTCCTTCAAGTTTGTCAATCTGAAGTTTAACATCCATTTTTTTTTTTTTTTTTTTAAGTAGGTACTTAATCTCTTTTCGCTACTCGCAGTGGGCGTTCTGGGCCCATAACCTTTTAAAAATGCTAGAGTATTGAGTACGATGAGTTTAGAGAACAGAATATATTTTTCACAAGTAAACACACTGAACCAAGTGTAGAAACCAACAACATATGTCAAGTAATTATAGTAGCCAAAATCGTTGAGGTAAATTTTGAATTTAGTAAATTATGAAGTGAGGCTTCATATTTTTCTGCAATACCGTTTCTTCGCGTTCTTCCGAAGCGTGTGAATGTTGCATTCATGAAAAAAATGCATAAATTCATTTTTTCATTCATACCGACTTACGTCGCGTGTCTTTCAAAAAATCAAATTTGAAAAAATAGAAAATTTAAAATTTTATTAAAGAATAAAAAATACTTTTTCTCGACCTACGTAAAATTTTAAAGAATAAATAACTGTGACATTACAATCTACGCACTTATAGCACGCATATCAAAGAAAAGAACATGAAGAAAAATTTTGGCGATTTTAAAAACAGACTCGGAAAACAACTCAGCAGACAAACTGACCTCCAACTACCCCGTCGTCATTTGCCCCGCCCTGTAGGTGGCGGAAGCATTGTTTTCATTTTCAGAGATGAAATATCCAAAATGAGGCTTTTTAGTTTTAGACTATTTCAACAACTTTTGTTATAGTACTGCCTATTTGTCGTATGTCCACAAATCCTTCTATTAAATCTAACTAATAATTTGTTGCCAGTAAATTTAATAAAATCTTTCTTTTTTATAAATCTACATAGGTAATAGGTGATTATTTCTTGTTAATTAATATCTCGTTATATCTACAGTTTTCCACCGACATTGATGGAATTTTCAGGAAAAATGCGGGTTAGGAGACATATTATGGTCTCCTATCAGTGTTTTCGTTGCTTCGCTATAATTAGCGAATTTTTGGGGAAAAAAATGCTATTGCAATGGCTCCAAACATTTTACAATCAAAATTTTGGAAAATTTTCTTCCATGAAATCCGTTTTGAAGCATTCTGCGACGAATCCTAGATTTTAATACTTTTCATATACCTATATATATATATATATATATATATATATATATATATATATATATATATATATATATATCCTATCCATATGTGACCTTCCGGACGGTAACTCTTCTTAGGACTGAGATAAAAATCAACCTTATCAAACGAAAAAACAACTTAGTTGTCTAAAATTTTTTGAAAGAAAAAAAAAAAATTAAATTGGTCAAATTTCAAAAAATGTGCTAAAAAAATCACTAAAAATTGATATAACTCGTAAAAATTTATATTTGTCAGCTGAATTTTTGTCGAAATAAGTTTATTAACGAAGAACTTGAACACTAAAAAGTACTAAAACATTGGTTTTATTTGCTGACAAATGTACTTCAATTTCATCAAAATTTGCCGAAAAATAAATAAAAATGGTAAAGCAAGCTAAAAATCCAAAATCTTTTTTGAATTGCCAAATATTATTTTGAACTTTTTATTAAACCATGAAATTGGTAGCTAACAGTTCCTATTTACTTAAAGTCCTAAATATTCAAAACAATGTAACATAATATATTACGATGATAATTTACAAAAATTCGCTTGTATAATCTCATACTGACTGACTAGAACTTTTTTTTCACGATCTAATAGTCTGATCTTGCTCAAATTCGGAGGATACTTGGGAAAAAACGATTTAGTCACACCACGGCAATTTCAACACAATTGTACCACTGGCAGCGGCTGCGTATGCGCAAATGTGAAATCCTTGTTCCATGCATTACTTTTCTAATTTACATTTGATTTCATGAAATTTTCAGGGAATGTGCGGGCTAGGATACAGATGGTCCCTGATATGTTTCTTTTTTCACAAATCTTTACTTCAATCTACTGAACCTTGTCAGCTGATTGAGCTAAATTCTTTCCTTCCCCCCTAGGAAGTTGAAATTTGATAAGGAGCCCCTTTAAAGCATCAATACACGCATGGAATTACGGGCTTCATCCTGAACAGCTGATTGGGCTAAGTTCTTTCCCGATCACCCTACGAAGTTAAAATGGTATAGGAAACCTCTCTCTGACATCAAGAGACGAATGAAATCACGGGCTTTATCCCGATCTGCTGATTGCCAAAGGTATAATCAGTGCTGCCGAAGGTATAACGCAAGGTTTCGCAAAATTTTGAAGAGATTTAGGAAGCCAACAAGTTAGAGCATTGAAAAACCCAAAGATATGTGGATAAAAAAGAAGAAAGTTGCTTCAAATATGGCTTTGATGAAAAACTGCCCAAGGTACACGCCCTTCACCTACTATAAATAGCTTCATGTAGGCGGTACAATATCAGTTATTTCCTTTAATAATTTTGTAATGTCCGTGATTCCCAATCACCTAAATACAGTCACTGAATTATAAATTTTTCTCTCTTTTCGTAATGATTCAACACATTTATTTTAATATGCATTTTCGAGTCAATTTTTACATTATCGAATTTTGGTAAAAAATTAAGTTATTGCAATGGCTCCAAAAATTTTAAAAATAAAATTTTTGAAAACTTTCTTCGTTGAAATCCGTTTTGAAATCCATCGAATTTCACCCCCAAAGACTGGAAAAACTGCGCCACGATCAAGATCTCATCTTTTCAACAGTGTGTTAAATTTTACTTTTCTTTGCTAATCGGGAGAGAAAACTGTGTTTTAATGTTGAAAATCAATGTTTTCTCATTGAAATCGGGTTCTCATGAAAACTGACCTTCTATGAAAATACGAGATTGGGGTCCGTTTCTACGTATTTTTTTACACTGAATCGAATGGTAACACTAGCATGTTATCCAAACCGTAATAACCAAGTTTAACACTTCAACTCACAAATTTGAGTTCATTTGGTATGATAAAGTTAATGTGTTTAAGTTATGGGTGAAACTAGTTGGCTGAAGTGTAAAATTCCGTTATAACGGGGTTTGTGAGATATGCAAGTGTTACCATTCGATTCAGCGTTAAAAAATACGTAGAAACCAATCCCATGCTTGTTTTCATAAACGGTCATTTTCCAAAAAAAAACCCTCGATTTCAGTGAAAAACAATGTTTTTCAACATTAAAACATAGTTTCTCCCCTAATTACAAAGGTAAAAGTAAAATTGACTACACTGTTGGAAAGGTAAGATCTCGGAGCAGTTTTTCCCGTCTTCGTGGGTAAAATCTCCGAATTCTGACAAACTTCTTGGGTCTTGTTAAATTTCAATTTTCAGCCGGATTTTTCTCCGATTAAATCTACTTACAAAATTTCGGAGTGGTATCAGGGTGGTAGGAAATTTAATGTTCTTTCCAACAGTGTACTCATTTTTTTAATATTCACTTTCGTTTGAGGGATTTATGGTTATATTAGTGATATAAGGTTGTAAACACCAAAAAAAGCTCTATGTGGAACATTTCGTTGTAAAATCGATCCCTGGATTTTATACTTGGATACGTATACAGGGTGTATCAAACCCAATGGTCAAAAATCCAGGGATCGATTTTACAACACACACACACACACACAAACACACACACACACACACACACACACACACGTGTATGTGTGTGTGTGTGTGTGTATCATTCCAGATGAAAATTCTCCATAGGACTGAGATGAAAACTCTGGTATTGCTCCTAACAATCAAGCTTTCCAGATGGGAGGATGATTTCGTTGGTGATTAGTTGTTGAGAATAATTTATTTGCCAAATTACAAAAAAAGGGGACTAAAAGTTAACAAAATTGCTTTAAAGGAATGCAGAAAAAGTTAACATTATATTTTTCAACAGAATTTTAGTCAAACGAAGTTTATAAACGATGAACAGGAATATTAAAAATATTACACACAAAATTATGCTGTAGAATGTACTTGAATCTCAAGATTATTTGTCAAAAATTAAATTAAGAAAAACTGCAAATGAAAACAAAAAATCGAAAATCTTTTTTTAATCACAAAATTTTAGAACAAGTTTTTTGGTGATATAGTAGGTAGTGAACAATTTCTTTGCATTCAAAGTGCTCTCGTTTCAAAACAATGTTACTCTACAGAACACGATAACTTCAGGATATTTGCTAACAAGATCATATTGCATTAGTAGAACTGTTTTTCCAGTCAGAAATGTTTTACATTCTTCAGTGTCTCCTTTACATAAGATACTACAAATTAAACTAGATTTTTCACTGCAATTTAGGATTTAGCAGTTGCGCCACTTCTATCATTGGAAACCATACTTGACGGGTAATACGTAATTTACTCGTATGGATGAATGCAAATCGGTGACTCGCATGTCATATCCAAACCAAAAAATGTATTCCTCGAAAGCAGTCGCACATGAATTCATCATAAAAATCTGTTGTCAACGTAACTTGTCAACAAGTGAATGGGTCTCACATCTCACGACACGAACTGTCACTTATCATGATATCCAATAGTTGGGTGGCCGTCCCCTAGTGCATTGCATTCATTCACTCTTCTTGACTTTGTTCGAGGGTGACTCTTCACGACGGCTGGACCGATTTTCGCCAATTACACAATAAACATAATAAATTGTTGTTCTCCCAATTCGGTGGGGAAATACCTTCTTCAAACGGAATATAAAACTTCCCTGATTTTCATTTCATTCCTACATAAGGACCGAAAACCGTGACCTCTGCATTGTCTATACTAGGTACTGCGAGCTCCATTAATTTAATCACGAGACCAGTACGAAGTATGTAGGTAACACTGTTTCATCCCATTTTGTGGAACCATTTCAATTTCATTGTAAGTTACTTTCGCTTGAAATTATATCATACAATGACGTTTGTGTTACGTAAACTTCCTCCAAATGCAAAGCTAAAGTGGGCTGTGATGAGCGCTATACTAATCCACTGTAACATTAAAGGGTATCAGATATCATCTCCATGTGATTTCAAAATGAAATATATCATTATTTATCAATAGAAAATATTGTCAGTTTTGGTGAGGTATGTATGTGTATACTTACCACACTTACCAGTGCGGTTGTAAAATAGGCTAATTGGCCAAGCCGTTAAAGAAGCGTTTCACTCTCAAAGGCTGTAAAAAAGTGTGAGAGATTCCGAGTATTGATTTGGCTCAAATGGGATAATATCGTGAATTCTGTGGCTTGGCATCTTTTTTAGGTACGTGGAGCGTCTTTTTGGGGGCATACGTATATGTTGAAAATGAAGCAGCAACCAAGTTATCACCGGATATCGATCTTCATACAATTACAAAACATCCAAACGAGGAACTTTTTTTTTTTTTTTTTTTTGAAAGAGGAAGTTTGTGACGGTAAAATACATATATATCGAAATTGAGATTTCAAGTGGCGGATATGATGACAAAGCCAGCACACAAACCGAGGCTGAAGGGGCATGCTGTTCAAGATCCGTAAACACTTGAAATCAGTTGATGAGGGAAAGCATTGAAGTGCATCAACTTGCTGATCAACGCCTGTGGTGTCTGCAATATTGTTATTGTTTCACTTAATCACATGTTGAGCATTGTTTATTCGAAACATTCTGGAAATGTAACCCCAATTCAACACTGCATCACGTATATCTTTTCAAGATTTGAGCTCAATCGATGATGAACTTTTGAGGTTTTGAAGCGTACACAAACACACATAACAATTATATGTATAAAAAAGCGTAAAACTCTAGTATTCATTTCAAGACATCTCAAAATGGATTTCATCGAGTAATCAATTGAAATAGCTTCATTTTATACGAAAATTTGGGAAAATGTTTTTAACGCTAATTTATTTAGGAATGAGTGGTAAACAAACCTCGGCTGCCAGTTTTACTGGCCAGATGTCTGCAATAGGCTTGTTTACTTGGTCCTCGATGGTGTTCGTCATTATCTCTGTTGAAGGCATTGTAGGCAACAATGTCTTGAGCTCGTCATTTCCATTTGGCACCATCACCTCTGTAACCTGTGTCACCGAAGTCGTTGCAGATGATAATGTCGGTACGAACGTGTAGGAATCCAGGTTTGAGCTGTTGTAAGCTTCCCAAGCTCCCCAAAATGCCATTCTGATACCACCGTCTGACGATGACTCTCCGTAAATGTAATTTTCGACTTCCAAATGGTCCGCAACTTTCCAGTCAGTTGTCGCTCCCTCAAAAGTGTCATTAAGCGTGGCATTGGAAATGGATTGAAAATCGTCGATAGATTCTTCAATTGAATACGCTGAAGTGAATGCTAGCAGGATGACTAAATTCACATCCATCTCAGGCGCTCATAGTTTTCACATCTGCAACAAGAAAAACGAAACTTAATGTTATTAATTTATTATTATTACCTGACAATATTTTTGTTTCGATAAAGAAATAAAGTTAACCTTCTCAAGATACGTAGAGTAAAAAATAAAATAAAATAAAATAAAGAAATAGTTGAACTAAAAATATAAATATATTGTTTAAGTACTAGAAAAAATCGACTTCCAGTTTACTGGATCAAAGTTCATGAAATGAGCCAATAATCACATTCATGTGGGATCTAGGAGGTACTGAATCCTCCGTATTACTGTAAATCAATCTTGAAGGGCTGACATATTGAAAATCAGGATCTCTAAAACTTTTGAAGGATAGGCAATGTTTGGCTTCATCGAAGGAAGGTGCGAGAAATCGAAAAAAAATATTGTCCTCCAAAATCAAAATGTCCAGTTTTTTCTTGTTTCAGAGCTTGTTGGTCGATTTTGATTCCGTGTCTGCCTGTGTGATGTTTTGCCTGTTTTTTTGTTAATTCTTTTCAGGTCCAAAATCAACGATTTTAGTTCTATTTGATTGAAATTTTCCAGGATCGTGTAGGTTAGCTCCTAGTTTAGTACTTGCGTGCGCGCATGTGCAAACGAGTATTTCGTATAAAGTCAAATTCGTATAAGGATTTGGTATAAGGTCCAATTTCCTTCTAATGTAGGTTTCAGAATGGTGCTAGATATAGAAGCAGTCAGCTGAGCAAGCGAATGCGCGAAAGTAAATTTGGTTAACACGCACTAAACTCCCAGAATAATAGACCGATTTTAATGAAAACCGTATATAATGAGTGCGGTTGGATTGGTCGTGGGGTTAGTACATGTGTAAGAATAAATCATCTTGAACACTGATATATGGGTCGTTTCCCGTAAAAGTAAGAATCCGGACCCATCAATTAAAAAAAAAAAAAAAAACCCATAGTTGAAATTAACTTTTCCCAAAAATCAGGGGTCAGCCTTGCAACCAAGCTGATTAAATTTTATAGGTTGCCCGCGCAAGAAGGCTCTTAATTAAGTAATTATAATTTAACCAAGAAAACCCTGAGGCAGACTAAAGGCAACAATGGCAAAATTAAGACATGTACTGGCAGTCAAAGGACAATGTGTTGACAGACTAGAAGATATTTCTATACATTCCTTAGGTAATTTTTCGAAACAATCTGAATCCCAACATTTGAGAAAAATCCGCCGAGTAAAGTGGGCAGTAGGTATACCTTCCTCACTTTATTGTAACATGGACTTATCGAACTAGTTGAAAGAACCAATTGCGACCAAATTGACGTTATCAAGAATTAATGGTTGCACTTGCGCAATCATTACAATTGATTCTACAGCAACGAAATTTCTAGCATTTAGGAGCTAACCCACACAATTCCTGAAATTTTCATCATAATCGGTCCATTAGATTCTGAATTTCGCCAACTTTAGATTTCCGCATGCGCATTAGTTATTACCTACTCCGATCAACTGATAATCACCAGTGAGCCTTAAGTCACAAAAGTAAAATGCTATTAGAAAAATAGTGCTTTGTCAACAGCAAATCGTAATGGAGTAGGTCTTCTCACTGGGGATATGGGGAAGGTCCATGGAAACCCCATTGCTTGGCAGATCGAAAATATATTAGTGAATCTACAATTCACATGAGTATTTTCATAGTATTGTCAATTATTCAAATTAATACAGGAAATTTCATAATCGTAGTTGTTAATTTATTTTACCATTTAAATACAAACAATGCAGGTCATAATATTGTTCAGAATACTTGTATTATTATAGGGACATTTTTCTATCCAATAGTCACTCACTTTTACAGTAAAAAATAAAGCTAAAAACATTCTAAAATTAATATTTTATAAAATTATCTTCTTAGAAATCTGTTTTGAGGGACTCTGAAACGGTTCCTAGATTTGGAACCGTTGCTGTTGGGTTGCTGGGGTAGGGTAACTGTCGGTGTTTTTATCTCTTCGGAGCTCCTTCATATCCCTACCCAAGTCATGGTCATGCGTCCCCGTCGCGCAACCCGGGCACCCTCTGGGTGAACAGAGGGTGGCAGAATGACCCGCTGGCGATTAGGGGGGAGGCTCGTGTCAACGAGTCTCCTGTCCCTTTTAAATGTGTCTCCCCGTTATGCAGCCAAACTACGCCGAGCCTCATAACCCCCGCCAGCCCATTAGCCACCCATACACGAGCAGATATCTGCGACAGATATCGCGTTTTTAAACGATATCTGTGGGAAAGATCTGTGCGTTAGTGGGCGTTAGAAAATGATGAAAGATGTGAAAATCGACCAGAGATATCTGCGAGAGTTCAAATCTAGCAGATGGTAGTCGGGCGTCCCCCTTAACCTGCAGACTTCTCGGAAGCGATGTCTGTGGTACACAGAACTGTTCTATTGGATCGGGCAGCGTCCCTTAACGTTAAGATGTTCAGTTGTCCACGTGTGTTTTCCCCTGTGAGATCTCTCCTCTAAAGAAATCAGTTTCTATTGGTGTTTTTTTGTGCGGTAACAAAAAATGGGTAAAAAAGAGTGGCCAAACTAGTTAATTGAAATGATAATCGACATGTATAGAGACAGACCTTGTCTGTGGCAGTTGAAGCATGTTGACTACATGAACAAAAACGTCAAAAACATTGCTTACGACGAAACCCATGACTTCTCCCAAACTTATATTTTTTTGGCTTAGCCGTTTTATGGGCAATTAAAAAAAATACCCGCCGCAAAAGCCGCTAATTTACGCTTTTTACTACGGACAGTCACTAACCCCATGGCATCAACTTACGGAATCTGTGACCGATCTGGAAAAAATTTCGGATTCGACCGATAACTCGAGTCTGCCAGACGAACGTCGGTGACAGACCTGAATCTGTCAGATTTCATCCCACGAACGAACAGATGACATCGGGCACTGGTCAGGTGACAGATCTCGGGCATGAAAGATCGGCCGATAAGTTTTTCGTGTTAAGGGGCAACGACCGATCTCATCGGTCACTCCAGATCGTTAGCGATATCTGTCAGATGAGATCGGGCGACCAAATCTGTCGCAGATATCTGCTCGTGTATGGCGGGCTATTGGCTGCCGGGGTTCTAGGGGAGGCGCTCGGGGGCGCCCCAGGGAGGGGCGTCGGCCATCCTCTCCCTCTTCATCATCCTCGTCTTCCTATCCCTCATCCTCTTCCACGACCCCTGTAAATACCCACCAGTGTGCCCACTGTGAGAGAGCCTTCAGCTCCAAGCGTGGCCTCAGTGCCCACGTCTGGCAGAAGCATCCTGTACAGGCCAACGCTGCAATTGATATAGAGCGAGAGCGGCCGAGGTATGCTTCTGAGGATTTGCGGCGAATGGCAGCAGAGGAGGCAGAGGCTGTGCGTAATGGGGTACGAAATATTAATGTATTCCTTCAAGCACGTTTTCCCATGCGCACGCTTTCTGCCATCCAATCTCTTCGCCTGAGGCCCCACTACAAGCAGCTTGTCCAGGATGCGATCCTGGCAAATAGCCGTGGGGCCTCTCCCGCATCTCCTACAGGCGTGGGGCAACAGCCCGCCGTTCAGCAATCCTCCCCCGGGACCTCCGGTCTTCTTGAAGACTTGAAGACTGAAGTGTTGAGGCTCGGGGAGCAGGTAGGCCGTATTAATGGTTATGAGAGTGCCTACCTGCAGGATCTGGCGAGGCGGGCTGTTGAGAGGCATGAAGGCTTGGAGGACGAGGTTGCAGCCTATATACAGAGGATCTTCCCACGGGTTGAGGAAGCGACCGTGACGGGGCATCAGGGAGCTGTTCCTCCTACTTTGGTGCCTCGTGGAGGTCGCAGAGCAGCAAAACAAGCGAGAAGGCGGGAATATCAGCGGGTCCAGAAGCTGTGGAGGAAGCATCCGGCTTGTGTGGCTGCGGAGGTACTGGAAGGAGCTGGGGATGAGCAAGTTTTTCCCCCTCTCCAGGAGTTTGTGGAGTATTGGGAGCCACTCTTGAGTGCTCCTAGCCACAACCCTGGTGAGCCAGTGGTACCCCCAGCTTCCACCAGGGATTCCTTGCGCAGCATCATGTGCACGCCGGTGCTTCATGACGAGGCACATAAGTGCCGTGTCAAGAACTCCACCTCTGCTGGACCTGATGGTGTTTCTGCCCAACGTTGGAACAAGACACCAAAAACAGTCAAGCTGCTCATCCTCAACCTGCTGCTTCTATCAGGAAGACCCCCGAAAGCGTTGACCCGCGCCAGGACAGTTTTCATCCCAAAAAAAGGGTTAAGTGGGCCTGGAGGCTACCGCCCGATATCTATTTCGTCGGTGGTCTTCCGCCACTTCCAAAAGGTTCTGGCATCTCGCCTCCAAGTGGCTGGTGTCATAGGTGACGTCCAGAGAGCATTTCGGCCAGCGGATGGCACAGCGGAGAACCTAACAGTTTTCCAAACTGTCATTTTGCTGGCCCGTATTAAGAAGCGGCAACTCCATCTTGCCGCTCTGGACGTCGCTAAGGCCTTTGACACCGTTAGCCATTTTGCCCTGACCGATTGTCTTCGAGGTGTCGGGGCACCTGCTCGTTTAATTGAGTACGTTGCTCGCCTGTACCACGAAGGCGTGACGGTCCTCGAGGCACGAGGTGAGATGTCGGGGGATGTTGTCATTGGGCGCGGGGTACGCCAGGGGGATCCTCTGTCGCCACTCCTCTTTCACCTGGTCGTGGACACGGCCTTGGGTAAGCTGCCAGCTGAAATAGGGTTCGATCTCGCCCCTGGGGTGCGAGTAGGTGCACTGGCTTTTGCCGATGATGTGATCCTACTCGCCGAAACCCGTGAGGGCTTGCAGATTGCCCTCAATGCCTTTGCTGAGCAGCTAGCCAGGTGTGGTTTGGTGGTTAACCCAGATAAGTGTGGGTCAGTCTCCTTGGTCCCGTCGGGTCGCCAGCATCAGGTGAAGGTGGTGGATGAGGAGTGTTTTGTCATAGGACAGTCACCCATCCCCACTCGATCCGTGCTGGAGGTTTGGCGGTACCTTGGAGTTGACTTCATGGGTGTGGCCACCATTGCCGCAAGCCGTGTGGACCTTGGTGGAGCACTAGCTCGTATCACCAAGGCTCCATTGAAGCCACAGCAGAAGCTGCGCCTCCTTCGCACGTACTTACTGCCAAAGCTAACCTATGGGCTAGTCTTTGGTAGGCTTACTGCGGGGAGGCTGCTAGAGTTAGATCGCGAAGTTCGCTCTGCTGTGCGCTCTTGGCTAGGCTTTCCACCTGGTGTCCCAAGTGCCTATATCCACGCACCGGTCAAGGCCGGTGGGCTCGGTATTGTCTCTCTCTCAGCCAGCATCCCATCAATACGCCGCCAGCGCTTGCTCGCCCTTAGGGGCTCGAGCTGGGAGGTCGCCCGCACTGCTGCTGACCTGGACTTTGTCAGGCAGCAGTTGTTGTGGTGCGACCGAGCAACACCAACTGCTCCAAAACCCAGCTCATCTGCTGAGTTTGCTGCTGCACTCCATGATTCAGTAGATGGTAAAGAACTCCGACAGTGCTCTGAATCCCCCATTTCTTCCCAGTGGGTGGAATGGGCTTCAGAGGGCATTGGGGCCCGCGACTACTGCCGTTTTCATGCCGTCCGAGTGGCTACACTAGCCACCTCGGTGAGGTGTTCACGTAGTAGTCGTGGGACAGTAGACACCCTTTGCCGTGCCTGTTGGGGTAAAAATGAGAATCTCTATCATGTGGTGCAGCAGTGTCCTCGTACTCACGGTGGCCGCATACTCCGTCACGATGCGGTTGCCAAGCAGATAGCAGGCGTTTTGTCATCTAGCGGTTGGGATGTTGAAAGAGAGAGGCTATATCATATGCCGAGTGACCGGGGCAAGAAGCCGGATATCGTTGCCGTTAAGCCCAATGGGTCTGCCATAATCCTGGATGTCCAGGTTGTCAGTGGCAGCATGGACATGGAGCAGACCTGGCGGGCTAAAATAAATAAGTATGACAGAAATGACCTGCGGCAAGCGATTTTCGAGCTAAAAGGAGTGGCGACCAATAACATCAAGGTCATGGCTGCGACCGTGTCATGGCGCGGGGTGTGGTGCGGGAAAAGCGCCACGGAGTTACTCGAGTTGGGCATCTCGGCAGGAGTACTCCGTGGTATCACCACCCGCGTCCTGAGGGGTTCTTACTTGAACTGGTGGTCGTTTTATAGGGGCACTTCCTTTCATCCCATTCTTCCTCCTCGTCCTGAAACTTCCCTTATCCCTAGAGCCAGCGTCGGGTAAACCTGGGCGTCCTCCCCACTTTTTAATTTTTTTATTTATTTTTCAATTTAATGGTGTGCCCCCTCCGCCTTTGAGGGGAGTTTTGTAAAAAAAAAAAAAAATGTGTGTGTGGTTGTGTGTGTGTGTGTGTGTGTGTGTGTGTGTGTGTGTGTGTGTGTGTGTGTGTGTGTGTGTGTGTGTGTGTGTGTGTGTGTGTGTGTGTGTGTCAATCCAGACGTTAACTCTCCTTAGGATTGAGATTTAAAAAAGCCATTATTTAGCCAAAAATTTACAAGTCAGCAAAAAATTCTAGAATTCTATGATTCATGATTTATATGTTCTTTCTTGAAGAGGAGGGATTTTTTCACAGTAAATTGATCAAATCTCTAATAATATTCTCAATAAATCACTGAAAATTGAAAGATCTAGTAAGCATCGTTAAATTTATATTTTCAACAGAATATTACTCGAAAAAAGTTTATTAACTCGAAAATCGTCAAATTGATACACAAAATCATGCTGAAAAAACGTACTCAAATTTCATTAATATAGTATGCTAAAAACAACTTTTAAAAAAATCTAGAAATCTTTCTTGACTAGCAGAATGTTATTTAGAACATGGTTTTTGCCATGAAATTGGTTGTTAACCATTTATTTTAACTTAAATTTCAAAACAATTTAACATAATTAAATAATTTTTTCAAAACTCCGCTCATACGATCATACTGCATGACTGGACGTTTTGTTTGTATTTTTTATTGTGACACTCCTTGAATTTCTAACATGTAGCATCATTGAAATAAAATGACTTCCCAAAATGTTTGGTTCCTAAGTGCACCTATTGAAAGGGAGTACTCATCAGCTCCCTCATGTCTATTATTTCTGTTTTTGAATGAAACTCACAGAATCTTTAGAAAGGGGTGGTGAGGGGAGGGGGGGGGGGCGGTTGAAAACATTACATTTCTTCTCCAAGCCAAGTGCCCATTTACCTTTGAGTAATCATCATTTTATCCTGGTATGTAAAGTACAGATGAAGTTTTCTAGTAGTGCTAATCGCCAAAGACGATTAGTACTACTAATGCTAGAAGGAATTCAATAGATATCGAGGGGCGTTTTATTTGCCAAGGATGGCTGTCGTTAAGTGATGTATTAAAATGCTCCTTGATAAGCTCTATTCAACTAAAATCGAACTTTTGCCAGTTCTGGTTTCAGCGTATGATCGTAAAAAGTTATCGGGAGAGCCTCGGATTTTATCAGGCTCTGTTGATGTTAGGTACCTACGTCAGCAAATGCAATGGATCAATTCAAACTAATCATCAGAATGTTGCGATTTCTGCTTCAATGCATCCGAAAATGAAGGGGTCATGAAATTTGTGTAATAATCCAAGTTCTGTGATGGTTTCCGGTCAAGAGAATCAAAGCAGCTAAAATCAATTCGACCGTAATAGTTTTGAACTTTATAAAAATTGAAATATCGGGAGAGCTTGAAAGACCCGTGCACAACTTGAAAACCTGTTGACGGCAGCAGGCTAACCAATTTTCTTCCCAAGTAAAACGCACACCCACTCATATACATCCATTAACAGATATTGTGAAATAGCACATAGCTTGGATTTGATCCACCAGATGCCAAAGTTGGAGCACGTTTTCCATTATATTTGCTGATATAAAACCAACTAGGGGCTGATGACACCTGCTCACAGCAATACTGGTAAACGTTCTACTGTGATTAGGTAATCAGAGTTATCAGGAAGAACTAACCTTATGAGCGACTATAAAATGAGACGACTGAGAAATATTTTATGGTTCTTCCATTCGTGTTGGAACATCCCGCCAAAAAACAATTTTCTGTCTTCATCATAGAGAACTTTTACTAACGGATGGAGATTTGTGAACACTACCGTGAACACGTGAGGTTGAAAAGTTAATTTCGTTTCAAGAAAAATGGATGAAATTGCGTTTTGACAAAAACGAATGAAGTTCAGTTCTGAGAAAAACGGATGAAATAGGTTGTAGGTAGGTTAGTACTTAATCAAAATTAGTATGCCCAGATAAAAATCGTGCGACAGCTTCAAATTTGGAATTAAAGATGAAACATAGGTAACACGGAATGACTTAGGTACCAAATGAGTAACTTCAGGGCTCATGTCGTGGCAAGAGTAAAGACAGTAGATTGCCACCGGTCATTGTAACTAACTATGTTCACGTATCACATTCTCTTCGACATCTGGTGATTCTGTTCACATGCAAATAGAGTTACATTATTTCAGATAGGGTGTCCCAAAAGTACTCCCCCCCCCCACTCCTAACGTTTCTCCAAAATTTTGAGATATTTGAGTGAAACTTGGAGAGCACAGTGGGGGGGGGGGGGAGCTGATACTAAGTTTTAAGCAAATAAAAATCAGGGAAAATCCAACATTTTCGGACTACCCGAATGAGGGAGTATAGTACTTTGAAAAACAAAATTGTTCATTTTTGCCGAGAGAAAACCAATTTTACAGATTTATTAGTGCTAAACACGATGGTGGAATCAGAATTGCTATATCTTGTTCCTTTCTTGGATTGGAGCTGGTGAACCTGGACGATGAGATAATGATGAATGTTGGCACAAAAGTATTGATTCGGCCTTAGCGAGATAGGAAATTTAACTTTCTTAGATTATTTTTGATTTTTGGTTCTAAGGGGTGTTAAGGCCGTTTTAATGTCATGCAATAGAAAAAAATGAAAATAAATTGAATCACTTGAAAACAAAGTATTTAAAAAATCTCTAGGAGAAACTTTCGATCAGCAATAAGTTCTTAAATTGACTCCTGAATCGTGTAGGTACAATTAGGTTTGGGACACGCTGTATAAATATTGGTATCTTTATATATATTTCCGAACGGTCTTTGAAATTGTGAAGAACTTCGCGGTCCGATTTTAGTGTTAGACTGCTTATTTGAATCAGCACGGCCCCAAGTTTGTTGCAAAAGTGTTCGTCTCTATACCCGCCTTGATCGTGTTCTGGGTGGTCCTTATCAACGAGAGTTGTTCATTAGGCTGTGGCGGTAACAACAGTTGCCATCAATTCACGGTAAGTAAGAAACGTTGTGTAGTTCCTAACATCTAGGAGAGTTATTATTTCTGAACGAAGAAATTGAAACTGAAGAACTTAGCGGACTTTATATATAATTCCGAACGGTCTTTATATATAATTCCAAATCAGCACGGCCCCAGGTGTCGGTAAGTAAGAAACGTAGTGATGGGGTCTTTTCTGATCAGCTGATGACAAGTTTTTTTAATTTATTTATCACCATTGCAACGACTCACTACCTGCTCAATGAACTCAACAGAAATTAACAAGCGGTAGCAATCATGTTCACAATATCAATTATTGAAAATGACCACCTGTGTGTAAACAATTATTCAAATAACCATGCTCATAACTCAGCTTGTTGGCCACACACACTTCGCAGTAGTTATCATTGTTGGATAAATCAAGAGCTTTCGAACGAATGGTCAACGAATTTTGTGGGATGAAAAATGACGAAGTACCATTTCACTAGCAACGACTTGGTTGTATGCGGAAATCATCAGAAATTGTTGCAACACATTTTCGTTACACATAAACGTTTCGTTTTCGGATGGAGGTTCCAAGGCAAAAACACATTCAGTGTTGAAGTTAAATCTTACTAGAAAAATTTCTCATGAAAAACAAAGATTTACCGGGGACCAGACTCATATAAGGGTAAAAACACAGAGGGGCCTACTAGATATTGAGAGACATGTCCACAGCAAGCTCATGGTGGCCGAACCCAACACCAAACTTAGGTACTGAGAGACTTCTCAGGAAAAACCGTATGGAACTTAGAACAATAGTCGGCCTTATAACCGGCTTTGCACTCCTACGTTTCCACCTACCATACCCGCTTACAGCTGTGTAAACAATCGATTTGGCAATTGTGCCCACTTAGAGCGCAGCTCACTCTACCATCCAGGCTACCAGCGAGGTCCCACTGTTTTCACCCGAAGGCAGGGTGTATGTGTGTGTGTATGTGGGGGTGGTGGGGTGGGGGGGAGGGGGGGAGGTTGCTACTTTGCCCTCGTGTTGGAAAATTTTGGACAATTCTCCTCTTTTTAAAAACTGTCCACTTTACCTCCGAAGGACGGTCTCTCCCCTTAAGAAACAGGGTACCTTATAAACAGGATACTTCACACCGAGTAAATATAAAAGGTTTAGCGATCACTTCATTTTATTTATTATAAACGAGGAACCCTCCTATCTGGTGTGGTGGATTGGCTGTCCATCATTAATGACTCAACTTTGACTTATACTACGGACCATGCTGAAATGAAGTCTCAGCAAGTACATATTATGTTTGGTCTTGAAGAAGAAAAAATGCCTCGAACTTTGCATGGAAGGACTCGCAGTTGTTCGTCGTTCGGTCAGTATTCGCCGTTTTTGATGACCATAAAGTTGGAGGAAATGGTGTATCTGCGATGTAGTAATTGTGTAGGTGCTCACCGAATTTTGAAACTGTTCATTTCACACTTTACCGAAGTGGGCAAAACGTTCTTGAACTGAAGCGGGCAGTCGAGAACGCTCTCGAGTTTAACGTTTTACTTTTTTCTCTAGTAGACCCAAAGACGGTCCTCGGTTATAACTCTAGACTCTCCTCAAAGCTCTCCTTATATAGGAGAGTCTAGAGTTATAACCGGGGACCGTCTTTGGGTCTACTAGAGATTGTTTGGGTCTTTGTTTGGCGATTGTTTTCAGGATATCTAGAAAATACTTACAAGTAGTTTTGAGCAAATAAAAATCAGAAAATAAACCCAAAAGTGTTTGGGCTATCCAAAGGGTGGAGGGGGGAGGGAGCTTTGGGACATTTTTTCTGTTTTTAGTTTTCTGCCTCTGGAATGGTCTTAATCGGTTCAGCGTCGACAACATGGAAAACAGTACCCCACTCCCAGTATTTAAAAAAAAAAAAAAAAAAAAAAAAACATATTTTCACCCTATTTTTTACTTTGGGTGTATCATTGTGTAACCCATCTCAATCGATTCAGCGTGCGAGAAAACATAGAAAACCCTTCCTTTAGAGGCATATTCAATCGGTTTGAGGATTTGTACCAAAATATCGGCCACTTGATACCACTGTGCGGCGTACGGTAGAAGGGGAAAAAAAAAAATTGATTTTTTAGAAGTTACGTATTTGAAACGTTGGTTTCCATCCCACAAATTTTGAAGAGGAGATTAATATTTTATTTTCTTGGTCGATTACCTACTAAGGATCATATTTATACTATAATTGAAAATAGAGGAACACAGGGGCATATATAGGCAAGACCCGCAAGACCGATCAGTCTTGAAGGAGAGGTATGCCTCGAGCGCCGTCTTCGTTCAAGTCGGAACTTGGAACGCATTATTTGTATCACCCCCTATTTGTTTTTTGTCATCCATAATGATCCCTTTTAAATATAATTTCTAAACTCCCTCAAAATTTTTTGGTTCACGTTTCAAATTACGAATATTAAAAAAAAAAAAAAAAAAAAAACTAGGTATTGGTAATGGGAAAACTTCAGCTACCCGGCACGCAGTGCAAAACACAATTTTGTGAATATTTAATTTATAAACACATATTATTCAATTAATAAATTAGCTGAAATAAGAATATGATCCAGAATCCTTAAAAATACGAAAATTCCCAAGGAATTGGAAGTTTAGATGCGTGCAGGTTGTTTCAGATAGTCCTCATCCAGCGGAACGTTGCGGAAAGTAAGCAACCCGTCGTTCCATCCCGGATATTAGTCGAAACTGAAGCTTTGAACGAATATGCTGTCTCCGATCTAGAAAAATATATTTCACTGTTCACTTTATTTTTCAAAATTCCTTATTATATTCGCTATCCCAGTCTGTTACTTATTTCCACTCACACAGTGGGTACCAAACTACAAGGTACATGTTCACGTATCACATTCTCTTCGACATCTGGTGATTCTGTTCACATGCAAATAGAGTTACATTATTTCAGATAGGGTGTCCCAAAAGTACTCCCCCCCCCCCCCCCCCTCCTAACTTTTCTCCAAAATTTTGAGATATTTGAGTGAAACTTGGAGAGCACATTGGGGGAGGGGGAGGGGGAGCTGATACTAAGTTTTAAGCAAATAAAAATCAGGGAAAATCCAACATTTTCGGACTACCCAAATGAGGGAGTATAGTACTTTGAAAAACAAAATTGTTCATTTTTGCCGAGAGAAAACCAATTTTACAGATTTATTAGTGCTAAACACGATGGTAGAATCAGAATTGCTATATCTATTGTTCCTTTCTTGGATTGGAGCTGGTGAACCTGGACGATGAGATAATGATGAATGTTGGCACAAAAGTATTGATTCGGCCTTAGGGAGATAGGAAATTTAACTTTCTTAGATTATTTTTGATTTTTGGTTCTAAGGGGTGTTAAGGCCGTTTTAATGTCATGTAATAGAAAAAATAAAAATAAATTAAATCACTTGAAAACAAAGTATTTAAAAAATCTCTAGGAGAAACTTTCGATCAGCAATAAGTTCTTAAATTGACTCCTGAATCGTGTAGGTACAATTAGGTTTGGGACACGCTGTATAAATATTGGTATCTTTATATATAATTCCGAACGGTCTTTGAAATTGTGAAGAACTTCGCGGTCCGATTTTAGTGTTAGACTGCTTATTTGAATCAGCACGGCCCCAAGTTTGTTGCAAAAGTGTTCGTCTCTATACCCGCCTTGATCGTGTTCTGGGTGGTCCTTATCAACGAGAGTTGTTTATTAGGCTGTGGCGGTAACAACAGTTGCCATCAATTCACGGTAAGTAAGAAACGTTGTGTAGTTCCTAACATCTAGGAGAGTTATTATTTCTGAACGAAGAAATTGAAACTGAAGAACTTAGCGGACTTTATATATAATTCCGAACGGTCTTTATATATAATTCCAAATCAGCACGGCCCCAGGTGTCGGTAAGTAAGAAACGTAGTGATGGGGTCTTTTCTGATCAGCTGATGACAAGTTTTTTTAATTTATTTATCACCATTGCAACGACTCACTACTTGCTTAATGAACTCAACAGAAATTAACAAGCGGTAGCAATCATGTTCACAATATCAATTATTGAGAATGACCACCTGTGTGTAAACAATTATTCAAATAACCATGCTCATAACTCAGCTTGTTGGCCACACACACTTCGCAGTAGTTATCATTGTTGGATAAATCAAGAGCTTTCGAACGAATGGTCAACGAATTTTGTGGGATGAAAAATGACGAAGTACCATTTCACTAGCAACGACTTGGTTGTATGCGGAAATCATCAGAAATTGTTGCAACACATTTTCGTTACACATAAACGTTTCGTTTTCGGATGGAGGTTCCAAGGCAAAAACACATTCAGTGTGGAAGTTAAATCTTACTGGAAACATTTCTCATGAAAAACAAAGATTTACCGGGGACCAGACTCATAAGGGTAAAAACACAGAGGGGCCTACTAGATATTGAGAGACATGTCCACAGCAAGCTCATGGTGGCCGAACCCAACACCAAACTTAGGTACTGAGAGACTTCTCAGGAAAAACCGTATGGAACTTAGAACAATAGTCGGCCTTATAACCGGCTTTGCACTCCTACGTTTCCACCTACCATACCCGCTTACAGCTGTGTAAACAATCGATTTGGCAATTGTGCCCACTTAGAGCGCAGCTCACTCTACCATCCAGGCTACCAGCGAGGTCCCACTGTTTTCACCCGAAGGCAGGGTGTATGTGTGTGTGTATGTGGGGGTGGAGGGGTGGGGGGGGAGGGGGGGAGGTTGCTACTTTGCCCTCGTGTTGGAAAATTTTGGACAATTCTCCTCTTTTTAAAAACTGTCCACTTTACCTCCGAAGGACGGTCTCTCCCCTTAAGAAACAGGGTACCTTATAAACAGGATACTTCACACCGAGTAAATATAAAAGGTTTAGCGATCACTTCATTTTATTTATTTATAAACGAGGAACCCTCCTATCTGGTGTGGTGGATTGGCTGTCCATCATTAATGACTCAACTTTGACTTATACTACGGACCATGCTGAAATGAAGTCTCAGCAAGTACATATTATGTTTGGTCTTGAAGAAGAAAAAATGCCTCGAACTTTGCATGGAAGGACTCGCAGTTGTTCGTCGTTCGGTCAGTATTCGCCGTTTTTGATGACCATAAAGTTGGAGGAAATGGTGTATCTGCGATGTAGTAATTGTGTAGGTGCTCACCGAATTTTGAAACTGTTCATTTTACACTTTACCGAAGTGGGCAAAACGTTCTTGAACTGAAGCGGGCAGTCGAGAACGCTCTCGAGTTTAACGTTTTACTTTTTTCTCTAGTAGACCCAAAGACGGTCCCCGGTTATAACTCTAGACTCTCCTCAAAGCTCTCCTTATATAGGAGAGTCTAGAGTTATAACCGGGGACCGTCTTTGGGTCTACTAAGGGTTGTTTGGGTCTTTGTTTGGCGATTGTTATCGGGATATCTAGAAAATACTTACAAGTAGTTTTGAGCAAATAAAAATCAGAAAATAAACCCAAAAGTGTTTGGGCTATCCAAAGGGTGGAGGGGGAGGGAGCTTTGGGACATTTTTTCTGTTTTTAGTTTTCTGCCTCTGGAATGGTCTTAATCGGTTCAGCGTCGACAACATGGAAAACAATACCCCACTCCCAGTATTTAAAAAAAAAAAAAAAAAAAAAAACATATTTTTCACCCTATTTTTTACTTTGGGTGTATCATTGTGTAACCCATCTCAATCGATTCAGCGTGCCAGAAAACATAGAAAACCCTTCCTTTAGAGGCATATTCAATCGGTTTGAGGATTTGTACCAAAATATCGGCCACTTGACACCACTGTGCGGCGTACGGTAGAAGGGGAAAAAAAAAAAATTGATTTTTTAGAAGTTACGTATTTGAAACGTTGGTTTCCATCCCACAAATTTTGAAGAGGAGATTAATATTTTATTATTCCTGGTCGATTACCTACTAAGGATCATATTTATACTATAATTGAAAATAGAGGAACACAGGGGCATATATAGGCAAGACCCGCAAGACCGATCGGTCTTGAAGGAGAGGTATGCCTCGAGCGCCGTCTTCGTTCAAGTCGGAACTTGGAACGCATTATTTGTATCATCCCCTATTTGTTTTATGTCATCCATAATGATCCCTTTTAAATATAATTACTAAACTCCCTCAAAATTTTTTGGTTCACGTTTCAAATTACGAATATTAAAAAAAAACTAGGTATTAGTAATGGGAAAACTTCAGCTACCCGGCACGCAGTGCAAAACACAATTTTGTGAGTATTTAATTTATAAACACATAATATTTAATTAATAAATTAGCTGAACTAAAGAATATGATCCAGAATCCTTAAAAATACGAAAATTCCCAAGGAATTGGAAGTTTAGATGCGTGCAGGTTGTTTCAGATAGTCCTCATCCAGCGGAACGTTGCGGAAAGTAAGCAACCCGTCGTTCCATCCCGGATATTAGTCGAAACTGAAGCTTTGAACAAATATGCTGCCTCCGATCTAGAAAAATATATTTCACTGTTCACTTTATTTTTCAAAATTCCTTATTATATTCGCTATCCCAGTCTGTTACTTATTTCCACTCACACAGTGGGTACCTACCAAACTACAAGGTACATGTTCACGTATCACATTCTCTTCGACATCTGGTGATTCTGTTCACATGCAAATAGAGTTACATTATTTCAGATAGGGTGTCCCAAAAGTACTCCTCCCCCCCCCCCCCCCCCCTCCTAACTTTTCTCCAAAATTTTGAGATATTTGAGTGAAACTTGGAGAGCACATTGGGGGGGGGGGTGGAGCTGATAATAAGTTTTAAGCAAATAAAAATCAGGGAAAATTCAACATTTTCGAACTACCCAAATGAGGGAGTATAGTACTTTGAAAAACAAAATCGTTCATTTTTGCCGAGAGAAAACCAATTTTACAGATTTATTAGTGCTAAACACGATGGTGGAATCAGAATTGCTATATCTTGTTCCTTTCTTGGATCGGAGCTAGTGAACCTGGACGATGAGATAATGATGAATGTTGGCACAAAAGTATTGATTCGGCCTTAGGGAGATAGGAAATTTAACTTTCTTAGATTATTTTTGATTTTTGGTTCTAAGGGGTGTTAAGGCCGTTTTAATGTCATGTAATAGAAAAAAATAAAAATAAATTAAATCACTTGAAACCAAAGTATTTAAAAAATCTCTAGGAGAAACTTTCGATCAGCAATAAGTTCTTAAATTGACTCCTGAATCGTGTAAGTACAATTAGGTTTGGGACACGCTGTATAAATATTGGTATCTTTATATATAATTCCGAACGGTCTTTGAAATTGTGAAGAACATCGCGGTCCCATTTTAGTGTTAGACTGCTTATTTGAATCAGCATGGTCCCAAGTTTGTTGCAAAAGTGTTCGTCTCTATACCCGCCCGTCTCTATACGTGGATTGGCTGTCCATCATTAATGACTCAACTTTGACTTATACTACGGACCAAGTTGAAACGTAGTCTCAGCAAGTACATATTATGTTTGGTCTTGAAGAAGAAAAAATGCCTCGAACTTTGCATGGAAGGACTCGCAGTTGTTCGTCGTTTGGTCAGTATGCGCCGTTTTTGATGACCATAAAGTTGGAGGAAATGGTGTATCTGCGATGTAGTAATTGTGTAGGTGCTCACTGAATTTTGAAACTGTTCATTTTACACTTTACCGAAGTGGGCAAAACGTTCTTGAACTGAAGCGGGCAGTCTAGAACGCACTCGAGTTTAACGTTTTACTTTTTTCTCTAGTAGACCCAAAGACGGTCCCCGGTTATAACTCTAGACTCTCCTATATAAGGAGAGCTTTGAGGAGAGTCTAGAGTTATAACCGGGGACCGTCTTTGGGTCTACTAGAGATTGTTTGGGTCTTTGTTTGGCGATTGTTTTCGGGATATCTAGAAAATACTTACAAGTAGTTTTGAGCAAATAAAAATCAGAAAATAAACCCAAAAGTGTTTGGGCTATCCAAAGGGTGGAGGGGGGAGGGGGCTTTGGGACATTTTTTCTGTTTTTAGTTTTCTGCCTCCGGAATGGTTTTAATCGGTTCAGCGTCGACAACATGGAAAACAGTACCCCACTCCCGGTAATAAAAAAAAGAAAAAAAAAAAAAAAAAACTTATTTTCACCCTATTTTTTACTTTGGGTGTATCATTGTGTAACCCATCTCAATCGATTCAGCGTGCCAGAAAACATAGAAAACCCTTCCTTTAGAGGCATATTCAATCGGTTTGAGGATTCGTACCAAAATATCGGCCACTTTTGCGCGGCGCTGTGCGGCGTACGGTAGAAGGGGAAAAAAAAAAATGATTTTTTAGAAGTTACGTATTTGAAACGTTGGTTTCCATCCCACAAATTTTGAAGAGGAGATTAATATTTTATTTTCTTGGTCGATTACCTACTAAGGATCATATTTATACTATAATTGAAAATAGAGGAACACAGGGGCATATATAGGCAAGACCCGCAAGACCGATCAGTCTTGAAGGAGAGGTATGCCTCGAGCGCCGTCTTCGTTCAAGTCGGAACTTGGAACGCATTATTTGTATCACCCCCTATTTGTTTTATGTCATCCATAATGATCCCTTTTAAATATAATTTCTAAACTCCCTCAAAATTGTTTGGTTCACGTTTCAAATTACGAATATTAAAAAAAAAAAACTAGGTATTAGTAATGGGAAAACTTCAGCTACCCGGCACGCAGTGCAAAACACAATTTTGTGAATATTTAATTTATAAACACATATTATTCAATTAATAAATTAGCTGAAATAAGAATATGATCCAGAATCCTTAAAAATACGAAAATTCCCAAGGAATTGGAAGTTTAGATGCGTGCAGGTTGTTTCAGATAGTCCTCATCCAGCGGAACGTTGCGGAAAGTAAGCAACCCGTCGTTCCATCCCGGATATTAGTCGAAACTGAAGCTTTGAACAAATATGCTGTCTCCGATCTAGAAAAATATATTTCACTGTTCACTTTATTTTTCAAAATTCCTCATTATATTCGCTATCCCAGTCTGTTACTTATTTCCACTCACACAGTGGGTACCAAACTACAAGGTACATGTTCACGTATCACATTCTCTTCGACATCTGGTGATTCTGTTCACATGCAAATAGAGTTACATTATTTCAGATAGGGTGTCCCAAAAGTACTCCCCCCCCCCCCCCTCCTTACGTTTCTCCAAAATTTTGAGATATTTGAGTGAAACTTGGAGAGCACATTGGGGGGGGGGGGGGGGGGGGGGGGGGAGCTGATACTAAGTTTTAAGCAAATAAAAATCAGGGAAAATCCAACATTTTCGGACTACCCAAATGAGGGAGTATAGTACTTTGAAAAACAAAATTGTTCATTTTTGCCGAGAGAAAACCAATTTTACAGATTTATTAGTGCTAAACACGATGGTAGAATCAGAATTGCTATATCTATTGTTCCTTTCTTGGATTGGAGCTGGTGAACCTGGACGATGAGATAATGATGAATGTTGGCACAAAAGTATTGATTCGGCCTTAGGGAGATAGGAAATTTAACTTTCTTAGATTATTTTTGATTTTTGGTTCTAAGGGGTGTTAAGGCCGTTTTAATGTCATGTTATAGAAAAAAATAAAAATAAATTAAATCACTTGAAAACAAAGTATTTAAAAAATCTCTAGGAGAAACTTTCGATCAGCAATAAGTTCTTAAATTGACTCCTGAATCGTGTAAGTACAATTAGGTTTGGGACACGCTGTATAAATATTGGTATCTTTATATATAATTCCGAACGGTCTTTGAAATTGTGAAGAACATCGCGGTCCCATTTTAGTGTTAGACTGCTTATTTGAATCAGCATGGTCCCAAGTTTGTTGCAAAAGTGTTCGTCTCTATACCCGCCCGTCTCTATACGTGGATTGGCTATCCATCAATAATGACTCAACTTTGACTTATACTACGGACCAAGTTGAAATGAAGTCTCAGCAAGTACATATTATGTTTGGTCTTGAAGAAGAAAAAATGCCTCGAACTTTGCATGGAAGGACTCGCAGTTGTTCGTCGTTCGGTCAGTATTCGCCGTTTTTGATGACCATAAAGTTGGAGGAAATGGTGTATCTGCGATGTAGTAATTGTGTAGGTGCTCACCGAATTTTGAAACTGTTCATTTTACACTTTACCGAAGTGGGCAAAACGTTCTTGAACTGAAGCGGGCAGTCGAGAACGCTCTCGAGTTTAACGTTTTACTTTTTTCTCTAGTAGACCCAAAGACGGTCCTCGGTTATAACTCTAGACTCTCCTCAAAGCTCTCCTTATATAGGAGAGTCTAGAGTTATAACCGGGGACCGTCTTTGGGTCTACTAGAGATTGTTTGGGTCTTTGTTTGGCGATTGTTTTCGGGATATCTAGAAAATACTTACAAGTAGTTTTGAGCAAATAAAAATCAGAAAATAAACCCAAAAGTGTTTGGGCTATCCAAAGGGTGGAGGGGGGAGGGGGCTTTGGGACATTCTTTCTGTTTTTAGTTTTCTGCCTCCGGAATGGTTTTAATCGTTTCAGCGTCGACAACATGGAAAACAGTACCCCACTCCCAGTTTAAAAAAAAAAAAAAAAAAAAAAAAAAAAAAAAACATATTTTCACCCTATTTTTTACTTTGGGTGTATCATTGTGTAACCCATCTCAATCGATTCAGCGTGCCAGAAAACATAGAAAAACCTTCCTTTAGAGGCATATTCAATCGGTTTGAGGATTTGTACCAAAATATCGGCCACTTTTGCGCGGCGCTGTGCGGCGTACGGTAGAAGGGGAAAAAAAAAAATGATTTTTCAGAAGTTACGTATTTGAAACGTTGGTTTCCATCCCAAAAATTTTGAAGAGGAGATTAATATTTTATTTTCTTGGTCGATTACCTACTAAGGATCATATTTATACTATAATTGAAAATAGAGGAACACAGGGGCACATATAGGCAAGACCCGCAAGACCGATCAGTCTTGAAGGAGAGGTATGCCTCGAGCGCCGTCTTCGTTCAAGTCGGAACTTGGAACGCATTATTTGTATCACCCCCTATTTGTTTTTTGTCATCCATAATGATCCCTTTTAAATATAATTTCTAAACTCCTTCAAAATTTTTTGGTTCACGTTTCAAATTACGAATATTAAAAAAAAAAAAAAAAAAAAAAAAACTATGTATTAGTAATGGGAAAACTTCAGCTACCCGGCACGCAGTGCAAAACACAATTTTGTGAATATTTAATTTATAAACACATATTATTTATATAATAAATTAGCTGAAATAAGAATATGATCCAGAATCCTTAAAAATACGAAAATTCCCAAGGAATTGGAAGTTTAGATGCGTGCACGTTGTTTCAGATAGTCCTCATCCAGCGGAACGTTGCGGAAAGTAAGCAACCCGTCGTTCCATCCCGGATATTAGTCGAAACTGAAGCTTTGAACAAATATGCTGTCTCCGATCTAGAAAAATATATTTCACTGTTCACTTTATTTTTCAAAATTCCTCATTATATTCGCTATCCCAGTCTGTTACTTATTTCCACTCACACAGTGGGTACCAAACTACAAGGTACATGTTCACGTATCACATTCTCTTCGACATCTGGTGATTCTGTTCACATGCAAATAGAGTTACATTATTTCAGATAGGGTGTCCCAAAAGTACTCCCCCCCCCCCCCCCTCCTTACGTTTCTCCAAAATTTTGAGATATTTGAGTGAAACTTGGAGAGCACATTGTGGGGGGGGGGGGGGGGGGGCTGATACTAAGTTTTAAGCAAATAAAAATCAGGGAAAATCCAACATTTTCGGACTACCCAAATGAGGGAGTATAGTACTTTGAAAAACAAAATTGTTCATTTTTGCCGAGAGAAAACCAATTTTACAGATTTATTAGTGCTAAACACGATGGTAGAATCAGAATTGCTATATCTATTGTTCCTTTCTTGGATTGGAGCTGGTGAACCTGGACGATGAGATAATGATGAATGTTGGCACAAAAGTATTGATTCGGCCTTAGGGAGATAGGAAATTTAACTTTCTTAGATTATTTTTGATTTTTGGTTCTAAGGGGTGTTAAGGCCGTTTTAATGTCATGTTATAGAAAAAAATAAAAATAAATTAAATCACTTGAAAACAAAGTATTTAAAAAATCTCTAGGAGAAACTTTCGATCAGCAATAAGTTCTTAAATTGACTCCTGAATCGTGTAAGTACAATTAGGTTTGGGACACGCTGTATAAATATTGGTATCTTTATATATAATTCCGAACGGTCTTTGAAATTGTGAAGAACATCGCGGTCCCATTTTAGTGTTAGACTGCTTATTTGAATCAGCATGGTCCCAAGTTTGTTGCAAAAGTGTTCGTCTCTATACCCGCCCGTCTCTATACGTGGATTGGCTGTCCATCAATAATGACTCAACTTTGACTTATACTACGGACCAAGTTGAAATGAAGTCTCAGCAAGTACATATTATGTTTGGTCTTGAAGAAGAAAAAATGCCTCGAACTTTGCATGGAAGGACTCGCAGTTGTTCGTCGTTTGGTCAGTATGCGCCGTTTTTGATGACCATAAAGTTGGAGGAAATGGTGTATCTGCGATGTAGTAATTGTGTAGGTGCTCACCGAATTTTGAAACTGTTCATTTTACACTTTACCGAAGTGGGCAAAACGTTCTTGAACTGAAGCGGGCAGTCGAGAACGCTCTCGAGTTTAACGTTTTACTTTTTTCTCTAGTAGACCCAAAGACGGTCCTCGGTTATAACTCTAGACTCTCCTCAAAGCTCTCCTTATATAGGAGAGTCTAGAGTTATAACCGGGGACCGTCTTTGGGTCTACTAGAGATTGTTTGGGTCTTTGTTTGGCGATTGTTTTCGGGATATCTAGAAAATACTTACAAGTAGTTTTGAGCAAATAAAAATCAGAAAATAAACTCAAAAGTGTTTGGGCTATCCAAAGGGTGGAGGGGGAGGGAGCTTTGGGAAATTTTTTCTGTTTTTAGTTTTCTGCCTCTGGAATGGTCTTGATCGGTTCAGCGTCGACAATATGGAAAACAGTACCCCACTCCCAGTATTAAAAAAAAAAAAAAAAAAACATATTTTCACCCTATTTTTTACTTTGGGTGTATCATTGTGTAACCCATCTCAATCGATTCAGCGTGCCAGAAAACATAGAAAAACCTTCCTTTAGAGGCATATTCAATCGGTTTGAGGATTTGTACCAAAATATCGGCCACTTTTGCGCGGCGCTGTGCGGCGTACGGTAGAAGGGGGAAAAAAAAAATGATTTTTCAGAAGTTACGTATTTGAAACGTTGGTTTCCATCCCACAAATTTTGAAGAGGAGATTAATATTTTATTTTCTTGGTCGATTACCTACTAAGGATCATATTTATACTATAATTGAAAATAGAGGAACACAGGGGCATATATAGGCAAGACCCGCAAGACCGATCAGTCTTGAAGGAGAGGTATGCCTCGAGCGCCGTCTTCGTTCAAGTCGGAACTTGGAACGCATTATTTGTATCACCCCCTATTTGTTTTTTGTCATCCATAATGATCCCTTTTAAATATAATTTCTAAACTCCTTCAAAATTTTTTGGTTCACGTTTCAAATTACGAATATTAAAAAAAAAAAAAAAAAAAAAAAAAAACTAGGTATTAGTAATGGGAAAACTTCAGCTACCCGGCACGCAGTGCAAAACACAATTTTGTGAATATTTAATTTATAAACACATATTATTTAAATAATAAATTAGCTGAAATAAGAATATGATCCAGAATCCTTAAAAATACGAAAATTCCCAAGGAATTGGAAGTTTAGATGCGTGCAGGTTGTTTCAGATAGTCCTCATCCAGCGGAACGTTGCGGAAAGTAAGCAACCCGTCGTTCCATCCCGGATATTAGTCGAAACTGAAGCTTTGAACAAATATGCTGTCTCCGATCTAGAAAAATATATTTTACTGTTCACTTTATTTTTCAAAATTCCTTATTATATTCGCTATCCCAGTCTGTTACTTATTTCCACTCACACAGTGGGTACCAAACTACAAGGTACATGTTCACGTATCACATTCTCTTCGACATCTGGTGATTCTGTTCACATGCAAATAGAGTTACATTATTTCAGATAGGGTGTCCCAAAAGTACTCCCCCCCCCCTCCTAACGTTTCTCCAAAATTTTGAGATATTTGAGTGAAACTTGGAGAGCACATTGTGGGGGGGGGGGGGAGCTGATACTAAGTTTTAAGCAAATAAAAATCAGGGAAAATCCAACATTTTCGGACTACCCAAATGAGGGAGTATAGTACTTTGAAAAACAAAATTGTTCATTTTTGCCGAGAGAAAACCAATTTTACAGATTTATTAGTGCTAAACACGATGGTGGAATCAGAATTGCTATATCTTGTTCCTTTCTTGGATTGGAGCTGGTGAATCTGGACGATGAGATAATGATGAATGTTGGCACAAAAGTATTGATTCGGCCTTAGCGAGATAGGAAATTTAACTTTCTTAGATTATTTTTGATTTTTGGTTCTAAGGGGTGTTAAGGCCGTTTTAATGTCATGTAATAGAAAAAAATAAAAATAAATTAAATCACTTGAAAACAAAGTATTTAAAAAATCTCTAGGAGAAACTTTCGATCAGCAATAAGTTCTTAAATTGACTCCTGAATCGTGTAGGTACAATTAGGTTTGGGACACGCTGTATAAATATTGGTATCTTTATATATAATTCCGAACGGTCTTTGAAATTGTGAAGAACTTCGCGGTCCGATTTTAGTGTTAGACTGCTTATTTGAATCAGCACGGCCCCAAGTTTGTTGCAAAAGTGTTCGTCTCTATACCCGTCTTGATCGTGTTCTGGGTGGTCCTTATCAACGAGAGTTGTTTATTAGGCTGTGGCGGTAACAACAGTTGCCATCAATTCACGGTAAGTAAGAAACGTTGTGTAGTTACTAACATCTAGGAGAGTTATTATTTCTGAACGAAGAAATTGAAACTGAAGAACTTAGCGGACTTTATATATAATTCCGAACGGTCTTTATATATAATTCCGAATCAGCACGGCCCCAGGTGTCGGTAAGTAAGAAACGTAGTGATGGGGTCTTTTCTGATCAGCTGATGACAAGTTTTTTTAATTTATTTATCACCATTGCAACGACTCACTACCTGCTCAATGAACTCAACAGAAATTAACAAGCGGTAGCAATCATGTTCACAATATCAATTATTGAGAATGACCACCTGTGTGTAAACAATTATTCAAATAACCATGCTCATAACTCAGCTTGTTGGCCACACACACTTCGCAGTAGTTATCATTGTTGGATAAATCAAGAGCTTTCGAACGAATGGTCAACGAATTTTGTGGGATGAAAAATGACGAAGTACCATTTCACTAGCAACGACTTGGTTGTATATGGAAATCATCAGAAATTGTTGCAACACATTTTCGTTACACATAAACGTTTCGTTTTCGGATGGAGGTTCCAAGGCAAAAACACATTCAGTGTTGAAGTTAAATCTTACTAGAAACATTTCTCATGAAAAACAAAGATTTACCGGGGACCAGACTCATAAGGGTAAAAACACAGAGGGGCCTACTAGATATTGAGAGACATGTCCACAGCAAGCTCATGGTGGCCGAACCCAACACCAAACTTAGGTACTGAGGGACTTCTCAGGAAAAACCGTATGGAACTTAGAACAATAGTCGGCCTTATAACCGGCTTTGCACTCCTACGTTTCCACCTACCATACCCGCTTACAGCTGTGTAAACAATCGATTTGGCAATTGTGCCCACTTAGAGCGCAGCTCACTCTACCATCCAGGCTACCAGCGAGGTCCCACTGTTTTCACCCGAAGGCAGGGTGTATGTGTGTGTGTATGTGGGGGTGGAGGGGTGGGGGGGGAGGGGGGGAGGTTGCTACTTTGCCCTCGTGTTGGAAAATTTTGGACAATTCTCCTCTTTTTAAAAACTGTCCACTTTACCTCGGAAGGACAGTCTCTCCCCTTAATAAACAGGGTACCTTATAAACAGGATACTTCACACCGAGTAAATATAAAAGGTTTAGCGATCACTTCATTTTATTTATTATAAACGAGGAACCCTCCTATCTGGTGTGGTGGATTGGCTGTCCATCATTAATGACTCAACTTTGACTTATACTACGGACCATGCTGAAATGAAGTCTCAGCAAGTACATATTATGTTTGGTCTTGAAGAAGAAAAAATGCCTCGAACTTTGCATGGAAGGACTCGCAGTTGTTCGTCGTTCGGTCAGTATTCGCCGTTTTTGATGACCATAAAGTTGGAGGAAATGGTGTATCTGCGATGTAGTAATTGTGTAGGTGCTCACCGAATTTTGAAACTGTTCATTTTACACTTTACCGAAGTGGGCAAAACGTTCTTGAACTGAAGCGGGCAGTCGAGAACGCTCTCGAGTTTAACGTTTTACTTTTTTCTCTAGTAGACCCAAAGACGGTCCTCGGTTATAACTCTAGACTCTCCTCAAAGCTCTCCTTATATAGGAGAGTCTAGAGTTATAACCGGGGACCGTCTTTGGGTCTACTAGAGATTGTTTGGGTCTTTGTTTGGCGATTGTTTTCGGGATATCTAGAAAATACTTACAAGTAGTTTTGAGCAAATAAAAATCAGAAAATAAACCCAAAAGTGTTTGGGCTATCCAAAGGGTGGAGGGGGAGGGAGCTTTGGGAAATTTTTTCTGTTTTTAGTTTTCTGCCTCTGGAATGGTCTTAATCGGTTCAGCGTCGACAACATGGAAAACAGTACCCCACTCCCAGTATTAAAAAAAAAAAAAAAAAAAAAAAAAAAAAAAAAAAAAAACATATTTTCACCCTATTTTTTACTTTGGGTGTATCATTGTGTAACCCATCTCAATCGATTCAGCGTTCCAGAAAACATAGAAAACCCTTCCTTTAGAGGCATATTCAATCGGTTTGAGGATTTGTACCAAAATATCGGCCACTTGACACCACTGTGCGGCGTACGGTAGAAGGGGAAAAAAAAAAAAAAAAGATTTTTTAGAAGTTACGTATTTGAAACGTTGGTTTCCATCCCACAAATTTTGAAGAGGAGATTAATATTTTATATTCTTGGTCGATTACCTACTAAGGATCATATTTATACTATAATTGAAAATAGAGGAACACAGGGGCATATATAGGCAAGACCCGCAAGACCGATCAGTCTTGAAGGAGAGGTATGCCTCGAGCGCCGTCTTCGTTCAAGTCGGAACTTGGAACGCATTATTTGTATCACCCCCTATTTGTTTTTTGTCATCCATAATGATCCCTTTTAAATATAATTTCTAAACTCTCTCAAAATTGTTTGGTTCACGTTTCAAATTACGAATATTAAAAAAAAAAAACAAAAAAAACTAGGTATTAGTAATGGGAAAACTTCAGCTACCCGGTACGCAGTGCAAAACACAATTTTGTGAATATTTAATTTATAAACACATATTATTTAAATTATAAATTAGCTGAGGTTTTCTATGTTCGGTCAGTATTCGCCGTTTTTGATGACCATAAAGTTGGAGGAAATGGTGTATCTGCGATGTAGTAATTGTGTAGGTGCTCACCGAATTTTGAAACTGTTCATTTTACACTTTACCGAAGTGGGCAAAACGTTCTTGAACTGAAGCGGGCAGTCGAGAACGCTCTCGAGTTTAACGTTTTACTTTTTTCTCTAGTAGACCCAAAGACGGTCCCCGGTTATAACTCTAGACTCTCCTCAAAGCTCTCCTTATATAGGAGAGTCTAGAGTTATAACCGGGGACCGTCTTTGGGTCTACTAGAGATTGTTTGGGTCTTTGTTTGGCGATTGTTTTCGGGATATCTAGAAAATACTTACAAGTAGTTTTGAGCAAATAAAAATCAGAAAATAAACCCAAAAGTGTTTGGGCTATCCAAAGGGTGGAGGGGGAGGGAGCTTTGGGACATTTTTTCTGTTTTTAGTTTTCTGCCTCTGGAATGGTCTTAATCGGTTCAGCGTCGACAACATGGAAAACAATACCCCACTCCCAGTATTTAAACAAAAAAAAAAAAAAAAAAAAAAAAAACATATTTTCACCCTATTTTTTACTTTGGGTGTATCATTGTGTAACCCATCTCAATCGATTCAACGTGCCAGAAAACATAGAAAACCCTTCCTTTAGAGGCATATTCAATCGGTTTGAGGATTTGTACCAAAATATCGGCCACTTGACACCACTGTGCGGCGTACGGTAGAAGGGGAAAAAAAAAAAAAAAAAGATTTTTTAGAAGTTACGTATTTGAAACGTTGGTTTCCATCCCACAAATTTTGAAGAGGAGATTAATATTTTATATTCTTGGTCGATTACCTACTAAGGATCATATTTATACTATAATTGAAAATAGAGGAACACAGGGGCATATATAGGCAAGACCCGCAAGACCGATCAGTCTTGAAGGAGAGGTATGCCTCGAGCGCCGTCTTCGTTCAAGTCGGAACTTGGAACGCATTATTTGTATCACCCCCTATTTGTTTTTTGTCATCCATAATGATCCCTTTTAAATATAATTACTAAACTCCCTCAAAATTTTTTGGTTCACGTTTCAAATTACGAATATTAAAAAAAAAAAAAAAAAAAAAAAAACTAGGTATTAGTAATGGGAAAACTTCAGCTACCCGGCACGCAGTGCAAAACACAATTTTGTGAATATTTAATTTATAAACACATATTATTTAATTAATAAATTAGCTGAGGTTTTCTATGTTCGGTCAGTATTCGCCGTTTTTGATGACCATAAAGTTGGAGGAAATGGTGTATCTGCGATGTAGTAATTGTGTAGGTGCTCACCGAATTTTGAAACTGTTCATTTTACACTTTACCGAAGTGGGCAAAACGTTCTTGAACTGAAGCGGGCAGTCGAGAACGCTCTCGAGTTTAACGTTTTACTTTTTTCTCTAGTAGACCCAAAGACGGTCCCCGGTTATAACTCTAGACTCTCCTCAAAGCTCTCCTTATATAGGAGAGTCTAGAGTTATAACCGGGGACCGTCTTTGGGTCTACTAGAGATTGTTTGGGTCTTTGTTTGGCGATTGTTTTCGGGATATCTAGAAAATACTTACAAGTAGTTTTGAGCAAATAAAAATCAGAAAATAAACCCAAAAGTGTTTGGGCTATCCAAAGGGTGGAGGGGGAGGGAGCTTTGGGACATTTTTTCTGTTTTTAGTTTTCTGCCTCTGGAATGGTCTTAATCGGTTCAGCGTCGACAACATG
Source organism: Adelphocoris suturalis (assembly GCA_030762985.1). Lineage (NCBI taxonomy): Eukaryota > Metazoa > Arthropoda > Insecta > Hemiptera > Miridae > Adelphocoris > Adelphocoris suturalis. The sequence continues at coordinate 65,492,780 of CM061040.1, read as the reverse complement.
GAAAACAATACCCCACTCCCAGTATTTAAACAAAAAAAAACATATTTTCACCCTATTTTTTACTTTGGGTGTATCATTGTGTAACCCATCTCAATCGATTCAACGTGCCAGAAAACATAGAAAACCCTTCCTTTAGAGGCATATTCAATCGGTTTGAGGATTTGTACCAAAATATTTGCCACTTGACACCACTGTGCGGCGTACGGTAGAAGGGGGAAAAAAAAAAAAAAAAGAAGATTTTTTAGAAGTTACGTATTTGAAACGTTGGTTTCCATCCCACAAATTTTGAAGAGGAGATTAATATTTTATATTCTTGGTCGATTACCTACTAAGGATCATATTTATACTATAATTGAAAATAGAGGAACACAGGGGCATATATAGGCAAGACCCGCAAGACCGATCAGTCTTGAAGGAGAGGTATGCCTCGAGCGCCGTCTTCGTTCAAGTCGGAACTTGGAACGCATTATTTGTATCACCCCCTATTTGTTTTTTGTCATCCATAATGATCCCTTTTAAATATAATTACTAAACTCCCTCAAAATTTTTTGGTTCACGTTTCAAATTACGAATATTAAAAAAAAAAAAAAAAAAAAAAACTAGGTATTAGTAATGGGAAAACTTCAGCTACCCGGCACGCAGTGCAAAACACAATTTTGTGAATATTTAATTTATAAACACATATTATTTAATTAATAAATTAGCTGAGGTTTTCTATGTTCGGTCAGTATTCGCCGTTTTTGATGACCATAAAGTTGGAGGAAATGGTGTATCTGCGATGTAGTAATTGTGTAGGTGCTCACCGAATTTTGAAACTGTTCATTTTACACTTTACCGAAGTGGGCAAAACGTTCTTGAACTGAAGCGGGCAGTCGAGAACGCTCTCGAGTTTAACGTTTTACTTTTTTCTCTAGTAGACCCAAAGACGGTCCCCGGTTATAACTCTAGACTCTCCTCAAAGCTCTCCTTATATAGGAGAGTCTAGAGTTATAACCGGGGACCGTCTTTGGGTCTACTAGAGATTGTTTGGGTCTTTGTTTGGCGATTGTTTTCGGGATATCTAGAAAATACTTACAAGTAGTTTTGAGCAAATAAAAATCAGAAAATAAACCCAAAAGTGTTTGGGCTATCCAAAGGGTGGAGGGGGAGGGAGCTTTGGGACATTTTTTCTGTTTTTAGTTTTCTGCCTCTGGAATGGTCTTAATCGGTTCAGCGTCGACAACATGGAAAACAATACCCCACTCCCAGTATTTAAAAAAAAAAAAAAAAAAACATATTTTCACCCTATTTTTTACTTTGGGTGTATCATTGTGTAACCCATCTCAATCGATTCAACGTGCCAGAAAACATAGAAAACCCTTCCTTTAGAGGCATATTCAATCGGTTTGAGGATTTGTACCAAAATATCGGCCACTTGACACCACTGTGCGGCGTACGGTAGAAGGGGGAAAAAAAAAAATTGATTTTTTAGAAGTTACGTATTTGAAACGTTGGTTTTCATCCCACAAATTTTGAAGAGGAGATTAATATTTTATTTTCTTGGTCGATTACCTACTAAGGATCATATTTATACTATACTTGAAAATAGAGGAACACAGGGGCATATATAGGCAAGACCCGCAAGACCGATCAGTCTTGAAGGAGAGGTATGCCTCGAGCGCCGTCTTCGTTCAAGTCGGAACTTGGAACGCATTATTTGTATCACCCCCTATTTGTTTTTTGTCATCCATAATGATCCCTTTTAAATATAATTACTAAACTCCCTCAAAATTTTTTGGTTCACGTATCAAATTACGAATATTAAAAAAAAAAAAAAAAAAAAAAACTAGGTATTAGTAATGGGAAAACTTCAGCTACCCGGCACGCAGTGCAAAACACAATTTTGTGAGTATTTAATTTATAAACACATATTATTTAATTAATAAATTAGCTGAACTAAAGAATATGATCCAGAATCCTTAAAAATACGAAAATTCCCAAGGAATTGGAAGTTTAGATGCGTGCAGGTTGTTTCAGATAGTCCTCATCCAGCGGAACGTTGCGGAAAGTAAGCAACCCGTCGTTCCATCCCGGATATTAGTCGAAACTGAAGCTTTGAACAAATATGCTGTCTCCGATCTAGAAAAATATATTTCACTGTTCACTTTATTTTTCAAAATTCCTCATTATATTCGCTATCCCAGTCTGTTACTTATTTCCACTCACACAGAGGGTACCAAACTACAAGGTACATGTTCACTTGACTGACAACGAAAAAAACGAAAGTTCGAATTTTTGAGGTGCTCAAAGCTCAGATGATTGCATCAGATGCGAGGAACAACTCCTGAAAATTTCAGTCCGAACCGATAACCCCTTGAGGTCTCCTAAACCCGTTTTTTGATAATTTAATTATCGATTTTAGAACACTAGACGCTTAGGACAAAAAGACGGTTAGGACATGAAAGATCCAAGCGTCTGGACACTTTTTATACTCTATTCCTATGTTTTCGGTGTCGCGGAACACGATGCCGCCATTATTGCAAGCGCAGAAGCTGTATTTCTTTTGATATTCAAGAAATCAGTCCAAATAAGTGATGGAAAAAAGGCATTTTTTGCCGTTTTTACCTAGTTTTGACTGGGAAAAAAATTGTTTGCGGGTCTTTTCTGCTTCGATCCTTGTTTCCTGGCTGGTTCCGAGTGTAACAAGACCAATTTCGTCCTATAATATATTATCCTTCTGAAAATATCTGCTCAAGAGCCGAGTTAGCTCTTTCAATGGTAACCGCTCTATACTTACCTACCAGTAGCTACGAAATAAAAATTTAACGCCCTGAAGCCCTTTTTATCCCATTATTTCATGTTTTTGGGCTCGTTGAACATTACGTGCTAGTAGTGGAGGCGTAGGGCTCGTATTTTAGTTAATAATCAAGAGCTAGGTGTCAAAAATCGGTGAATAGAGTGGATTTTTCTCATTTTTCGTCGAATTTTTTGCCCTAGGTGAAATTGATTTCTCAAATTTGTTTCCCCCGGCGCAGATTAGTTTCTTAATTCACTCTAATGAAACATAACCAATTTAAGTATAGAATACTACTGCCTTTCACTGACGTCGGTCATAGATCAAAAGTTCAGTGAGAATATTTTAAATAAGTGAAATACGGGTGTGCAAAATAAATTCCAGAAAACCAGTGTTAATAGAAACAAAGTATAATATGCAGTGTTGAGTCTATTTGACAACGATTGGAAGATCAAATTATAAAACTATTATACAGCAACACTTTCTCTCAGAATTTTGCGTTTTGTCCAAGCTTTCTATAGTGTCCTTCTTATTAAACGATGGAAAATCTTCCTATGGACGTTCACTCCATTTAACAAAAATTGGTACTGATCTTCTTGGTATGTAATGACATTGGAGAAATCTGACGCCATCTTTACTCCCCGTAAAAAGTGTTAAGTGGGTGATTCTCGAGAAACATCAGGCAAAGAATCAGAAAAATCCACTGTATTTATCGATTTTAGACACTCATCGCGGGAATATCAAGTCAAATACGGGTTATACGGCTAGGATATTAGAAGCAATATGATCAGCAATCCCGAAACCATGAGACAATAGAAGACAAAGGGTTCCGCCACATGAAATTTTAATTTTTTTAGCCACTGGTAAGTATAGAACGGTTACTATAAAATAAGCTAACTCGGCTCTCGAGCAGATATTTTCAGAAGGATAATATATTATAGGACGAAATTGGTCTTGTTACATTCGGAACAAGCCAGGAAACAAGGACCGAAGCAGAAAAGACCCGCAAACAATTTTTTCCCCAGTCAAAACTAGGTAAAAACGGCAAAAAATGCCTTTTTTCCATCACTTATTTGGACTGATTTCTTGAATATCAAAAGAAATACAGCTTCTGCGCTTGCAATAATGGCGGCATCGTGTTCCGCGACACCGAAAACATAGGAATAGAGTATAAAAAGTGTCCAGACGCTTGGATCTTTCATGTCCTAACCGTCTTTTTGTCCTAAGCGTCTAGTGTTCTAAAATCGATAATTAAATTATCAAAAAACGGGTTTAGGAGACCTCAAGGGGTTATCGGTTCGGACTGAAATTTTCAGGAGTTGTTCCTCGCATCTGATGCAATCATCTGAGCTTTGAGCACCTCAAAAATTCGAACTTTCGTTTTTTTCGTTGTCAGTCTACTAGCTAATGATTAGAAATACAAATGCTATGGAGTATCCATGCCCATCATGGATCGTAGGACCTTCAACTTGACGTAACCAAGTGAACACAATGGATGACATCATCAAAACTTTCCGAATTTTCAATAAAAAACTAGGTATGCATGTTTCACACAAAACCAAAGGAGTTATCACCTCACCTAAATTTCTACTTCCAAATAAAAAAAGTTTAAAAAGACGTGGTTACTCTTCATTCTTTAAACGTGCGAGACTAATATAAATAAAATAATTTATACATATAAAATTGGTACCCTCTTCATAACTTTCTTGGCCTTTAAAATACTTTGTTGCAAACCTTTGCTGCAGAACGTAGAATCAAAAGCACAATACTTTGTGCTCACTGTGAAAGAAACAGCTCAGAGAAAATGGGTGAGTAGAATGGACGCAGACAACGAGGTGGAAGCTGATAACTTGGCCAAGCCCTGCCACTAATGTAGAAGCTATTCGAGGATACAACCACGTCAGAGAAGTCTCTTAATTTTCAGGAAACTCAATATATCCTATTGATAAATTGCTTTAATAATTCAGTTTACCACAATTTAATAGTAAGTATAACCTTTGTATTCTTTCATAATATTAAAAACCCGGTTATCGTCTCAAATTTCTTTACCATTTTTCATCATGTGTACTATAATAGTCACAATAATGGAAACAACATGCTGAGATGAACAATTTTTTATTAGGTACTTGATAACCGTTCTTGGAAAATTGGCGCCACTTTTGGCGTTACGAAGCTGTGCAGCAGTTTCTTACTGCATTGCTGCCATCGGTAGTATAAATCTGATAAAAAATAATGTCACCATATTCAATTCGCTATGTTTTAGGGTGTCTTTCTTTGTTTTTTCACATACAAATAACACATTCCTTCTTTTTCTTTCTACTGTCTTGTCACCGGAGACGTCTTTGACAACATAAAATAGCTCTCAGTGAGATACCAGAAGGTTTTAGGAAACTTTTAGCTGAAAAGTGTAAAAATGCCGACCTTATACGCCATCTGTCGAAGCTGTTACGAGTCACAGCCAGCGAGCTGCGCCACAGGGCCACCAGAAAGAGCACTGGCGTGCACCCCCATTATTTGGGATGCTCTTCCAGCCTCTGATAAAGACGATAGGCCACTATTCAGTCTGCCTGATTAGCAATCTTGAAATATCTTTTAATGAATACCAATATCTGTATACCTCATCCAATTGCTACCCTGACTTAATCTTCACCTACCCCTTTCGGTGTCTCTCATTATTTATTGAAGAGTCAATCTAAACAAAACCACCATCAATCTAATCACAATCCCGTAATATTCTTCTTGGAGCAATTCATAATTAGTTCCTTGAATAAAACATGGCAAGTGGCTTAATTCTGTCTACCTATTATTTTCCTTAATCCGTCGAGGCTATTGAATTATTAATATCGAACATTTTCGTACTTTTGATAGTACAACAATTAGTCCATTATCACATGGTAGCGAGTTAGGAATCCACTCAAATGGCGCCCAGTCCCCCCAAAAAACACCTAAATAACCATAATATAAAACTAACATCCCATAAAATTATTAAGTCTTCAGTCCACTAAAAAAAATAAGAGAGAAATCTGAGAGACTAGGAAGAAGCTTCCACTGCTAAAAATAGAATCCCACCAACTAATAACTGCATGTGTGTTTAGACATAAGGTCAATTGCCACAGGATGAAACTGCTAACAGAACCTACTAAAGAACACAAATCGTGAACCTTAATCGCAAACCTAATTAAGAAAATCACAGAAACCGGCACCAACCACATGAAAAACATCAACATAACACCATCAACATAAACCGGATCGGACAGAGATGCCCCTACCACCCGGAATCCGGCTGAAGACCCGGTATATACGATTATATATTTTTAGTCGCAAGTATACTAATCCTTTTACTCTGTCCTCTCCGCTCATTGCCCTGCAAGTGTAAGGTTTTAGTATTTGCATATTTCTAACTAATTTGTTCAAAAGTTTGTATTTAATCATCGTAATATTAGCTCCTGGATCATACAAGCCCTTCCCGGATTGATTTTCTAACGGCACTTTCAGTTCAATGAGTGGAGGTAAATCCAATTTTTTTAATCAGAAATCTTATTGTTTAAGGCGTCCTCTAATTTTGTGTTATTAGCTACCTTAATATACCCATTGGGTGATTTTTCATTTCTACAAAACTGTTCTGGATGCCAGCGACTCGGATCACGGAGTTCATTGAGCACGGAGTTTTCCCTTATTCCTGACTTTTATTCGTGTGTGTTATATTATTGTTGATGTTTGAACTCTCCGAATAATTAAACCTAGATGTTTTATTCGTGAGTGACATTAACGGGTTGAGTTTGATCATCAATTTGCTTTGAGTTACAATGTCTCTTTTGTTTAGTTTCTCGCGTATAAAAGGGGGTAAGCCTACTGAAATGTGCATGACTAGACTTTTCAGTAAGATCTGGATCTGCATCGAGCAGTAAGTTCGTCAAAAATCTTCCGGGCGGCCCAGTACCAATCTGTTGGAGAACCTTCCAAAAATATTCGAATAGCTTCTGGGCGCTGATTTTCGTTTATCTCCACCCTTTGGCATTCTGGTACGAAATTGTTTCGCCACGATTGCGCGTTCTGGTTTCTGCCGGTGAACTTTTCAACTACCATGTCCTTTGTCAACGATGATAAACTCTTTTTCGTTTCTGATATAACTTGTTCTTTTGCCGTTGAGGGGTTCATCGACGCGATCAATTTGTTCAAGTAGATACCGTTGAAACAAACATTTCTCTCTCCGCATATTTTTCTAAGGTCGTTTCCAGCGTGATAACGAGGTTTCGAACTTGACCGCGCTCCTTTATCGACTTGAACCTTCCTTGAATGACTGTGTTTTTCATTAGATCGGCGTGGTAGGACGGTTACCGAGTATCTGCAGGAAATAAATAAACTTCTTGTTGATCATATAATTAGATGACCTTAATATGATGAACCGTTGTTTTCGTATCTGATGGCAACGTTTCTGCCTCTAGTTAGAATTTAGTACGGATTGAGATCTTCGAAGGTGGAATCGTTTGAATTATATATATATATATATATATATATATATATATATATATATATATATATATAAATTGCATGCAAAAGGGAGAAAAAGGAGAGACGGAAAACACAAAGAAAACACTTACGACTCGTCTGAACGTTTCGCCTTCCGCGTCATCGGCAGACTGAAGCTCAAGGCACTTGCAGCCTACCACCATGAAGAAGGATTGGAATACGGAACGGTGAAGGTTGGGTAGGCCTAAAATAATAATAACTGAACTGCGGGGACCTTCCTCGCCTCACCCCTCAAAACCTGACTAAAATCTGGTCAACATTGACGGACTTATGACTATCACAAGAAAATTGCGTTAACGCATGCACACAGCGTACCGTTGATTTAATCAAAATAAATGTCGTAAGGGGCCTCAAGGGAACTTCCCCGCATCATCCCTGATAATCTTACTTGTATCTCTTCAACATTGATTGACTTATGAGTGTAACAAGAAAATCACGTTCGCGCATACGGAGAGCGTACCGCTGATTCAATCATGATGAAACTAAAATGGGACCATTAGGGCTAAACCAACATTACTACTAAAAATTTCATTAAAATCCAATTAAAATCCAAAAAAAAAAAAAATGCTTGTAATTGGTTCAAATCCATAAACCGTGGAAAATTGTAGATATTCTTCAGACGTGAACTGTGTTCCTCCATCAGTGCGAACCAGTAAAGGGACTCCGTGCCCTGCAAATATACTTTTCATTTTCCCAATCACAGCATTAGATGTCAGTGATATAAGATGGACCAGCTCTATGAAACGAGAAAAATAATCTTGCACAACAAGGTACCACTTTTCATTACACTTCATTAAATCTGCCCCGAGAATACACCACGGTTCCTTTGGGAGTTGTGTGGGGAGTAAAGGCTCATGTCTATTCACTCGATGTTCCAGGCAAATCACACAATTTTCCACTACACTTCTCACATCTGTTGAGCATCCTGGCCACCAAACCGACTCTTGTGCTCGATGTCTACATTTAACAATTCCTAGATGACCCTGATGCAATTTCATCAAAATTTCACTTCTCATAGATTTGGGAATAAAAATTCTTCGTCCTTTCACTACTAAACCTTCTTCTAAAATTAGATCATGCCTGCATTTCCAGAAAACGGAGGTTTTGTTCCACTTGTTATCTACGATGGATTTCTTCAGTGTTTGGCATTCTACATCAGCTTCCTGAGCGGCTCTAATACCTTGCAAGCGCTGGTCTGAACATGGCAATGCCTCCATTATACTATGCACGAAAGCCGTTTCATCAAACTCAGCATTGAATTCTAACTCCTGAGTTGAATGTACTCCAGAACCTGGTGATCGGGATAAGCAGTCTGCTGTGTAATTTTGTTTTCCAGGTAAGTATACCATCTCGTAGTCGAAAATTTGTAATCTCATACGAAATCATTGGAGTCTGGTAGAGAGATCCGATATGGGTTTTGTCCCCAGTACTTCTATCAACGGTTTGTGGTCTGTATAGAGCTGAAATCTTCTACCTAGAATAAGATGAGAAAACTTTTCACAGGCCCACGTTAAACTCAACCCTTCTTTCTCAATCTGGGCATAACGGCTTTCTGTCAAGGTCATGCTTGTAGAGGCAAAAGCCACTGGCCTCCAATTGTTGCCCTCTAACTGCGCAATAACAGCCCCAAGGCCATACGATGAAGCATCGGCCGTTACCCTAGTATCTGCCTTGACTTGAGGTTCTTCCCACACCCCGTCACTATCTTTTTTTAGCAGAGATCTGAGCGGTGAAGTTATGTCAACCAAATTCGGGACAAATTTCATCAACTGGTTTACCATGCCCAGGAACTGTCGCAACTCAGATACATTGTTGGGGGGTTTCATTTCTGAAATGGCTTTGGTTTTATCTGGATCTGGTTTCAAGCCTTTGTCGGTTATCAAGTGCCCGAGGAAAATCACACTTTTTATTCCAAAAGCACATTTAGCTCTATTGAGGGTTACGCCATTATCCTCCAGCCTTCTCAAAACTTGAGCAAACCGTTCATCATGCTCTTTTTCTGACCTGCCGACGACTAAAATATCATCTGCATGATTAACTACTCCCTGTAAATCTGCTAACAGCTGACTAATTCGTTTTTGATAGGCCTCAGGCCCCGAGCACACTCCAAAAGGTAAACGCTTGAAGAAGAAACGTCCGAATGGGGTTATGAAGGTGGTCAATTTGTAACAACATTAATGTAAAGGAATCTGCCAGAAACCATTAGCGCAATCCAGTTTACTGAAGTAAGATCCCCCTTCTAATTTTGCTAAGGATTCTTCGACCGATGGAAGCTGGAGCTGTTCCCTTTTTACATATTGATTTAGTTTGGTGTAGTCGACACACAGCATTATTCTCCCCCCCTTTTTGGGTACAACTACTATTGGTGCACACCAATCCGTGGGTTCAGTGATTTGTTCTATGATCCCTCCACTAACCATTCTATCAAGCTCATCTTTAACTGGTTTGTGCAGTGAAACTGCAACCCGGCGTGGGGACATCACTGCGTGTGGTCTGGCATCATCGCACAACATAATTTTGTACGGCTGCTTCATAATACCCATTCCTGAAAAAATGTTTGGGTACAATTTCGAAACACTTTTCTCATCAATTAGATTTATACTAAATGAGAGAAGTTCTAGTTTCAACAGAGAGTTCCGGCTGAACAGAGGGGTTGTCTGACAGGGTAATACATATATTTCTTCTAACAGTTGTTTATCCTTGTATCGAATTTCAACTGAGCTCACACCATCTACCTCCAATTTTGTTTGACCTGGTCCAAACAGTATCTTAGGTGTAGTCTAGATTTTTAAACCAATGGTGTCCGCCATTTGCCTTCCCATTACAGATACATCAGCCCCAGAATCCATTTTAAATTTCACTTTTTGACCATTGATGACCACTGGAACAGTAGGGCAGGAATGGGGGTTTAATGACAGTTCATCCAAATAATTTGAATCATTTTCATCAATTTGGATTTCCTTCACGCAACTTTTCCCGGGACACAAAGAAGCATAGTGTCCTAGAAATTTACATTTCAGACATCGCTCATTGTAGGCTGAACACTGCCGAGGTCCATGAATTTTCCCGCATTTCCGGCATTTCAATGTTTTCCTGGAATTACAGTTTGATGAACTCTTTGTCCCAACAGCATCAACTTCCTCGTTCGAGCGTGTTTCATGGACCTTTTCTCTAACGATGGACTGATGTTTGGCTACAGCTTCAGACTGGCGTGCCTTATTTATGGCTTTTTCGGGGGTGAGAGTTTCGTCCAACTGAAGTTTTTCAGATAAATTGGCATTACTCACTCCAATAACTATCAAATCTCTAATTAAACTTTCTTTAAGGGTTCCCAATTCGCAGTTCTCCGCCAGCTTATGCAAATCATTAATAAATCCATCAACTGGCTCTCCTACTTCCTAGCGTCGCTTAAGAAATTTAGCTCTTTCATATACGATATTTTTTTTTACTGACAAGTATTTATTGAAATGATCAATAAATCACCTCCTCATACTCTAAAACGTCTTCATTTTCAATATCAAAAGTTCGGTAAATATTCTCCCCTTCTTGCCCCAAGGCAAGGTGTATAGAAGCATGCTGACCTGTTGAAGGTCGGGTTTTAGGTATAATTCGGAAGCTAAACGATACCTTTCAAACCTACTAGTTCAAAGATTCCAATTTTCAGGATATTTGAAATCAAAATTTTCTGGGGGAGGCACACTAACAACACTTCCATGATATTGTCCGGCAAATGTACGAAGGGGGCTACATTCAAGACGGCGAGAAGCACTAGAGAACTGATTGCTCTCATTTGAACAAGTTTTGAATGATTGAACAGGCTACCGAGAAGGTGACCTATCAGGTGTAACATTGGGCGTAGCAGGTGTAACATTGGGCTTCCCTGGCTTATATAAAAAAGCAGTTGTAATCCCACTCTTCAAAAATGGTAGCCCCGCAGATGTTGAAAATTACAGACCTATTTCTTTACTATCAAACATTTCAAAAATTGAAAAAGTATTTAAAAAATATTTTGTTGAATTCTTGGAAAATAAAGATTTCGTAATGAGGAAAGTACCCAAGACGCAATTGCTCTGCTACCTATCTAATTATGTCTCTTCGGCACTTGATGAGGGTGATAAGGCCATAGGTAATTGTGTACATGGATCTACGGAAAGCGTTCGATTCCATTCCTCATAACAACCTCTTTCGCGTTTTTGAACAAATGGGAGTCGATGGACGGGCAATTGGGTGGATTAAAAGCTATCTTCATGGACGAACTCAAGTGGTGAAAATAGGGAAATCTTACCAGTAATTCTCGTACTTTTACTTCCTCAATCCGTCAAGGCACTGTGATTGGGCCAGTATTCTTTATTGCCTATTTAAATGAAATTTTCAATTAGAAATTAAATGGTGAACTAGTGGCTTTTGCAGACGACCAGGCACTATTTTTAAGGGCTGATAGTTGAAAGCGTGCTGTGGTTATGGTGTCTTGCGACATGAGAATGATATCTGAATGGATTGCTGATATGTCTTTAGTATTAAATTATTTAAAAAAAACACAGTTCTTACCTTTTTTATAAGACGAAATGGTATTAACTTATGCCAAATAAATTGCCACAGACCACATTGTAGTTTGTCAGGTAAGTGCTTCTGCCCAAAAATCATTCAAGTTCCGCAAATTAGATATCTGTGAGTCATTATGGATGAATGTCTGACATGGATCCCTCATATATCGAAAACTGTGGAGCGCCTGAGAACATTGATCCACTTTATTCTGGAGGTAAGAAATTTCTTGGATATTACTAAAGCTCGGAGTTCTTATTTTGGGCTGATTCAGTCGGTAATTCAGTATGTCGTGGTCGTCTGGGGTTCAGCGTATGGAACGCATTTGGCAAGAATTTACTTAACCCAGAAATTAATTATCAAGATTTTGTTAAGAAAAAAGAAGCGCTTCTGCTCTGACGAACTTTTCAAAATTTTCAAAATATTGCCACTCTAATATATTATTGATAAAACTTCTATTATTCTTATTTATAAATCTGTAAATCTGGTTATATACAGTCAGTCTCTAAAAGTATCAGAATCGCCGCTTCATTGACAGCGCTCACTGATGTTCAGAGGAATTGTATTATTTAATACGCTTCCTACGGAATTGAAGGGTTGTCCTTCTTTAAAAGTCTTTAAACGTAGACTTAAATCATATTTTCTAGACAAATACTTGAAATCAGGAGTTGGGTGAATGTATTATTTAGTTTGATGTTTTAGTGTTCATTCAACGTTGTTTGTTGTGTTTTTGAAAGTATTTAACTTTTTGGAGTTACTTCTAGTTATGTAGGTACTTCAATACCATAACAATTACAATTGCGTGGACAAAATAAATCCTCTCCCTAGCACGAGTTTAACTCATAAGGGAGAGTTCGCAAAATTTGTTTATAGAATTTGTAATAATATAAAGTGCCTAATTTATGTTGGTAGTGGAACTACCTAGAAGTGTTTTTTATTGTCTTTGTAGATTTTGGTTTGTTTGTTTGTTTATAAAGCGAATAAAAAATATATTTGGAAAAAAAAAAGATATTTCGTCAGCCTTTGGATCCTATAAATGCCTGGGTAAAACACCGTGGTTAGATAGATCCTGTCCGGATTCCTTCTCTGCTATGGAGGGTGGTGATCCACATTCGCCGGGACAGTACGCCGCTGAAGACCTTAGCAGGATAACCCCTATCTCGAAATCGCTGGTAAATCTCATCATTGAAAGCGGTTCTACCATCCTGGTCACGACAGATCCTATTCCCATGCACTGAGGGTGATCGGGGTATGCCGCACTTGGACTTTCTGTTCATCCTCAACACGGATATCAACATAGAGGAACGTGACGGAATTCGCCAAGACTCCATCATCAAACCTACCAGCGCATCCCCTGGGGTCAGAATGCAGCACCCCATGATCATTAGAAGAGCAGGCCCGTCTACAATAGGAGACTGTTGTCTAGGAAATAATGTTGGGATAGTGGCACCGGATCTCTAGTGGGTCATATAGAGAACGCTCAATTTTCGTAAATTGGACCGTTCTCCCCTCTTCAATAAGTTAGCATTTGAATTTGCAATATATTCGACCCGCCGTCGACACCCTGATATCCTCAAAAGAACATTGAGAAGAGGAATAAGTAGGTCATTCAGGAAATGCGTTTTATGATTCCTGTACAGTTTTAGAGAAAACTCAGCGAGGTTCAGCGAGGCATCCTGACCGAAGATGCTTATTGCCGGCTAGAGAGACGGAGGATATGCAGATACTGGCATTCCAAGATTCATTCGACGTGGAGGCGAACCGACAAGCAAGTAGTGCTCAAAGTATTCAACATGACTCGTGCAACGAGCCAGGTGTCGGAAGTACAGTTGAAGCAAGTCAAACCAGAGAGTAAAGGCCAAGAATTCATAGTGAGCGAGCCCAGAGCGAATGAGCCCACAAAAAATAACTGAAAGAAAGTGCAAGATCAAGAAAGAAAACATGAAAAAACAACATGAATAAAATTAAGTGCCTGGTAAACAAAAACTTAACAAAATATTTACGATATAGAACGAAAGGAATGATTGGCGAACATCATAAGGAACAAGTTGGCTATGAAACCAGATAGGATGTTTGCAAAAGTAGAAGCTGGTGAGGTAATAAAAGATTAGATTAAAGAGTTGTGATAATAACTGCGTCCACTGCTGCACTAGAAAGATACGGGATTGGACCAGCACCTCGCGTGTGGAGAATCAAGAAGGAGAAGATTGCACCTACGTGTTACTTGAAATTTTTTAAATCTGCCCCATAAGGCGTGTTTCAGGGGAGGAGGGGGGGATGGGGTATCTTTTTCATCACTGAACCAACTGGGGATTTGAGTTGTCGAATATGTTTGGATTATTCTAACTTAAATCACAGGCTACTTGAAATTTTTCAAATCTAACCCATAGAAGGGGGTGTCTTAAGGAAAGAGGGAGGGGGGAGAGGGTATCTTTGTCATCACTGAACAAACTGGGGATTAGATTAAACTGTCGAGAATATTTTGAAATAGAGTGGGGGTGATCTCGGTAGTTTGGTCCTAATAGATAATTTATAAGTAAGTACTTTAAGTAAGTACTTTCAAGTAAGGACATTTTTGAATCAGATCCATATGGGTGTCCCAAAATGGGATGGGTGAGAGTGGGCATGAGTACATTCATATGCGACGCACGGGTGAATCAGCTAGCAAAATAGTACGGATAGATAGAGATTGCACGAGTGATCAGTGTTTAACACAATCATTCGAGATGGTGGGACGAAAGCACAATATTGTCATCAATATAGTCAAAATGAAGCTATTTGTCACTTCAATACTGGTTCGATACAGAAATATTAATTCTTCCGGAAATAATGTTTATTTAAACATGATGCGTTGCCAAGCAGGGAACCCCATGGATAAGAAACTCCAAGACATTTAGGTACGAATCTTAATGACAGCCTACACGACAATACTTATTGATCTATCAGTTTGGCACATAAAATTTCAACAATATAGAATCATCCAGTTCATTTCGGACATAAAAATAGGACAATAAAACCATTACCGTTCATTTTACCGACCCAATAGATGATTCTCAACGAACATTATTCGAAAAATTTTCGTTTATTTTGTTTTTTAAATCATAATTTATCTTCACAAGAATCTGTATTACAATGCCTTTCAAGAAGCCAGAAAACATTAAGAAAGTAGATTCGCCGTCTCAAGTTTACCCTGTTGGTACCACCACATTCAAAATCGCGGATCTAAAGAGAGACTTGGATTTCGTGAAAACATCTTATGAATGTGGATCCGATCCCAATAAATCAAGAATTGAAAGAGTACTGTCAAACATGAAGAGGAAACTAATCAAAGCAGAACAAATCATGAAATTCGGCCATAACATAACTGGTTATACAATTACCCAGGATCGCATACGTACTCTTCTTGGTTAGTGTATAATTTACAAGCAATCCCATATTAAATTCTACTCCCAAAGTGTCAATGCAAATTTATGTGAGTGATCAGCTTGCCGTCTCAAGGAAAACATTTAATTGAGAGAAAGGTACAGGTCGCTGTTGCCTACCAATACCTCTGATTCCCATCACCCCCTGACAAGAATCTGACAGTAAACCGTTCCAACACCTACGTGTGAAATATGTCGTGAACCTCTGGAATGCCACACTGTAACGGTTTAAGCGGAGTCCCAATTACATCCTTTTTCCTCAAAATATTTTACCATATAAAATTAGTAGGCTCATGCTCTAATGGGTACTAAACGGAATGTCCAGGTGGCAGATGGTAACCATTTAAACAATTCCTTTTCGTATTTTTAGCAATTTTTAGACATTATGCGTCTGAAAATAGCATTTCACTCTGTTTCAGGGCTTCAGAAGTAAATGTGTTATGATCAAAGTTTTTAAAACAAAAGTGTGACAAGTCAGTAATTGTAAGACTTTTACTGAGTTGTAAATACTAAACTAGGTACATATTATTTGAAGTATAAGAGGGTATAAACTTACTTGCAAGACAACACGACACAGAATAAGTAGGCTTGGTTTTTAAATTTTATCTAAAAGTAGTGAAAACAAAAAGCGTGAGCTGCTAAAATAGTTATCCGCGAGTTCTCAAAAACAAGAAATTCTGTATTATTGTGAAGAATACAGAATAGGCAGCTCCAATTATTGCACAGTAGTAGTAATATTAGACATCGTAGTCTGAGGTTTCCGTATATCTTTGGTATGAGTCGTAATCTTGTAGGTTTTATTTTTTTACGTTTTCCACGACCAAATCAACGTTTGCAGTTGTCTATCGTCCATCAATATTGTTTTAGATTTTTTCTTGACAAATTCGTGTTCATGCATCATGCAAAATTTCGAAGGAAGTTATTACCAGTTACATTTATATTTTGGTACTAGTCAGCTATTTTTCCCCCTATACGTAAACCCTTTATTGAGCAAAGTACACTTACGAGTATAACCCGCTTTAATGAGGCCGTAATAAATAATGAAAATCTACTTCTTGAGAAGTTATGCACTGAAAATGAATTCACTTTGACGGATGAATGACTGTGAATAACATCTCAAAACTATAGAAAAAATTACGGTTCATGTATATCCTAAATTTTAACTCTTCTGGACAAGTTTACGTGCTTTTGTGTTATTATTGCCGCGTCCGCATAAGTCTACGTTTTTGAGAAGTTATGCACTAAAAATGGGACCTTTTCCGTTAATTCACTACCATTCATTCATTCTGACCTGTATGTCCAACTAATCTGTATTTTTACTAAGGGATTGACTACTTGATGGTATGTAATTTTGAGATGCGAGCTTGCGAGCATCCAGACCACCAAACTATATAAATCATTCAGACCTACATATTCCAACTAATCTGAGTTTTTACTAAGGGATTGACTACTTGATGTAATGTATTTTTTAGATGCGAGCTTGCGAGCATCCAGACCACCAAACTATATACAACTATATACAAAACCAAAACCATACCTACTTTAAGTACAAACATGATTGGTAGTGAATTAACGGAATCCCAGACCAAAACAATAATGGTAGTGAATTAACGGAAAAGAACCTAAAAATGAATTCACTTTGACGGATGAATTACTGCAAACAACACCTCAAAACAATAGAAAAAATTACAGTGCATGTATATCGTGCACTGTTCCTCCGAACCGATCAAACCACAGATTCATGACGGGTAAACTTCAAAGGTTCGATGGAGCGGTACGGAGTCTTTCCGTTCGTTTCTTGTTTGTGATTTTCCAGGGCGTATCAAAGGGATGTTCGGACGGGTTGAGACCAGTGTGAACGGGGCCCAAGTTGTAATGAACCGGACCTCTATTCTTGAAATTCCCCTCCAATGCCCATCAGCACCCTTCTTATAGTTCTGCGAATAATTTCCATTATTTTAGCTAATTTTCCTGAAAAGTGAAGTTATTGCAATGGGTCAAAAACACTTAAAATAAATATTTTTGAACATTTTCTTCATGGAAATCTGTTCATGTCACATGTTCTTCATGGATCTGAGGTATTCTGGAACGACTTCTTTGCGCTCAATGTGCTCAAATTTCCGAACAATTTAGCATGCATAATATAATGCGATAATTTACGAATATTCGCTCATTCCATCATGCTGCTTGACTGTAACTTTTCTTCGATTCATGGTTTGTATTGTTTTTGTTTCAATGTGGTCGGTGTGGAAGTAGATGTGGAGTGGGAAAAAAAGACAATTTTGGGTTTGTCCAGCGAGACGGTAGCCTCGCATTGGAAGCTTTCAATTATCCATTGCAACGAGGCGCACCAAGATAAGGAAAAAAGTAGAACTTCAGCCCAATATTAGCCTCCTCCCGACCTAACTCTTTCGGCTCAAACTTAATTTTCTTAGCATATTCTGGGAGAGACATACCCCCTGAGTCGCCTGATGCCAAATATCAAACGGTAGATCGATTCCATAGATATATTTATCTAAGCTAGAACGAGGTTTCAAAATACATGTTTTCGGAATTTCTTATGGTTTTCTCGTCTCACCTTGTTTTTTGCCCACTTACTTCTACCAGTTCTCCTCAGCTGATTTTACTTAAATTGGAAACATAGGCTACTTTAGACCTGACGAAGTGCCTTTTGGGGTTTGGGAGCGGCAACTACCTAGACCTGATCAACTGAACGAATTAACTTTTCTCCCGTTCACCACAGGAAGCTGAAATTTGGTAGGAGATTGGGGACATTATGAGACGAATTAATTGTCTGATGGACTGAGTTAGCTAGCTAGTTTCCCCTAATTCGTTGGGGATACATTGTCGCTGTAACATCGGCGAATTGGCGTTGCCATGGGCGTCTCGTTCAACACATCTACTCTCGAAGCAAAAGTAACCTCAAATTTAGCGATAGGTTAATCTCCAAGTCACGCTACTTAAAACAGCAAAAACACTTGAAGGTTGCGGCCATTACCCCCCCCCCTCGATTTGCCGATTTGATATTACGAAAAATGAAGGTTCCACAAGCGATACCGTTCACTATTCTGCCATAATAAGAATATATCCCGTATCTGACCAAACCCTACTTTTGGAAAATGCATCACCAGGTTTTGAGTTGAAATATCCTGATATCAGCTCTAATTAACGTTGTCTCAAGCTCCAAGAGCACTCATTCCAAAGGAAATTTCTCGCTGAATTGCGCGGTGTGGCGGGAAAAACATTATTTTGGCCTGGAAATTGCAAAAAAGGTGTAGAACATATGTACTCGGCGATTTCCTCGTATCTGGTGCACATACGAGTTTTCGTATTGCAATAAGACTCATACGTTTTTTTCTAATATAAAATTAGTACAGCTCTACGTAGCGAAAAAGAAAAAAAATTATTTTCTCGTTTATACAGGATACTAGGAGAAATAATCGTGGTTGCCAACCTCCGAAAACCGTATCTGATCTGTCAAGAGAAAATACATTCGTATTATCAAAATACTGGGAAGAAAAAACTGATTTCGAAATCGTATCAGACGCCATGAGTCCTAAAATACTAAGAATAAATTCTAATGTGGGCTTTCAAGAGTGTCACGGTTCGTAGGTACCTGATTACTAATTTAAAAAAGTCGTGTCTGACTCCCAGATGCGGGTTTTTGCTCTAGAAAAGGCCAGTTACGAGATTTTCATTAGTAAATCGAACCAAATCGTAGTTAATGCGATAGTTTTAAGCCGTTTTTGAGGCATTTCCCGTTGAGATCCAACTTCGAGGCTAGCGAAATCGAAAGAAACCACCCCCCAAAACCGGGGGGTACCATTAACTCAATATGGCCAAAATTGATGATACAGGATCTATCCTTAGCATACGGCAGAATTAGAGCGGAATCGGTAAACGCATTGTCAGGCTGCGATGCGTCGTGTATCGAAATACGTAGCAGCGTTACATGGTAATACGGTTGCGATGCGGATGTTTTGTCAGTTTTGTGCCTCTAAAACTCCCTAATGTTTTCACAAAGCGCCAATGGTAGAACGTGTGGACTTCGACCCATGACTAATACTTGAATTCTCTAAAGGGCAATGATATGGTGGACACAAGTATAACAGAAGAGCGGTTATAGTGAACTAGACAATGTACAAAGTTTGACCTGCCTCTTAATTACTGAGCAGGAATGGCTACCCTGCTGAGTCTTCTGCCCCTGCATCTGATGGTTCGATCCTCAGCTTCAGCAGCGGCTAACAGACTACTTTCAATGGATGAATGAAATGTAATGGATTCCTTAGAGCATACAAGTAGGGGTGGATATCCTGTATATGTTACCATACAGTCCTGGTCATTGGAATTGACAAGCACATCAATGTTAAAATCATTAGAAGGAATACCAGACGTCAAACCTCCTCACTATTCTGAGAATGTGGCTGTGTACTAAGACGGTTCCAAACTGAAGGGAGGGGGGGGGGGGGGTGTCAGCGGCTGATATATGGTAGCAAACCACTCCTGGAAGCATTATTTTTATACATTGTGAGCACATTGCAGCATTACTCGCAGAACCCTTTGTAATAATTAAATGTGAGGCAGAGATTTAAGGACGGAAAGTAATAGGGCGATACATAGGTTCTTTGGAATACAATTGCAAAACATTTAACAGGGCATACGTTTTTTAATACGTCATTTTTATTCATTATATTGAAATTTTCTAAAATTTTCAGGAAGGATACTAACTATGAAGTCACTCTTCAAGGAATTGATGAAAGATCAATTCGTAATGACAAAGTCAGACCGAAGATCACTCTATCAGATGTACCATCAGCTCTTAAGGTAGACCATTCCCAAAATGTAATAATAAAATGTGTATTGTTTGCATAATTAAATCGAGACATTTAAGAATATGGGTTACCTTCAAGAATATAGACGAAAGAATAAAATCAAACGACACAACAAACGCTACAAATTATTTATGTATGGATTCATTCATTTTGGTCTATTATTTTGAATAATGAACCTTGTAATCGACCATGAAATACAATTGTTAGTTTTCTTCTACATTTTCGTTCACTACAATCGGAAAGCACAATTTCATGCCTGACAAACAGAAGAGGACCAAATCAGGACTCCAACGAACATTTTAACCAACCCGATCAAAAACCGTCAACATTTACTGGGTCTACGCGCAAAATATCATAGCCGGAATGAATTACTTTTATCTTCCTTCTTAGTCTCGTTGGAACCACCGAAGAGGTAACATCGGGAAAAACAAAACGCTCATCCCCGCGAGCGTTTTCTCGCTAGCGCGGAATGAAGGTAGCATTGGGGTGACCTTATCTCGGAAACGCGAGCTCTAGCAAAGAGACAATAGGATTGTTTAAATAACATTCTGAAACTCCTCAATTCGCCAACCGCTCGGAGCTCAATAAATGAGAGGTTCAAAATTATTAACAATTTATTCATGATTCGATTCTAGGGTTCCCAACAGGTATCGAATTCCAATTTCAGCTCCATAGGTTGAATAGCAAATAAATTAGCCCCAGAGCTCACTCAGCTGATCTGGGAAGGTTCCGACCTTACGGTTCATTCCTAGATATTTTTAGCTTCAATTTTTAGCTTCATAGGTTGAATCACAAAGAAATTAGCTGCGGACCTCACCCAGCTAATACATGGGGCTCCTGACCCAACGATTCGTTTCTAAAGACCCGAGGAGCCTCCATTCCGGATTTCAGCTTCAAAGGTTGAATAGCTATACGAATTTGGCTCCGGATATCACTCACCCATTCTGAGGGCCTAGTGTTCTTGATTCATTCCTAGACGTCCCAAGGGCTCTCCTTTCCAAATTTCAGCTTCTTAGGTTGAATAGCAAAGAAATTAGATCCGCCGCTACTTTAGTCCTGAGTTTTCGGGACAATATTTTGTGCCACTTGTTGTGACATTTTTTTCACTTTTAGGTCCAGGTAACAGCGTGTTCCACGCTCAGCTCCGGATCTCACTAAGCAGATCTGGGAGTCTCTAGAGATCATGATTATCTAGTTTCTGAACGCCCTAAAGGTATCTATTCAAAATGTGAGCTTCATTGGTTGAATAGCAAAGAAATTAGATTCGCCGCTACTTTAGTCTCGAATAGCAAATAACTTACCTCCGAATCCCACTCCGCTAATTTCCCCTAGACTTCTTGATTCGTTTCAAGAAGTCCCAAGGGCTCTTCATTTCAAAATTTCAACTTCATACATTGAATGGAAATGAAATTTAGTTTGTATCCGGACAAAATTTTGAGACATCTTTTGTGTGACATTTTCCCCGGTAAAAGCATGTTCCACCCTAAATTTTAAACTTGATATAATATTACAAACCGGACATACGTCGAACATTTCTCGTCAAATGTCGTAAACGTGAAGGATTTTCGATAACAAATTTAGCGATATTAAAATAGTTTTTCGGTGGGATGAGCTGAGCAGTTTTTTATATTCTTTGGGGATTGTTATTAAAAACACCTTATTAACTGCTACGATATTGGTCGGGAAGAGTTTTGACGTAACAACGGTTTAATTGAGTAAGAACTGAGACAAACAAGTACAGACACATATACCTTTAAATACGGGAAACAATGAAAAATCCCTTTGTCCCAATAAATATCTATTAGATAAATGAGGATATTGTTTGGATCTTTCAAGTTGCAGGCCAATCAGCTCAACGGTTTTTAATACGGTTTTTTGAGGATGCACGCGGAGTTGTAAAAATGGTTATAGGGTTGAATCATACCTTCAGTCTCATCGCCTGCGTGAGTATGAAGTGGAGCCATTTTGAGCCGAGTGATCTGAAACTAATTTACCTAGGTTGCGGACATTTTTGTCTCATTTATTGCAGTCGTTAGGCTGAGGCGAGTGAGGGAAAAAGTTTGTTGCTGCTTCCGGAGGAGTAGAAATATGTTATCGTGGTTCGGTGGTTGGTTATACACCACGAAACGGAAACGGACCATTCCATGGAAAGCGTGAAATCTCATGTCCCCAGCATTTGGTGGAATAACAATCCATCATTCAGAAATTTTTTATTTTATAAAGTATTGATATTTTTGCGCTGTAACTTGAACATGACCACTTATACAATATTTGATTGAGAAAATTCAATAAAAACACCCCCGACGTCATAATTTAATCGTGTCCCCATTTGACTTTGTCAACTTTGAACAACTAGTTCCCATGCATATGACATAATTTTTCCATTCTTGCTATTTGGATTTGCTCCCTATGGTATGAAGTTTGAAAATCATGAGTAGTTTGTTCTATAATACATATATATTTGTTTAGTCTGCCTCAATTTAGTTTGTTTTTGCTGCCAATTGTGCACCCGTGCACCGATCGGGACGTTTAGAGAGAGGCTCATTTTTACCGCCAACATCTACAAGCCGTCCCGTGATCAGTTTTAGCGGTCTCCAGTTTTGTGTGTGTGAATTCAGTGAGGAAAGGTCGAACGTGGCACGTGAGCGTATTTTTCTGGTCATCATGAATTCCCCCTGCTTCATTCTGGTAAGTTTTTGTAATTATGTTTAAACTTATTATTCCTCAAATAGTTTGAGTCAACCTGAGTTGAATGGTGTATTAGTTCCATTAAAAACGTTGCTTTTGTAGAAAATAAGTTTCAAAAACCAACTTATCGTCATTACTTCATTCGTCATTACCTCATAACCTTAATTAATACGGAGGTGTGAAGTAATGACGAGGCGATGGAAGTAGTGACGAGAGAACCAATTAGGTCTGTAACAAAATTAACGTTTTCATGCTCATGTTTGGTGAATTTTTTTTTACAATATATTAGATTTTTTATCTTAGACATGTTATTACCGTCCAGCACAGCAGCACATATTTGCATATTTAAAAATCAGTAAATGTATCATGAGCTCCTGATCTCACTCAGCTGATCAGGAGTTTCAGCATTAGCGACAGCTTCCCTTTCCATTTTTAGCATTACTAAAGATGAAAACAGCGCCGTTCCGCTCATGTAGCTGGCTGATCAGGGTTGTTATTTGTATCTAGCAGTCATTGAAGTTCCCCTCCCGACTTTCAGCTTCCCTGGTCGAACTCGAATAAACAAATAGTCTAGTCATTCGTCTTCATCAGCAGTCCTTAAGATTTCCTCTCCTAATTTTCATCTTTTTAGTTGGTACATGCATAAGAAAGAAAACAGCTGCAAGGCTCATTTAGTAGAATTATTTCACCCCGATTGTACCCACCTATTCCTTGAAAATATTTCGCGTATTTTATACGTAAAAGTCGGAAATCTCAGAATAAAAACTCTCGAGTAAATAGTTACCTATTTTTACATATACCTATATAGGTTCTTAACTAAATGTGTGTTCTATCGTTTTGTGTCAGATCCTGTTGTCCTAATTAGAGGTTCAACAAAGTATGGCACCGAAGTAGAAGCTGAAGCCTGAAGAGACCGAGAGAAAAAAAGTAGGCATAGCTAACAACTTCTCTATGAATGAAAAAGAGCGATCCAGAGTCTGCCTGCTTCTCAAGGTTCAACAGCATGAAAACTACTTGAAGAAGAAACAAAAGAGGCGCTCATCAAATGGGTCGCCGAGAAAAGAAAGCTATTGGGGAGACCCGTTCTAATGTTTATCGTCAAAGGACGAAGTCTGTATCGCTAGAAAATCCTGATGGTAATCCTGGATCAGATACTATGAACAAGCCAGGGACCTCTTCTGTTCCCTCTTCGGCTCCTGCAGTCACTAACCAAGGAAAATTGGCGAGGGAAAGAATTAAAAGGACGGACTTAGTGATCCACAGAAGAAATAAAAAATTAACAGAAATCGTCAAGAGACTCCAAAAAGACAATAGGTGACTAAATACTAAATTAGACACGAAAAAGGCTCCACCGACAACCAGTGCCGGCATACCTTGGAAACTGGTTTCCCTGTTGATTGCAGAAAATAATGATCCTGAAATCAGGAGAGGGCTGCTATTGACTGAAGAGGTGAAGAAGGAACATTGGTCAAAATCGATGAGCAAAACATGTAATAACCGAGTGATATTAGGGGAAGTTACCATTTACAAACAGTATATACATACATAAATAGGGATGGGATGGTATGGGATTCGTACCTATGTGTGATTATTTCGCCAAGACAAATAAGAATGATGCTGTGTCCAAGAAAGAAGAAGCCGAAAGATAAGCAGATTGTGATCAATTGTGCCTGTTCACAATGTAGGTACAGGTAAAAGTACCTACCCATTATCTTTTCGTTACGCTGAGACTGTGCAATTTTGATGGAGGCCTATCTAAGCAAATTTAATTAGAGTTAAAACTGGAAAAATTTTCTACTTGTATGTACCAAGTTGAATAATATTTGGGTTCTGGTCACTTTACCGATATATTTCCTGGAAAACACACACACACACACACACACACACAATATATATATATATATATATATATATATATATATATATATATATATATATATATATATATATATATATATATACGAATAGATAATTTTACCGATTTGCGATTTTGTTCGTTCTTTTTTTAATGATCTAGTAAGCCAACTAGGTAGTTATCATTGTATGTGATATTAGTTCAAACAAAATGTTTAATCAACAAAAAAAAAGATAGTACTGAAAAAAGTCATTACTTCATTCGAAAAATCATAACTTCACTATATATATATATATATATATATATATATATATATATATATATATATATATATATATATATATATATATATGCACAATATAACTTCACATATTTATACCTAACAATATAACTTCACTACATTTGGGATCATTAATTCACAATGTATCATTAATTCATTTTCGCAATTTGAGAAAAACATTAAAATTTTAATTAGTGACATCATTTTAGCGTGACTAATGGTCACATATGATCAAGTATTATCAGAGAAACCTTCGATAAAAAAAAGTTGAGATGACAGGACGACATTCAATTTTAAGTGAAAAGGGAGTCGCATTTCAGGTTTTCCGTGGAGTGGCCCAAATAGTTTATTTTCCCTATATATATATATATATATATATATATATATATATATATAAGTTACGTACGCATATTATGCTGACACCATGCACATTTTATGCGACAGAACCCATGCCCCACTCTCATCGGAGGTTCCCTCCAACGCTCGCTTCACGAGCCAGTTCGTCGTTAGTTCCCGTAGCGAGTAGTTCGGCCTGTTGCTCTATTTTACTCTCATATTTTGTGTGTAACAATAAATAAGTTCTTTTTAAAAAGTGGTTTCTCGAAGATCAACCCTTAACTGGCTTAGTCGGTACTGGACGTTTTCCTGACAGAGTTTCTGAAGTACTCCAGAAGCGGACGGAAAAAGGACCTCAGGAAGAGAACCACATTTTTGAACTTCAAAGCAACAAGAAGACCGTTCACCGCACCGCGAGGGCATATCGCAAAGAGCACGCCGATTTCGCTAGAGGTCTGAGATCGCAAGGGCATATTGTGATCACAGCCGATCAAGAAATCGACATCACGAAGCTGCAACTCTGCGAGGGCATATCGCAGCCGAGACCTGCCGCTAAGTGAAGCTCCGGGAACTAGACAACTCCGGGAGGATCTCTACCTGAACCAGTTCCAGCTCAGGATCACTCATGGCTCTGGTATTGTGAGTAAAACTCATCATCCTCTCGTGACTTAAGATCAGGCAACCCCTTAGGCCTGTAGCCGTAAGAAATTGAAATAAGAATTGAAACAAGAAATAAGAAATATTGAAACAAGAATTTTATTGAATCGAATGAAAGTATATTAACTGAAAGAAATATTGAATTGAATAAAGATACACTGAATAAAAGAAATATTGAATTAAATAAAAGTATTGAAAATAAGAAATATTGAATTGAAAACTGAATTAAAAGCTATTGAAAATAAGAATATTAAATACTATTGTATCTGTCTTAAAATTTCGTAACGAAGCCTCGAAAACTTCAAAAGAATGATCCAACATAAATCAAGTTTGCTGTTATAATTAAAATTTGAATACTCATTTTATTTCACTGTACGTATTAATTTATTTTTGTTTTGCGCACGTTAGAGTAAGCATTGTACACAAATTTACATACTTCACAACACACACTCTCCTACTCGACCCCAATTGTAAACTGTAAACGTTGTAACCAAATCTCCCAAAATTCCCAAGTCAAAACCTAACAAATCGCCGTCTTTAGGGAGTGTATTCCGTTACAACCTAAGACCCAGAATGGACCGACACCCTGTAGCCGAAATGCTGCAGAGAGCATTAGAATCGGTTCCAGAAGGCGATGAAAATAACCAGGGGTATGGGAACCCGCAGTTTCCCCAAAACCCCGATCCAAATTTCAATGACCACCAAAATCCATTACAACCGAATCCAGCTCCATTATTCCCTAATTCGCCACAACCTAATCCACCAAACCCAAATCCGAATCCTGTACCAGGACCTAGAAGAGACAATGATTACAATATCCTCCGACCCGAATATTTAAAAATGATACCAGACTTCAATGGCGAAAAATTACTGCTAAACACCTAAAATGATCACGTTTGACAACGCAGCGGAATTTAATTCAAACCTAGTCAAGGAATGGCTAGCCTTACATAAAATCGATATCCATTTCATTAGCTCCCAACATCCGAATTCTAATGGACCAATCGAAAGGTTCCATTCCACGCTTGTGGAACACCTCAGACTACTTAATAACAGAGAGGAATTTTCCACAGATTCAGTAAAAACCAAAGTCGATTACGCCCTAATCGCCTACAATAATTCCATTCATTCCGTAACGAAGTTTACCCCTTTTGAAATTGTATACGGCCACATTGATAGTGATACTCTCCTTAAACTTAATCTTGAAGAGAGAGTAATTAACGATTATGTTGAACGACACAAGGACAAGATGAATGTTCTATACTCGGAAATTCATGATAGGAGTTCGCGCGTTAAAGAAAATGTGATAACTCAACGAAATCAAAACCGCGAAGAAATTCCTGAAATCCCTTCAGAAGTTCATGTCAAAAACAAACAATTTCAGAGGAAAACAAAAAATAAATACAACAAAGAGGAAGTAGCCACGATTGACAGAGACCGGAAGACCGCTAAAATAATCCCCAGACATCATAACACCCAGGATAAGATCCACGTGTCGAACATTAAGCGCCCACGTAAAAGGCCTAAAACACCTGACAAAGATAACGACGAGACTGATAAAAATCGACAATCGGACGTTTCTCCTGTTCCAGGACCCTCATCGTCCTCCTGACGATCGGAACGGACGCACTTGAAATACGAAACTTGACGTCGAACCCTGGACTGCTCCCGATTAAATTAAAACCCGCCAAGCTGGTCGAAGGCTACCATACGTTGACCCACTATTACGACCTGTCTAAAGTTGTGGACCATGTAAGAAAAATACAAACTGACTATGAAACAACTGTTAAAACATTACGAAACTCGACAGAATCAGTACTATACGGACGAACCGAGATGCTCACCAGATCCATTAATTACACTCTTGAATTGATCAACCGAAAGCTAAACAACATTATTATTAGAAACCCCCAATCTCGAACCAAAAGAGGCTTAGTGAATGGCTTAGGTTCAATAATAAAATTCATAACAGGAAATCTAGATTCTGAGGACCGAGCGAAGTACGATAGGATAACGCACCATTTGCAAAGCAATCAGGAAGAGCTACAACTCCAGATAAAATCCCAGTATTCAATCAACCGCGCCATAATGGAAAATTTTAATAAAACCATAGAAACAATTGCATTCAACAATAAACAAATTATGAGGGAATTTGCCCGCATTAGGTCAATAAAATATGATCAAGCGCAAGTTGGACCCGCCAACGATATCCTCGAACACTACCAAATCCTTCTGAATTTAGTCATTAATACTATACAAGATATAGAAAATTCGATCACATTCTGTAAGAGAGGTGAACTTCATCCCAGTATAATCGATTCTCCGTCATTGATAGAAGAACTGAATAAACTAACAGTCTTTTATCAAAATAGATTTTTAAATTTTCAGGGTGAAAATATTTTTGAAATCCAGTCGTTTATCAGGGTACAGTGTTTCATTAGTACCGAAGAAATTATTTATTTCTTAGACAAACCCTTAGTGAACGGAAAGGATTACGACTTCTATCATTTGGAACCGGTACCTACTCGAGTAGATTCCGAATACGTCACGATCATCCCCTCAGTTAAATATTTTCTGAAATCCAAACAAGACTCAGAAATAATTCCGCTTAGAGAAACATGTAAATTAAACCATATTTACCTTTGTCCTAATCACCTGAGAGCAGAAGCTAAAACCCAATGTGAAATGGGTATCCTGTCTACTGGTACTGTTCAATTTTGCAAATACCTTAAATTAAATATCCCAGAAAACTACGTGTCCCTCTTGACTGAATTAAATCAGTACCTTCTTGTTTTTCCTGAAGGAGATCAAATAGAAATAATTGACCCGACCGGAACAGAGATTCGCCGACTGAAAGGTATTTACTTAATAAGCCCTAGCAAAAGCCACATAAAATTCAAAAATCATACCCTATTCGCGGCGCAGAAAGAAATTGTTGGTCAACCCTTAATCATGGAAAATCTGAATTTCAAATTAGACCCTAATCAAAAACCTGAATTCGAAATCCAACTCCAGGATCTTGACCTTCACCTTATCCAACCCCATGCAACCATACCCATACCTCATATCGAATTAGGAACTATCGCAACCCCCAGCCTATGGACCGTGTTGCTATACGTTCTCATAATGACTTGCATTGGTTACAATGTTTATCGTATATTCAAAATTAGACGAAGTATAAGGCTCCATCCGGATACTCAAAACGCCTGAATTTAGCCCGCTTTCCCTGCATAGGAAATGTGCAGCACACCTTTTTATTAGGTATATTCCCTATTGCTACCCTATGATATTATGTGTATTGTATTTTATTATGATTACTATAACCAGGTTCTTACTTATGTATTATATTTAATCATACACACATTATTGTATAATAACCCTTGTTTGTTGTTAGGTTCTCCTACGGACTATTGACACAATGTTATTAATTAAAACAACACGTATTTCTCGTATGATATTTCAGATTGTATAATAATTGTAAAGGAAACTTTCGATCAATTTTAACTAAACTTTCAACTTTAAATTTTAAACTTTTAACTTTAAACTTTCAATTTTTCAAAATTTAAAATTTTCTCAAAACTTGCCCGAAAGTTTCCTCTGGGGATGGAGGAGTTACGTACGCATATTATGCTGACACCATGCACATTTTATGCGTACTCGACAGAACCCATGCCCCACTCTCATCGGAGGTTCCCTCCAACGCTCGCTTCACGAGCCAGTTCGTCGTTAGTTCCCGTAGCGAGTAGTTCGGCCTGTTGCTCTATTTTACTCTCATATTTTGTGTGTAACAATAAATAAGTTCTTTTTAAAAAGTGGTTTCTCGAAGATCAACCCTTAACTTATATATATATATGGGAAATGAAACAGAGATGCTCCTACACCATAAAACCCCAGGTCCCAAAGGTCAGTATGAAATGTCAGTATCGTTGTGTCAGACTAGTAACTAGTGGTTTGTCCTGCTACCCTGGTTTGTTCAGTCAGTCAGGAACCATTCAAATGTTAATACTCGTTTTAGCTTCTGTTATCTTTCCGTAAACGTAATACAAAAATGGACAATATTTACTCTGGAGGAGCCAGATGAAAATAAACTATTTGGGCCACTCTTCCTCGCAGATCCTGCACTGACCAAATTTTCTCCTTGCACTCAATTGCGAGTATTGTGCGAATGAAAAACGGGCAATCTCTGGTAATGGTGATGATCCATTTCCGACGTGCATTCAACACAATTGAGCTCAACCTGCTATGGAAGAAGTTGTGCGCCCTGGGTGTCAGCCCCGGGATCGTGATAGTTCTGATTTCTCTCTACAGTCACGCTAATTTTGTTATCAGACCTTTCAACGGTGATGAGGAATTCTTTCAGTCTGTCACTGGAGGGATTCTGCAGAGTGATTCTCTCAGCCCGATGTTGTTCATTCTGGCCGATCTGGAGAGGTTCATGAGGGAGAGGGGCTGCCACGGTTTCCCTTTTGCTGAGCATGAACTGTTGCTTCTACTATTCGCAGACGACATATGTATCCTTGCTGACTCAGTTCCAGATGCCCAGATGAAAGTCGCTGCTCTGCAACAATACTGCCTTGCGAATAAGCTCACCATTAACTGTGGGAAGTCTGAGATTTTGACATTCGATAGGGGAGGTCGGCTACCCAAAAGAAGAAGAGTGTTCTGTGGTAATGAGGTGATCAAACCAGTCACAGCATTCCAGTATTTGGGTATGGAGTCTAGTCGCTCTGGAAAATTTAGTAATAATAAAGATAAACAGACAAACAAAGCCAAGGCGGCTATCGGCAGTACGTGAGTTGCTGTGCAGGGGACGGTTCTCCTCCTGAGATTCCAGCTTTAAATTATTCGACTCCATGGTTGGATCTGTTCTCTTGAACGCTTCGGAGGTTTGGGGTGTTTGGTTCATAGATGAGATTGAGGTGGTTCAGTCACAATTCCTCAGGAGTGCAGCTCTGCCTTTCATGAGGAGTGCAGGGTCACTTCCTGAGGGTTGAATTTGGCAGGTTCCCGATTAAGGTGTCAGTCCTGGATAGGGCATTGGGGTTCCTCTCAAGGATCCTCGAAATGGATGAAGATAGATGGCCAAGGAGATGCCTAAGGAAGTTGGTGAGGTTCTATGGCAATCCCAAAAACAATGCACAATATAACTGGGTCACCCAACTCGACAATATCCTGTCCACTATTGGAGTGAAAATGGACTGGGAGACAATCTCTCACCAATCTCTGCAGGCCGTTCGATCGGGTGCCATTGAGAGCTTCAGGAACCACTGTCTTAGTCTTGACGTTCAGCGCATAGTGGACTGTGGCTATTGCAACACCTTCCTTACCATGGTAGACTTCTCCACAAGGCAGGGCTATCTGGGGTCGACAGGGAACTTCCACAGAGACTGGATACTTTCTCAATTGAGGATGGCTACAACCAACCCTGGGATGGGGAGGATCCGG
This sequence comes from Adelphocoris suturalis, assembly GCA_030762985.1. Lineage (NCBI taxonomy): Eukaryota > Metazoa > Arthropoda > Insecta > Hemiptera > Miridae > Adelphocoris > Adelphocoris suturalis. The sequence continues at coordinate 65,461,420 of CM061040.1, read as the reverse complement.
TTCTGGCACAAGGGAAACAGATATGAGCTAGCCAACAATGAACAGTGCATGGTATGCAACATGAAAGCCCAAGAAACCCTGCTCCACTTTTTGTTAGATTGCCCTATATACGAGCCCTACAGATCTCATTACCTCCAACCCTATGTTTTGCTGGTGTCATCTGGTGGTAGTAATCCAAAGCAGTTGGTATTGGCTGCTCTACTGGTCCTCGGAGAAGATTACGCCAAAATTAACGCGCTCCACCGATTCACTGTCAGGTCTCTGATGCAGCGTGCCTTTGCCATGGAGGAAATTTGACCCTGATCCGTACAGCTGCACCCTCATACCTGGACTGTTATATTGAAAATTTGTGCTTTCAACGAATATCTGCAATTTCGAGAATTCTCTTTCCTATTTCAAATCAATTAAACTATCATCGTCCACTCGTCTACTATCATTCATTCAAATCCATACCTTTCATCTAAAGTTATTCCCTATATATATGTAAATGACACCGATAAATTTAGGAAAGCTGTGCTTATTAATTTTTGAATCTTTTATTAGTTGCACATTGTAATCTATTATAGTATAGGAATTTATATATATATATATATATATATATATATATATATATATATATATATATATATATATATATATATATATATATATATATATAAGTTACATACGACGCCTCAACCCTTGGGTAATAAAGAGCTGACACAGCAGCTCTTCCCTATACAGGGTGTCACCCTAACTCGAGGACCAAACTTCAAGGATCGATTCTACAACTAATTTGCAAACTTTTTTGTCTCCTGACATTTTTTTTTTAAACGCTTTAAAATTATACTTTTTTCACTTTTAAGATTTTTTTCGTGTTTTCGACCTTGAGCCATTAAAACGGCCATAACTCCCTCAATTTACTAGATAAACTCAAATATGAGTATACCGTTGGAAAGAGCGTTAAATTTCCTATCAGTTCATTAGGACACAAAACCTTTTTAAGCCTTTCGTATAGGTGAATAAATTGGTCAAAGTCAGAAATTTAAAACTTTTTCGAAAATCACCATTTTTCAGGCTGACTCTTCTTATGTAATAAACAGCCGTATCGTCGGGCACTCAACGGAAAAAACTTGCCCAGAATCTCAGCTTTCCAACGGTGTATCATTTTTACCTTTAATTTTGAATACACTCCATAAAATTACGTTTTAAAGTGAAAAATAGGGATTTCTCGTTAAGGAGAGACTTGTAGGCTTGACGGGCTGGCGAGCTATCTTCCATTCTTCCCTCACTCAATCAAAACTCGCTTTGCCTCCAACTCCCAAATACAAATTTGTATCTCAGTCAAATATGAACATAACCAATCAGCAGATACTAGAGACAAATCATATCGGCCTCATAGAAGCCGAAATACTGGGTGTTGATCTTTAACCGGATTGTAATCAATTTTTCCCCTTTCGGAACCGAAATCTTTTGAATGGCTTTGAATTCTAATCTGTGAATCAAAAAGTTACGTGTGATCACCCTATGAGTTTGGCGAAAGAAGGAGAGTATTTTTGAGATAGTAGAAGTTTACCTTTCGATAATCTTCCCTCTGGGCAAAGGTAAGTAGGAACCTAAATCTTTTGATTTCCAACTCGAGTGCTCAATGACTGAACAAGTGCGATAAGAATGAGTTCATGACCTACCTACTACTAAACCTCGGTCGTCAGACAGGACCAAAGGTAAGAAACTCAATGTTTTGGTTTCTAACTCTTAAGTTCACAATAACAGAATGTTGTTGTTGATGAAATGCGTACAGGACGAATCTCACACGATCATCATGAGTTCAAGACCTACTACTATTTTTCGGTCGTCAGATAGGCTCAGTCAGTCTGTTTCCATTAATAAACATGGAGTCATTTTCAGTTATCGAACTCGCAGATATGGTGTTCGTGTATGGTTTCTGTGATGGAAACGGTCATGGGGCCGCCCGTGAGTATGCCAGGCGGTTCCCTGACAGACGTCACCCGACCAGAAGAACCATAGAGAGGGTGTTTGGAAGGCTAAGGGAGACTGGTTCTTCAACTGTCGACCGCACTGGGATTGGGAGAATCCCCAATGATCCATCCCCACATGTGGAGGAAATTCTCGCTCTAGTTAGAGACTGACTGAGCCTATCTGACGACCGAAAAATAGTAGTAGGTCTTGAACTCATGATGATCGTGTGAGATTCGTCCTGTACGCATTTCATCAACAACAACATTCTGTTATTGTGAACTTAAGAGTTAGAAACCAAAACATTGAGTTTCTTACCTTTGGTCCTGTCTGACGACCGAGGTTTAGTAGTAGGTAGGTCATGAACTCATTCTTATCGCACTTGTTCAGTCATTGAGCACTCGAGTTGGAAATCAAAAGATTTAGGTTCCTACTTACCTTTGCCCAGAGGGAAGATTATCGAAAGGTAAACTTCTACTATCTCAAAAATACTCTCCTTCTTTCGCCAAACTCATAGGGTGATCACACGTAACTTTTTGATTCACAGATTAGAATTCAAAGCCATTCAAAAGATTTCGGTTCCGAAAGGGGAAAAATTGATTACAATCCGGTTAAAGATCAACACCCAGTATTTCGGCTTCTATGAGGCCGATATGATTTGTCTCTAGTATCTGCTGATTGGTTATGTTCATATTTGACTGAGATACAAATTTGTATTTGGGAGTTGGAGGCAAAGCGAGTTTTGATTGAGTGAGGGAAGAATGGAAGATAGCTCGCCAGCCCGTCAAGCCTACAAGTCTCTCCTTAACGAGAAATCCCTATTTTTCACTTTAAAACGTAATTTTATGGAGTGTATTCAAAATTAAAGGTAAAAATGATACACCGTTGGAAAGCTGAGATTCTGGGCAAGTTTTTTCCGTTGAGTGCCCGACGATACGGCTGTTTATTACATAAGAAGAGTCAGCCTGAAAAATGGTGATTTTCGAAAAAGTTTTAAATTTCTGACTTTGACCAATTTATTCACCTATACGAAAGGCTTAAAAAGGTTTTGTGTCCTAATGAACTGATAGGAAATTTAACGCTCTTTCCAACGGTATACTCATATTTGAGTTTATCTAGTAAATTGAGGGAGTTATGGCCGTTTTAATGGCTCAAGGTCGAAAACACGAAAAAAATCTTAAAAGTGAAAAAAGTATAATTTTAAAGCGTTTAAAAAAAAATGTCAGGAGACAAAAAAGTTTGCAAATTAGTTGTAGAATCGATCCTTGAAGTTTGGTCCTCGAGTTAGGGTGACACCCTGTATAAGCCCGCGGCCATCAGCCTCTACAGTTCAGTCTCCGCCCGTACGTCCCCGCATAAACATCGCGCAGTGCATCGTCTCTCTTATCTTGTAAAAAGTGAATTAAAGTTGTTTTTAAAAACTCAAAACTCAACGACTGTTATTTAATTGGCGCTTGTCGGAAAGACGTGGGTTTTTCTTTGCTCCGTACACGCGAAGAAAAAACCGAGAACCTTCTGTGAAACAGTGTCTGATTGGGATTACACACGACGGAAATCAACGGAACTGGACTCCTTACATGGACATGGGCATCCCGCTGTAAGTAAAACACTGCGCAATATTTTTATAATACGAGTACGTTCCACCGAAAAGCATATTCGGCAGATACTCACCCATTCTTAAGCCCACTTCACTTAAAACACACTTCAAATATACGACTTCCTTCACTTCCAAGAAGTTTTCAAAAAAAATTCTGTTAAAAGTTTTGAAACCCGTAAAGAACGAACATCTGACCGGGAAAAACTTCAGAATTAAACTTCAGAATATATAGACGTCCACTCTTCATTTGATAAAACGACACCTCATCGGAGATCTGCCCACGCACAGGACGTAGATCTCAGATTAGAAACTTTTATCGCTCCCGAGCTGCAGATAAGCTCAACCTTGAAGACCACTCGCCGATTTGACGGAAGTCGTCCCTTTAAACTCTCTCCACCTCTGCATTCTTCTCGTCTCCCACAAGAAGACACCATTCTTAATTAAGATAATTTTAAGGAATTTTAATCTTTTGAATTTTAATCTTGTTTTCAGCTGTATTTTTGTATCTTTTTCTATAACTCGGCACTGTACAGGTCAGATTAGGTTTGACCCCGTAAACACGTCCTAAAACAATCAAAATTCCCAAAGAACTAAAACGTTTTGTGGCCGATAGGCTATCAAATCGCCTAGGGATCCTTCTCAGAGATCAAACCCGGCCCCAATACCTTTCTACTATCCCCGAAAACCTCGTACCCGAAAACATCGACATGTCCTTCGATACTGGAGCCACCGGGGGCAAACCCAAAATTGAAGACCTAATCGCGCAAAATTCCGAATTGATGGCGCAAAATACCCAATTTAATCACTTGTTAGAAGCGACCCAACAAATAATCCGAGAACAAAACGCGACACAACTTAGACTAGAAGCCGCGCTAAATGAAGCTACAGGCGCCCTCGAACTGATGAAATTGGGAGGCACACGCGTACCAAATAGGAAACTCGAAGTTACCGAAATCCCAACATTCAAGAAAGAACACATGGAACTCATTCCAGTGTTTAAAGGAGATCCGGAAACATTGAATGATTTCCTACTCGTGACACAAGAACTGAACGACAGATTTTTCAATTATAACGACGTAGGAGACTTCCAAAATAGGATGATCTTACATGCCATCAAAGCCAAAATCCAACCCCCAGCTTCAAGTGCAATAAACTCGGGAAATATCACGACATACAAACAAATCAAAGACGCGTTGATCAATGCCTTTTCCGATAAACGAGATGTGTTCTCCATGAATTTAGACCTCTCAAATATGAGACAGGGAGAACACGAAGATCCGTTCAAGTTCCACCATAGGATAACGGAAGCATTAAACAAAATAACCGCGTATGCCAACATCCACGAACCCGATGAGGCCGACAACATAATTAAACATCATACACAACTCGCGCTAAGATGTTTCCTATTACATCTTAGAGAACCACTAGGAAGCCTGTTGAGGACTCGACAACCAAAGGACCTGAATGAGGCACTTGGATGGATGACGAACGATTACCAGTTGTTACCATCAAACTCTCGTCCAAAACAAAATGCTCCCCTCAGGCAAAACCAAGCTCCTCAATACAGAGTTCCGCCCCCGCACCGTCTTTACGGGCCCCCTAGGCAGAACCCTGCATATTGGTCTCAAACACCTGTTGCGAGATCATATCGACTACTACAAAGCTTAGCTCCACCTCAATGGTCCGGCCCACCTAGGCAGCCAAATCCTCCACCTCAATGGTCTGGCCCGCCTAGACAACCAAATCCTCAACAAACTCCTTCAAACCTACAAAGAAACGGCTACCAAAATAGGCCAACCTACCAAAGAAACCCTCCAAATAATCAGAAATCTTCCCAAAACACTCAAAGGGATTGGAAACCAATGTCGTGGCAGACAACAAATCCGAATCAGAATCCAAATTTTCACAATTTACAAACCGAAGAAACGAACCAAATAAATGACGAAGCCTACGGTTATTACGACTCAAATTACCAAAACGACCAATCGATTGACGAACTTAATAACTATCATGACTCGAACTACCAAAACGACCTATACTATGACGCATATGAGTGGCCAGACCAATCTACGGAAAATCCCCAAAGTCAAAAGGATGAAACTCCTTTTTTAGAGGACCCTTGCCTCCAACCACCTGCAACCTCATGAACCTAAACTTTAAGCCGATCAACAAGCTCCCCTATATCATATTGCCTAAATTAAACTTAAAAATCCTCGTAGACACAGGGAGCTCGGCCAGTTTTGTCAACCCGTTAATAGCAGAAAAATACTTCCCTATCAAAACAAATGATGAACCTTTTTCCGTTACGACTGTCCACGGAACCTCCTTGGTCACTTCAAGTGCCATGGTCCCGTGCGACGAACTCCTTCGAGAAAAGGGTTTAAACCTAAAATTCCAACTATTCCCATTCCATTCTAGATTCGATCTCCTGATCGGCATTGATAACCTAGAATTTATAAAAGCCGATATAAGCATCAGGAATAAAGTATTCCAAACCCCTCATGTAAACCTCCCGTTACAATATCTAAATTTAGACATCACTGAGACTTACACCATTGACAGTAGGAGTGTCCAACAGGTCAAACTGGTACTCAATAACATTGAAAATGGAGATGCGATCATCCCCTACCAAAAGATAGGACCCGTAGAAATTCCCCAATGCTTGGTTAAAGTAAAAAATTATGATGCTTACGTCCAAGTATTGAATTCCGGCGAAAACCCCTACCAATTCACGCAGGCTACCCCCATATTAGCCGAAGAGATCGATCCTCAAACTACTGACTCACAAACCCAAAAACCCGTCTCAAACTCAAACTTAAACCACTTCGAAAAATCAACATTCAAATTTGATTTAGGCCAACTTCGCCTCGACCACATGAACGAGGAAGAAAAACTCGCGATATCCAAATTAATCACCAAATACGCAGATATTTTTCATCAAGAAGGCACCCCCCTTTGTTTCACCAACAACGTCAAGCACGTCATTCGCACTACTGACGAAATACCAGTCTACACAAAAAATTATAGATTCCCTGAGGTACATTTGAACGAACTCGACAAACAAATGGAAGAACTTCTCCAACAAGGGATCGTTCGAAACTCTCAAAGCCCTTGGAATGCTCCTATCTGGATAGTCCCAAAAAAACAAGACAGCAGTGGAAAGCAAAAGTTTCGAATCGTTGTAGATTACCGTAAACTAAACGAAAAAACAATAGAAGATAAATACCCTCTTCCCCAAATTTCGGAACTATTAGACAAGTTGGGAAGATGCCAATATTTCAGTACAATTGACTTAAAATCTTCCTTTCACCAAATAGAAATGGATCCCAATAGCATCAGCAAAACAGCCTTCAGCACCACCACACGTCATTTGGAGTGGACACGCGTCCCCTTTGGGTTAAAGAACGCACCTAGTACATTCCAACGCGTGATGGACAATATACTACGTGGTATCGCAAATGAATACTGTTGCGTATATTTGGACGACATTATAGTATTTAGCACTAGCCTACAGGAACACGTACACCGTTTAGAATCAGTCTTTAAACGCCTTCGATCTGCTAACCTCAAGGTACAACTAGATAAAACCGACTTTTTGAGAAGAGAAGTTTGTTACCTAGGTCACGTAGTCACACCAGACGGAGTAAAACCAAACCCAGACAAAATTAAAGCAATAAAAAATTATCCCATTCCAAAAACTACAAAAGAAATCAAGGGATTCTTAGGACTGTCATCTAGACCTCTAGGAAACCTCATCTAGACACACAGTCCACTCCAACTTTTTAGGGAATACAGTTGTCAATATACCCATTCGCGATCAGCCAATCAACATTTCTTCGAACCAGATAATACTCACAGTAGTTAACCACCCTGTCCCCGACATGGTTAAACTTACGACCCTTTTTGGAAACAAAACTCGCATGCTCGTCAAAGTAAATGATCAAGAGTTTGAAAACGATGTAATAAAATTCACCAAAGAATACATCCACCCTAGGGTAAAATATGGCATTTATTTCGAAACCGAGGTATACGAAAAATTTGCAAAAGTCATTGCAACTCATTTCACCCACTCAGAAATAAACCTCACTAAATACTCCAAACGCTTGATCGACATCCAATCGGAAAAAGAACAAACAGATCTAATTTCCAAATATCATGATGGAGTTACAAACCATCGCGGCATAGACGAAACATACGAAAAATTAAAAAGGGAATATTATTGGCCGAATTTGAAGATCGCTATTCAAAAATTCATCAACAACTGCGAATTGTGTCTAAAATGCAAATACGAAAGATCTCCGCTCAAAATTAAATACAACATCACTCCTACAGCTGTCCGACCTTTAGAGACACTACATATAGACAAATTCACCATAGAAAACTCTAAGTTCCTAACGATAATTTGTCCATTTTCCAAATACGCGCAAGCATACCCTATCTCTTCTTCCACCGGCGTTGAAATAGTTAACGGACTAATGAAGTTCTTTGCCCACCATGGGATCCCGAACAAAATTATTTCGGACAATGGAACCGAATTTCAAAATTCATTAGTGAAAGAATTGATGGCCCTCCATAAAATAAACATTCACTTCATATCCTCGCAACACCCGGAATCCAATGGTATCGCTGAAAGATTTCATTCCACTCTCATAGAGCACGTCCGATTACTAACCAATAGGGAAGAATTCAAAACTTGTACCACATGCCATAAAGTAATTATGCAATCATTGCCTACAATAATTCGATCCACTCCGCGTCAAAATCAACACCGTTCGAACTCCTATACGGGCACGTGAATAACCGCTCTCTCCTAGAAATGGATATCGAAAAAGCGATGGCACATGACTATTTAGACCGACATAAAGAAAGAGTAAAAGCCTTATACGCACAAGTGTCCGAAAAACTCCAGGAACAAAAGGAAAAAGTAGCTGACGAGAAAAACGTGAACCGCATAGACCCCCTGAAATCCCTGACGAAATTTTTATTAAAACCATCCAACGACAAAGCAAGACTAAACCTAAATACAATAAAGAAGAAGTTAAAGAAATAGACCCGGCTATGAAAACAGTACAAATTCACCCACGTCATCATAACACCAAAGAGAAGGCTCACTTAACCAACGTAAAACCACCCAGGAAATTCTATGAGACCAAAGTCCAAAATGCATGGAATACCGAACTACCATCCTCAGATACTTTAACACATAAATACGGACTCAAACTAACTAGGGAAAACTTACTGACACTAAAACCCGGAAACTGGATAGACGACATGATTATGAACTTCTATATGGAATTGATAGACGAAAGGAATAGAAACCACAAAACATTTCCCTCAACCTTCTGTTTTGACTCTTTCCTCTACCCCATGTTAGAAGCACACGGTTACGACCGAGTAAGACACTTTACCCGTAGGTCAGACATATTCAGCAAAGATTTAATAATCATACCAATCCATAAAACAAACCATTGGAGTCTCGTGGTAATTAACACGAAACGTAAACAGATCACGTACCTAGACTCCCTCTCCGAAACACGTACAAGAAATGGCACTGCAGCCGCATACGCCATCCCGATCCTAGAAAACATTCAATCGTACTTGGCTTTCGAGTTTCTCGAAAAGAGGGGAATCCTACTGGATTCAGAAAACTGGGAAACAATCCACTTGCTAACAATCCCACAACAATCGAACTCAGACGATTGTGGTGTTTTCGTCTGCCAGTTTGCCAAAGCAATAACGAGCAATAAGAACCCTACTTTCTCCCAAACTGACATACCATACCTCCGAGAACAGATGTGTACAGAAATCCTCAGGAATTCCCTGTTTTGACATTGTTACAGGATCCTGATCCTCCTCTCCTCCGCCTCAGGACTAGAATTAGTCAACGTCACATTGAACCCTGGACTTCTCCCAGTACTCCTTAGACCGGCCAAAATAGTGGAAGGTTATCATACCATCACTCACTATTACGACCTCAGCGCTTTAATTTCAAAAATCAATTCCCTTCGCACTCAGTACCAACAAGTGTTCACTTCCGTTATAGACTCCCAGACTACATACATAGAACGCACTGATATGTTCACCACAACTATAAACCATACCTTCGAAGTGATTGACTCTAAAATACAAAACTTTAAGATCGGCAACCAACGAACAAAGAGATCAAAAAGAGGACTAGTCGACGGGTTAGGCTCTTTAATCAAATTTGTCACGGGAAACCTAGACGCGAAGGATAGCGAACGCTACGATAACATAATAAACCATTTACAACGAAATCAAGAAAACTTACAGGACCAACTAAACTCTCAGTATTCGGTGAATCAAGCTTTTGCCGAAAATTTTAACAAAACTATGGACATCATCAATCATAACAACCTTCAGATCCAGAAAGAGTTTGAATTCCTTCGAGACATGAAAGTAGGGGAACAAACACACATTCGTGCCTTGAATGACTTCCTGGAACATTGCCAAATTTCACTACAACTACTAGTAAACGTTATTCAGGACATAGAGGCGTCACTCACCTTCTGTGAATTGGGCAAATTACATCCAAGTATCCTGAGCTCAGAACTTTTGTTAGACGAATTAGACCGCCTCACGGTATTCTATGGCCCTAGGTTCCTGAACCATACCGGAAAAGACCTATTCGAAATTAAATCCCACATAAAGGTTCAATGTTTTATCGGAACAGACGAAATAGTCTACTTTCTCGATGTCCCTATTGTAGATCCCAGAAATTTCGACCTGTACTATTTAGAATCCCTACCAGCAACATTAAATTCCGAATACGTAACAATTGTACCCTCCGTTCGCTACTTGTTGAAATCGCAAAACGAAGTCCTTACCCTAAGAGACGAATGCCCTTCTGGCCTCGCCTATTATCTCTGCCCCGGTCACATGTTAATAGATGTCAATTCCCAGTGCGAAGCCGAATTCCTAAAGACAAGTTCCACGGGAAATTGCAATTACGCAAAACTGGAAATCCCCACCAACTACGTCTCGCTCTTGTATAGAATCAATCAATACCTGCTCGTCTTCCCTCATGGCGATGTACTCACTATCACCTCAAAATTCGGAAAAGAGTTACGAAACTTACGAGGGATCTACCTGGTCAGACCTAGCCAGAACTTAGTGTCCTATCACAATCAAACCCTGTTTGCTGCACATAGAAGCATCTTAGGCACACCCCTTATAGTCAGTAACGTACAACTCACGCCCGACTCCTCCAAAACATTAGATAATGTAATTCAGCTTAAAAACCTAGATTTGTCCTCTATACAACTAGAAAATTGGAAACCTGTCAAACGCTTCACGTTATACCAACTTGCAACCCCTAGTTTCTGGTCCATATTCCTTTATGTCATATTACTCAGTTTTATTATAACAATTATAGTTCAATACAAGAAGCACAAGAGACGACAAAATGCCTAATGGGCACCTCATCACGTCACCTTTTTGAAATCATTGTAATCGTAACGTAACCTTTTTGTAATCACGGTTATTATCATTACATCTTATTGTAATCATTGTAAGCCATATTACTATGTAATCACTGTTAATCGTAAATATTATGTAATCACTGTTATGTAATCACTGTTATTATTATTGCATTCTATTATGACCATTGTATTTATCGTTTTGATGATTGTATTGATTGTATTGATGTAATGTATTGATTGTAATCAATTTTAACCACCACGTAATAATTGTAAAGATGATGCACATCCCCAAAATCATAAACTAAGAAATTCCGTGTCCCCAAAACTAAAATCTGCATTTTGCCCACAAAAATAATTACCTAACACAAAATAATAAATAAAACTTTTGGGTCCCCAAAATTTCAACTTAGGGGGGAGGAGTTACATACGACGCCTCAACCCTTGGGTAATAAAGAGCTGACACAGCAGCTCTTCCCTATACAAGCCCGCGGCCATCAGCCTCTACAGTTCAGTCTCCGCCCGTACGTCCCCGCATAAACATCGCGCAGTGCATCGTCTCTCTTATCTTGTAAAAAGTGAATTAAAGTTGTTTTTAAAAACTCAAAACTCAACGACTGTTATTTATATATATATATATATATATATATATATATATATATATATATTTATATTATATATATATATATATATATATATATATATATATATGGTATTAGGTATTGTAGTCTATAATTGGTTGCATAGTTGCAAGTTGCAATCGCAGTGGAATCTTCCTTTTTTTTCTAACAGTGCTCATTATAATTTCTTCAACGTAATGTACCTCAATTTAATCAACATGAGAACTAATTTGATTTACCAAACATTGTCTGTATACGAACTCCCTGTAACAATCATGTATGATTTTTTACGATAAGATATGTTTGATTTTGATTGGTTTGATAGGTAAGTTTAAACATAATTACAAAAACTTACCAGAATGAAGCAGGGGGAAGTTATGATGACCAGAAAAATACCCTCACATGCCAAGTTCGACCTTTCCTTACTGACTTCACACACAGAAGTGGAGACCGCAAAAACTGATCACGGGACGCTCAGTAGATGTTGGCGGTAAAAATTAGCCTCTAAACATACCGATCGATACACGGGTGCACAATTGGCAGCAATAGTATTTTAGAATTTTTAGTCCAACATAAAACAGAGTGTATTACACTTGACGGGCCCTGATCAGATTATATTTGATTTACTACACCAGACTGTTTCTCTTAAACAGTTGCGATGATTGCGATGGCCCAAAATATTACTCTTTACCCTTTACTAGTAGGCACTCGACTGAAGACTTGGGAGAGAGCATCCATGGGCCAAACAATTGGTTCACGTCATACGTATTAGCGGAGGTGCTCACTAAATGTAAATTCACTTTCGTAGACACCATGCAAAAATTGAGCGTTTAGGATACGACATTATTGATGAGGATATTGTAGTGAAAGAGAAAGAAACTCATACGGTGGATACAGCTTTCGTACAAGTACGCAACCACGAGAGACATTTTATGTCTTTGCGCCCCCTTTCCCCTTCCTATAAAACCCCGTATTGTATTCTAGAGCCACTCGGCTGATCTGAGATCAGTCAGTTGTGTTCAGAAGTCCCTCAAGGGCCCACATACCAAATCTCAGAATCGTGGGATCATTAGGGAAAAAATTGGATTCTAGAGCCACTCAGCTGATCTGGGATCGGTCAGTTGTGTTCAGAATCCCTCAAGGGCCCACATACCAAATCTCAGAATCGTGGGATCATTAAAGAAAAAACTGGATTCTAGAGCCACTCAGCTGATCTGGGATCGGTCAGTTGTGTTCAGAAGTCCCTCAAGGGCCCACGTACCAAATCTCAGAATCGTGGGATCATTAGGAGAAAACTGGATTCTAGAGCCACTCAGCTGATCTGGGATCGGTCAGTTGTGTTCAGAAGTCCCTCAAGGGCCCACATACCAAATCTCAGAATCGTGGGATCATTAGGGAAAAAACTGGATTCTAGAGCCACTCAGCTGATCTGGGATCGGTCAGTTGTGTTCAGAAGTCCCTCAAGGAGCTACATACCAAATCTCAGAATCGTGGGATCATTAGGGAATCTCCGCGTAACGCTCCCCCGCGTGACGCTCCCCGCGTGACGCTCCCCGCGTGACGCTTTTTCATTTATGTGCCATAGTAAAGACATAAAATGTCAAAAACAAACAGAAGTGAAGCAGACTAAAAAATTATTTATTATAGAACAAACTACTCATGATTTTCAAACTTCATACCATTGGGAGCAATTTCAACTAGAAAGAATGGAAAAATTATGCCACATGCAAGGACAGTAGTTGTTCAACGTTGACAAAGTCGACTGGGGACACGAAGACGTTATGACGTTGGGAGTGTTTTTATTGAATTTTCTCAATTAAAATTATATATACACTAATAAATGGTCATGTTCAAGTTAGAGCGCAAAAATATCAATAATTTGAAAATATATATATATATATATATCTGAATGATTGATTCTTATTCCATCAAATGCCGGGGACATGAGATTTCACGCTTTTCATAGAATGGTCCATTTCCGTTTCTAGGTATAACCAACCACCGAACCTCGATAACATAATATAATTTCTGTTCCTCAGGAAGCAGCAACCTTTGCTCTCACTTCCCTCAGCCTAACCAAATCGCCTCACTCTTTTTTTTTTAAAGCAAACCCCATCTAAGGTATGTGAAAATGTTGTTATTACGGCTATTCTTAAAGGACAATGTATATATCCTACTGCCTACTGAGTTGAAGGTATGACTAACTCCATATTTTTCTTCGTTGTATAGCCCAGGTGAAGATTTATAAATAAATCGAATATATGGCCTGATAAAAACACTTATAAATATATATATATATATATATATATATATATATATATATATATATATATGTATGTATATATATGTATATATATGGTATATATCTTAATTCTTTATTCATTTCATTGGAAAACTACCTAAATTACCGTCGCTTAACATCATTGAGTTGAACAAAATAAGAACACTTCGCCTTACTATCATAAGAAGTTTTAACAACTTAATTAATTGAATTTACGTAATTGAATATTATGTTTGTATTCTGGACAGCATGGAAGATGATTTGCAGCACTTCACAGAACCAGTGCGTGTACATTCAAGTTCGACGAATTGCAAAAATAATGAAGAACAGCACCTGATTAGTATCAGAGACTGTGAGGTGAGTTGTTGATTCCAGCATTTAGACCTATAAAGGGCTATTTAGGTGTCATTTCCAGACGACATATAGGCATATTATATATATATATATATATATATATATATATATATATATATATATATATATATAATATATACACTGTATTGGTTATTGTTCTACTGAACTATGTATTATATAAATTAAATTTAATAGAAATTTCACAAATAGAATGACGATTTGTTTAAAGACATGCCCCAAGTGACATACAGACAGGGACAAAATCTAGGGGGTATTCTGTCACACAAGCACCCACGAGTTCAGCCTCCAGAACCACAGCAGCGAGGATTGCATCCGTGTGAACGTCCAAGGTGCAAAGTATGTGAAATTGTTATCGAAGACCCTCATTTCACCTCTCCAAATACTTCACACTCCTACAATTGTCAAGGATCAGCGGAGTGTCAGTCACGAATGTGTGTGTACCAGCTGATCTGTAAGCGGTGTTCAGATGATCACAACAGAGGCTTCTATGTTGGAAAAGCAACCCAATTAAATTTGCGGATCAATAATCATAGAGCTTCATTGAACCAAGTTCGGCCCCTGCCGTTCAAGCTGCACGCGAGATCACATGATCCCACAGTCACATTCAACAAATGCTTCGGGGTGAAGGTATTGAAGAAGATACCACAGCCTACCAACGACAGATTATTACAACAATCTGAACGGGCTCATAGATGGGTATTGGGATCCATGCAGCCTCCTGGCCTCAACCTAAATGATTGACTCGTACAAGACTATTAGTATCGAAGCCATACATATTTACATGGTTACTTGCTTCCATGATACTATCCCAGGTCCCTAAATTCAAAAAAACCATTACTTATTCTTCTAACTTTGAAAAAGAGTTAAATCGAAATATCAGAACTTTCTTTTCTCATTCTATTTGTGAAATTTCCATTCAATTTAATTTATAATAAATATATATATATATATATATATATATTGCGATATATATATATATATATATATATATATATATATATATATATATATTCGGGCCTCGCAAGGGGCTCCGCCCCTTGACCCCGCCAGGGGGGTTTCGCGCCTCGCCGAATCTTCCCTCTTTTCAACTGTGTAGAAAACGAGGATAATTTGCTATGCAATTCGTCTCACGAGAAAAAAAAATTTTTTCAAGCCTGGCTGGGATTCGAACCCACAACCTTCGTCTCAGGAGAAAAAAAAATTTCAAGCCTGGCTGGGATTTGAACCCACGACCTCGCGGGTTCTAGTGGCAGGACACAAAAAAATTATTGGGGGTCAGCCTAGCCTAAGAATTGCATAGCAATTAATATATATAACATATATATAACATATATGATTTAGCAATTTGATAAAATTAAATTGTACCAGGAGTAGGTGTTGAAATGAATTAACTGTTTTGAGAATGGAATGATGAAATGGTTTATTATGGTCTTTTTGACGGGGGAATGGTTTTGTGATGGCTGAAGCCCTATCACGAAGCGCTAAGCTTTAGTTGGGCCTGACGAAGGTAGGTGGGGCCAACCCGCCAGTATTACCATACTGGCCTCGTCAGGAGCATTTAAGATTATCAAATTTTTCCTGGGGTTCCCCCAACTCTGCTTCTCTCAGTGGTATTCATATATATTTCCTCTCGTTTTTTCTTTACTTGAAGGAGTGGTTTTGCTCATCACTACTGTGCTTTTATTGGCACTTCCGGGTTGTGTTAATTATTGATAATGGTTTATCTGAGTTTGACGCACAAAGTGAGGATTTTTTACTTAAGGCTTTTATATGAAGCTTTATACTCAAATATTCCAAAAATATGTAAAGGGAAACTGTACATGATTTGTTAAAGAGGTAATCAAAATTAGTCAGCTCTGGGAAACTCAGATAAACCATTATCAATAAGTAATACAACCTGGAAGTGCCAATCAAAGCACCATAGTGATGAGTAAAACTACACCTACAAGTAGAGAAAAAGCGAGAGAAAATAAATTACATGAATACCACACGGAGAAGCAGAGTTGGGGGAACCCCAGGAAAAATATGATAATCTTAAATGCTGACGAGGCCATATGTCGAAAGCACTAGAGACAATCACAAACTGGTAGACGGTGATTAATTCTCCTCCTCCACAAACCCACATCAACATGAGTGACCATAACCAAAAATGCTTCCCCAAGGAGGCGCCAAAAAGAATGTTAACATAATAATAATATTGACAGGTATTTAAGAGAAAGAGTGGGTGAGATTATTGGTGATGATCCTTGATACGGGGGGTTTTTTATGGTTGGGGGGGGGGGGGGGGCTTATAACGGCTGATCCCCAACCGAAAAATCCCAGGGAGAAGTGTTTATTTGTTTGTCCCAATCGAGAATAATTGATGAGAACGTAGGTGCGCCATCGTGAATTAATACTAATTCGTAGAGAAAAATCTTTAACCAGGGTATCCCAAAAAGGCAATAGAAAAGTAAGGGAGGGCGGGTCCACCAACCCAGGCGATCAACACTTTAGCATGGAACACCCAAGGTTAAGCACAAAAAACCCCAGCACAATAGCAGCGACCCCGAAAGGTGGGATCAGATTACAAACAGCAAAACAAAAGGGCTCATGAAAAACATAATCCCTTATTGGCAGCGGAAATTGCCGCATAGAGTGGAGGAAAATGTTTAAACCCAGGCGAGAAACATATAGAAAATGTAAAAAGGTATTCCAAACGGTAAAAAGCCAAGAAGCGCTTAATCAATAGAGAATAATATAGTAAACGAAGAAGTAAACATAAGAATACAGTAAGTTAACACATTCGGTGCTGGACTCAAAATCTCGTTAATCCCACTAGCCTGAATTGCAAAAATGCAAAAATCGAATTTCACCGGAAAAACTCATAAAAAATTATGAGTCCTGGACAGATGGTTCCAGAGCTTGGCTCATACTGAATAAGAAAACATAAAAGAGAACGAAGGAGGGGAATGGATCCCCCCGAGCCCCACTTCTCCACTGAGTTGTGAGGGGAAGAGGAACGAAATAATGGTCCTCCGCTTGGTTGGGGGAGAGCTGACGACAGTTATTTCGGTCATTCGCACTGATGGTGATAATAATAGAATTGATTTGTATGATTAGATGAATAAAATAAGAATAAGAAATGTGCTTTTTCAATTACAAATTATTAACGGCGCGATCCGGTTGAAGCCTGGGATGCTCTAAAATAAATTTCTAAAAACTGTAGGTAAATAAAAAATAGTAGATCGTGTCTGCAGGATTCATAATATTAATCAGAGTGATGGAAAATGTCGTCATAAGTAGTGGACCCACGGCCCTTCCGAAGAAAAATGTCAACAAGCAAAATAATATAATATGTGAAAGACTTGAAATGTTGGTAAATGGAAAGTTCAAAGCCATCATATATGGCTCGGAAGAAACAATATTGAAGCGTAGCATTGAATAAGACACGCAGGAAATACTCAACAGTAAAGTGTGGTTGCACCTAACAGGCAGAGAAAAGGTTTAGGGAATAATATGCGGGCACGAAAAAAAGAGACACCCTGAAACATGAAACGGAAAAAAAAAAAGAATCGTCGGTGTATGTCTTTGTATGCATGTGTGACTATTAATGAACTGTATTGTACTCAATAGAGATTGTAATAGAAATATCAGGGTTGCTGGATCTTGAATAAAACGCTAACTATTACAAATATTAAATTTAAACTTTTTTCTGGAGCTCTGCCAATCTTGTTGTATTTTAAAATTAGTTTACCTAGATAGACTTATACTCCTTTCTTGTATGAAAGAATCCATTTTTTATTTTTTTATTTTTATTTTTTATTTTTTACATTTATGAATTCTGATCGTCATTAAAGGCAAGTAGATAGGTTGCTGAAGTTTTCATTCATTTTGCTATCATGGTTAACTAAGTATATCTTCAAAATAATTCTGCTTCAATCTTGAGCTTAGTTTCTAACGATCGAAACAAAATCTGGAAGAACTCTAAAAGGTTTTATGGCGAAGTTCAGACGATGGAATCGATGTGTTCACATAGTGTGTATTTCGCTGGATTCATGATTGAATTCTTAAAAATTTAATTTGATATCCCATTTTCTTTTGAATGCACTTGTGTATGTGAAACCAGTAATTTCTCCCTTGAGAGGGAAAAACATTAAATCATGTTTAATGTTCACTCAATGAAATCATCAGAAATTTACAAGCGGTTGCAATCATGTTCACAATATCAATAATTGAGAATGATCACCTGTGCAGTGTAAAAAACGTGTTAATTATTCAAAAAAACGACTAACCATGCTCATAACTCAGCTTGTTGGCCACGCATCCGCAGTTCGCAGTAGTTAACAATAATATGGTTGGATAAATCGAGAGCTTTCGAACGAATGGTCAACGAATTTTGTGGGATGAAAAACGACGAAGTACCATTTCCCTAGCAACGACTCGGTTGTAAGCGGAAATCATCAGAAAAAAACGTTGCACATTTGCGTGTCGTGTCGGAATTCACAGAATGACCCCCAGCCCTAAAACATTAAACATGTTAAAATGATTTTGTAATATTGATGAAATAACTTGTAGGATACGTCTCCCCCTTTGAATTTTAACACAGAATGTGTTTTAGCCATGGACTAACTAGCCGAAAATGGAACGCGGGATGGTAACGAAATGTGTGACGGTGATGATTTTCACGTACAACCGAGCCGTTGGTAGGGAAATGGAACTTCCGCAATTCTAATCGCACAGAAATCGTTCACCATTCGTTGGAAAGCTCCTGATTTATCCAACCATATTATGTTAACTACTGCGAAGTGCGTGGCCATCAACCTGAGTTATGAGCATGGTTATTTGAATCAATTGTTTACACACAGATGATCATTCTCAATAATTGATATTGTCAACATGATTGCAACCGCTTGTAAATTTTCTTATGATTTTCACGTACAACCCAGCTGTTGGTAGGGAAATGGAACTTCCGCAATTTTAATCGCACAGAAATCGTTCACCATTCGTTGGAAAGCTCCTGATTTATCCAACCATATTATGTTAACTACTGTGAAGTGCGTGGCCATCAACCTGAGTTATGAGCATGAATAGTAAATGAATAGTAAACAATGACGCTTGTTTGGTTGTCACTTGGTTGCGCGACAACGCAAACACATTCTGTGTTTCAATAATTTCGTCCGAAGTATGTAAATAGAGGTAACCGGGGGTCCAGGGGGCTTGCCCCCTGGCGAGGCGCGGAGCGCCGAGTTTTACTACTGCCTGAGGACACCCGTGATAAATAATAATTGACGGAGGATGTCCATCTTATAATGTTAGAGGTGGATAAAAGAGAATATAATCTTTGATGTTAGATGTTGTAGTACAACAATGTATTTCGTATGAAAATATATTCATGAACTGAGAGATTGGTTTTCGTAGTAAACATTAACTGAAACCTTGACAGTAATTATGAATAAAAGTACCAATGAACGGATACTGGAGTTGGGGTTGACATCCTAACACCCCCTCTCGATCACAACTTCTTGGGATCTTCCCATTGAAAAGTCACACTCATGAAGCTTTTGCAGAAATAATGCTTCTCCCTGGGAACAATCTTCGTCAGTGATTCTGCAGGCATCACTGATGTAGGAATGTATGAAAGAAGAAGTAATCTTTTTTCAATCTATTCACGTACATAATGATAACGGATATCTATATGTTTTGTGCCTGAGTAATGGCAGGGATTTTCAGCCCATTCTATTGCTCCCTGACTGTCCTTTTTGATTGAGAAAGAGACTTGAGGAACACCGATGCACGAAAACAGCCCCCTCAAATATGCGGCTTCTATAGCTGCGTCTGATATGACAACATATTCAGCTTCAAAACTACTTCTCGCAACTGAATGCTGCGTCCGGGATTCCCACGAAACCTCTACTCCAACAAACTTGAAAAGATATCCTGTGTATGAATGACGATCAATGATGCAATTTCCCCAGTCTGCATCACTGAATCCGTGTAGTGGCTCGCCGTTTTCTTGAAGTGCAGTCCATCTTCACGGGAGCTACTGAGGTAGCGTTGAGTTCGTTTGGATGCCTTCCAGTGTTCTTCATCGTGTTCTTGATTGAAGTGACTGAGGATACAACTGAATGCTTGATATCTGTCCTTGTTGCTCTAGCCAGATACATTAGTGACCCAACTAGAAATTGGAATGGGAGTTTTCATCTGGTGAACGTTTTTCATATTAAATTTGACAAATAGATCTGAAGTTTACTTTTTCTGTGACATTTTTATAGATCCTTCATTACATTCAAATTCGATGCCTAAACAATAATTTAGGATTCCGAGATCTTTCATTTTAAATTTTTCGTCCAGTTTCTTTTCAATTTCAGGTATCTGATTATCTTTGTTTGACATCAAAATCAGGTCATCAACATACACCCGAATCAGAATCATGTTGTCACTTTGCTGTTTTACCTAAAGGCAAGGATCTGAATGGGTTGGTCTGAGTCCGAAGTCAACTAATGTATGATGGAGCTTATTATACCACTGGTGTCCTGATTGTTTTAGTCCATAGAGAGATTTTTGTATATGGTAAACTTTATCTCCTTCTGAAAGTTCTTGGAGCATTTTCTTTGCATCTCTTCTAATATTTGGATCAGTGGACTTTACCAGTGTTTTTAAAAATTCTTCCAATTTTTCCGGGATCTCCATATATTGTTTTGTCGATGTCTCCGTTCAGGTAAGCTGTGACTACATCAAGCTGTTGGACCTTCATTCCTCGTTCGACTGCAAGGGCCATCATCAGTATTATTGTTCCCAATCGAATGACCGGGAAATAAATCTCACTGTAGTCCAGTCTGGGGCTTTGTTTGAACCCTCTGGCTACCGATCTGGCCTTCCGACGGTCAGTAGACCCATCACTTTTGTACTTTGAGCTAAGTACAAAACGACTAGTGATGGCTTGCCGATCCGACGGGCGGTCACTCAATACCCAGGTTTTATTCCTCCATATTGACGGAAATTCCTCGTTAATGGCATCCCTTCACCATCTGAGCTGTCATTAATGAGGGCGATGTCTTCTAGCAATCCAGCCATTCCTTCAATGGTGTCTTCGTAGGAAACAATTGAAGGAGATGGGTAATTCTCTGGAACTGGCACCATATTATATTCCTTTTGGGGTCTCCCCTTTGGCCATTGCACCAATCGTGGTCTTCCCGAACCTCTTTTCATTAGAATCTTAGGCGTGGATGAATCTTCATCCGAGATTTGATTTTCAGGTGAATATGGGTTTTCAGGAGGTTCTCGACATGGTATGGGCTCTTGAAGTGGCAGATCTTCTTTGTGATCATTGGACGAACTATTGGAGTTGGAGGAATGACTCTAGAATTATCAGTAGGGAGCTCGTTACAATTTTGGCTCCTGATCAGCACATATTCTAGAGTCTCATGATAGGTATCTTTATTGTCAGAATTTTTACGTTTCGGGCCATCTTCTATGAATTTCACATCACGAGTTATGATGACTTTCTTTTCTTTCTGAATCCACATCCTGTAGGCTTTGCTCTCTTCCGAGTATCCAACGAAAATTCCTGGTTTGCTGCGTATTTGAAATTTTCCGTTAGGCTTCTTGTTCACCGTGTAGGCTTGACATCCGAACGTCCGAAAGTAGAACCGTCGCTCTCCTGTTGAACCATTAGGCATACGGAATGTCTCCATTCAGTGCTCCTGTTGGGCATCTGTTTCGGATATGATTCGCTGTAGAGATGGCTTCTGCCCAGAATGTTTCAGCAAGTTTCGATTCAATAAGCATACATCTCGCCATATCCATATATGTTCGATTGTTACGCTCAGTTAGGCCATTCTGGTGTGGCGTATCGGAACAGCTCAAGCGTCTTTGGATCCCAGCCTCTTTTTAAAATTTTTTAAATTCGTTGAACGTATACTCACTGTCGCGTTGTAGTTGTTTGATTTTTCAATCTGTGATTATTTCCACCCACGTTTTAAATTCCTTAAAAGCTTTGAAGGCTTCGCCCTGCGTTTTCAGGAATTTTACTGTTGTACACCTGGTCTTCTCATCGGTGAGTGTTATGAAATATTTAGCACCTCCAATAGACATTTTCCTCATCGGACTACAAACATCCGAATGGACAATCTCTAATGGTTTAGTCGTACGATCCGAAGGGTTAGTAGGAAATGGGAGGCGACAGAGTTTTCCTTTGAGACAGATTCCACACGGGAGTAAAGCACCAGTTACTTTTTCAAATTCAATGATATTTCCTTTTCGTTTAAAGCTTTCAAGTCTGCTTCGTTTAAGTGGCCAATCCGTTTGTGCATTTTTTCTATTTTGGATTGAGTAGTTACACATTTGGTAGTTTCTCCACAACTTTTTTTTTTTTTTTTACGTAATACAAATTCTCTACTCTTTTTGCTACAATCACAATTATTCCTTCTTTATCGGCAATTTCGGCTTTGTTTTTAGATAAAATTACTTTTAAATTACGATTGTTTATTTTTGCAACACTTCAGGAGGTTTGCATTTAGTTCAGAAACGCATTGTACTCCGCTCATGGTGATGTTTGTAATTTCTCCACCATTATTTACTCCTTAGTTACGTCCTGGGATGAGATGTGTTCTATGTCAACTAATTCGCTCTTGGATTTCACCATACTAATGAATCCGCTGTCGAGACACCGATCTTCCCCTTTTGACATTTTTTCACTAGCCGACAGAATTGAGTTTAATGCTACAGTATTGGATTTTCTTTTTTTTTTCTTTTGTAATGACCAACAATCCGCTACCAAGTGGTCTAACTTTTTGCGATTTTTACATTTCTTACGAGGTTTTTGGAATGTTTGTTGTTTAAATTTGTTTTTAGTCATGAGAGTGTTGTCACTCTTTTGTGTTTTTTTCGAACCTTGAGTCACTTCCTTCAATTATCTTGATTCGCAGAATATCAATTTAGGTAGTTCATCTCTGCTCTCAGTAGCAAATCTGAAATAGTCAAATTCTTCTAACAATCCGTCGAGTAATAAGGTTGAAAGAAGTTTTTCATTAATGTTTATATCTAGTTCATGAAGTTGATCAACGATATCAAAGAAATTGTTAATGAATTCCCTAATGTATCTCCACCTTTAGTTCTACACCGTGTAAACTGTTTTAATAAGCTAGCTGTACGAGTAGGTCCTTTTGAGGCATATTGAGTGAAGTTTTTCCCATACTTCTTTTGATGTAGGTACCACAATTTTTAATTTGCTTTATTTAACTAGCTTTGATTGCTAGAATTAGCTCTAACCTTGCTTTCTAGTCGCGGATTTCCCATTCCCGTTTTGCTTCGGGTGGTTCTTCTGATTATACTTTGGATCTATCAACATACTCCCTCAGGTCGGCCCTCGTCAATAGCGCTTCAATCTGGTGTCAAAATTTTCGCGACCTAGTGGGGCGACTTTTGAAGTTATAATTTCCGTAATTGAAAAATTATATTCTGTACTTGCGAGCTGTGGCTGTACCTACGCGTTACTCGACCATAACCTCTTATAGTGTTAGAGGTGGGTAAAAGAGAATATAATCTTTGATTTTAGTTTTTGTAATACAACGATGTATTTCGTATGAAAATATATTAACGAACTGAGGGATTGGTTTTCGTAGTAAACATACACTGAAAACTTGACAGCAATTATAAATGAAAGTATCGATGAACTGATATTGCAGTCGGATTGACATCCCAACAGTCCACTGTTGTGACTTGTGGCTTCATACATACCTACAATGTCACAGTGCTAAACCCGTTTTACTCTAGTGCTAGGGATTTTACTTTCAGTTCACACCAGTTCGGGTTTTGCAAATTAAATAATATATTACAAGATGTGTAACTACTAACAATATATATTATATACCTGGTCACCTACCTCGAATGTGACAACGGTGTCTGAATGACGCCCTGTTTCTCATTCATAACCTTGATTTCGAACAATATCGTTGACTTGCCTCTTCAATTAAGATTAGTTCTCACAATGGAGTATTTAGAGGATCGTCCCGTAACGGCGAAGAGGTGGGAATGTTTGCCGAGAATTATGCAATGGTGTCAACAATCTGCATAGTAAATGGCAAACCGTGTCTAGTTGAGTGCCCACGGGATGGCGACCCAAAATATAATGGCCGGCCAGAGACGTTTCAAGAGGAGGAATTATGGATTAATATCCGGTTGCTTGTATAATTCTACTACTGGCGCCTACACAGGTGAAATCCATGGTAGATGAAAGTGAAGATGGTTCAATATTATAGTTGCTAGCAGATAATGACAACAATTTTATTTAACGTGTGAGTTGGAATTCCAAGTAGTTAAAAAATCACCAATTTATTTCATATATGTTGGTAAATTATTATTTATTAATTTATGTTTAGTTACCTAGATTTGTCACGTATAGTTGTGTTGCGGGCACCTGTTGCTAAATACATTATTATTATTTTTTAATTTATTTTATTTTTTAGTTATTTTTTATTATTATTATTTTTTAATTATTATTATTATTATTTAGAATTTAGGCAGCTTCTCAACCGGAAGGGTCATTAGCGGCAATAAAAAATGGGTGTCAAAAAGACACTGCAACGGGCACGATTCTAAGAGGAGCCATGCTGACCGTCCGTCACTAAACGGATTGCCATCACGGACTCTACTTACTGGCAGATCGGAGAGGAAGAAATAATAATAATGATCCGCAAAACGAGGCATCGCCGCACTCTTCCTGAAGGAATGACCACTTTGTAACCTCTACAGCAGATCAAAATACCCTGTAATAAATACTAAACTACGACTATAGTCGGGTCAGCGTTAGAAGTTACGTGAGATGGTACTCCCGCCCCATCACCAGATGGGCCATGGGACGAGGGGAAGCAGCAGTCTGATACCCCTTCCCTACCTCCTCCTCCAATCCACCACCCACTTCCCGCTCATGAGGGTTGGACATGTGGGGCATGTGGGGATGTGGGTTGGGCATGCAGACGGTGGGGAAGTGTTAGATGAGTGTAGAGGTGGTGACGGACTGCGGTCAGCTGATTGCCCCCCCCCCCCCCTCCTTGCCTTCACGTAACTTCTTACGCTTACCCGACTGTAGGTGATACTTACAAATACATAAGTATTATCGATAAATAGATAATGATAAATACTATACATCTAAATTAAATAAAGGGTTGACTAGATGTACATAAATAAATAAATGTATCACAGATCAGAATATCACAGTTCGTTGTAAAGCTCAGTGGCTTTCAGTAACACCAACAGGGACTGGACCTTGTCTGGTCCTGACAGAACATTTACCCACTGAGGGGGTGAATGCTGGACCCTGAGGTCCATGATGGCTGGGCAATCCTCCAAAATGTGGCGGATAGACAAATCACCCACACATCTCCCACATACAACATCACAAGCTTGTAATATACTGAATATTTATTGAAACACTAAAACTCCTTTATTCATAGTCACAAACCAACCTTCTTTTCTGAAAGACAAAATCTCACAACCACTGTTGCCTAGTGACAACCAAACTCCTATTATAACTAATGGTGTAATGTCCTTACATCTTCTCTTCCCTTTCTTTTTCTTTTCTCTTCAATTGGTCTGCATGCTTCTTTTCTAATCTTCCTTCCACCATTACTTCATAAGATACATCTCCTGTTCTTGTTACGATCTTTCCAGGGGTGTATCCCTTCGACGTCTTATTGCACACCCACACATCTTCCCCCTCCTCAAAATATCTGTAACGATTATGGGTATCCCAATAAATTTTCTACTTAGTTTAAGTCACGTTCTACGTTAGCTGATATACTGGGATTCATAAGGTCAAAAGATGAACGGAGTCTACGCCCCATCAGCGTTTCTGGAGGAGTACGTCCAGTAGTTGCATGGGGTGTGTTTCTGTAAGAAAACAAAAACTCCTGAACTTTATCCTTAACTTTGCCATTCCTGTCCTTGGCTGCTGTGATCCGTGTCTTGAAGGTGCGAACAGCTCGCTCTGCCAATCCGTTAGATCTGGGATGATAGGGGGATACCTTAATGTGGTTGATTATTGGCCTTACAAAAATCTTTAAACTCATAAGATGTGAACTGTGGTCCATTATCCGTCACAATGGAGATAGGCAGGCCATGCTGTACGAAAATATCTTGAAGAGCCTCAATTGTTGCTGCTGCCGTTGTTGATCGCATTTGAATAATCTCAATCCATTTCGAGTTTGCATCCACTACCAATAACCAATAAGATCCTTCAAATGGGCCAGCAAAGTCAATATGAAGTCTACTCTATGGCTGGGTAGGGATATTCCACGTGTATACTGGCAAGTCTTCTGGTTTGGGTCTTGATTCTTGACAGGGCCTGCATAGTTTAGAATGGTGTTCCACATCTCTATCAACCATTGGCCACCATACGTGGAAACGAGCTATATCTTTCATGGCACGAATCCCAGGATGGCCTCTATGAAGCATTTGTAGAACATTCAATCTAAGATCCGTTGGCACCACTATTCTTCCGTTCCACATTAAAATATTTTCTTCAAATGATAGCTCTAATCGTTTTTCAAAATAAGGAAACATTCCAGCCTTCTCCGGCCATCCCCTCTCCAGATAACATATCACTTTCTGTAACATCTTATCTGATCTGAGTGATTTCCGAAAGGCTGATGAAGTTACTGGCATGTCTTGCAATCGCAAATGCAAAAGATGTGCAGCTTTCACTTTTATCATCTTCTCTCAACGGCTTGGTAAAATTTCCTTCAAAGGAAGCCATGAAAGTGCATCGGCTAACACGTTATCTTTCCCACAAGTATAGGTACTGAATAACGTAGTCATAGCTACGCAATATTAGAGCCCATCTTGTAAGGCGGTTCGCAGCCATCTTTGGGATTTCTTTTTCCTCACTCAGAATCTGAGTTAAAGGCTTATGATCCGTCCTCAAAGTAAATTGTCTGCCTCTAATATATTGATCGAATTTCTTCAAGGCGAATATCAAAGCCAAAGCCTCCTTGTCAATAGCCGAGTACCACTCTTCCGCTGGCTTTAAAACCCTTGATGCAAATGCTACAGGGTTTTCCTCGCCATCTGCCATCTTGTGTAATATAACTGCTCCCACTCCTTTTGTACTTGCATCTGTTGAGATAATTACTGGCAAATCCAACGAATAATAAACAAGAGTACTCTCTGAAGAAACTAATGTTCTAAGTTTTTCAAAAATGTTCTGACATTCTTCCGACTAATTCCAATCGATCTCTTTTTTAGTTAACTTATGAAGAGAGGCACAGATAGATTGTAAATCCTTCATAAATCGGCCGTAATAATTAATCG
This sequence comes from Adelphocoris suturalis, assembly GCA_030762985.1. Taxonomy (NCBI): domain Eukaryota; kingdom Metazoa; phylum Arthropoda; class Insecta; order Hemiptera; family Miridae; genus Adelphocoris; species Adelphocoris suturalis. The sequence goes on along the minus strand of CM061040.1, from coordinate 65,433,868 downwards.
ACCTTAGGAATGATCTAAGCTCCTGTGGATTTGAAGGAGAGGGCATTTGACGAATAGCCTCCAAATGATCCGGTAAAGGGTGAATTCCGTCTGCATCTAATAAGTGTCCTAGATATTTCACACTCTCTTGTAACCATTAGCACTTTGACTTTTGAGTTTGAATCCCCGTGGCTGCAAGGCGAGACAAAACCTCTTTCACAGCAACCAGATGTTCTTCCACTGTACTTCTGCTTATCAAAATATCGTCTAGAAAACATGCAACGTTTGGAATTCCTGCCAATATAGTATCCATTATCTTTTTGAATAAATTTGGGGCAAAACCGACACCGGAAGGTAGTCTTTTATATTTATAAAAACCTTTATGTGTCGAAATTACCAAGAAATGTTGAGACTCCACTTCAACTTCTAATTGCAAGTAGGCATCTTAAAGGTCTACAACAGAAAAAATTTTTCCTTTACTCAGTTTTGCAGTAATCTCTTCAAATTTGGGTAATCGGGGCATGTCTGTCTATATATGAGGATTGATCGTAACCTTGAAGTCCCCACAAATTCTAATTGCTCCATTCGATTTCATTGCAATCCCAATGGGAGAAGCCCAAGTTAGTGGTTCAGCCGTTGTGTTTACTGGCTCCAAAATGTTTCCTTTGACAAGTCGTTGCAATTCTTCTTCAACCCGACTTTGCATCGCAAATAGAACTGACCTTGGTTTAAATATTTTTGGTATTGTCCCATCTTTAATGTGGATTTTTGCTTTGTATCCCAATATTGTGCCTGAACCATCAAATGCTGTTGCGAACTCTTCTAGTAACTTTTCCAATTTAATTTGTCCAGCTTCTAGCTGATCATGCTGATTGCCAGTCGTCACTGCACAAAGTCGAGCCCCATATGGCATAGACACATTGAACTTTAGAGCCCAATCCAATCCAAACAACGTAATGTCATCAACTGCACATGTATCACTATTGCTTCTAATGTTTTTGTTTTTTCAAAAGCACGCACTGACAGAAAAATTCGACCAAGAGTATTCACATTGATTCCAGTATAGGCTACTAGATTCTTCGTTTGACTCAAAAGAGGGCTCCCAATTTCACGCCACAATTTCTTCCCAATCACGGGTTTTCAGCACCCGGGTCGTACAGCATTTCTACTTTTTGTCCATTTAGAGATACCGGCAGCATTATTTTTGTGCCATTGTTTGTTAACGGGTTAGCTGTGCTCACGCTGGACAATGATTCACAATCTAAACTATTTCTTAAGTGATTTAGTCTCTTTGTTTGATGACCTGAATGTTTTTGTTGTTCCTTTATCACTGCGCGATTGCTTTTCACACACAATCGCGCAAAGAGATCAAGGTTTCCACAGGCACTGCAAGTTTTTCCTAATGCAGGGCATTTGAACTCCGTGTCGTGTTTAGAAAAACCACATTTAATGCATTCCTTTGTCCGATCGATTTCACGTGGTTGTCTCGTGTTAAAATCTCTCCTTCGTCGAGGTGGAAATTTTTGAGTGTTTGATTAACTCCCTAAAATGTTCTTGATCGAGAGAGGTCCGTAAGTACCTTACTCTGTACTGAACCCCTTTCCAACGCCAATGCTGAGGAATAAACCTCCGTGAATAATGATTGATTTCAAGGATGTTTCCGTATTAATTCTTCTTGCCACCTTGTATTACCGATCCCAATACCAAGCTGATCCCCTAAGCGCTCTTCGAGGGTTTCACCGAACTCACAAGTACCTGCCAATGTACGAAGGGAATTCAAATACTTCGGAATGGCCTCACCCTCGTTGCTCATCAAAAATGCACGTAGACCTTACGTAATATGTATTTAAAACGAATTTTAGGTCCTTGTAGGGAATTTTCCGAACATCCATGGGGCGAAAATGAACAACTCGAATTTTAAATGGAGCAGGTCCCACAGACGATAGAAAACTAGTGCAGCGGAATCTTTTGAAATTTTCTGCTCCATGGTCCACCTATCTAATTCTATTTCAAATCGACTCAAATAATAAGGCCACTCTTCAATCTCCTCGTCAAAATGTGGAAATTTGAAATTTCGAATACGTAATGGTTCCTTCGTTTGCGCAGTGTGTTCCTCAAGTTCTTCTTCCGACTCCTCTGGAAGTGCCTCTTCCAAATCAGCATCCTTTTCCTCTTCTTGCTTCCTTCTTCTGGAATTACGTTTATTTGGCATGTCCGCAGCGCCAATGTAATATACTGAATCTATATTGAAACACTAGAACTCCTTTATTCGTAGTCACAAACCAACATCCTTTTCTGAAAGACAAAATCTCACAACCACTGTTGCCTAGTGACAACTAAACTCCTATCATAACTAATGGTGTGATGTCCTAACAAAGCTATTGGATCTAGCAGGTGTCTGTGAGTAAGACGGGTATGGCCAGTGGCTACCCGATAGATTCGGTCCCTCCTTAGAAGGTGGGTCACAAAAGGATCAACCAGGCATAGATCCTGAAGGACTCCACGCAGACCAGTGACCTCGCCCTGCAATTGCTCCAGCCAGATGGAATTGGCTTTATGCTTCATGTAGGAGATTTGATTCTCAATGCGCATAGGCAACATTTCGATGGAGTCATCACCAACGGCTCTCCTTACTAGGGCATCAGCACATTCATTGCCGTGAATACCTACATGGCTTGTCACATACATAAAAGATATGTTTGTGCCTAAAGTTGTGGCTCCGTGTGGTGAAACATGCTGGCTTTGTATTAGGAAATCATATGAATATGTGTCACTGTAGTGAGTCACTACAGATCACATAATTTCCTACTCCCAATAGCAGGCAGTGTTGAACAGCCATCGTCACTGCCCACAGCTCTGCTCTGAACACAGACGCAACAGGTAGTAGGTGTCTAGCGAATTGGCCAACACCATCAGGCGTTTTTGAGCCATAAGTGAATAAGAGAGTGTGTCCAGCATATCGCCTCGAAATCTGAGGACATGTGGGGTGTATTGCCCTCCACCCCAACCCTCAAGCGAAAATCAATGCGCCACCCAGACAAGGTTCATGGAGGGACTGTGAGGACTTAAAAAGGGACCAGAGGGTATCTCTACATGCAGTCCCATAGTTCGAGTTTGAAGCCTGGAATATGTTTCATCCAGGGGTGGTATGCAGAGGGTGCCCTGGGAAATCACGAAGGCGCTCTGCATAACGGAGTTTTAGTGGATGTCGCCTAATCTTTAGTGGCTGACTGTGCCCGAGTACCTGAAGGGAGGCTGTCAGGGTAGTTCGAAAGGCCCCAGTGGCCAAACGAAGACCCTTGTTTAATACAGGTTCCAGCTTATGCAGCAAAAACATTCTTGCTTATCCAATAACTGCAGACCCATAATTATTTCTTGATTGCACCACATCATGGAAAACCCTTAAGAGGACTTCCTGCTGGGCGGCCCAACTATAGTTAGATAGGGCCTCGAGCAACTGCACATCCTGCATAAAAACCTGGCAGAAATACTCAATATAATGCTGGGTCCACCGCAGCTAGTGGTCAACTATAAGTCCAAGGTGTGTGTGGAGTAAGGTATTGTCACTCAACCAATTATGAGTGGATAATCATAATGTGCTTTGCAGTTTCAGCAAAAATGGATGGAGGTAGTTTTTCAGGTGATAAATTAAAACCTCGCACCCGCGCTGTTTGATAGATGGTATCAATAGCACGTTGCAATGAGTCGCTCACATTTCTCATATTATCGCCTCCCAGTAGTATAATTAGGTCATCCATATATAGTAAAGGACGAATATCCTCTGGGATCTTATCAGTGAGGCAATTTATAGCGACCATAAACCGGGTGCAACTAAGCACAGAGCTCTAAAGGATGCCATTCTCCTGAGGGTTTTGATCGAAGATGACATTCCCAAGGCACACCCTGAATTTTGGATGGGAAAGAAAGCTGCGGAGGATACCCAGCATGGGCCCTTCCACTCCCCACTGCTGCAGCCTTTGCAAGATTTTATTACGCCAGTTGGTTTCATAGGCTTTAGCAAGATCAAAGAACACACCAATAGCATACTCCCTGACCAAAAAGGTGTCCTGAATATAACTCCCAAAAGCTGAGAGCTGGTCAACTGCTGAGAAGCGTTTGCGAAAACCAGCCCGAAATTGGCTTATGAAACAGTTGCTCTCAAGAAACCATACCAGGGGGTAGTTCCCCTAAGCTTCCAGGATCTTGCTCATGCAGCAAGTAAGGGAGATGGATCTGTAACTAGCAGCCTCACAAGAGTCCTTGCCCTCTTTATGCAGAGGGACAATGACAGCCTCCCTCCAAGAGGAAGGATAGTTACCTGAGGCATATATAAAATTATACAGCCTCTAGAGAGTGTGCTTTTGCTGCTGTGGGAGATTGATCAACATATCATAATGGATCGTATCCTTCCTAGGGGCAGTCCTGTTTGATTTCTTCATTGCTCTCTTTAGTTCTCCCGTTGTGAATGGTATATCAATTGAGGGGACGGACTCCACCACGAGCTAAGGGAGAGGTTCCATCTCAACCTCCGTCTTGTGTCGCTTAAAGTCGTCCGGGTAAGCTTCATCACTGGATACATGAGCATAAGAGAAGCCCATGGGTCAGCAACGTGCTTGGGTTCCCGAGCCACATCACCCTGAGGTGGTGTGATGGATGGAATAGTTGGTGGCGGGAGACCCTTCATTGCACGTACCTTTCGCCATACATATTTACTAGGAGTACCATCCATATTTTGACTGACATCTGAGCGAAAGGAACTTACTTTGGCCTGATGCTTGAGCCCGCGCTCATTCGGTCTGGCTCGCATGAATATCGCATTTTTTTCAGTGGTACGTCTTTGGTGGAATCTATTCAATGCCTGAAGTTTGGCCTTGTTGGCTTCTCACACTTCCCTATTCCACGATGGGACATCAGTGCGTTCCTTAGTGGGGTCAGGTTTTGGGATAGCAGCTGATTCTGCTTCAAAGATATGTAGTATTTTTAATGTACCTAATTATTTATATTAATATTTTATAAATAAGGTTGACTCGTTGATATCTAACTCCGAACTGACATTTTATTGGAAACGAAACTTTCAAAGTAAACAAGTTGTAACTGGTGTCAATAGGATCAACAACAAATAATAAAATTAACTGCAGAAACCGCTACAAATCACCCCCCTCCCTAATAACAATGATAACTGTCAAACTTTGCTGGAAACCTAACCGTCCTGCCCGATCTTGTCTTGTATGGGTGTTGCTGAAGCTGTCCTGGAGGATACTGAGAAGAATTCTGAAGATCGATTGTTCGGTGTTGTGTCTGTAGTCCTTGAGAGTCGGAATGGTGTGAATTTTATTCTGTAGGAGATGCTGGAGGGTGTGGTCTTGATGTATTAGGGGTGTTATACTCTTCTGGTGGTTCCGGGCTGACATCTTTTGAAGGAGCATAATTTACGACGAAAGCAGGCTTAAGTCGGTCTATAGAGACTGATATTTTTTTACCTTTAACCAGGATCGTGAATGTTTTTTATTTTCGATTCTTAACCTCGTATGGGCCATCATATGGTGGCTTGAGAGCAGTCCTTAGGGCATCGTGTCGGAGAAATACGTGGGAACACGTCTGTAGATCCTTATGGACGAAAACTGCTGCTTTTGAGTGCCATCGAATCGGCTGGGCTCTCAGCTTGTCCATTGCTCTCCTCAGGTTAGCCACAAACTCATGAGAGGGGGAAGAGTCAATTTTGGTGCATAGCTGAAAGGGAGTTTGATTATATGATAGCTCAGGGAATCTGCCGGCCATCAAAAAGCCCGTGGGTAAGCCCTTTACACATGGTGCCCAAAAAGACTGGTGATTGGCGTCCATGTGGTGATTTCGCGCCTTGAATCGAATCACCGTCCCTGATCGATACCCCTTGCCAAATATCCATGATATGACACATGACTTGCATGGAAAAACTATATTCTCAAAAATAGACCTCCTAAAAGCTTATCACCAAATTCCTATGGCTCCCAAGGACATTCAAAAAACAGCAATAATCACTCCTTTTTGACTTTTCGAATTTCCCCAGATGACATTTGGTTTATGTAATGCGGCCCAAACTTTTCAAAGATTTGTTAACGAGGTGACTAGAGGGTTGAACAACGTTAAGGCATACATAGACGACTGCCTGATCGCAAGTTCCTCTGAGGAAGAGCACCTGAGTGATCTTCGTGCACTATTCAATCGTTTCAGGGAATTTGGCGTTGTTATCAACCCAGCAAAATGCGAATTCGGTAAGCAGGAGATAGAATTTTTTGGGACACCTCGTTAGTGCTGAGGGTATCAAACCTCTACCCAAGCGAGTTGACACCATCCTGCAGTTCCAGCCTCCTAAGGACATTCAAAGTTTGCGAAGATTTCTGGGCATGTACAATTTTTACCGACGTTTCGTAGAAAAGGCAGCAGAGCATTTGGGATTGTTGAACGAGTTTCCCAAAGGTCATTCAGGCAAAGAGAACTCTGAGATATTATGGTCAAATGCAACACTTGAAGCTTTTTCCAAATGCAAGCAGGAGTTAGCTAATGCCACCATGCTTGCACATCCCCGCTCTGACGTTCCTTGGTCGTTGATGGTCGATGCTTCAGATGTAGCAATAGGGGGTACTGTGAATTAGAAGGTTGGAAATAGTTGGCAACCTCTCAGTTTCTTTTCCCGCAAATTAAATAACACACAGAAGACATACAGTGCTTATGACATGGAACTCCTCTCTGCTTATGAGTGCACTAAGTTTTTCAGACACCTACTAGAAGGTAGAGTTTTTACATTATACACGGACCACAAGCCACTTATATACGCATTTCAACAGAAACCTGACAAAGCTACACCACGACAGATCAGATACCTTGACTTCATTAGTCAATTTACAACCGACATCCAGCACATAGCTGGAAAGGATAATTTAGTTGCTGATTTTCTGTCCCGTGTTGAATCAGTGTGCTCTTCGCCAATTGATTTTTCTAAACTTGCCAGTGCACAGCGTCAAGAAGAGGTACCAACAAGCCCATCACTTGTGTGGAAGCAAATCCATTTAAGAGATGCCAGCTCTCCTGTGTACTGCGATGTTTCAACTGGTTTCATTCGACCCTATGTACCCCCAGAATTTCGACGCCAAGCGTTTTGTACTGTCCATGACTTGTCTCATTCAGGCAACCGATCAACATACCGAGCACTTAGTCAGCGGTTCATTTGGCCCTCAATGGCCAAAGATTGTATGAACTGGGTTAAGGCCTGCATTTCTTGTCAAAAGAATTAGGTTCAGAGGCACACTCATAGTCCGCTAGGCGAGTTCCAACCTCCAGGCGACCGTTTTGCACACGTTCACATTGACCTGGTTGGCCCTTTGGTCCCATCCCAGGGATACACATATCTATTAACATGTATAGACGGATTCACGAAATGGCCAGAGGTAGTACCATTAACCGATTGCAAGGCGGAAACTATTGCACATGAATTTTGCACACAGTGGATCAGTAGGTTTGGTGATCCAAATAAAATCGTGTCCGACAGAGGTCGACAGATTGACAGTTAACTCTTTCACCAGTTAACAGCAATGTTAGGTGTCTCACACAATTTCACCTCGTCATACAACCCAAAAGCGAATGAATTGGTAGAACGCATGCATCGACAACTCAAGGCTGCGATTCATTGTCACGAGACAGAAAGATGGACAGAAGTTTTGCCATTTGTGCTGTCAATTTGCCAATTGACTCTTTCCCCTCTCATGAGTTTGTGGCTAACCTGAGGAGGGCAATGGACAAGCTGAGAGCCCAGTCGATTGGATGGCACTCAAAAGCAGCAGTTTTCGTTTAGTTCGCCCAGGAACCTTCTCCAGGGGGCAGTTCTGGTCGTCGATGAGTTCCACCATGTTGGGTTTGATTTCTTCGAATAAAATTAGTTTGGTGTCGGGTGGGAAGTCAGCGCGTTCGTTGAGGATGGGGACCAAATCACCAACTTTCGATGAAACAGGCATGTAGTGATGGCCACAGAAGTAAATTTTTTTGGTCTTCGGGTCGTACAGTTTAAAGAAGAGCAACACGTCGCAGCTGTTAACAAATACGTGAAACCTCGTTAACAAATCTTTGAAAAGTTTGGGCCGCATTACATAAACCAAATGTCATCTGAGGAAATTCGAAAAGTCAAAAAGGAGTGATTATTGCTGTTTTTTGAATGTCCTCGGGGATGCCCTAAAGACTGCTCTCAAGCCACCATATGATGGCCCATACGAGGTTAAGAATCGCAAAGAAAAAACATTCATGATCCTGGTTAAAGGTAAAGAAATATCAGTCTCTATAGACCGACTTAAGCCTGCTTTCGTCGTAAATGACGCTCCTTCAAAAGATGTCAGCCCGGAACCACCAGAAGAGTATCACACCCCTAATACATCAAGACCACACCCTCCAGCATCTCGTACATAATCGAATTCACACCCTTCCGACTCTCAAGGACTACAGACACAACACCGAACAATGGATCTTCAGAATTCTTCTCAGTATCCTCCAGGACAGCTTCAGCAACACCCATACAAGACAAGATCGGGCAGGACGGTTAGGTTTCCAGCAAAGTGTTGAGGGCTGGTGGAAGCGCTGCACGTTGACGATATTGTGGTACTTGTAGTTCAGACAACCAGGTCGACAGGGCTCATACGCTTTACTTCTTTGCGTGAATCTTTCAGATTTGGTGTTGGCTGGATAGTATCTTTGGCGGTATCTGTCCGCAGCTGTGTTGCGACCATGACCAATAGCTCCTTCCCAGTAGAAAATCGTGATATCCAATGATTCAGGGTTCAAATCGTTGGTCATTATGAGATTTTGAATGACCTCTAAGGCTCGGGCCTTAATGTTATTGCCGAATATGAAAAGAGCAAGGAGAGGGTAAGGTTTCCTGATAGTGTGAACTATGTCGATTATTCCCTGATCCGTCATCCGATTCGTTGAAACGTCCAGGAGCTTGATTTGAGATTTCGGGAGTTTAGTTGATAACGCCCTGGCTCCAAAATCGCCGATCCTGTTGGTGTTGAGCATGATAGCTTGGAGAGGGGCGCCGCAGAGAAGGGCGTCAGCGATCATTTCCGCTCCGTGGTCGCCGATCCTGTTGCAGGACAGGTCGAGGAGCTCGAGCTTCTTGTTGAAGGAGAAGCCGAAGAGAAGCTGCTCGACGTCCACATCGGTCAGGCTGTTCTTCCCGAGGTGCAGCTCCACCAGGCCGTTACACAAGCGTAAGATATCGGAGAAGGCGATTGCGAAATGCAAAGTGTCGCTGATATAACCCTGGTACCCAAGGACGCGTGACAAATCCAATACCTTCAAAGTAGAAGTCTGAATGAGGGCTTGCGAAATCCACGCAAGGGATTCAACAGTTTGGTCTGTCTGCCCCAAATCCAAGACATTCAATTCTTTGAAAATCAGCAGGAACGCGATGTATTCTCCGCCCTTTTTTCCGAGTGGGTTTCTATTCAATCTCAAAGTCTTGAGTGTTGTGTTTTCACAGAGTGAATCGATCATGTGGGAGATGCTGGAGGGTGTGGTCTTGATGTATTAGGGGTGTGATAGTCTTCTGGTGGTTCCGGGCTGACATCTTTTGAAGGAGCGTCATTTACGACGAAAGCAGGCTTAAGTCGGTCTATAGAGACTGATATTTCTTTACCTTTAACCAGGATCGTGAATGTTTTTTCTTTGCGATTCTTAACCTCGTATGGGCCATCATATGGTGGCTTGAGAGCTGCTTCGTTGACTTTATTGTTCGCCAGTTCCTTCATTTCACGAATAAGCTAACTAGGGTTTCAATCTCCCAGGGTAGAACCTTTCAACAGGCGTTGCAGCTGTTTGTCTTCAGAATCCAAAAACGTATCGATGAGTCGAGTTTTCAAGGTGCTCTACTTATTGGATGTGGGCGGATTCGCTATCAAATCACTCACCTATGCGAGTACGTCCACGGACTGTTGGCCTGATTTTCGGACTGATTTTCAAAGAATTGAATGTCTTGGATTTGGGGCAGACAGACCAAACTGTTGAATCCCTTGCGTGGATTTCGCAAGCCCTCATTCAGACTTCTACTTTGAAGGTATTGGATTTGTCACGCGTCCTTGGGTACCAGGGTTATATCAGCGACACTTTGCATTTCGCAATCGCCTTCTCCGATATCTTACGCTTGTGTAACAGCCTGGTGGAGCTGCACCTCGGGAAGAACAGCCTGACCGATGTGGACGTCGAGCAACTTCTCTTCGGCTTCTCCTTCAACAAGAAGCTCGAGCTCCTCGACCTGTCCTGCAACAGGATCGGCGACCACGGAGCGGAAATGATCGCTGACGCCCTTCTCTGCTGCGCCCCTCTCCAAGCTATCATGCTCAACACCAACAGGATCGGCGATCTTGGAGCCAGGGCGTTATCAATCAAACTCCCTCTTAGCTATGGCATATTTAGTTGGATCTAAACGGCGATACCTAGCAGCTATAGGAGGACCTGATGTCAGAATGTGGTGCACTACATCGTGTTTTGGTTTTACAGTTGTGAAAGAGGGTCTCGTGATGTCTTTGTAATCTGTGAGAAGCGAATGATAGGCAGATGAAGGATCTACACTGGTTACCCCAGAAACATTGCACTTTTGCAAACGGCAAGTTGCGGTCAATGAAGTGAGGGAATCCCGTAAACATCTACCTTTGAGATCTACTAGTAGGCCGTAATGAGCGAGAAAATCAGCGCCAATGATCGGTTTTGAAACATCAGCAATTATAAAAAGCCAATGAAATGTTCGACGGAGGCCTAAATCTAATGACAGAAGAAGAACGCCGTGAGTTTTGATAATTGTTCCATTTGCTGCAAACAACTGGTATGAAGATGTCTTCTTTTTGTCTGAACTAGATGGGGGAATGACACTAACGTCCGCTCCTGAGTCGACAAGGAAACTGAACTTCGTGGATCTGTCATAAACAAAAAGGCGGCTATTCGTTAGGCCAGAATCACCTGCCGCATCTAGCGATTGGCCTACTTGTTTTTCCGGGGCTTGATTATTGGAAAACCCACAAGGAGGTTCGCAATTGTATGCTTTCTCACCCCAACGGGAATGGTATCGGCATAACCAAGAACCTCTATTTACCTTTTCTTGTTTTCCTAGCTGATCCCTACGTTTAGAACGAGACCGTGAACGTGAACGTCTATTGTAACCTTGTTGTCTAGTACTTAACGAATAAAATTTACGTGCAAGCGAATCAATCTTAAGTACTAGGTCATCATACTGAGTAGAAGAGCTAGGTTCTGTATTACTTACAGTTAATGTAGAGCATTCAACTTTATTTTCCGAAACTTCTAAAATTTTGTCGGCTACTGGTACCAAAGAGCTTAAATTCTGATCAGAGCTTACCGACAATATAGCCCTGACGTTCGCTGGTAACTGTTGGAGCCAGAGTGACTTGAGAACTGCTTCGTTGACTTTATTGTTCGCCAGTTCCTTCATTTCACGAATAAGCTGACTAGGGCGTCGATCTCCCAGGGTAGAACCTTTCAACAGGCGTTGCAGCTGTTTGTCTTCAGAATCCGAAAACGTATCGATGAGTCGAGTTTTCAAGGTGCTGTACTTATTGGATGTGGGCGGATTCGTTATCAAATCACTCACCTGTGCGAGTATTGTTGAGTCGATCGCACTTACGATACAGTCGTACTGATCTTGGTCAGCAGTGATATGCTTCATTCGGAATTGGGCTTCGCATTGGCCAAACCAGATTGACACATTGGCCTTCCAGAATGGAGGTGCGACAAAATGGATTCTTCTGTACTCATTGTTCTCATTCTTGTTCTCAAATCTTTGTTCGGGATTTACGTTCTCCAAAATTCGAGAATATGAAAAAATCACGTCGGATGTAACCAATTTTGTAGTATTTTTAATGTACCAATTATTTATAATAATATTTTATAAATAAGGTTGACTCGTTGATATCTAACTCCGAACTGACATTTTATTGGAAACGAAACTTTCAAAGTAAACAAGTTGTAACAGGTGTCAATAACATCAACAACAAATAATAAAATTAACTGCAGAAACCGCTACAGATAGCAGAGGTGAAGTTGGTAACGTCAACCTCAATGTTTCCACTGAGATGGACGTTCACCATCTGCTCCCTACAAAGAGCCCAGTCAGCCTCTTCCAACATCCAGCGTGTAAGTGGTGTGAAATGTGAATGCCGACTTTCTGCATCAATTTTGATAGGGAAGTGGTCTGAGTGATGAAGGTCCGGCAAAGGATTCTAAGCCTATGTACCTCCCAAGGACGGAGAGCACATGGCAAGGTCGATTACGGACATTGTACCACGGATAGGCGACAAGTATGTTGGGCGGCCATCACTCAGGGGGAGGAGAACCAATTCCCTGAACGTGACTTCTGCAGTGAAACCCTGCCTTGTGGTAGTGTCACAGCCCCACAAGTTGTTATGGATGATGAAATTCCCAAGTACTAGCACAGGGCGAGGAACCTGACAAATGAGGTCCACAAAAGTGGCCTCATCCCACACTCCATCTGGAAGATAGTGAGAGACAATAGTCAGGAGGGTAGGGACTGCAACTCTGGCAGCCACTGTCTGGAGGCTTGTGTTGAAAAGCAACTCTTCAACTCGCACATTATTCCTTATCATGATCATGACGCCACCATGGTTCCTACTATTGGGCTGGGGCGCCACGTCTTTTTTGGGGGTAGAGTAGCCACGCATACAGAACCCATCTTCAGGTGCGTCTTTTGTAATGCTACTGCCACTGGCGAGTATGATCCTAGTATGGATCTCAGCTCAGCATGTCGTCTATATATACCATTGGCATTCCACTGAAGGAAGCACTCAGAAGTATCTTGAAATTATTTAGAGAGAACAGTGATGCAGTCAATGCTGCTTCCTGGGCCAGCCCTTCTTTTTCTTAGAAGGGGCCTGAGGGGTGATGCAGACCACGATCGCGCAATTTTCCTCTTTCTAACCTTGATCCAGCCGTCACTGGCTGGATCCTTGTCAAGCTCCATTTCGGAGCCAGAGAGGTTGGGGGAGGAGTAGGTCGGCGCACATTTCATGCTCAGCCTTGCATCTGCGGCTAGTATGCCCAAATCTAACGCACTTGTAACACCGCATTGGTTGTGGGATGAAAGGCCTTCACTGCAGGTCATAAAGTAAGGGACCAGGTGACACAGTCCTGCTGGGCGGATTTTGTAACGCAAATGTGAGCAAAAAGGGGTCAGATGACTCCTTGATGCGCCTACCATGTTGTAGAGAGATGACTTCAATGACTGAGTCCTATTAAAGACTCTAGAGCATCTCGTTAGCAAAGCACGATCAAAGGTATTGGCAACGGATTGTGCCCTGTGAAGTGAACTTCTGGTTGAGAATGACTGTAAATCCAGTCTCTCCCAACTTTACTAGTTTGCCGAGTCGCATCCCCAGTTGCTCCGAGGCTACTTTAACGTGAACCTTGGAGCTTGAAATGATTTTCATCTCCGTTCGTTCGCCTTTCTGGCTCACCAAGGCATTTCCGATCTTTAAGGGACTAGAGGTTTTGAAACCACACCCCTTAATCTCAACCGTCTGAAAACGTGAGAATCCAGACTTCATCAAAGAAGTTTCTTGTCACTTTAGGTATTTGGCCTTAATCATGTTGTTCCTTTGGTGAGCTCAGAAGCTTCACAACAGCATCTGATTGTTCAGTGGGGGTTACACTATTGAGGACTGAACAATCCTCGATTCCTTTTCTTGTTAAAGGAATATTCGTGTTTACACCTCCCAAAGAGGAGATAGCAACAACAGGGTTTGGTTTCCCTGTCTCCATGGTGAGGATTTCCTCACCATTCTTGGATGCCTCCACAAGGGAAGGCATTGGGCTGTAGGACCTTAAGGGTCTCCCCCTACGGGGTATTATTATTATTATTAGCTTTGTTATACATCTTCCAGTTCCAACAGGTAAATATCTATATCGATCAGCACAAAGCGTAGATGGTACAAAGTTCGGTGTTTCCCAAGTTGGTATTATGAATATTAATACGTATATATCACTGCATACTTTAGTGTGAAGAAATACCCTAAAATCATGTATCAAATATGGTAATAGTATATCTTTGAAAACTCGGTATTTCATAACAAGTTTGATTGATTCTCTTCTGTTGACCCTTGGAAGTCGGAATTTGATAGTAAGACTCTCTGGAACATATAGAGACGATAGAAATGATGGTATCTTCTTTGATCAGCTGAGTGAGCTGGATTATCTCCTGTTCGCTTTAAGAAGTTGATAGATAGAGATAGAGATGTAGAAAAAACTGCAGATACATCGGTACATGGAAATGTGGTATCCCTGTGAAATTTGTGTTTCGTGCCTCAAATTGAAAATATCTCACTTAAAAATGTTGTTTCACACAGCAACTGAAGATTAGTGCTTCATTACTGCTGTATGATTGCTGAATTTTTTTTATTGGTATCGCGTTACAATTTTTTCCCGTATAACCAAATTTATCATGGCCCCCAGCGGTAAGACATATCCATGTCAAAACGTATTCTAAATCTCAACTTCCTAGGATGAAACGGAGAGAATTTATCTCACTCAGCTGATTAGGAAAGAGTCAATAATCTCAATCGCCTCTTTGTATCCCAGGGAGTCTCCCTATTAAATTTCAACGTCCTAGGTTGAACAGGGGAGAATTAAGCTCACTCAGCTGATTGGGAAATATCCATTAATCCCAATCGTTTCTTAGTGTCCCAGAGAGTCTCCCTATCAAAATTTAACGTCCTAGGTTGAACAGGAAATAATTTAGTTCAATCAGCTGATTAGAAAAGAGCCAATCATTTCAACCGTCTGCAATGTCCCAGAGAGTATCCCTAACAAAGTTAAACTTCCTAGGATGAACTGGAGAGAATTTAGTTCAATCAGCTGATTAGAAAAGAGCAAATCATTTCAACCGTTTGCTATGTCCCAGAGAGTCTCCCTATCAAACATCAACATCCTAGTTCCTTGATCATTGAAAAAGAGATAATTTATATATTATACAACACAATATATATTATACAACATATATATTTTACAATATATATTATATAGCTCAGTCAGCTATTCAGCAAACGCCTAATCATTTCAATCGCCCCTTAGTGTCTCAGAGAGTCTCCTTATCTAATTTAAACTTCCTAGGATGATCAGGAGACAATTTAGCTTACTCAGCTGATTAGAAAAGAACCAATAATTATTGCAATCGTCTCATAGTGTCCCAGAGAGTCTCCCTATCAAATTTCAAGTTCCTAGGATGAACAGAAGACAATTTAGCTGACTCAGCTTTAGGAGCACATCAGCTGATAAGAGGTCTATGCATCGTCTAGCACCTACGGCTTACAAGTACCTACTACTCAATAGTATACCTACCATGTATCTAGTGCCTTCATTTCACATTAATAGTCCATTATGGTTAATTAGCAACATTAGTTTATAGCTTAGCGTAATAAATCAGCTTTCTTTGGCTCTGCAATTGCTCATCATGGAATGCATAATAAGAGCATTCCAAAAAGAGGCGGACGATTTTCCTGCTATGAAAACTAAAGGAGTTAAAATTCGCTAGTAACGCATTGGTTGTACGTGAAAATCATTAGAAACGATTTTGTAACAACTTTTGCATGTCGCTAATTTTTGTTTTTCCCCCAGGGCTAAGACATATCCACACCAAAAAATCAACTCGACCTTAAGTTTGCTTTAGGGGGACGAAAAAAATCAAATTGTACTGTTTCAGGATGTTCACCCAAATATCGTTATACTGCGATCAGAGGAATAGGAAAATGTAGATGTGTTAATTAATTACATCAATTTCCCTCTGCAGGTGCCTATATCTATGCAGGCATATTGATGTCAACGAACGGATCTGCAATTTAAAATGGACCTCCTTTGTAATATCAAGAACTCAATATCAGTGCACACTGATCAGCTGTAGGGCCTCTGTGGATAATTTTTTTTTTTTTTTTTTTTTTTTTTTTTTTTTTTTTATCGACTTATGATGCTGAAACCTGAAATGTAGCTCCTTATTGAAGATTGGGAATAAGTACAATTACAAATTATGGGGTAGCTCAGACCAGCATCGGAATCCCCGAGGCGAATTTCTTTCTTCTTCGACTCACGGAGTTGTTATTTAGATGGAGATTCAGATGAATCAGATGGATCTGGGATTCTTCGGAAAGAATCACGAGGTACGTAGGCGCACTGATCAGCTGAGGTGTTTCTGAACCTACACTCTTTCCCTACCCAGCGAGCTTATTTTAAATATTGTCAATGTGAAGAGTAAAGTTGCGGGGTCTTGGAACTGTAACAGTGTGAACCCTCCTCGGAGGCATGATACGCCATGCTGTGATAATATATATTATCACATATTGGGTTTAATAATTATAGACCAATGATCGACGTAGAAGTTCTATCTATCACAGAAATAATAAATCATTCTGTAATAATTTGCAGCGTTTTGTTCTGATTTCGCTACCTCAATACCAAAGGCTTTGTGTCCGTGAAAGAAGTTGAAAAAATTTTGATCCTCCAAAGTCAAAATTTCCACTTGCTTTTTTTCGTTTTAGAGCTTACTGATCACTTTTCGTTCCGTGTTTGTCTGTCTTTCTGCGGTAAATCCTTGTCGACCCCAAAACTATACAAAGTTTTAGTCTGATTCCGATGAAATTGTCAGGGATTGTGCGGGTTGGCTCCTAGACTGTTCCATATAATTTTCAATGCCGTCGGATGCCGTTGATGCCTGTGCACGTGTACAAACGTGAATTCCTCAAAACGTCGATATCTCATCATATGTTGGTCCGATTTCATTCAAGCTCGGTATGTGGTTGGGTATATGTTCTAAATTTACGCCCTACAAACTGTATTGCTATTATTGAAGTATTAACAGTAGCGCATGCACGAAACTAATATCGATTGTCACAGGCAAAACTCCGAGTCCAATGGAACGATTTTGATGAATTGTTCAGGGATTGGGTGGGTTAGCTTCTAGAAGGTATACCTTTCATTGATCCGATTTCGTTCAAACTCAGGGAGTAAATTGGTATAATGTTCTAGAAATATGTCCTGTGAATGATACCGCGATTGCTGGAAAAATAACTATAGCACAAGCGCAAAACTAAAATTGGTCGACACAGACAAAACTACGCGACTAATGGACCGATTTTTATGAAAATTTTAGGGATTGTGCGGTTTAGCCCCTAGACAGACATCAATTGGCCGTTGGATCAATAGTGGTTTATGCTCATGCGCATACGTTATTGTCTTAAAACGTCGATTTCTTATCATCTATTGTTCCGAATTCGTTCAAACTCGAAAATTGTTGAGTCCAGGATGATTTTCTTGTATTTTATCGTACCTATTAGTTTGAATGACAGTTACCTATTGTTTTTATTATTATTTTAATTTAGGGTCCATGGGAGGGGTCGGTTTCCACCTCCTCTGCACCGAAACCGAGGTTTATTGTTCGGTACTCTCCCCTTATTCCAACCTATAGGTTCTGGAGCCAATCCCCCTCCTTCACCAGACTGAGAATTCCCCCCACAAGTTCGTCTGCCGATACTATCTCCCCTGGGTCAAGGTTCCCAAAGGTTCTAAATGATAGTTAACTATCGGATGATAATAATGATAATTATTATAAATTACTATTTTATTATAGCAAAACCAATATCGGGTGACACTAAGAGAATAATGAATCATTTCGTGAAATTTTCAATTATTGTGTGGGGTAAACCTTTAGAAAGTTCATGCAAGCCGCTTCCAGTTTTTACATGATTTTCGTGCATTATAGCCCTTACATGCATGTATACACATTTACACATGTTTTAGATACTGTTATATTTTGAATTCAATCATTTCGACTCATCAACTCATCTATACGTCCATGTTACACTACGTGAGGAAGCTATTCTGCACACCCAACTTGACAGGCTTTGAAAAAAAAAAATATATATATATATGAATGATTAGTTTAGGAAAACAATTTCACAGATAAAATACGATGGAAAAATATGATATTTTGATCAAAATCTTGGTCACAGATATAGAAGAAGAAATAAATGTTTTCTTGCGTGCTTGGTTGCTTGGGAGAGTAGTATCCAAGGCTGAAATGCTGGCTGAAATGATTATTAATTTTCGCAATGTTCAATACCATTGAGTTAATCGTTTAAATTGAGGCCAGGTGGTCGATTTGCTCCAAGTATCCATCTATGAGCTCTTTCTGATTGCTGGAGCAATCTATCATTAGCCGTATCTAGCAGCTTTCTTAAAACTTTCAACCCAAAGCACTGGTCGAATGTGGCATTATGGGACGTCGCATGTGCGTACGTGCGCACGTGCATGGGAGTTGCTGGGTTCGGGTGATAAATGTTCTGTGGTTATTCATGCGCAGGTTGAATGTGGTTGCTTTACGAACATAGATTGCAGGTGCCTCAGAGCATTTTTTGGAGACTAGTTGGTACACACACATTTTTGACTGGTACTCTGCTAAACCTCGACACGTGTGTGTTATTGGTATTAGCAGAAGAAAAGTCTAAGCCCTCCATCACCGAACTGCGCAGTTTACAGCTTGCATGTTGACATGGGTGTAAGCCTTGTTGCTTATGGACTTAGAAGATAGTAGCGGACGTCTCCTCTGTTAACACCAATTACACATAGCTATTAGTGTCGAGGTGTAGCAGCGTGCCAGTCAAAAATGTGTGTGTACCAACTAGTCTGCGAAAAATGCACTGAGGCACCTGCATTCTATGTTGGTGAAGCAACCACACTCAATCTGCCCATGAATAACCATAAATCATCTATCACCCTAACCCAGCAACTCCCAGTTAAAGCACATGCGACGTCCCATAATGCCACATTCGACCAGTGCTTTGGGTTGAAAGTTTTAAGTTTGAAAGTTTTAATGCCACATTCGACCAGTGCTTTGGGTTGAAAGTTTTAAGAAAGTTGATAGATACGGCTAATGATAGATTGTTCCAGCAATCAAAAAAACTCATAGATGGATACTTGGAGCAAATCGAGCACCTGGCCTCAATTTAAACAATTAACTCATTGGTATTGAACATTGCGAAAATTATTAATAATTTCATCCAGCATCTCAGCCTTAGATACTACTTGCCCAAGTAACCAGGCACGTAAGAAAACATTTATTTCTTCTTCTATATCTGTGACCATGATTTTGATCAAAATATCAGATTTTTCTTTAGTCTTTTATCTGTGAAATTTCTTTCCTAAATTAATCATATATATATATATATATATATATATATATATATATATATATATATATATATATATATATATATATATATCTACCTATGTTAAATTCAACACAACACACTCAATAGAGTGGTTCTGTGGGTCATCAAGGATTAAAGGTGAACACCATAGAATTCAGCTCATTCAGCTGATCAGGAAATATACCATCTTTTCAATCGTTTCCTAATGAACCAGCGAGTTCCCCAATCGTATTTAAACTTCCTGGGGTGAACAGGAAAGAATTTAGCTCACTCTGTCCTAATCAGTATAGTTGAAATTTGATAGGAAGACTCTCTGGGCCATTACGATAAAATTTAAATAACGGGCTTTTTCTTGATGAGTTGAGCTTGATGATTGAATTCTCTGCTGTTCGTTCACCTTAGGAAGTCTAAATTTGGTAAGGATACTCTCTGGGTCAGTAAGAGACGACTGGAATGATAGGCTAATTCCGACGATCGTATTTAGCTAATATAGTTCTAATAGAATTCCGACTTCAGGAAATCAAGTTTAATGTAATTATTGCACCTAGGGATGTACTAGTAACGCGTTGGTAGGTGGTTTTTATTTTATCCTATACATTTTCAAACTACCTTAGTTTTCTTATACTTAGACCAGGGGGACTAGTAATATGTAGATGTATTAACTAAAAGCATATATTTTCCCTCTGGAGGTGCCTACATCTACGTTGGCATATTAATGAAAAAGTATGCCTTTCTTCAGACCACCACGACATTAAATTCCATAACGCAAATCGTTTATAAAGGTGCGTTAAGCAAAGGGGCCCGTGAAGCTATTTGTTCCTTAGTAAACCTACGGAGCTGAGATTTTAAATGGAGCTCCTTTGGGATATATACATTACAATTTCTGTATACGTAGGTTCACTGGTCTGCTGCTTGACCTCTAAGCCTAATTTGATTATTAATCGACTTATAGTGCTGAAATCAAACTTGGGGCTTCTTTAAGACATCTAGAATACAATTACAAAGTATTTAGAGGCTCTGATCAGGTGTGGAAACTCTGAGGTTAATATATTTTCTAATGGACTTTCAGTGCTGAAATCTAGAGGGAGCTCCTTTGGGACACCTCGAAAACAATAAACTATTAGGTCCGGAGGCATAATGATTAGCTGTGGGGCCCCTGAGGCAAATTTCTTTCGTTTTCGACCAATCTACCTTTTATTCGTCATTTCCTATTTTTTTTTTGACATTCATTAAAAAGCCTAAAAGAGTGGGGTCCTGTGTCAACCCGTTTGGGGAGAGTGGAACGCCAGGTTTTCGTGATATAACTCTGTTTAATGGAGATTTTTTGTATTTCTCGTATCGGTATTTCTCGTAAACACGAAAACAAGCTGTAAGAGCGAGCACGATGAATGCTAACCTTTTCGCATTGATTTCTCGTACCGAGAGAAAAAGAACTCTTATAAAGACGTTAACGTGACTCTTGTAGTGAATCACTACTCAAAACTCATGGTAGACAATTTCCAAAATATAACATGAAGTAATAAACATAGACCACTTAGCTGTACATCATACAAAAAAGATTCTGACGTGAAGAACACAAATCTTTAAAGGGTGTAAAATGAATCTTAGAACGAAATCTTGAAAATGGAATAGCTGAAATCGTCGATAAAACATCGAAAGCAAGGAAAAATCACGCTAATGACTCTTCTGGTTGAGGTTTGGGGAAAAATACGAAAGAAATACAAATACCTACAAAGGTTAAACCAACAATAAAAGACGGTACGGGGAAAATTCAGGTGATATTGTTGGATGTGTGTGTATGTGTGCCAACTGCATGTTAGTTGCTAAGTTAGGCAGTCAGGGTTATCCTAGAGAAAGGTCAAGTTGTCGTCTCGTAATTACGATTCCGAAAAGCTGAGCACGAGTAAAACTGACTCTTCCCGTTCCGAAAAGTGTTTCCATGTAACGAAAACCTCTTCTCGTTTCGGAAAGGCCATTTTCGTATATGAGAAAAT